>OX457038.1:66540692-66678192 GCA_949752735.1 Lumbricus terrestris
CTAATAACACTTTACACAAATGGACACTATAAACTTAAAGTAGGTGCTATTATCTGACGAACTAGAGCCAACTTGAAGAAACCACTTTCATTTTTGGAATCAGCACCCCCAAAATACTAAAGATCAGTTCAAATATCCCTGGCAACAAAAAATTATTTTTCTTTTGTTGACCTGTGTTATTAACAGCTGCTGCTGTGGTTGCAGAACCAACCACACTGCTACAGCGCTCTCCCCCCCACTGCCAAGGGTTGGTTTACATCCTCCGCTCTGCAGAGGAATACAGTAGAGGATTAGAAGGAGTTAAAGGAAGGACGCTTGTCCTGCTATTCCCTCCTCACCTTTACATCCATGCTCCATTCATCTGCTCAGTGCCCCACCCCCAATTTAAACTATTCGACCCCTTCCTCCACGATTAAAACGCTAACGCAATGGAGCAAAGAAAGGATTGAGGTATACCTTCGATGATTGGGGCGTTATGTTTCAGACTGTCTGAAGGATCGCCTATGAGTTGATGTCTCGAACGGTCGATATATAAATTCTGGTTGATTGAATCCATCCACTCATTAATTCACTCATTAATTCATTTATTAATTCACTCATTAATTCATTTATTACTTCACTCATTAATTCGGTCAATACTTCACTCATTGATTGACTCATGAATCCACCCGTTTATTCATTTAGCCTATTAGTTCACTCATTGATTCACTAATTAATTCATGTTGATTCAATCATTAATTAACAAATTATTTCACTCATTAATTCAGTCATTTATTCACCCATTTATTCATTTATTATTTCACTCATTAATTCATATTAATTCATATTAATTCAATCATTTATTCACTCACCTTACTGGTGTTATAATATAGGCTATATTCGTTTATAATAAAATATAGCATCAAACATTTTGTCATTATAATTATAGGCTATAGGCTAGAAGCCGATATGGCACAAAGCGTCAATGAACCCATATTTTGAAGATGTAGCCTAAAAATTATTCAGTGCTGTGAGTCACAATATTATTCTCGATGCTTTTTGCACCAAACACTTATTCACTTTAGCAACACGGACTACTTCCACTAGTCCGCAAATAAAGTTCGCAGCATCCGGGCTCTGAAGTTATGCGCTATATAAATTTCACATGTTATCCGGATGGTTTAATGTGCCACTGATGTGCCATCAAGCTGCTGGTTGGTCCAACATCTCGTCAACATCACCAGTCGGTATTTCGACGCGTGTCAACATCTGACGATGAACATCATTGTACACCGTGAGCAGCAGCAGCAGCAACTTTACCAGCAGCTGAAGCTGGCACGAGGGAATCTGTCCTAATCCACTTAGATACTTTGCCGTGGATGCCGGCTAATGGAATGAAGTGGACGATTTATATAGCGCCTTTTTGAAGCGAGGCTCCGGAGACCGCGTGCGCCGATGGCTGTCGTGTCGGGAATGGCAAATATGACGGCTGGTAATTCTGGGCTAAAAAAGACGGATGCAGGATGTATGGATGGACACATTGGACAGTGGATGGATGGATGGATGGATGGATGGGTGAATGAGTAATTTGATGGATTGGCAGAATGAAGGCTTGGGAAGGTGGATTCGTGGAAAAAGAGTTACGTTGACGGATTTAGATGAATGGGTGACAATTTTAAGAGATGGATCAATGGATGAATGGATGGATGGATGGATGGATGGATGGATAGATGGATGGAAGGATGGATGGCTGGATGGATGGTTGGATGGATGGATGGATGGATGGATAGATGGATGGAAGGATGGATGGCTGGATGGATGGTTGGATGGATGGATGGATGGATGGATGGAAAACCGTACTGGATAGATGGAAAGGTTTTAAGTAGGTAAATGGAAACTAGAAGACGATTGCCGAAGGGGAGATGAAAGGATAGATTGAGAGATCACGAGGAAAAGATTCTTTGGTCGATAGACAGAACCATATTCCGACAAGATGGACAGATGGAAAGTGGATAGATGACAGGATGAAAGGAGCAATATTTGGCAGATGGAAAGAGGGCGAGTCATACAGAACGGATCGATTGATCGATTGACCAATAGATTGATTGATATATTGATTGATTGATTGATCGCTTGATTGAACGATCGATGAATGGATTTGCAGTGAATGGAATTGCAGTGATTGGATGGATAAATGGATGGATAGATAGGTTGATATATTGATTGATTGATCGATTGATTGAACGATCGATGAATGGATTTGCAGCGAATGGATGGGTGAATGGATAGATGGATGGGTGAATGGATGAATGGATTGATGGATGGATTGATGGATGGATGGATGGATGGATGGATGGATGGATGAATGGATGGATGGATGGATTGGTGCTTTCAAACGGAGATACTATAACTATATTGATATCATGTCATAGCAACTGATAGACCTCCTATCCGCTAATCGGAGACAATTTGGGTGACTTTCGGCTACAATAATTGTAGAAGTCCAACCATAATCTCAGGACCTGTGTCATGAAATAAAATCTCCCCCGAAACAGAGTTTCTCCCTTGCTGATACAGAGTCTCAGAGGAAGACTCTGTATCGGAACAAAGTCTCCCCCCATTGAAATAGAATATCTCCCTTTACGAAACAAAGTCTCCCTCTACTAAGAGTTCCCCCCATAGTTCCGGATATAAAGTGTATATTTTCTTAACAACAGCAGTTGAAAAATCAAAATCGTGAATATAATAAATTATAATAATAATTATTATATTAACAATAATACTGTAGAGACTTGGACTAATGCATTGCGTGGATAGCCTTAGGCCGCTTTATTTTTGTCCGCCTGCTTGTCTGCCTCCGTCCGCCTGTGCGCTGCATCCGCCTGTGCGCTGCATGCACTGACACGCCGCTCTATTATTGTCCGCCTGCTTGTCTGCCTCCGTCAGCCTGTGCGCTGCATCCGCCTGTGCGCTGCATGCACTGACTCGCCGCTTTGTGATTGTCCGCCTGCTTGTCTGCCTCCGTCCGCCTGTGCGCTGCATGCACTGACTCGCCGCTCTATTATTGTCCGCCTGCTTGTCTGCCTCCGTCCGCGCTCTGTCTGCTATAAAAAGGCAGGATTCCGCTGTTCGCCACCGACTCTCCTGTTGGCCACGAAGCTGACTAGAGAGCCTGGCACTTGACACACGGTAAAACGTGAGTTCAGGTGGTGAATGACTACAGACTTTCGGACGGCCTAGAAGCTGACTGATTGTCCGCCTCTCGACACACGGTAAAACGTGAGTCCGAGTGGTGCCTGACGACACGACGTTCGGGAAGCCGCAAGAGCTGACTGATCGATCGACTCTCGACACACGGTAAAACGTGAGTCCGAGAGGGGACTGACTACCAACTCCTGGTAAGGCCAACGAAGCTAACCAGAGAGGGGCACTTGATGCACGGTAAAACGTGGGTTGAGTGGTGACTGATTGTGAGAGTGGGTGTCGCGGCTCCTATTGACCCTGGGCACTTAAGCTCGGTCTAGGGGTTCCCTACTCTCATTAGAGGGGTTCGAACCCTCCGACGGCTGACAATTGACTGTGATGGTTACCTTCTCAGCCTCCGGCTGAAGACTATTGCTATGGTTACCTTCTCAGCCTCCGACTGAAGACTATTGCTACGGTTACCTTCTCAGCCTCCGGCTGAAGACTATTGCTACGGTTACCTTCTCAGCCTCCGGCTGAAGACTATTGCTACGGTTACCTTCTCAGCCTCCGGCTGAAGACTTTTGCTACGGTGACTGACAGACGAGTAACTGACGATATTCGACTACTGTTGACGGGTAGGACAGTTGACCCCGACCGTGGGAGGGATCCCTGAGAACTATAGGGGTTGCTGCGGTCCACATTTGGCTCCATTTCTAGTATCGTTCTGTTCTGTTCTGTTTCGCTTGTACCTTAATCGCCTTGTGTTTGGAAACCAATAAACGTGTATTAAACCTTAACCTGGTTAGTCTTTAGTCAACCGCTAAAGCCGGACCCGGATATATTTTACGGGCTAGGGGTGGTGTTTTGGTCTCCTGGTGTAATTTGCCCAACCTAGTTCCGCTACAATACTAATATTAATAATATTAAATAATAATACTAATAGTAATAATAATAATAATAATAATAATAATAATAATAATAATAATAATAATAATAATAATAATAATAATAATAATAATAATAATAAAGGATAGATTGAGAGATCACGAGGAAAAGATGACGATTAGGTGCCGTTCCAGATGTTTTTATTCTGTTCTTAATTAATATTTAAGTCCCTGAGGGATCCTAAATACCTCGGGGCATAAAAAAAAATTAAAAAAAACAAAACAAAAAAACCCCAAAAAAAACAAAACAAAACAAAAAAAAAATAATAATAATAATAATGATAATAATAATAATAATAATAATAATAATAATAATAATAGTAATAATAATAATAATAATAATAAAAAAGAAGTTGCTGAAGCTGTGCGTTCATTTCCAATTGGATCGGCGGGTGGGCCGGATGGCTTCCGTCCACAGCATCTCCTTGACCTGCTGAATAACCTAGAATCTTCACAAGACTTCCTTCAGGCTCTGACTGGCTTTGTCAATGTTCTGTTCGGGGTCAGTGTCCCCAGACTGTTCGAAAGCTGCTTTTCGGGGGCACCCTCATCGCTCTCTCAAAGAAAACTGGGGGCCTTAGACCCATTGTGATTGGCTATGTCTGGAGGAGATTGGCAGCCAAGTGTGCTAATAAATATGCGGTGGATAAGCTAGCATCATTTTTCAATCCTCTCCAGGTTGGCATTGCCACGGCAGGTGGCTCTGAGGCAGCAGTACATGCAGCCAGAGGCTACTTAACAAGCATGCCTCAGGACCAGGTTTTTGTCAAGCTGGATTTTGCAAATGCATTCAATACCCTGCACAGAGATGTAATGCTTCAAGAGGTCCACAGCATCGTACCTGAGCTTTATGCATTTACCTATCAAGCTTATGCAGCTGAATCCATGCTTCAGTTTGGTCCGCACGTGGTCCGGTCTCAAATGGGCCCGCAGAAGGGTGATCCTATGGGCGCTCTACTCTTTTGCCTTCCACTTCAGCCAGCACTTCGCTCTTTGGACTCAGACTTTCGCCTTGGATATCTGGACGACCTGTCATTGGGAGGGGGATTGGAGGAAGTTCAAGATGACCTGCATGCCATAATTGCTGATCTGGAGTTAACTCTTGGTCTTCGACTTAACCGCCTCAAGACTTTCAAAGATTTTCAGCGTGTGGACCGTGGGTCACTGCTCCTACTTGGTGCTCCAATTTTCAAGGGCAGTGCATTGGTCAGCGTACTTCAGGGTCATTCTGACATACTCGGACAGGCAATACAGGACATGTCAGGCCTTCAGGCACAAAGTGCCCTGACATTGTTGCGGTCATGCTTTGGAGCGGCCAAGCTGACCTTTGTGCTGCGCACTACCCCGTGCTGGGATGACCCACTACTGGAGAAAATGGACAAACAGCTGAGGTGCGGGCTGGAACAAATCCTCAATGTTGAACTGGATGACATACAGTGGACACAGGCTACTCTTCCAATCAGAGATGGAGGTCTGGGGGTGAGACAGGTGTCGATGCTGGCTTCTTCTGCATATTTAGCATCAGCTGCATCCACCAGGTCACTCGGGTCGACCATTCTCGGGAGGGAGGACTGGACTGACTACTACAAGAACCAGATCCTGGAAGCACGCAGTCTGACCCTGCCCGTGGGTGAACTGGCGGCAATAACCAAGCAGAGTGCTTGGGACAGACCTCTGATCGAACAGGACAAGGCAGCGGTCTGGATGGCATACACTGATCCATGTAGCAGGGCAAGACTAGTGGCAGTGTCCTCACCTCATTCTGGAGACTGGCTGCCGACCCTGCCAATTTCATCTTGTGGCCTGTGTCTCGACAATGAAGCCTTCCGTGTGGCAGTCGGCTTTCGTCTCGGCCTTAAGCTTTGTGCGCCACACCAATGCCAGTGTGGTGAAACAGTTGATCCAGGAGGACACCATGGGCTGGTATGCAAACTGTCAAGTGGTCGTGCAACTCGACACTCTGCAATCAATGATATAGTATGGAGAGCTATGCTAAAGGCAGAGATTCCCAGTTCAAAGGAACCATCTGGGCTTCTTCGCAGCGATGGAAAGCGACCAGATGGGGCCACGCTGGTTCCATGGGCAGCAGGAAAATACATCACCTGGGATGTGACCAATGTCCATACTTGTGCTGCATCATATCTCCATCGGACTTCGACAATGGCCGGGGGAGCGGCTGAGATGGCCGCTGTTCGTAAACAGGCAAAATACTCAGGCCTCCCTTCATCGCACACATTTGTGCCCATTGCCATTGAGTCACTGGGACCAATCAATCAGTCAGGTCTTGATTTTATCACTGAGGTGGGCCGCCGTATAACAGCAATTTCTGGTGACCCACTCGAGACAAACCACCTTTTTCAACGCTTTTCCATTTGCACCCAACGTTTTAATGCCGTGGCCTTCAGAGGCACATTTGTGGACTCCAGTGGGGACGAGGCTCGGTAGTTCCAGAATTTTAATCTTAGGATAGCTTTTAAAAACCTGAGGGATCATATGTACCTCGGGTAAAAAAAAAATAAAAATAAAAAAAAAAAAAAAAAAATAATAATAATAATAATAATATTTTTATAATAGCAATATTAAAAATGATAATAATAATAATGACAATAACAATAACGATAATGTATACCGAAATAATTATAGTAATAATAAAATTATATTATCATATTGATCAGTACTCCATTTGCAAATGTACAATAAGATATCAACAAATAATGCAATACATAACACATTGAAGTAATAAAAACTATTGTAATATAAATGAAAATGTATAAAAACTTTATGAGTGTAAGGCATTCCAGTAATTCTAATAATGAAACCCTTTCTTGAGAGGTCAGAACGTGGAATTTCAAGGTTGTGTGAACGTTGATGCAAAGTATTGCGGTTCATGCCCATGGTTAGCCAAAACAATTATAAATAGATCGTGGTCAGCTGTTGCATCTTACGGCGTCATAATGCGTGTTGCTTAGCAACGCATTGAAGTCGCTCGATTACTGACATTTGAGACACAATTTGTTTACTTCCGGTGACACGAAACGGAGTATCCCCCCTGAAAGCTATCCGGGGGGATGAATTAATCTATCCCCCGGATGGAATTAACCGGTCTATACTATCCGGAGGGATAAACCATTCTATCCCCTTTTTTGAAAAATGCGCATAATAAACAAATTTATGCTGTAATCAAAATTTAAAGTGACTCTAATTGTCTTAAGTGTCCTAAGCAATGCTCAGATAAAGGCAACTCGAATTTATTTAGTGACTCTGAGTGTTTTTAAGTGTTTTAAATGTTTTAAGTGCTATAAAAACAGGGCAAAACAAATTATCTAGTAAGAATAAACATACCTGTTAGTGTCATTGTTGAAAACAAAGCAGATGAAAATCAATTTGCAAAGAAAAATACACACGGAAGCGGTTTTTTCGACTTTTTTTAATTTGGGGGATACAATTAATACGGGGGATACTCTATTTCGTGACACCGGCTCCAATCTTCTCATCACAAATTGTCTAACTTCACGCCCAATCATCATAAGATATTTATGCATTCCAACAGCACAATCCGGCTAAATCTAAAGGTTGAGGGTATCTCCAACCATCTCAGCCTTATGTACTACTAATAGCAGGCATAATTATAGTATCGGGGACCGACGCGTCGGTTATGGTCAAGTTAACCGTAGTGATGGTCAGTTAGGGCTCAGGTTAGCGTCGTGATGGCGGGCTATAGGTCAGATTAGTGTCGTCATTCGGTTCCCGATACTATAGTTTTGCTTGTCTAATAATGAGCCGGAAGTTACCGAAACTCGTTGTTGCAAGTATTGTTTGTTTTAACGAGTTAAAATACACCGTTCTAAAGGCACGCTACACTCTCATGGTCCCCGTCGAAGCCCGTGTCCCGGGTCAAACCAGGCGTCCATAAATCTTTTGCAAGCAGAGACTGGCCCTTCACATACAACGCAATCTAATGGATTCCGCAACAACTGGTTCATAGACAACCGGTCCAACGACAACTGGTTCACGGACAACTGGTTCACCGACAACTGGTTCACCGACAACTGGTTCACGGACAACTGGTTCATCGACAACTGGTTCACCGACAACTGGTTCACCGACAACTGGTTCACCGACAACTGGTTCACGGACAACTGGTTCACGGACAACTGGTTCACCGACAACTGGTTCACCGACAACTGGTTCACCGACAACTGGTTCACCGACAACTGGTTCACCGACAACTGGTTCACCGACAACTGGTTCATCGACAACTGGTTCACCGACAACTGGTTCACCGACAACTGGTTCATCGACAACTGGTTCACCGACAACTGGTTCACCGACAACTGGTTCATCGACAACTGGTTCACCGACAACTGGTTCACCGACAACTGGTTCATCGACAACTGGTTCACCGACAACTGGTTCACGGACAACTGGTTCATCGACAAATGGTTCGTCGACAACTGGTTCACCGACAACTGGTTCACGGACAACTGGTTCACCGACAACTGGTTCATCGACAACTGGTTCACGGACAACTGGTTCATCGACAAATGGTTCATCGACAACTGGTTCACCGACAACTGGTTCATCGACAACTGGTTCACCGACAACTGGTTCATCGACAACTGGTTCATCGACAACTGGTTCATCGACAACTGGTTCATCGACAACTGGTTCACGGACAACTGGTTCACCGACAACTGGTTCACCGACAACTGGTTCATCGACAACTGGTTCACCGACAACTGGTTCATCGACAACTGGTTCACCGACAACTGGTTCACCGACAACTGGTTCATCGACAACTGGTTCACCGACAACTGGTTCATCGACAACTGGTTCACCGACAACTGGTTCATCGACAACTGGTTCACCGACAACTGGTTCACCG
Source organism: Lumbricus terrestris (assembly GCA_949752735.1). Taxonomy (NCBI): domain Eukaryota; kingdom Metazoa; phylum Annelida; class Clitellata; order Crassiclitellata; family Lumbricidae; genus Lumbricus; species Lumbricus terrestris. The sequence continues at coordinate 66,549,687 of OX457038.1, forward strand.
ACAACTGGTTCACGGACAACTGGTTCACCGACAACTGGTTCATCGACAACTGGTTCACGGACAACTGGTTCATCGACAAATGGTTCATCGACAACTGGTTCACCGACAACTGGTTCATCGACAACTGGTTCACCGACAACTGGTTCATCGACAACTGGTTCATCGACAACTGGTTCACCGACAACTGGTTCATCGACAACTGGTTCACGGACAACTGGTTCACCGACAACTGGTTCATCGACAACTGGTTCATCGACAAATGGTTCACGTCAAAATGTTGACTGCAGATTTTTTAGTCCCTAGTTATGTTCGGTGAAAAAGAAGTTGGATTGATGAAAAGAACGCTTGCTAAATCGAAAACAGATTGATGAAACCCCTCCCCTCCGCTGCCAAAATAATAGACCGATGAAAGAACGTTTCTTGAATTCAATTGCTTTGATGAAAATAATGCTTGTAAAATTGAAGATGGATACATGAAATAATCGCCTTGCTTAACGGAAGTTGTATTAATGAAAATGATTCAATTTTAAATTGGAGTCGGAGTTGGAAAACTAATCCGTCTTAAATAGAAGCCGTTTGGATGAGAGCAATTCAAACTGAAATAGAAGTGAGCTTAATCAAACGGGGTACGGACATTAACATTTAACACCCCGGACAATACCCCAGGACAAAACTTCCGGTCAAGCCTCCCAGGGTGGGACATAACCCCCTCTTTCGGTTAGAACATAACTGAGTAGGCATATAGGGTAAGTGGTAAAAGGTGTCTGGTCGAGTTTAGACTTGATCTTCTTGTTTCGCCACATTATTGTGTTTCATCGTGTCATATAGTCTACACACTTAGTTTAACAGCTGTCCAATCACAAGTTAAAATGATGTGGCTGTTGTCTATAAAAATGCATAGGCATGAAACATGACTGATACGATTGGAATTTAGTATAGGCAGGTTTCAACACAATAATTCAACTTCTTTCCTGCCAATTTTTTATGTCATCTTGAATCTGAAAGCACGCGAAATACACTTAGGCCACAATCCACAAGTTTAATAGAGGCAAGCAATTTCAACGCCAGCATATACATGCTCACCGACACCCTTGAGCCGGGTGTTGGAAAGTGACGAGGTGACGACCTTCCTTGCACGAAGGAGGTAAGGAAGATTGCTGCGAAATATTGGAAGCTGCCTGCTTGTGTGAACAACGGCGTACAAATTACTTAAAGCCGATTCGAACCTTTACAATCGTGTTACGATGTTATGCAACCCTTTCTATATCTCTGTAGAAATCTTTCTCTTTTGCTCACGTCTCATATTCCTGTCTGTAGCCTATCTCATTATGTCCATAGCGTCTAAATTTTGCGGTAATAATAATTAAGCTTACCACATCGAATTTTTAAAAATCCGTATCTCTGGTATTAAAATGATTATTGTGAGTTGAAAACAGTCGCGTTGACCTGCAAATTCGCCAAAAAAATTGAAAATTATTTCAAAAGAATATTCAAACAGACGGACAAACTTTCAGTCATATTCTGGAATAGATAAATAGGATGCGACTGTATCACTTCGCGCGTCAAAATAAAGTCTCCCCGGGGAGACTTTGTTTCGGCAGGGGATGAAATATTCTCTCCCCCGAGAGACTTTATTTCAGAATAAAGTCTCTGGGGCGAATTTATTCTGAAACAGATCCTCCGGGGGAGAATCTGTTTCGAAGTAGAGTCTCCGGGGGTTGACTTTTAGGGGGGAGACTATGTCACGCGACACCTGCCCTGCATAATCTAGGCCTATCCATTATATCTAACTCTTAGGCCTATTGTAACTCCTCAAAAGCCCAAACCATCTCAACACACGTTGAAATAATCTGGTGAAATTGTCGTTTAGTACGCATGCGCAACGACCAGTCATCTCTGTTGAAGCCAACCAGTCGCTGCAACCATGCCAACGGTTGCTAGGAGCGCCCAGGTGGGGTATAATTGTTCATATACATGTACCTGTTGGAGGAAAGTCCTCACTGGCACGCCTTGTCTCCCTTGGGCGCGATTCTTCACACGTTCTTCTCACTGTTTCTCCATCACTCTCACTCTCAAGCTCCCTGTCTCTCTCACTGGTAACTTCTTTATATCTGGTTGTCTGTCTGTCTTTCTATCTGTCTGTCTCCTTGTCTGTTGACTGTTTGTCTGTCTACCTGTCTGTCTGACTTTCATCCCCATCCGCACATTCTATCCGTCTTTTCGCAATCGTTATTTTTTTACTGCCCTTCTATCTTGCTCATTCTTTCTCACACTGTCAGTTCTATTCACTTTTTTCTCTTTCATATTCCTCCGCTCTCGTTATAAATTCTCTCACATATTCACACGCTCCATCAGCTTTATTTGCTCACACTATACAGTGCTTATCTTTCTCTTTACCATCAAAGGACTCTATTATCACTGACTTTCCCCCTTCTGTCAGTCCTTTCTCTAGCGCTTCTTTATATTATACGTCTGTATGTCTGCATGTTTGTCCGTCTGTCTGTTTGTCTGTGTGTGCCTGTTTAAGCTCCTGTTTGTATGGTTTTACCAAAATCGCCTCCAAAAGTAGAAAGGCATTACGGAGAGTATAATATTACTGTTAAGTGAAAATTGTCACGCACGAGACCTGGACGTTTGTGGCATCTAAATTGAAAAGATGACAAGAATTTTCAACATCTGCCACAAGTACATGCAAGAGTATAACCTGCATTGCTGGCATTGTATTGTATCGCGATGGTTGGAGCATTTATAGTGCGCCCTTAGTAGAACGAACGGTTCAGAGGCGCTCCCAATGCACACTGCGCATGGTCCCGCGATAAGGAGCAGGTCTCGAGAAGAGAAAGGAAGACGAAAACTGTCATACAGAAAAACAAAGAGCGGGTGTTGGTGTCATTTTGATGGCATCATTGTTATTGTAACTTGCGAATCTGAGACAAAACTATCATACGGTAGCAGGAGTTTGAGAACACTTAAATAAACATCGCTATGTATTAGCAACTGCCGCTATATATAATTATTGTTACATGTTTAACGACACTGCCATATCGAAGATGATTAGTGTCGCCACGCCATTTAGGTCCCCGTGGACAGACCGTGTTAGCCCGAGATTCGAATCTCTGAAATAGCCACCTTCGGGAATCGAACCGCGGCCCACGCGCTCTCTTCCACAAAGTAGCGTACAGACGCGCGGCCATCGACCTTACCGCTAGCTCATGGGAGTATCCATATTGGTGGCTGTAGTCTACACGGCTGGATAAGGTAAGGTGAGGAAAGATACAGTATTTGAAGCATGGTATGCAAATCTCGCGTGGTTTGATTTTTGTAAGATTTATGAAAATGAGTATTAACTATAGCTGACGAATCAACAGAAGATGAACGACAGAGAAGTGGAGAGACTAAGAGTGAGAGAGAGAGAGAGAGAGACAGACAGACGGACAGTCATACAGATACAGGAACAGAAACAGAAACAGAGGCAGTAAGACAGAGGAAATGAGACATACAGCAGATAATTTTAGAAAAGTTAATGTTAAAATGGAAAGTGCTGTGAACGACGTGAAACATGTACGTAATGTAAAGTTTACGAGTTTGGGCAAAAGAAGCGTACGGGAAATACATTCAGATGAGGTAGGGTAAGAAAAGAAAGAAAGACATGAGGCAATTTGAGGTATGATCAGATCAGTGTGGAAAGGTGAATCAATGTAATATCTACCAAGATGCATTATGACCCCAGCATTGGCGAAACTGATGATGATGACAATGATAGAGACACGACTACAGTGACTATGGCGACGATGATGATGATATATGACGACGAAGGCGATGATGATGATGATGGCGACGACGACGACAACAGCAACCATGATAATGCTGATGGTCTAATTACTCGTTGGCATCTTGTCCGCGTTGGGCGTTAAATATTAAGAGGTTCTCTTTGGAAATTCTGTCGTTGCGTTGTCTCCACGGACACTCAAAACCACCATCGAATAACGAGATATGGACCTGGAATGTCCAAATGGCTTGTGGGTTCCTCTCTATCTGTCTCTGTCTCTGTCTCTGTCTCTGTCTCTGTCTCTGTCTCTGTCTCTGTCACTGTCTCTCTCTCTCTGTCTCTGTCTCTGTCTCTGTCTCTGTCTATCTGTCTGTCTCTCTCTGTCTCTGTCTCTCTCTCCCTCTCTCTCTCTTGCTCTCTCTCTGTCTGTCTCTGTCTCTGTCTCTGTCTCTCTGTCTGTCTCTCTCTCTGTCTCTCTCTCTCCCTCTCTCTCTCGCTCTCTCTCTCTCTCTCTATGTCTCTCTCTCTCTGTCTCTGTCTCTCTGTCTGTCTCTCCCTCTCTGTCTATCTCTCTCTCTGTCTATCTCTCTCTCTCTCTGTCTCTCTCTCTCTCGCTCTCTCTCTCTCTGTCTCTCTCTCTGTCTCTGTCTCTGTCTCTGTCTCTCTCTCTCTCTCACTCCCTTTCTCGCTTTCTGTCTCTCTTTCCGTTTCTCTATGTCTCTTCCGACCTCTGTCCAGGCTTGTCTCAGCGTGTTTATATATCTCAGTGTTTCTGTATGTCTGTTTGTCTATCTATATGCCTGCCTGCCTGCCTGCCTGCCTGCCTGTCTGTCTGTCTGTCGGTCTATCTTTTTTGTCACGCTATTAACTTCGTAAACACTTCTATTCTTTCGACAAGAGGGCAGGAAGATTATAGCGTGACAAAAGAAGGCAAAGATAGAAACAAAGACAGAGGCATATAGACATACAGACTGAGTCAAGGCTATAGCGAAAGGAGGTAGATAGTGAGCGAGATCGACGCAACTTTTAAGGAAAGAAGGACGGTATTATACTCCTATAATAATTATAGGTCTACCAGAGTAATTAAACAGATACAATTAGATAGAAATAAGAAATGTTAACTCGAGCAGATAGGGAAACAGATAGACATAGATAAAATTTACCTTCCCTGCTTTTTACATCTTCTATATGAATCGTGTGTGTGTATCTCTTTGTCCCTGCAGCCCTATAGGTGTTATCTCAGTGCCTGTGTGTCGCTTTCTCTCTGTATACATACGTCTCCGTATATGTATCCGTCCGTCCCTGCAGTCGGCTGCTTACAACTCGGCGCACACAAGTACGTGCCGCCGTCCCAAAGTCTCTTCATTTTTAATAGCTCAATTTTTCGTGCGGCTGTTCCACTTTCCAGATCAGTAATCATCACGCCATTCTAGTGCTTCGTGCATCGTCCGGTGATGTTGACAGTACGCATCGGGGTCGTCTCTCTCTCATCTCATCTCATCCAGGCGCTGCAGATAATAGTTGACCCTGGTGACGATTGATGGATGGGCGACTGCTGTTGCGTTTTTCTGGACGTCAAGTATAACTGATGCCGCTGGACTAGATGGCAGAGGATGGATACAGTGGATTGAATGAGGAAGCAGCCACAGCCCCTCGAATGAATGAATGTCGAACCTGCTTAGCAGCTGAGAACTGCAGAAGCATCATATACTACAATAGAGCAATTATCCTATATAACTTAGCGGTGGTCGACGTAGCCAAAGTGATTCGATTGCTAATTGGTCTGTTGAGGGTCTGACCTGACTTTGGTGTTGTGAGCTGAAAACGCCGATGGCGATGACCAAGTGCTTTTCGGGTTTCATCGTGATGAGTGATTCGTCAATAATTATTATTTTCCTGTCACTTCTGAATTGTGTTTCGTTCTAGGTAAGCGCAGCGCGGTCAGGGACCCAGAGCCTTTCATCGTCGACGAGTCTTCGATGGGTTGGTTCTACGTGTGGGAGAGAGCCCACCCATGGAGACCTCTTGCCTTTCCGTAATCATTCGTGAAGTTTTCACCAAAGCTCTAAATTATATTTCCATTTGATTTCAGTTGACTTTAATTAACTGAGCGATCGCCTCAGCTCTGCTTCAAATTAATTTCTATACTCCCGGTACCAGGTGTTGATTATTTGCTCGTCACAAATGACGCAGTAGAAATAGCAGTATTAGTATCAGTAGAAGTAGGAGTAATTATTATTAGCAGTACTAGCAGCTTGACGAAGGCGACAGACGAATTGTGAGAAACGACATTTTTTTTTACCAAAGACTTTCGGTGACCATTCAGCGCTTTAACACGGGTGGCCTTCGCGGGATCTTTTTGCTGCAGTATAATAATAACAGTAATAATAATAATTAATAATAATAATAATAATAATAATAATAATAATAATAATAATAATAATAATAATAATAATAATAATAATAATAATAATAATAATAATAATAATAATAATAATAATAATAATAATAATAATAATAATACGTTGCCTGAGATGCCACTGGCATCCACACTTGCGCCACTTCATACATCCACGTGACATCGACTACACCGGGGGGTGCGGCCGAAGTAGCAGCAACACGTAAAAATGTAAAATATGCTAACCTTCCCGCAACACATGATTTCGTCCCAATTGCTTTTGAAACACTTGGCCCCATAAACATATCAGGCATTGAATTTCTAACTGAACTTGGCCGGCGTCTGTCAGTGGTTACTGGAAACCCTCTCGAAACCACGCACCTTTTCCAACGCCTCTCAATTTGTACGCAAGGTTTAACGCTGTGGCATTTCGAGGCACTTTCACGCAGTTGTAGTGTTAACTCTTGAACAAAGGACATTTTGTGCTGCTTCTTGTAAAACATGTTACGTTTAATAAATGAATAATAATAATAATAATAATAATAATAATAATAATAATAATAATAATAATGCAAAATTTGTTTAAAAATATATATAATAATAATAATATAAAAAAAATAATAATAATAAATAATAATAATAAATAATAATAATAAATAATAATAATGACACTAATAATAATAGTAATTATAATTATTAGTTTAGTAATAATATATTTATGATTCTTAAAACACCATTTGATTATTGCACTGAAACGTTTCTTATTTTAAAAATTGACTTCTGTCATTTTACCTGTGTCTGTTTTCCAATTCCGTTAATAACCCTCTCCACGCTTTTGCTGCGCTGTTCCGTATGACGTCAGAGAAAAGCCAATTCGCCGCCTTTATTATCAGATGAGGAAATGAAGAGGACGAGGAAATTATATTAATAATCTTTGGCGGAAGTTCTCGACAGCCTCGTTTCATAACATTTCTAGGTGCAGCATTGCATAAGTTTTTATGCAGTGAATAATATATTATTGAGATGAACTGTTATTGCATTGGCGTTCTGCGGTAAGGCAAGAAGGAAAGCAATGCATCGACTGTAAAACCGGTAAAGGCAATGAAGGTAAAGGTAACGAAGGCAAGCAAGGTAAGGAAGGCAAATGATCATTTCGACGGTTTTCTTTGCCTCCAATTAATGATAGACATTGTTATGTTCACACTATTTTTGTCGTTGCTGATTTTAAATGTGCTTTGACGTGTAACTGGGTGAAGCGGTGTGTCACCTGGATTTGTCGCTCTTTTTTAATTAAACTAAGATTATTAAATCAAGATTATGAAGATATGCAAGGAAATGAAGTGAGCCAGGTAATTAGGTTAACAAAGTAATAAATAAAGGCAAGTGATTCAGGTAGGCAAGGCTCATTACGATAAACAAGGAATAAAGGTAAGGAGTGTATGTAAGAGAATTATCATGAAGATGATTATGATGAAGACAACGACAATACGATGACGATGACGACGATGACGATGATGATGATGATGATGATGACGGTGATGATGATGATGATGATGATGATGATGATGGTGATGATGATGGTGGTGGTGGTGGTGATGATGATGATGGTGATGGCGGTGGTGGTGGTGGTGGTGCATGGTGGTAATGATGCTGATGATGATGACGATGATGATAATAGTGATTTATATATGAAGTTCACACCTGTTGCCATTGCAAGAGAAATCACCTTTGCTTCCAATAGTTGGTCTCTCTGGAGCCTGACGATGTAGTCGCAAAAAAGACCGGACACAACATAATTATTCTTCGACCGTAATTCAGAGGTGATGCAATAATTCTGCTATGCGACGAACAGTCTTAAAGGCTGTGACTCTCCTTACTCAGTGTAGCCAGTAATGCAGTATACTATAGGCCTAGAGACTAGAGTAGCGTGACACGCCAGTGTTAGATGAGTTTAATCTGATGAAATATTGTCGTGGAAATACTGGTTAGTGTGACAATGATTATTATTAATGTTATTACAATTATCACCTTTATTACTCTAGATAGTATCACCATTACTATTAGGCCTATAGCAATATTATAAGACTGATTGTAATTAAAAGCCTATTTACTGCTGCTATTAATAGGGCTTACTATTACTACCACAGCTACTTCCACCACCACCACCACTACTACAACTACTACTACTACAACAACAAAACTACTACTACTATTACCACCACTAGTACTACTGCTATAGATATACCCATATCTACTACTAGTATCTGCTACCACTAATACAACTGCTACTACAACTACTTCTACTTCTACTACTACTACTACTACTACTACTACTACTACTACTACTAAAACTACTACTACTAAAACTACTACTACTAAATCTACTACTACCAAAACTACTACAATTACTATTACTGCAACTATTACTACAACCTACACTATGATTATCATTCATCTATTTTTGCTTCATTTATTAAGCGCCACTCCAATAAACAAGGATCTGTTCAACTATCTACAATGTTAATCTCGGCAGGAGATACTCGTTCGCACCCGTGTAATACTCTCCGCTTAGCAGCGAGCACTATTAGGCTATAACTCATCGACTCCAGTGTCGCATAGTAATCAAGTTCACTCCAACGATAATACATTGTCGTGCAGTGTAGCCATAGATATTTTTATAGCGCCGTGGAGGTCGTTGCCGACAGCCTAATTGATGACATAGCATACAGTTCGTTAAGAAAGACAAGCTCATCCATAAACCACAAGCAGTGCTCAAACATCTGCAGCAACTTGTCATGGCGCTCCTGTGCATTATCTGCTAAATAATAGATTCATGGGATAGTCTACGACCCAGCAAAGACCGGGCTTAGCGCTTTTTCAGCCAGAAACAGCTAAAAACCGTCGGCAGCTCAAAGGGCCGAAAGGTTATAGCCATATTGTTCAGGTGTCGGTTACAGTGTCTGAAAATTTTCAACAGAAAATGACTATATGTACGTCGGGGTAGAAATTCCACCGGTAATTCCATACCATCTGAACGCTTTTAGGCAGAGAACCCGACAAAATATAGCTTTCAGGAATGTATAGGTCAAAGTTATTACCAATAAATCAATCAGAATTTATATAGCGCCCCTTCAAGGTACCTACTCAGAGGCGCTCCCGGCCGAGATCAAGGCGAAAAACACAGTCTTCAACAGTTTGTGAATTTGATAACTGTTCCATCTATTATGTCATTTGACAGCAGAAAATTCTGCGTGTTCGAATATTCAAGCGACGATGATGTCTGTCCTGTGCACTGGTTATTGTTAAGTGCACAAAGATACCATCTGGCATAGAAGTATAGACCGACTGCAGCATACGCCTCTTTGATGGCGTACGGTCACTGATGCCGTATCATTCTGATCTTTGCATGTCTCCTTATATTTCCCTCTTTTTCATGTCGACCGAACCACGCCACCATTTGACATGCACAGTTTGCACATTGCACAACGACAGTGGTATAAAGCGAGGAATATTGATTGATAGGTTGACATTTAATATGGTTATTCTACTGAAGTCATCATCATCGTCATCGTCATCATCATCATCATCATCATCATCATCGTCATCATCATCATCATCATCATCATCATCATCCCTATCATCATCGTCGTCGTCGCCATCATCATTATCATCGTCATTACCGCTATTATTGCTATCATTATTATTATTATTTTTACTGCAGCTGCTACTACTACTACCACTACTATTACTACTACTACTGCTGCCGCTGCCGCTGCCGCTGCCGTGCCGCTGCCGCTGCCGCTGCCGCTGCTACTTCTACTATACGACTACTCCTACTGCTACTGCTGCCAATATTGCTACTACCACTGCTACTACTACTACTACTACTACTACTACTACTACTACTACTACTACTACTACTACTACGCCTACTAATAATAATAATAATAATTGAACTAGGCTTCTACCACTACTGGCACTGCTACAACTACTGCTACTGCCGATGCTGGTTGTGTTATTCCATGCGACTTTGTTTTGATTGTGACCGACTGGCATCTGCAATGGATGGATAGGAAGAGACGATAGCAATCGCGAGAGATGCTTACGCTTCAGATGACTCTGTTCCACGACTCGAGTGCAAGTTACATCAATGAGAATGACACGCAACGTTGCTTTCGCTGTTGTCATGGATACAAGACTCGCATCGTTCATCGTTTGATGGTCGGCATGCTGTTGCATGACTTGCATGCTGTTGCATGACTTGCATCGTTCATTTTGATGGTCGGCATGCTGTTGCATGACTTGCATGCTGTTGCATGACTTGCATCGCTCGCACAGTGGACCTATCTTGCTCAAAATGCAAACAGTTGTTGCATAGCTTTTGCAACAAGCTTTGACAGCTTTGACTAATGTATACAATAATGTTACTTAGCTTGTATAACATGCCTGAACAGTCCTGATTAGTGCCCATAGTTGTTGTATCGCCCGTGTAACAGCCCTCGGCCATTGCAACATGCTTTGCGCATTGGACCAAATTCAAATTCCGTTATACTGGAGCATCGATGGCACCAGAAAAACGATGGCATGGACTGAAACTCATTGGCACACATCATCTGCCTCAGCAGCTGCCCCATTCTCGTTGTCATCCTCCTACTCCTCCTCCTCTTACTCTCCTCCTTTTATTTCTGTTTTGCTTCCTGAATTTTCGTTTTATATTCATCTGCATATTTCCCATTCCTCCTCTTACTCAGAATTCCATTTCTATGCTTTTTTGTCTTCTGTTGTTCCTCGTGCTCCTATTCTTCTCCCTCTCATTCATCCTCCTCCTCCTAATCGTCTGTCTCCATCTCTATCCCTGTCTACTCGTGCATCAACTTCTCTCCTTAGTTATCCTCCTGCTTGTGACCTTGTCTAAACTCGATTCCTCATCCTTTTCTTCTCTTACTCTTCCTGATATCCACACTCTTTTTCCCTTCTTCTATTCTCCTGCTTCTTGAGCTTCCACTTTTATTGTTCATCATCTTTCTTCCCCCACCCCATATTTTTGCATTCGTCCTCCTCTTCCTTCTGCTCCTCCCCCTCTCAGTGCAAGCACCTGCTAAGAGCGCGCCGCTGGAGCTTATGGTGCTTCATATCCTTATTTAAAATTATTTATTTGCAACAGCCGATTATTATCGGTCGCATTGGGCCTTACCAACATTCAATGTAACGTGGTATCAAGGGATACGGTGCGATGTTGCTCAATGTAAAAGCCTACTGTTAAACGATATCTACTTCTTCATCTAACAACTCAATTTAACATGCTGTTTTGTTATAATATGAACTCTATGACATTTTACGCTGTTTTTCGATGTTTGATATAATTTTGATTGATGCGAAATTGTTGACTTGGCCACATTGCTCTTCCATCTCTTACTCCTCATTTTCTAATTATCACAATTCCTTACCATTCATATGTGCCATTTCGCGTTTTCTTCCATTGTTGACCTTCACCCTCCTCTTCTTTGTGATCCTTCCGAACCAAATTTTTTCTTCTCCGATCCTCTTCCTTCTCCTCTCCGTCCTTCCTTCGATTCGACCATACTTCTTCCTTCCCTTCTTACAAATGTTCCATCAACACTGTATTCCTCCTCTTATGTGTATCTTCTTTCTCCTCCCACTCATCTTCTCCTCATGTTACTCCCTCTTCCTATCCCCCGTTTCATTCCGTCCCTGACCCATTGCCCTATATACCCATGCATCTGCCTCTGCTTCTAAGTTTGCCCTTGCCACCCCTGTCCTTTTGTCTGTGTCTCTGCCATGCACTGCACCTACCTTTGCCTGTTCTTCGCATTCTGTCTCTGTCTTTGCTTCTGCCTCTCCCACTCCTTCTGCCTCATCCTCTTCCTGTTCCTCTCCATGATTGTGCTTCTGCATGTTCCATTCCCTGATACCCAGTCCTCCGCCTCTCCGCCTCCCACTCTCTCTTCTCCCTCTCCCTGTCTTTTCCTCCAACACCCCTTCCCTACGCCTCTCCCCGTCGTCTATTGATTGAAAACCGTGCAAAATCGCACTCCTAAACAACCAGCCCATAAACAACGTTGGCGCGCGCGCGCACACACACACACACAGATTCACTACGACCGTCAACCGTCCTATACTGACCGTCCCTATAATATACCAACTCGCTGTTAGGACGGCCGATAAGTAGCAGGCTCAGCAGGCGACGGTCCGCTGAATAACGATTTTCCCTTGTAATTAAATTTCCCTGTTCGGCGGTGGCGGCGTTTTATCAGCGGCTTCCATTTTCCACCGCCATCGTCCGGCCTCTGAAGAGATCTATCGCCCGGCTGATCTAAATTAGAAACCGCGCGTAGACCGGATCTCACAATTGATGCGATCCACTGACTCCATACTATGCTTCGAAGGGACGTCGACTGTGGGTCGGGGAACCCTCGGAAATATCGTCGAGTCCATTTCTCCAGATCTGTCTGTGATTCTGTATAGGCGAATACGACGGCGCGGTATTAGTAATTGCGCTGTAATGTGATATTATTGTACCGAGATTTGTTATGAAGTGTCGTGATGTTATGTAATGTAATCAGATTTTTTTCTTTATTATCCTATAATTTAGTGCTACTGTGTAACATTGACTATGTTGTAAGCTACATGGTATGCCTAATGGATTTTAAGCTTAATCATTAGGCCTATGTAGCATTATGACGGTAGAATTGATTATTTATCTATTCTGTTTTGCTTTTTAATTACACTGTTTTTTACTGTTCTTCCAACAACTAATCGCTGATCTCCCAGCATCTTACAGGGATTATCTTGCACTTAGGACCACTACCTAGCGGGATTTTTTTCCTTTCAGAGGTACCCTGTGTTCCCATGCACTGACTGTAACATTGATCAGTTTTCATTTGTTCACATTTGTTGTTTTTTAAGCTGTTGTAAATTGTCTTGTGAACAATTGTTTTGGGAGCAAAAAAAATTATTTTGTAAAATCATTGAGTAAAATAATGTGTGCGCGTATATGCATGCAATGCATATCACAAGAGCCTCTAATGCGTTTCATAAACTCATTCTATCAACTACAGAGGTCGGCACGAATCGTCGAGATTATATTATATTACATGACACTTCATAACACGAGACTCCAATTGAAGTTACTTGAGTTCACCGGGGCACTTAAAAGGTCAACGGAGGTGAATGAAGGTCAGTGGATCTTTGAAAAGGTGGCCACAGGTCCAGCGATTCTGTGGTCAGTTTAGGTCAATAAAAATCACCGAGATTCTGCGAATGTTTCTAGACGTTAATAGGTTATTTGAGTGTCACAATGCAACTACATATGAAAAGGTCAACGTGGTTTCGTAACGGTCACGAGATAAACAAAACGAATATTACTAAGACATGGTACCAGAGGTCATAGAAGGTCGTCAGAGGTCATCGAAGATCGTCAGAGGTCATCGAATTTCGTCAGAGGTCATCGAAGGTCGTCAGTGGTCAACCAAGGTCCGTCTCGGTGAGTTCGACTATAGGTCTTCCGGTGAGCGAGTTCGGTGAGTGGCAGCGGATGTTACCGATCTCGAAGACGTCCACTTCCGTCTTTCTCAACCACTTGATCAGCCACCAGATGGCGCGGTCGCATTGCCAAGGGTTTCCGGTCAGTTTGAGGGCGCGTAAGTTCGGAAAGCTGACGCCAAACGTGAGTGGTAGACAGGACAAGTTGTCGTCCATGAGGTTCAGATCCTTGAGCGTCCAGAAGGTGAAGGCCGTTCGAAGGGACCTTCGGACAAGGTCCCTGGCCAGACGAGGACTACTGCTCAGATCTAGGTACAGCAAGTTGGGCGTATCCTAAAACAAAACCATTGCAGTTCTCGGTCCCTGAGTTGAAACTTTCTTAGATTAGAACCACAGCATTTAATATTGCGTATTACCATTCACACAAAAAATGAGTATACATGAAAACATTTAATGTAGCCATAGTTTTGTAACTGACGAAACCTCGAATGCGGTGTAGCCTACCTATGACTGTCTACTACTAAGTGTCTAGCTCTAGCAGAACTAAACAATTACGGTCAGGGTCGTCTTCAAATGACGTCATGCACCTATAGGGTAGATGGTCACACATTTGTGACGATGTGTCACGGTTCAATAGGCCTACTAGATATCATAAAATTACATTTGTTTTGACGCGTGACGAAGGGAATGGTTAAAAATCGTTCAAAATTTCGTGACGTCGTTTATGGACGACACCTTAGCAAATGTACATGTATGCTACGCATAATCAAAACCAGCAGTTAGGTTTCGAATGTACATCTAAGTACAGTAGCAGATTGCTACATACAACAAGGTACGATGGGGGGTTCCGCTTAGAATGCAATAACGCGGCTCCTGCATATCTCCGTGGGCTGAAAACGGGTGTTGACACAGCAACGCATTTGCCCCAAATCAAAGTACGTGCAGCACTTTATCAATAATATATTGCAGTAAACTGGGTGTTGAATGAGCGATAAAAAATGTAGTAGACCTTTTATTGTCGCAGTAAATTAGAAGCTGGATTATGAGCAATCAGAATATTTTTAGCAGAAGTAGAAGTCGAATGAAAGATGGAACTAAGTTAAACTGCATGGAAGTTTAAGTTGTTTGAGCGATGAAAAGATGACTAAAATAATTTATGATTTACATAAGTTTACGTCTCTCTATGGGTCTACTATTGGAAATTGAGCAAATGCCACCGGCAAGCCAAAGTCAATGTTTATCATTGCCACATGTATACCGTGGATAATTTCAGTTGCCTTTGAATTTACTGCCGACGTATCTGCATCAAATCATCAGACCTCTGTATTTCTCAGGGACTTGGGTTGTCTTGGGTTACGGGGGTGGGGTGTTATCGTGTGCTGGCTGTTTTGGGGGATCTTGTCAAACCTGAGCATCAACGTGGAGTAGGCCTGCTTGGCATGACAAGGGTTTCAAATTGATAGGCCTATTTACTACACTGATGGGAAAGCCTCAATCAGGTTACAACTCAGTTGTCGCACCCCTCACGACGATTAGATGCAAATGGGAATTTGAAGGGACTCTATGATGTAATGTGACTCAGTGAAATGAATTCAATGCAAGCAGGCCTTTAAAGTGCAGTAATCCTCAACCTTCGAAATTCCCAACTCAGACGACAGTCGTCTTAGCAGCTTTCCGTCCCTCGAATCCCATGGCAACCGATTAGCAATCTATTTATTTGCTGCATTTTCTATAGCGCCCCTTCGAGCTATCTACTCAGAGGCGCTCCGACTACAGCACCGACACTGCATCGGAGTTTCACTCCGAATCGCACGAGCAATTGCGAGTGAAGGACTTGCTCAAAGTCCCTACGCCGCGGCTTGAGGTGGATTCGAACCTGGAACCCTCTGGCTCCAAGGTACCGAACCCACCACTACACCTCCGAGTCCCGCTGTAAGAGGTGGAATGGCATTCGATAGTAAATAATTATTAATTGGTCTTACGGTGAAGATGGATGGGTCGAACTGGACTTTGGCCGTTCGTCCATTCACTGATGACATCTGCAAGATGTGAAGACGATGCAAACCGAACAGACATCGTCTCTCCATCTTCCTGATCGGGTTCTGCGACAGATCGAGTCGCTGCAGTCGCACGGTCGACTCGAACGCACCAGTCCGTACCTGCTGGATGTCGTTCTGGCTGAAGTCAAGCGAGACGAGCTGCGACAGACCTCGGAGGTCCCGATCAGTGATCTGCGTCAGGCGATTTCCCTTCAGGTGAAGGTATTGCAGGTGAGACAGCGAGGGAAGCGTGAGACGCGTGATTCTGTTGTGATCGGCGTAGAGGCGCAGCAGGGTGCTCGGCAGATGCTCTGGGATGCGTTGCAGCTGGTTCTTCCGGAGGTCAAGATCGTGGAGGAACCTCAGGTGGGCCAGAGCAGCGTCGTCAAAGAAACGCAGCGAGTTTCCGCTGAGTATCAGCAGACCAATCCCATCGGTGGAGTTGAAGTCGGTGGCGTTGATTTGACGGATGCGATTCCGGGTCAAACGAAGGTCATCGGTCAGGCGTGGAAGACCGGAAGGAACCCGGTCCAGGCGACACTCGCTCAGGTCAAGCAGCTGCATTGGACCGTGGAGGCTGCGCTCGAACGAAAACTCGACGCGCCCGAGTGGATTACGCCGCAGGGAGAGGTGCCTGAGCAGGGCAAGAGGTGCGAAGGTGTTCCGATTGATCGTCCGTAGTTTGTTAAAACTGAGGTCAAGCGAGGTCAGGTTTCTATTACCCTGAAAGACGTCGTCGTCGAGACTCGAGATCTGGTTGGCTGAGACGTCGAGGGTGCGGAGCAGGTGAAGGTTCGAGAAGATTCCGTCGATGCGTTCCAGTCGATTCTTCGCCAGCGACAGATACATCAGTTGCGACTGTCTGCCGAACGTAAACGGGTGAAGTCTGGTCAGTCGGTTTTCGGACAGGTCCACCTTGTTGAGGACACGAAGGTCCTCGAAGGTCCTTGGATCGACGTCGTCGATTGCGTTCTGATGGAGAATCAGGTGGCGCAACCGCGACAGGTTCTTGAACGAACTCTGGTCAAGTCGAATGAAGCGGTTCTTGGATTTTCCATCGTGCCTCATTTCGTGCGACTGCAGGTGCTTGTGACTGAACGATCTGAAGCAGCTGACCGTCTCCGGGAGGATACAGCGACATGGTGATTGGCGCAAATGACATGCTTGATTGACTTTCATTGGCACTGTCAGGTCGACATAATTGCAAGACAGAAAGATGAAAGATAGTAAGATCCACGAAGAGGCCATACCTGTCTTCGCTGTATACATAGCCTACTCCACGCACCATAGGGTCCCTGCAAGCAGAATTCACACATTTTTAGAAAGTGAAGTTTTCTCTGACACATAGAGGTACGCAGACCAATGAGAGAAATTCCGCGTTCCTAGATAGAGCAGTCATTGGTCTCTGAAATGCCACAACGTTTTATGAGAAAACTTTTTCAGAAACAAATTCCAATAATAAGAGTTGGATACGATCATACGACCTATAGGCTACCTACTTAATTGTCTTTGTATAAAAAAGACTACAATTGGATTATATTCAGTTGTCAATTTGAAGTTCAAACTGGTGTAATTATAAGTTTCTATGGTATCATGTTTGAAAGAGGCAGAATTCCCAAAGTTTTAAGTCAGTCGTTGACTGATTAAGAGAGTCGGTTATTTCGTATAGGTAGGCTACTGACTCCGTGTACTTAATCACATTCACTGTGACAGGTTATGCATAGGGCCTACTGATATTGCTGAAGAGGACTCACGTTCCTCTCGATAATTACATGTAGGCTATGCATCTGTCACCTTTGTGTTCCAGTTTCTTGTTAACCGAATTTGCAAAACATAAGAGATAATCTAACCACGATTATTTTTACCATAGCAAACTGTTGTCGCCAAAGGCATTCGGCATCATCTATCTATAGTAAGTAGGGGGAATAGGCTTGTGCCACAATCATTTTTGGGAGGGTATGGGTACGAATAAATGGGCCAAAGTACAAGGTCAAGGTCAAGGTCATGGCCAAGGTCAAGGTCATCTTAATCAGGTCACACTAATTAGGGCATATTAATTAGGTCATATTAATTAGGTCATATTAACGGGGTCACGCTAATTAGCTAAATTAATTAGGTCATATCAATTATATTATATTAATTAATAATAATTAGAATTTATTAATTATATCAATTATCGAACCCTAATTAGCAGCGCAAGCCCCACTCCGATCAGAAATGACTCATCGGAAGGGCCGCAGGGCATTATGGGAGCTGCACTGGCTTCCACTCCTCGGCACCCTCCCCACCATTCATTCAAATTTCAATTCCTCACATGTAAACTGAACCCTACTTAGCCGCGCAAGGCCCACACCAACCCTAAATGACTCAGCATATACTCTCACCCTCCACAACCTTCCACCTCACCCTCCATTCCACCTCCTCCCCCACCCACAATTAGACATTTTACACACAAGACCGGCCCAAGCAGAGAACTGAGAACCCTAGAAAGCGACCAATCAGAAGGCTAGATCCCATAGGCATGGCATCTTTCGCTCTCCACAGCATTCAACCTCACCCTCCAACCCTCCATTCCACCCCACCCCACCCACAAATATTCATTTTACACACAAGAGCTGAACATTATGGAAGCGAGAAACTTAGAGAGCGACCAATCAGAAGGCTAGATCCCATAGGCATGGCATCTTTCACCCTCCACAGCATTCAACCTCACCCTCCAACCCTCCATTCCACCCCTCCCCACCCACAAATATTCATTTTTACACACAAGAGCTGAACATTATGGAAGCGAAAAACTTAGAGAGCGGTCAATCAGAAGGATAGATACTATAGGCATGGCATCTTTCACCCTACACAGCATTCAACCTCACCATCCAACCCGCCCTTCCACCCCTCCCCACTCACAAATATTCATTTTACACACAAGAGCTGGCCAATCAGAAAGCGAGAAACCTAGGGAGCGACCAATCAGAAGGCGAGAAATCCTATCCACATTCCAACACACCCTTCAAACCTCCATGCATTCACGCCAAATACACAAATTTGACTTGCATGTATAAAATTTAAGCCTCCAGCAACAGCTAAAACCTATACATGAGCCCTTCAGAAGAATATAATTCATACATATATACCAAAATATCATCAATTTTCGCCATTTCATTCGAAAATATGTATATAACAGCAATAAATACAATTAAATTATACTAAATTATGACAATTATTCAGAATTTGTTACAATACTAAGCAAACTATAGCAGTCAAACACCATTTTCATATATATTTCTTCTATATTTCTTACATTTCAAGCAAGTACAAACTCAAAAATCGAAGAAACGCTCAGCCTTCCTTTCGGAAGATGGTAACATTTCTTACTTCCTTGCACCCACTATCTCAAAACTTAAGAACCTTGCACCTTCCAATCCCAAAATGCTGCCATTTCTAACTTTCTTGCACACACAAACTCAAAAACTGACAAATCCTGCAACCGCCCTTTTGGAAGTTGGTAACATTTCTTACTTTCTTGCACACTCGAACTCAAAAACCGACGAATTGCTCAGCCTTCCTTTCGGAAGATGGTGCCATTTCTAACTTTCTTACATACACGAACTCAAAAACCGACGAATCGCTCAGCCTTCCTTTCGGAAGATGGTGCCATTTCTAACTTTCTTACACACACAAACTCAAAAACTGACGAATACATCATCATTCCACTCCCAATATTGTGACATTTTCCCAATTCCTTGTACACGAAAACTCAAAAACTTAATAATCTTGTAACATTTCACAGCCAATATGACCAAATTTCTAACTTTCTTACACACACGAACTCAAAAAACTGACGAATACTTCAACCTTCCACTCCCAATATTGTGACATTTCCCAATTCCTTGTACACGAAAACTCAAAAACTTAATAATCTTGTAACATTTCACATCCAATATGACGAAATTTCTAACTTTCTTACACACACGAACTCAAAAAAAAAACTGACGATTACTTCAACCTTCCACTCCCAAGATGGCACCATTTCTAACTGTTTGCATACACGAACTCAAAAACCGACGAATACTTCATCCTTCCAGTCCCAATATGGCGACATTTCCCAACTCCCTGTACATGAAAACTCAGAAACTTAAGAACCTTGCAACATTTCGCGGCCAAATGGCGAAATTTCTAACTTTCTTGCACACACGAACTCAAAAACCGACGAATACTTCAACCTTCCAATCCCAAGATGGCGATATTTCTAACTTTCTTGCGAACACAAACTCAAAAACCAACAAATACTTCAACTTTTCACCTCCAAGATGGCGACATTTCTCACTTCCTTGCACACAGAAACACAAAAAATCGATGAATCGGCCAGCAGTGCTATCAGTCGGAGGCAACATGGCCACCTTTATACATCATACACACAAACACACACAAACACACGAACACATACACAGCATTTCTTACGAGCCTAAGTCCAAATATCACATATATGCATCTTTCATTTCACAAGATGTCGCATCTTCACTCTTTCACACACATACACATGAAACCAAAAGCCATGGAAACACACAAGATTCAAATCCCTAGGTGGCGCACTTGCAGCATTTATCAAAAATGAACAAACTTCTGCTCGCAAGGTGGCGCCCGCGCAACTTTTCCTGCCCGAACATGATCAAATAACTAATACATACAACATGGCTCATACGCGTAAGGCCATCTATCACACACAAACAACTTTCCCACTACAAGATAATGCATGCTCAATCTTTAGCACACACGCACACACACACACACATACACACACACACACGCACACACACACACACACACACACGCACACACACACACGTACACACAGACAATTTTCCCACTACAAGGTAATGCACAGACAATCTTTTGCACACACACACACACACACACACACACGAGAACTCTTAAAATTTCTAAGTTACAGATATATACTTTGTACAATTTTTCTAAATTAAGGTAGTAAAGACATACGAAACTGTGAAGAATGTAATATGTATAAGGCAATTGCACGAAATTCATAGATACAAAGTAGCAGGAATTGAACATTTGCACAGGCAAAATGATAAGTATGATAGTTGCGCGAGCGAATAGGGCTTGGATTTTTCGAAATATTTCAAAGTCAGACGCGTGCTATTACCAATATACGAATTCAAACAGGCAAATTTACTAAGTATGAAATGCAGGAATTGTATGGGGAACGATGTAAGAGGCAAAGCGTGGGGGTGGGGAGAGGGGCACATTCTTCAGTTTGTGGAAACAAAGGTGTTCATTGTTTGCAATATGACACCAATTTTGTTAAAGTTAGGTTTGCAGGAAGTGTATTACATAACTTTTTAGGGTTGAGTGTGGTAATTTGGCGAAATATGGGGTGGGGAGAGTGTGCAGGATTAGATTTTGTGAAAACAAATGATGTGAAGCACATGTGATGAGTCATCAATTTGACAAAGTACGATTATAACGAGCGAAGAATACAAGTTAGGGTTGCGTGCGCCATATTACATGGCGAATTAGGTGTAGCGAACACACGCCACTTGGTCGAAATCTGCGTTCGACAAGTCGAAAACGCTAAGTTCCGAAAATTTTTGCCGCACAAATTCACGCGGCGGCGGCACCTTTCGTGCGGCGGCGGCGGCGGCGCTGCGACCCGGCCCTCTCGTGCGACCTCGGCTCCTGCTGCGTGGCGACGGCGCGGCATGCGCTCCCAATTAGATCAAGCTTTGACCCGTACAAGCTAAAGTCGAATACGCGCCGGCACAAATCTTTCAATATTTTCCATAACCTGCAATACGCATGAGACTTTAGCTTCATACGAGTCAAAGCACGGTCGATTGGGTGCGCATGTCGCAGCCGTCGCCTCGTCGCTGGAGCCGCGGTCGCCCGTGAGGGCCGGGTCGCAGCGCCGCCGCCGCCGCCGCACGAAAGGTGCCGCCGCCGCGTGAATTTGCGCGGCAAAAATTTTCGGAACTTAGCGTTTTCGACTTGTCGAACGCAGATTTCGACCAAGTGGCGTGTGTTCGCTACACCTAATTCGCCATGTAATATGGCGCACGCAACCCTAACTTGTATTCTTCGCTCGTTATAATCGTACTTTGTCAAATTGATGACTCATCACATGTGCTTCACATCATTTGTTTTCACAAAATCTAATCCTGCACACTCTCCCCACCCCATATTTCGCCAAATTACCACACTCAACCCTAAAAAGTTATGTAATACACTTCCTGCAAACCTAACTTTAACAAAATTGGTGTCATATTGCAAACAATGAACACCTTTGTTTCCACAAACTGAAGAATGTGCCCCTCTCCCCACCCCCACGCTTTGCCTCTTACATCGTTCCCCATACAATTCCTGCATTTCATACTTAGTAAATTTGCCTGTTTGAATTCGTATATTGGTAATAGCACGCGTCTGACTTTGAAATATTTCGAAAAATCCAAGCCCTATTCGCTCGCGCAACTATCATACTTATCATTTTGCCTGTGCAAATGTTCAATTCCTGCTACTTTGTATCTATGAATTTCGTGCAATTGCCTTATACATATTACATTCTTCACAGTTTCGTATGTCTTTACTACCTTAATTTAGAAAAATTGTACAAAGTATATATCTGTAACTTAGAAATTTTAAGAGTTCTCGTGTGTGTGTGTGTGCAAAAGATTGTCTGTGCATTACCTTGTAGTGGGAAAATTGTCTGTGTGTACGTGTGTGTGTGTGCGTGTGTGTGTGTGTGTGTGTGTGTGCGTGTGTGTGTGTGTATGTGTGTGTGTGTGCGTGTGTGCTAAAGATTGAGCATGCATTATCTTGTAGTGGGAAAGTTGTTTGTGTGTGATAGATGGCCTTACGCGTATGAGCCATGTTGTATGTATTAGTTATTTGATCATGTTCGGGCAGGAAAAGGTGCGCGGGCGCCACCTTGCGAGCAGAAGTTTGTTCATTTTTGATAAATGCTGCAAGTGCGCCACCTAGGGATTTGAATCTTGTGTGTTTCCATGGCTTTTGGTTTCATGTGTATGTGTGTGAAAGAGTGAAGATGCGACATTTTGTGAAATGAAAGATGCATATATGTGATATTTGGACTTAGGCTCGTAAGAAATGCTGTGTATGTGTTCGTGTGTTTGTGTGTGTTTGTGTGTATGATGTATAAAGGTGGCCATGTTGCCTCCGACTGATAGCACTGCTGGCCGATTCATCGATTTTTTGTGTTTCTGTGTGCAAGGAAGTGAGAAATGTCGCCATCTTGGAGGTGAAAAGTTGAAGTATTTGTTGGTTTTTGAGTTTGTGTTCGCAAGAAAGTTAGAAATATCGCCATCTTGGGATTGGAAGGTTGAAGTATTCGTCGGTTTTTGAGTTCGTGTGTGCAAGAAAGTTAGAAATTTCGCCATTTGGCCGCGAAATGTTGCAAGGTTCTTAAGTTTCTGAGTTTTCGTGTACAAGGAGTTGGGAAATGTCGCCATATTGGGACTGGAAGGATGAAGTATTCGTCGGTTTTTGAGTTCGTGTATGCAAACAGTTAGAAATGGTGCCATCTTGGGAGTGGAAGGTTGAAGTAATCGTCAGGTTTTTTTTTGAGTTCGTGTGTGTAAGAAAGTTAGAAATTTGGTCATATTGGCTGTGAAATGTTACAAGATTATTAAGTTTTTGAGTTTTCGTGTACAAGGAATTGGGAAAATGTCACAATATTGGGAGTGGAATGATGATGTATTCGTCAGTTTTTGAGTTTGTGTGTGTAAGAAAGTTAGAAATGGCACCATCTTCCGAAAGGAAGGCTGAGCGATTCGTCGGTTTTTGAGTTCGTGTATGTAAGAAAGTTAGAAATGGCACCATCTTCCGAAAGGAAGGCTGAGCGATTCGTCGGTTTTTGAGTTCGTGTATGTAAGAAAGTTAGAAATGGCACCATCTTCCGAAAGGAAGGCTGAGCAATTCGTCGGTTTTTGAGTTCGAGTGTGCAAGAAAGTAAGAAATGTTACCAACTTCCAAAAGGGCGGTTGCAGGATTTGTCAGTTTTTGAGTTTGTGTGTGCAAGAAAGTTAGAAATGGCAGCATTTTGGGATTGGAAGGTGCAAGGTTCTTAAGTTTTGAGATAGTGGGTGCAAGGAAGTAAGAAATGTTACCATCTTCCGAAAGGAAGGCTGAGCGTTTCTTCGATTTTTGAGTTTGTACTTGCTTGAAATGTAAGAAATATAGAAGAAATATATATGAAAATGGTGTTTGACTGCTATAGTTTGCTTAGTATTGTAACAAATTCTGAATAATTGTCATAATTTAGTATAATTTAATTGTATTTATTGCTGTTATATACATATTTTCGAATAAAATGGCGAAAATTGATGATATTTTGGTATATATGTATGAATTATATTCTTCTGAAGGGCTCATGTATAGGATTTAGCTGTTGCTGGAGGCTTAAATTTTATACATGCAAGTCAAATTTGTGTATTTGGCGTGAATGCATGGAGGTTTGAAGGGTGTGTTGGAATGTGGATAGGATTTCTCGCCTTCTGATTGGTCGCTCCCTAGGTTTCTCGCTTTCTGATTGGCCAGCTCTTGTGTGTAAAATGAATATTTGTGAGTGGGGAGGGGTGGAAGGGCGGGTTGGATGGTGAGGTTGAATGCTGTGTAGGGTGAAAGATGCCATGCCTATAGTATCTATCCTTCTGATTGGCCGCTCTCTAAGTTTTTCGCTTCCATAATGTTCAGCTCTTGTGTGTAAAAATGAATATTTGTGGGTGGGGAGGGGTGGAATGGAGGGTTGGAGGGTGAGGTTGAATGCTGTGGAGGGTGAAAGATGCCATGCCTATGGGATCTAGCCTTCTGATTGGTCGCTCTCTAAGTTTCTCGCTTCCATAATGTTCAGCTCTTGTGTGTAAAATGAATATTTGTGGGTGGGGTGGGGTGGAATGGAGGGTTGGAGGGTGAGGTTGAATGCTGTGGAGAGCGAAAGATGCCATGCCTATGGGATCTAGCCTTCTGATTGGTCGCTTTCTAGGGTTCTCAGTTCTCTGCTTGGGCCGGTCTTGTGTGTAAAATGTCTAATTGTGGGTGGGGGAGGAGGTGGAATGGAGGGTGAGGTGGAAGGTTGTGGAGGGTGAGAGTATATGCTGAGTCATTTAGGGTTGGTGTGGGCCTTGCGCGGCTAAGTAGGGTTCAGTTTACATGTGAGGAATTGAAATTTGAATGAATGGTGGGGAGGGTGCCGAGGAGTGGAAGCCAGTGCAGCTCCCATAATGCCCTGCGGCCCTTCCGATGAGTCATTTCTGATCGGAGTGGGGCTTGCGCTGCTAATTAGGGTTCGATAATTGATATAATTAATAAATTCTAATTATTATTAATTAATATAATATAATTGATATGACCTAATTAATTTAGCTAATTAGCGTGACCCCGTTAATATGACCTAATTAATATGACCTAATTAATATGCCCTAATTAATGTGACCTGATTAAGATGACCTTGACCTTGGCCATGACCTTGACCTTGACCTTGTACTTTGGCCCATTTATTCGTACCCATACCCTCCCAAAAATGATTGTGGCACAAGCCTATTCCCCCTACTATAGTACAAGTCGACTTTGGTGACCAAGTGTTACAAATGAATTTGGCCGTAGCATAGTAGGCCTATAATGTTTATTGGCAAAAAAAACTGATAGGCACAACGCAAGATTGGTTTCATAGTCACACCAAAAAGTGTGATGCATGGAAAATCAAGCAAAACATTACCAATGTGTTTCGTGAAAGCGTATAGGAAAGCAGCCAGATGGTCCACAGTACGAGCAACAGTTGGACGGATGTTTGCAATGTCTCAGCTTCAGTCATAGGATATGAAGCCTCGTCCTTGGAGTTCATCTGTCAAATTCACACAATCAGGACAGGCTTCAGACATATAGACCTACCATGGTCTTCTGATGGTGTAGACGACGTTTCTGGCACGAAATCCATTACCACGGGGATCCATTTTTTCAGCAAATAGTATTAGCCACACGATCATTTTCGCTTGAAGTGCAATTGTAAAATCATTTTTGCTCGTCAGGCCGGACATGACAATCAATGGGATCGATGGAGTTCGTGGTCGTTCTCAGTGTTCTGTTATCGCCTCCAGAGTGTGTCTCCGATTTCACTTGCGTTTTACACCGTCCACTTAAACGGTGGCCAGAACTAAGTGGATTCAACAGCCGCTATTGATTCAGAGGATCGATGTCCCAGATAATCGGATTCACACCATTGTCTTAGTTGCAACTAAGGCCAGCCCGCCGTCTTCAAAGAAGTCGATCAAAGAACAAAATAAGAACGGGTGTTTGCTGAACAAAGACAACGTCAGAAAAATGACCGCCTAGGACTCTGTTCAATCAGATATCATGTTAAAAGTTAATGCCTGGGATAGAATCTCTGCTGTTCGTGTTCCAACATAGATGATATATAACATAAAGGGTCTCTATATAGACGCAGGTGTCAAGGTTTGAAGGAAACCGTAAGTAAACAGTGAGCCATTCATGCAGCTCGCTGAATTTCTGTCAGGGTCCTTGTAATTCATCTGCCGCAAGTTCAAGGCCAAGTTCAAGGGTAAGTTCAAGGGTAAGTTCAAGGGTAAGTTCAAGGGCATACGAATGTGAAACGAGAACCATCGTTCCATTATGTGATGTAAATGCACCTGCAACTTTATATTCATTGACTACTTACTTACTTGATTCTTCCCATGCAAGTCTTCACATCGGGTACATACTGTATCGGAGACTTTAAAATGTTAGCATTTTACACCTTTAACAACAAATACAAACTTTTCTATTGCACCACGCCTACCGAATGATTCTTCCTGATTTGAGCTTCGATCGATAAAGCCGACTCTTCTCTGCAACGTTTCGAAATTCGTTTACATCTTCACATGTTCGAACGATATCCAGCCGGATCCCCCGCTAGGAAAGTGAGTGGAAACGTCGAGTCCTATAATTCCAATGGAGCTGGGTCAGAAGGAAACTTACGAGCAGTAGGCCTAATCAAGAGAAGTAGGAGGAGTCAGCATCTAAAAACATTCATTCGCAAAACCATCAAAACAAAACGAAGTAGCAACCATAAATAATATCTTTTAGTTCGACGCATTCACATCGTGGACTGCCTTCCCATAACCTGCACCACCTCCTGATGATCCTGAAGCTTCGAAGCCGAAACAAGTACCACCTGGAGGGATTGTTTACATGCCCGATGCTTGAGTGGTCTACACAAATCTCGATAACATGTTTCTCGAACAGACAACCGGGGACAACCTTCGAAAGATATTTACAATGTGATCTCGTATGCTTTGCAAAATCGGTTAATTCGAAACTGGAATAAAAAGCTGCTGGATGTGCATACAGTGAGGCAAGGGGGGCGGATACAGGAATTTTCGAGGGGGGGCCAAAATTTTTGGTCTTGTGAGACAGGAGAAAAAATTTTTGGTCAGGGAAAAAATACCATTTCATCCGCCGAAAAAACTGATGACCTTTTTTTTTTTTTAGTCATCGGTCAATTTTCCGGGAAAAAGATACCAACTTATCCGCCGAAAAACCTGATGACTTTTTTTTTTTTTTTTAGTCATCGACCAATTTTCCGGGAAAAAGATACCAACTTATCCGCCAAAAAAGTTGATGACCTTTTTTTTTTTTTTAGTCAGTCATCCATTAATTTTTTCACGAAAAGAAGATGCCATTTCCGAACGGGGGGGGGGGCCACGTCCCGTACGATTTTCTAATAGGGGGGCCTGGGGGGCCAGATGTCCTGTTTTTCTCTCCCACTACATGTGTTTAAAACCAAATGGGGGGGCCACGTTCCATGCAATTTTTAAATGGGGGGGGCCATGGCCGGATTGGCCCCCCTGGATCCGCCCCTGCAGTGAGAAGCGTGCTTGTGCGACCCTTCCAGCAACATCATCGTGTATACACCGTGGTTCAAAAAAGTAAGACAAACTGTTTTTCAAATATATCCAATGCCTGATAACATATCACCCTAAAGGCCTAAACGTTTCCAAATAAAAACAGTTCAGCTCACATTTAATTGAATCTAACAGAAAATTGCTTGTAAACTGAAATTTCTGCATATGAAGTTGAGAGATTCATATCTTTTTATCCGTTCAACTTTATCTCATGAAATTTTATTTTGGAATCATGTTCTTGGTCCAATTCTCTAAATATTTGGAAAATGTTAGCGTGATATGTTATCAGGTACTAGAGATATATGAAAACAGTTTGGCTTACTTTTTGAACCACGGTGTATAAGCTTACTCTGACTTAGTGATATAGTACACGGGGTCAGTCTCAACGAAATAACCGACTTCCTTAATGAGTTAACGACTTAACGAGCAGAAGGCGATGGGATCCTCGCTGTGCAAGCAGGCAGACATCGTCCTTTGACAAATCGTGGCTTAAACCGCCGCTAATTTACTTCGGATGTCAACAATTTTCTTCTGCTTCGTCAACATCTTGCATGATGCATCTGGCTTTTCATAAAGTTCATTCTACGAAGACCTCTTCGGTTCCTACTTTCCGCATCCTCCTTTTCCTTCTTTTACTATTTTACCTTCCTTGTCATCCTCGATTTCTTCTCTCCTAATTATTCCGTGTAGGAAACAGGCCTACCATTTCATTCCGATTTACAGTAGGAACTATCCTTAGCGTTTTCTGGCAAAGGGAGAGCCTAATGCAAAATAGCGCAATGTGAACCTCCGAAAATACCTAAGCGCCACACAAGACGCTTTTGTGAAGACTGCGCCATTCGTAATCGTAGACTCGGAACTTCTGCAGCGCCCACAAAAGTTAAGTCGCGGGAACCAACTTATTCACAGGCGCACAATCAAAACAATTCACCGGCGCTTAGTCAAATCAGGTCTGTCGGGTGTCTAACTGCCTTTCCGCTTCTATTCCACTTCAGATTGCTGCAGTCAAGTCAGGTGAAGCGCTAAGTCGTAAAATTGATTGTATTTCGATGTCTTCATTAATTGCGCCGGCGAAGCTTAGGCCTTCTCAGAAACGTTGCAAAACAGTAGGCTAACCTATAAATTATGATAAGATCGTAACCGTTGGACTATAATAGTCGCAATCGAGTGTTTATATGGGGCCACTGGTGATCAGAGGAGCACCAGATTCGGGCCATTATTGTCTTCACTGATAACAAGAGAATGTTAAACTTTGTTTCGAATCATGGATCATCGCATCTCGAGCCAAACAATAAATTATTATTGACGTTCTCAAATGAACCTAAATTCACTTATAGAAGAACTTCTAGAAGATGTTTGTTTCGAACTTGAAAAGTAGGCTTAATAATTATAACAGTCACACGGATAGGCCTAGGCCGCCTATCGTCAGAAAATTATTACTCAGCGGTATATTAATTGATCCAAGTCATCCAACTGAATCATCTCACTTTCAACGTCATCAATACATCGAATAGACCAAGTTAGGTAAAATAATTTATTTTTTGAACCGTCTGTAAGACATAGGCTGCTATAGTCTTTATCGTTTAGTTATGAATCTTAATTACCTGTCACCATATAATTATATAACCATCGATTCAAATCGAACGATTACTGAACTCATCATACTCTTGATTTATTGGTTCGTTGATTAGAATACGACTTGGTTTTGGTGCACTATGAGTGCGTTTTGCATGAGGCAGAGGCAGGCAATTAGATATGAGCGCGTCAATTGTTTATTGCTATTATAATTATTGACTATTTATATAGCGCACCTTCAAGATATAACTACTCAGAAGCGCTCCCAGTTCAACAACGGCTAAATAAGGCAGTTTTTAAGTGAGAAAGAAACAAAGTGGCGTGACCTCTAGGCACAAGGCGGAGTGCAACAGGGACCCATTCCAGGTTCTATGGCCAGCCACTGAGAAAGAGCGCCGCTGCATTATAGCAGTTCGACAGCGATGGGCCAAGAGTTCAGCTTGATCAGCTGATCAGAGGTCGAGAAATTGACAGAAAACTGTAGAGTTTTTGCCCACCCTGTACATAACTACCTAGCCCGGGTTCCTACAAGTCGCCGAGCCCCTGGGCAGTTCCCTTCTGTTCCCCTCTCGGCGACCCTCGCGCAGGAGCTAGAACACTGTAGTAGGCCTATAGTTATACTGTAAAAGAACTTCCTGAATAACGGTGTTAACTTCCCACTCAAAACGACCTTTATTCATTAACTTTTAGCCCAACAGCTGTCATCCTTGAAATAATTTCGGAATAAGGAATTCAACGTCTAAAGATTAGGCTACATTTATCTGAATCAACGTTTCTTAATTAAAGTGCTATCATGAATTCAAATTATTCGACTTAATTAAAGTCTAACGATTGCCTGTCTGCAATTCTTCATTTCAACATAGACACGTCGTCAGATGAACACATACATGTACACGTCCATTGCAGCTGCTGATGCAAATTAATATAGACCCCTATGCCTACAATTAGTCCTTAGGCTAAATTATTCAATGTTTAACACTTGGGGATCTCCATATTACGTCTAGTTGGCCCTACAACTCAACAAGTAGCAATCCTATAAAAAAGACACTTGCCTCGCCCAGACAATCAGAGTGTTTAGAAAGAACGCTTTAGAAATGTCGTTACACGTTGTATTTGTCGGCCTGTGCTGCCTCCTCCTGTGTTCAACTTCAAGTTATGCAGAGACACCTCATCCTGCATTTGTTGTACGTCTAAATGCGAGCTGTCTGGAGGTACTCAGTGAGTTGGCAAGTAAATACATTATGACCGACTACGCCAGCGGAAGGATGCCTGATGTAAGTGACACGGGAAAATGTCTACTCGACGTTTGCTCTCTGCACAACACCGTCATTGAGAGCTACACTCCTCCAGAGCCTACTATGGAGATGATGCCTGGAATGGGTGTCGAGTTGAGCTTAACGGGAGCGGGCTTAGAGATCGCTTCCGAATTCAGAGTAGAGACAGTCGATGAAACCGTTAAAGGTCATGTTCGAATTTCCTTCGTCGGTATTTCACTTTCATCCGTGGTAACGCTTAAAAGAGGATCTGATGATAGGCTTGAAGTCTCGCTAAATTACTGTGCGATTGACGTTGATACGATGTACAACCACGTGATTGATGCAAAAGACGAACAGTTTTCCGATTCATCACGGTCCGACTTTTACAAAGCCATAGGCGACTATTTCGAAAACCGCCTATATGAATCCGTTTTTATGGCGATGTGCAACAGGACACAAATCATCACAGAAATCATACAAAATCACCAAAATTGGGTGGACTTGAAACTTCAGCGTAACGGGTTATCTATGAAGAGCCGCTTGGTGAAAAACCCTAGCATAGAAGTCGACTGTGTAGAGCTGGCTTTTAGTGGAGAAATTTGCCTGTTGAATGATACGCAGTGCGTTCTATCGCAGCCGCCGATGCTAGAACTGCCAGCCTCTGAATCTTCCATGTTGGCAGTCTACATGACCCCGTCAATCGTCAACACATATTGGGATGCCTTGTTCAGAAGACACCGGCTGTCACTGAACGTCACAAAAGATTCTCTCCCATCGAAATTTGAATACCTTGGAGGACTCTTCAACACAACTTGCGATGACAATAATGACTTCTGCCTTGGAACCGTTCTACCGAATGCTACTAAGATACATCCAAACGCTTCTGCAACTTTGGTCATCGAAGCCGCAACTCGACCATCGATAAATATCTCCAAAGGATCTGCAAAATTCAGTGCCGCGTTTGATCTTAGCATCGTCATTCCAGGCTCCGAAGCAGTGGCAAAAGCGTCCGTGTTCATCTCCATGTCCTGTGCGGTCTTTCTTTCCGGCAGCCGATTGGAGAGCAGATTCTATGACCCCATAGTATCGGTCACCGACAAAGAATTATCGAAAGAATTCACCCTGCTTTTGTCTCGTTGCCCCTACGTTATGCAATTCATCATGGACGCTTTCATCATTCCGCAAATGAACTATTACGGGGCAGTTGGGATCCCGTTAGATAACTTGCTTGGCTTAGGCATAGGCCTAAGGAGCTCGGTCCGCCATGACTTGCCCTCAAGCACAGATGCTTTTGTTCTCTACGCAGATATTGTCTATGATAAGATGTCGGGATAGCGCGGAGACGTCGTGGCTTATCGGTCAACTCAGAAGTTACTTCGAAGCCTTAAGACACTGTAATAGTTCCGATATAGACAAAATTTAATGTAGTCGTATAGCCATAGCCATAGCCAAGACTTCTGTCTACTATTTTGGCAGGACCTTTTAAATAATGTTCCATTTCATTCTGAAATTCAATCACACTAAAATGCAGGTTATCTATCTACTGGTGTTTTCAGTCAGTTAGGTTACTTATAGTTGAATTATACAGTACCAGGGACCAGACCACTAGCATGGAACAATTTGACCAGTGACATCCAAAAAGCTCAGTCTACCACAATTCAAAGCACTTATTCGTACCCATACATTAAACATAAAAAGGAAAAAAATAATTAGTACCTGGCTATTACCTTCAGTCCATCTACCTACCTTTTCCTACTCAGCTACTTAATCATCAATTGGGTCCCTACCAGCGGGACCCGTCCCTTTAGGTGTGCCCTTTGTTCACTATGTTTTCTTATAAATTTGCTGTGTTATTTGTTCCGTTATTACAATTATCTATTGATGTACTGCTTTAATTGTAACATGTTTATTGGGTTCAATAAAATAAAATGAATGGATGAAAAATGAATGAATTTTCAGGTTATTGTCTGTAGACAGGAAATAATTCAATACTAAAGGAATGCCGCAGTCACTTTGAACGATAAATCAATTTCGGCCAAAACACATGGGTCTCCTTTTGAACCCAATCGCTAATACGGGCCCTTATATGGCCACCATCGGTCCCATGAAATGCTTTAGCATACTAATACATGGGGCTCTAGTAGGTCTAACTGTAGTCCGTTTAAATTGTCCATAAAATGATAAATTGAGAATAAAAGTAGACTGCATTGAAGTTTAAGCCGCTAGCAAGAACAGTCTGTCTAAACAAAACTTTGACCATAGCCTATTAACCAAAATTTGAACACCAAATTCTTTCAAATTGTGACTAACACTTTGAATCAATGCTCTAAGGGTTGAGGGAAGGGATGGTTCCCTTCTACGTGAATAAAATAGGCCAACAATTCTATATTTCTATGCTCTTAACTGCAGAGGAAATTAGCCTTTGAGCCAATAGAGCTCCCGATCAGAGTATGACCCCTCGTCCTCATTTTGGACTTACCCTGCGTATGTCACCCTTTCGCAGTCGTCTGCGTCTCAAAGCACTTCAACAGGCTCAACAGTTAAACTAGCACGACTAACTGTGCTACAAGGGTGGGACACTTTGAAGCAGTCATGTCCAAAAAAGAAACCTGATTTGACTCAATACAAAAGTTACACACTGTGTATTTGACTGAAGTTGGTCTTGATGCATAGGAAATACCGATATAACCTAGATTTGGACATCCACAGTGTACATACCATGCACTCCCTGAATAGACAACCCCTAACAGCCAATATTCAGATCTATGATAACTGTGAATGTCTGAAATATGCCCGTGCAGTGCCTAAAAATGCTGGGTACAGATGGTCCTCATTTGCGAGTCATCAAAAATACCTGAACATATCCTGTATACAAGTTTAGTCATGTAAATAGCACTCAGTGAAGTCCATTTCTTCTGATACTGCATCTATTCTTTGGTTTTGACGTCATTTGGCATTAGCAGGTAGTTGGTCAAGTAAAGTTACATTCTGATGAATTTGTCTTTACGGCAAAAACTGAGAGCAACTAATATGAAGGTCTTCTAAGTACCTTGGTTCTAAATATAAAACAGTGCTAAAAAATTAACATTGTCTCTTTTGAAGTCCGCAAAGAACAGGGCAGGGGTGGTTCTGGCATATATGATGTATGTACTAAATTTTAGCAATAATCATAAACTCGTCAAGAATCAAATTGAAACAATTTTCATTACACGATATTGTAATCGGAATGAAATCTGGAACTGCAACAGCGGAATACCATTCAAGCATTCTGTCTTATATTCGCTTCACAAAAAGAGTTCCTTCTTAAACTGGTTCATCTCTGCTGCAGTTGCCACACCTAATGAATGTTAGACTCATCATCTGCAAGGAAAATTCTGCTATGCAAGATCAACCCGTCCAATAAAAATCAACCATAGTCAAGAACACTTCAGTCCACATCAGCACGAGAACCCAAAAAGATACCGTTCTTATGGACCACTGCAGAAAACATTATGAGAACAAAATGCTATCAGTCCTATAGTTAAACATCTGCAGACATATGAACCTCAATGTCCAAATCAGAGTAAGAACCAAAAACTCACCCCATCTGAGAAACAAAAACTGCACATAAGAACATCAACGTCGAAAATCATCGACTTGAAAACATCATCATATTAAACAATACCAGTCAACAGTTTTGTGCCAAGTCAATGTTCCCAAAAAATCTTCCGACGCATCCACCATCCTCCCAGATTTTCCATCGGGAACCAGCATCATTTTCCACCACACGATCACTTCCGTCCGTTCTCCGTATCCTTCGTCGCCTTAACCCTTTCAAGTTCCTTCTGCAGATCACGGTCAAACGCATCTCCGGAACTGGCATGGTGATGATTTGGCGATGCGCTGCGATGCCGCGATGAACAATGCTGCTTGGCTCCATCTATTGTCTTTGACGAGTGACGAGCGCCATCATCCGAGCGCTTCCGGTCGTCGTTCGATCGTGACCGCCTGCGACTGCGGGAAGACGACCGCTTCCTGTCTTTCGATCGGCGATGATGCGTCCGAGCTGGAGACCGGTCTCTCGATCGGTGACGCGATCGATCGTGTGATCTTCGGATGTGATCACCGGATCGAGACTGGTGGCGATCGCGTGAGACGGATCGTCGTCCTCGCGGACTGCGACTTCGCCTGTGGGAGTCGCGCTTTGCATCGCCGTGGGATTCGCGCTTCACATCGCTGTGGGATTCTCGCTTCACGTCACCGTAGGAATGTCGATCCTCTCTCGGTCGTGACCGTTCTTGGTCCAATCGATCTCGTTCGTGTGGGTCTGGTCGCCGAGACGGTGGCACTGGTCGTCTCTCACGGCTGAAAATAAGATCAAGCAATACTTTTAAACAGTTTATTATCTGTACCCACAACAGTTATGTTATGCTAGAATCATTAAGCGAGAATGCTATATAAATCTAAGGTATGTCAGGTTAGGTCAGTTAACACCTGGATTCGATTCGTCGTCTAAATATTAATTGATTCACCTTTCCAATTGCTCAAGCATCGAATGACTATGCAAAATCAATTCAGACAAGAGATAAAATATATCTGTACACCTATGTCTTGTAAACATCAAGTGTCGATATTAACGTCCTGAAAAAAGGAAGTGGCATTAAAAGGATGAGTCTGATCTTTGGAAAAAAAGAAGCTGCTCAGCTACATACATAAATGTTAGACGAAGCAAGTCTGAAATCAATTCAGGTGATGAACTCAGACGAGTGTAATTAAACATGAGCATAAATGAGCACAACCATGTATTATTTCTCAATTAGAGGAAAATTATTACAAAACAATACAACTGCCTTTGATGTTTCATATTGCTTCTTCCAAAGCTCAGGCACACACGACCACACGTTAGACTATCAATGACAGATACAATTATAATGCAGAGCAATTCTTCTCGAAAGGATTGTTCACAGTCCCTACACAGCATTCTCTCTACTTTACAAACCAACTGCTCCAACACATAAACAATATCTAACAAAGGTTCCTAAAGCTAATAAGAGTCTGGCAAAAATAATTGAGCATCCTACCTGGTTTCCCTGCGTGACACTCTTTCCGCTTCTCCAAACAAATTGTCGCCATCATTTCGTGGCTCTGGCTTCTCTGGTTCGTCATCGACGTGCTGCTGAGGCGGCGCCTTGTTCCAGTTCTTTGCACGATGGCCGTTCAGATGCGCTTCGATCTGCTTCTGAATGGGAACAGGAATGCGGGGAAACAGTGTGCTGTACCACTCGAGCTTCGTCAGGTACTGCTGAGATATCTCGCCGATAGTCATCATGTTGCCTCCACCAGCCTTCACGTCAACTTGCTGTTCAATAAATTCAAGCCTTTGTTAGCAAAACGTTTGAAACAATTAAACAAAAGCATTCAACGCTATCATTTTTGGCAGTATGAATTAACAGTCACTTCACAAGTAATTGTAATAATAATAATAGTACTAGTAATAATAACAATGACAATTTTGAAGGTGCTATAACAGTCATGGCGTTACTAGGGTTCCTTACATACAACTAACAGCAGGACAGGCTTCACAAAATAAATAAGTCCTGATTTGAAGGAGTCAATTCGGTTAGTAACCTACTAGATAGAGACAGGAGAATCTGTTGTTAACTAACATCAAATGGGAGACTGGGGGTGGACAAACACACTGGATAGATGAGTTTTTGTTCTGGAGTTTTACAACCAAGTAATCGGTTCACCCTAGATATTAACGCATACTGGCAAATCCGTTATTTTAAAACAGCATTGTCTCTCTTGCCATCCATTGTTATATTGAAACAATCGAATCTGAACAATGTTCCGTTTCAAGCCATTCAAAGAAAAGAAGTTGCAGCGAAATAGATGTCAAACGTCTTTTTGGTTTGTCTCACTTGGACATTCGGACCAACAGTCTCAGACCAGACGCAACAAATGCAGCACTGTGACGAACTGAAAATCATTAAATAAATTTAAATTACATTCTCTTCTCTCCGGATCAACTGTACATCACCCTTAGTCGCATAATAACCTTTGGGCAATTAAAATTAATTAAATATTACACTAAGCCAATAGTTGTCGGTAAATTTCTTAAATGCTTTCAACAAGCACACAACACCGACTGCCAAACTATGCTGGCTTTGCAACGCTATGTCAATATCAGACATGGTAAACCATGCACTTTGGCCATAAAATTTTAGTTTAATCTATGTCAATAGCATCACTCTAATACGCAACAGGAATTTTGATACAAGCCCGGAAATATGTCTAGCGTCAGCCAAATTAAAACCACGAACAGGAAAATTGCACAGCTAAATAAAAAAAACAGAACATATAGGAAAATTTCAATCTATACGAAAACTGCAACAAACGCACAATTCTAACAAGAGAAGAGACTGGCCAGAAATCACGTAACTGACCAGAAACATGATTCTGATGAGTAAGTCAAGATGAATAAATGCTAGCTCACAAAATGTTCATCAACAGTCGTTAGAAATTGTGCTGCACTCTCCTCACAAAATCAGTCACCTGTCATCAAAGCTTAGTATATGCAACTGCTATAACTCGGGTCAGCGACTCCCATGGCAAGTGAACCGCAACTGCTACCGTGACTCCTTCATTTACAAACAACAAAAGACTCAAGACATCAAATGCAAATCGTAATCTACAGTACTGGTCCAAAATTCAACTGTGTAAAACAAATAAACCCCCCCCCCCCGAGTCTTTAACCCAAGAACAGTTTAATTAACTGGATTCCAAGAACACCTCAGGCAGCTACTAATTTTCTTAACAGAACTTGCAAATATAAGCTAACAAAATCTTGATTAAGATCTTTACTTAAACGTTGCAATCAATAAGTCAAAATTTCACAACGCATAAAAAGCGTAATAATTAATCTAAAGCTCATTTTGTGTTCTGAATCTGCTTATTAAATTCCATATACATCTGATAAAGATAATGAATAAAAACCCACCTCTTCATCGTCTAGGTAAGGCTCATACCAATCCCAGAGGTCGCCTGGGGGCTGAGTATATCTGCCACAAGAGAAACAATTCATCAGAAATAAAATAAAATCAAATCACTCAACTTTACTCACCACTTATTTTACCACTTGACATTAGACCCTATCTCATAACAGAGTAGTGCTAAGAACGATAAGAAAAATAAACTACTGTGTAAACATAGATCTATGGACTGGCATAAAATCCATGGTTAAGTTTTGCTGCACCATCAGCTGATGTCTTTAGTATTAGCCACAATAATAATCGCAAATAAGAACAACAATTAATGCAGACCTGTACTGATACGACTGCCTTTTAATTTTAAAAAATCTCGACTCGCTTGCACACTACCATCTTATGTATTAATCTGCCAATAAAATTTTCATATACATTCAGCTGCTGTGCATTCAGAATATTACAGATAAACTCAAATGGTAGAATTCACACCAAAAACAGGCAGGTGTGGTAGATACTGATAAAACGCTAATGTTCATCTACATACAACAGTAAAAAATAAGCAAAGTTCTGCTACAAAACTAATAATAATTTTCGTTTATTAAATAATGAAGATCTATTATACACTGACGAATGTAGCAGTTGCTTATAAATGAAATAGAAGTATGGGTATCACTACGTTGCAAAATGACATTGCTAATCCAATCAAACAGCATTGCAATAATACCAAAAAGGCACGATCAATCAACAGCCATTTCAATTTCAAATTAAACCACAGCAAGTGGTATACTTTGTTGGAAGTAACAAATAAAAATGGCACAGCATACCGAAACCATAAGCCCTGCATCAATAGGACAAAAATTCAAACAAACAAGTCCTACGTTAAGATTTGCACGTTTGCAAACAGGATCAGCAGTTTGGCTAACTATATCAAACATGGAGATCATCCACCAAATGTGCCAGTTAGGACTGAGCACAATTGCACCCAGTAGCCATTTAAAGCAAAACCACACAAAATTTGAAAGTTCTGAATAAAAAGTGAGAGCATACACATACCCACCTACCTAATGTACATTAACCCGAGCGCACGTATGTATGGCGAATCCGCATGTGTACAGAGACCAATCAACTGCTTGCGTGTGAGCTTCAGTGTGTAGAGCTTGTAGAGCAGGCAGTATGCACTCGACACGATGCCACCCGCTCCAACTCCTCGCACCTACAAACAAAGGCGGCAGATTCAATGAAAATCACTCCACCACCAGACCCATATCTTTCAAGATTCCTATATAAGTTAGTAACATCATTAATAAAAGACAATTATTCTAAATCAACAGTTGTGTCAAAACTTTTACAGTAATACACTGCACATCCAAGCCTCATTGAACACAATCCTAAATTATTAACCAATTATTGCATATCCACCTTTCTTAACAACAATCAACTGTCACAACTCCTGCAATGAAACAAAGCATATTATTATTGTGGGAAGACTGTCCCCAGACAGACCAATTCACGATAAATCACTATGTGTTCACATCAATGTTTGGAAACATGGGATCGACGTAGTCTCACAGGGTTGCAAAAAGCGCACCCACGTCTACAGGACATTTCAAGGGGATGTCCAGACGAATGTAAAACCTTGCCAGACAGCACAAAACCCAATCTTAAATAACGTCTTAAGCCTTTGCCTGATCTCAAGATGCTGCCTTAAATAAAGCTAAGAAATACAGGTCCACATACTTACTCCTCCACACATTCCCGTCTGTCCGGCGGTCTTTCGACTTCCTTTCTCCCATGGTTCAAGGTGGTTTACCTGTTTCAGTGCAAAGCAAATGAAGCAGTACACGTGAATATAATATACAAATAATTTGTATATATATTATATATTTATAAATAACATGCTTTATGAAGGCTTGATTATCATAAGAAAAGAAGAGGAGCCAATCCCAAGTATGAGGCAGCCATATGTATGTAGCAAAAGAGCCTTTGGTCTACGAAGATTTGTAGTCAATCATCTACCGTGTAATCGGATCTTAACACCAACAGTGAAACTTCTTTTATAGACCAGTTATCTAATGGTGCAAACTGTGCAGAACCCTATCGAATCAGGAATAAGAACCTCAACCTTTGAACCGCTGGTTGAACACACAAACCACTAGCCACTCATGCACCTCAATAACAAACCTCAATAATAAACCTATATCACACATAAAATGATGGGTGGTCATTTTACATTGAAATTAGATTTCTAATCAAATAAACCATATTGAGTGATATCTGCAAAATCAAAAAGATGGCTGGTCATATGTGCCATCAGAAACAAAAAATGGTAATATAGTGAACAAGTCTTCAATTTATTAAAAGTTACATGTGCATGAAGATCTCTGCTGGCAGTAACAGAACTAGGAACCCCTGAACACATTAATCTTTAACAACTCAGAATCAATAACAATTAACAACTTATAACGTCGTGATTGCAACATGGCTGCTTCTAGTATAGTTCTTCTCTTAAATCGAAACTCCTAATGCCATTTCTGCAATTCCTGGATGAACACATTCATCTCAAACTCTGTTTTTTTCAACTACAGACATACACGGTGCTTAATTTCACACATGACAACACAAAAAAACACAAAATTGTTGCTTAAGCCTACAAAAGAAAGTTCACAGGTCTGCAAGTAGAAAACTTAGATAATGGCAATTTAAGCCACTAAAGGAAGGCTCTCCCACACTTGTAAAACACACATAAAGTCATGTTCAGAAATGACTGTCGAAACCACATCAAAAGTTTCTGGGTTTTTTTTAACATTAAATAATTAAATATGAGTATTGAAGAATGATAAAAGCTGAATAGATGGGTGCCCACGCATACACAAAGGGGCAAGAGGGGCACTTCCCACCATGAAAAATTGACACTTATTTTTTAATTGATAATTTTTCTTCTCAACAAATTTCTTTTCACTAAACCACTAATATTATATTGATACTAACGATACAAAAAGTGAAACTAAGAAATGCCCATTTAGAAACAATCAATAATTTAATCCTTCATAGTTACCCAACTGAGATGAGCGTCATGTCGTCTTACCATAGGCTTACCTTGTAGTAGATCTCGTCAATCACCTGATGGTAGGTCTTAAGTTCGTACAGGTGAACTTTGAAATACGGAGACGATTGGATATTTGTTAGAACCAGAGTGTTCAGGTTCATTGTTTTCTCGTTGCCATGAATTGGCAAAACGTTGCTTGGCGCCATGAATGCCCAATTCTAACACACACACAAACACCAAACAGCTTGCTATCCTAAAGAGTCTACCAAAATCCAAGAAAATGGTAAAAAATGATAAACTGATCCCAATTCTCGAAAATCGATTTTCTACCATTTACTCAAATCCTGAAAACTAATATGGACGATATGGTCAATATTCTGAACAGTATATTTGAAAGAATCTCAACCAGTTATATTTGTTCTAGTATCCTAATATAGTGTTAACTTAGAAAATAGATTTTGAGGACATGGCAGAAAATCCGTTTCAATGATTTTGCCCTTGAGGATTCGGTACACATCTTGGGCATCATTTGTAAGAGCACCCTTAACCTACTAAGAATGCCTTGATAAAACTATCGAAAAATGCTAGAATCAAATTTGGCACCATAAAAAACTGGCAGAGTTGTTTCTTAAATTTAAACACGATAAAAAAAACGCAGGATCAACGAAACTCAAGATTTACAAAGCACTGCCTCGCTAGCTATATGACACATATGGCAAATGGACGCACGCAACAATTTCAACATCCGTCACATACCAACCATAGGGCTACCTGCGATGAATTTCTCGAATGGCAAGCATGCTGGCTAACTGCAATTTGTGTCTTCGTCTGGAGTTCAGATCACAGTTGTCACGTGAAACAGAAAATTATGTCTAACTAAACTCAAAGGTTTTGCATTGCGACTTCCACTTCTGAGCTTCCGTTCAAACATATTTTAAACATATAAACGCCAAGAAAATATTTTTTAAACTACAGTATCAATATCACTTCACATTATCTGAATTAGACGAGATCCAAACAAAATCACTGGTATTATCTTAATAAGCTAACAAAACAATTAAAGCTACCTTCTGATATTGAGCGTCAAACAACAACAAAATTATACTGATCTTTACGACTGAATTTTTACGAATTTTTACGAATTTTTACTTCTTAAACTTAAGAAAAATGGCGACCACTCTCGAACCAGAAACGCCATAGAATACATAATCCGTGTATGGAGTCTGTATAGAGCACGCATTTGATGACGTACGAATGGCTGCGCAGACCGACACATGACAAGAGTCATTTAGCTCATTAGCTTGGCATTTTAATCATGCTTTCTAATTGAAATTTGATGGTCAATTGATATGATCAACCCGTGAGCTTTGGTTTGTGCTTGGCAATTTCAATATGACATTGTGACAAATAGAGAAAAATCATGACTGCACGTGTTTTAACTTTGAAGTCAATAACTCAGCTCTTCATCTTTGACACGGAAGAATATAAGCTTATGGGATAATAACCTAGAATCCTAGACAGGGCGCTATATTATTTCTTATGCGCTGGTTCACGACAACATGAATATTAAGTAAGTAAGTAAGTAAGTATATACTTTAATGGACCGCCTGCAAACGCGCTGCGGGAACATCAATCAGTTATGAACAACAATGAATATATATATATATACACACATAACTAAATAATCAATAGGCCTAATAAAGTAAGTGAAAATGCAGTTAATCTCATTGTTACATAAAGTATGCTAAATAGCAGAATAAACATATCGATAGTCATTTATATATCATTCGTGTAATAAAACCTTTCCTAGTTAATGTATCAGCATATGGAATCTCTCGATTGTGTGATCGAGGGCGGAGGGAGTAGGTAACATTCTTTATAGGAGGCAACAGGCAATTAAGAACATGGCTAGGATTATAAAGCACAGACGAAAAAGAGAGGTGTCAGCACGGCCACAAAGGTCATCAAAAGACTTCTGGTCTTCAGACAGATACTTGTGTCGAACCAGTTTACGTATAATTGAGTTAATACGCGTTTTCTGTGCAGTATTAGCAAAACCATACCATGCAGGAGAAGCATAGAGAAGGCGGGCCAACGTTATGGCTCGAACAACGTCAAACAGGCGAAGATCCGCGAGTCCATGAGAATTAAGAATGCGTATTGCGTAGAGCGATTGGTTGGCCTTAATACAGATACGATCAATATGCAAGTCAAAGTTAAGCTTATTCGTAATTGTTACCCCTAGGATGACAGATTTTGTCATCCTCTCCATACCAGGTATAGGAGGAGGGAGATTGGTTAGCTTTGACCTTGGACGACTAATTATCATCTCCTTAGATTTACCATGGTTGAGTTTTAGGTTACTAGTAAGGGACCACATAGCAACATTGTCGAGTTCAGAAGAAGTGGTAGCAACAGAGCCC
Organism: Lumbricus terrestris; assembly: GCA_949752735.1. NCBI lineage: Eukaryota > Metazoa > Annelida > Clitellata > Crassiclitellata > Lumbricidae > Lumbricus > Lumbricus terrestris. Next base: position 66,592,588 of record OX457038.1, read on the forward strand.
TGCGCCGGCCGCGCCGCGCCGCCGCCGCTAACACTTTGTGGGCGCCGCCGCCGCCGATTTTTTTGAGTCGGCGCGCCGACGCCGCCGCCGCCGAAAATTTGTCGGCGCGCCGCCGATGCCACGTGGATTCGGTTATTTCTTTTCGTTGCATTTTTCATCTCTTGCAATTGCTGCTTCAGTGAAAATAGAATCTTTCTCTTATCTACTTCGAATTTTCCTGGCAACACCGTTTTTGCATCAATGCTATGAAACCTATGCTGCTACCTTATTCGGTTGGACTTTTCGAACAGTGCGCTTAACGTTTAAACTTTTGTAGATTTGTGATTTGATTTGAATTATGGCATCAACAAAGGTAAAAAGAACTCCAGGTAGGCCTAAGTGAATGTTATGCCGTGTGTGCGTTCCTGCCTGAACGTCCGTTAGGATGGAACAGAACCGTTTGCCCTCTAGTATTAGGATACACGTTACTAGCCTGTTACGTTGCAAAGAGGTGGCGCTCTGCAATGTTATGCAGGCGATTGGTCGTGTCTACAGGCTTGTGATTCTCCATTGCCGGCCAGTTACTGCCTAATTCCAATTTTTCTCACCAGTATCAAACTCCTACGCCGTACGTGACCTATGTGAAATTGGTGATTATTTAAGCTTTCGAACATTAACAGGCTTGTCTATATGCACAGTGGAGTAATGTTAGGCAATTGGACAATATATCTTTTTTTGTCAACAATTTGAGCAACGTCTCATGAATGGGATCAGATTAGGAAAATAAAAACATTTTCCGCATAAAAAAAGAGTAACTTAGGGTGACTTGGCTTGCTTAGATCGAAAGACTTGTACATAACATTATTGGATTTAAAGAAGATGCTAAGAGTTTCGCGTGGAAGTCGTTCGGATTATTGGCCGATAAATCAAAAAGGTGGTGAATTCTGATCAAATTTACTACTCAGTGTGCTTTGACAAGGGAAAATAAAAAAAAAACAGCATGCACCCTCATCTGTTGGTAAGATTGCATGATAACTCCCACTTTGTGGCAGACAAATATTTCTACGCAAACACAGTACGTATGTGTGAATGTATGTATGTACGTACGTACGTACGCACGTATGCATGTATGTATGTATGCATGTATGTATGTATGTATGTATGTATGTATGTATGCATGTATGCATATAATCTATGTATGTAAGTATGCATGCATGTTTGTATGCATGTATGCATGTTTGCATGCATGCAGATATACAATTTCAGCAGGTCGCGTCAAGAAAAATGGGCCTCTAGAATTTCTGACGGGTAATAAGGCAGGTCAAGAGTAAAAATTATTAGCAGGTAGCGCAGCCACTGCGCAAACAGTCCTTTAAGTGCTATTAGTAGGTTACGTAAGCTGGAGGCCTGAATTTGAAAACGTTGTCATGTGTTTTTCTTAATCAAGCCTTTGCAGAATTTTGTAATTGAACGTTAATTCAGGGAATAATTGTTTCTAATCAATGCTGACTAAAGACAAGATAATTGCCAAAATAATGGCTGAACACGCTTATCTTGATAATATAGGGTTCTTGTGTAACAACATTCAAAATAATTACGCGACGTTGGAGAAGTAATTCCACGACGCCGCGCTGCGCCGCCAACGCCGACATTTTGAGGGCGCCACCGCCGCCGATTTTTGTTTGTCGGCGCGCCGCCGCCGCCGACCAAAAATGACCGGCGCGCCGCCGCCGACACTCTCATGTCGGCGCAGGGCTCTGGGTAGCAATAGCAGAAGCAGGGATTAAGATGTAGCTGTCATCTGCGTATTTCAGTAGACTATTACTACGGTGAACTGGTGTCAGACCTGAAATGACTACCACAAAATCATCCGGTCCAAGTCCCGAGCCCTGAATAATACTTGCGTTAATCCTACAAAAGGTTGAAACTTGGCCAAGAAATTTAGTGCAGTGTTGTCGATTATGCAATAAGGATAAGATCCAATTATAGAGAAAGTCAGGTAAAGGCATTTGAGCAAGCTGTTCAGATAAGTACGAATGTCTAACCGTATCAAAGGCACGGGAAAAGTCTAGCGAGATAAGACGCACATATGGCTCATCATGAAGCATGTCCAAAAGTCTATGAGTAAGACCAATAAGGGGCCGTCCATAAAGTACGTCACGCTCCAGGGGGGCAGGGGGTGTAAGAAAGTGTGACAGTTTGTGACAGGGGAGGGGTGGGTCAGGCCATGTGTGACGTCACACATTTATTTTTTAAATTCTTTTTTATTTTGTTTGTTTTTAGTACCTAAAATCCGACCCGGCCCGGCCAGGCGTGTCTAAAACCCGGCCTGGCGGGATAAAAGTTGATTTCCCGTCACTATCAAAGCGTTTAGGGACACACGTCACTATCAGAGGGATTAGGGATAGTATCCTAGGGTTTAGAGGGTTAGGTAAATGGTTATATTTTATAAAAAATTTGTTCGAAAGTGTGACGTACTTTAGGGGGGGTCCGAGATTTGTGACAGTTTGTGACAGGGGGGAGGGGGGGTCAAAAATGGTCAAAAATAGCGTGACGTACTTTATGGACGGCCCCTAAGTGCAGATGTGGTGGATCCAGATGGCCGAAAGGCATATTGGTCACTAAAAGCAGAGTTAGACTCAGGATCATTGAAGATTGGGTAAAAATATCTCCTCGCAACTATTTTTTCCAACATGCGGCAGAGCACCGGGGTGATTGAGATAGGCCTAAAATCTGTCTCACTTTGAGGACGTGCAATTTTTGGAATTGGCGTGATGCAGCTAGAGTGCCACTGTTGTCTTGAGCCAGCGCATAAGAACAAATATAGCAGACAGGACTGTACTGGTAAATTTTGAGACGAGTATACGCTGACCGGGAGAAAAACCGACTTTTTCGGGCAAAAATTTCTGGTGGCTGTCATCCGGCAAAAATTTCCCCATTTTCACGTCCAAAAAAACTGATGACTTTTTTAAATTTACCCGATTTTCCCGTCCGAAAAATCTAATGACCTTTTTTTAGTCATTCGCTCTGGAATTTGGTGAAAAATACACCTAAATAGCCTTTGCCTTTCTCGCGCGTATAGGCCTACCCACACGCCCTTTGTGAGGTGAGTAGGCTATACGCTGTATACCCGCGTATACCCTGGTTTTCCGCGGTGAGTATACGATGCCATTTTTTCCAGGAGGTGAGTATACGCTGCATACCGGCCGCGTATACCCTAGGAGTAGGCTAGGACTCCTAGTCTCCTAGACCTTAATTATACAATACAACTTACTGAAATTTGATAATGCCCTCCTTACAAAGCTCAGAAGTGCACATTGAAGTTCGGCGGCCATTAAAACTATCTATCTATAATAATAATTATTGTCAAGTGCACGTTTAAATTTAATCAAGGATTTAATTGCCGGGTGCTGGTAGTTCAACCCTCTCAATTGATTTTTCAAGCTGTTGTGCCAAAAAATTATTGGTTGGATGAATTAAGCCACAGCACCTCCGAATTAATTTTTAACCCATGCTTAGCCTGTAGGCCCCCTACCACAGAATAGATAAATACGCATTGCCTCAATTGCTGTAGGCCTACCTAATAATTGCTGGTGGAATAAATTAAACAACAGCACCTTTCAATTGATTTGTTCACCGCATATTTAGGCCTAGATAGTCTACCCACTCATTATTGGTGGCAGTGGTGGGATCAAATCAATTAAACTAAATAATTATGCATCACAGCTTTCAGTGGCCCAGTGTATCTATCTATATATATATATATATATATATATATATATATATATATATATATATATATATATATATATATATATATATATATATATTATGTGATTAGCGTTATGTTAGCCTTATGCTAATGTAAACAATTGTTTTGCTTTTTCTTTCATTTAGGCCTATAACTCATAGCCTAAAGCATAGGGTAACAGCCTATTATAGACTATAGGCTATATACACATGTATAGTATATTATGTAGGTTACTGCAGTTTACCAATCGAACGTTTGCTGTCGCACTTTTTTTGTTGAACTGCTCATAATTATCCTTAACTTATTGAAATTCCTGCATTTAATTGATCCGTGGATCTTCTAAAATAAAGTGTTTGTCAACTGTTTGACGTTTTATTTGTGTCAGATTCTGTCAATAAATTTGCTGTTAAAATAACACACAGTAACTTCTGAAAACCTTTCACGATTATTTCTTTATCATTCGCTAGTTGGAGCCACTGTATGTCTAATTACTAATTGAGCGGTCAAACGAGCGACTGATCAGTCGACTGTCTTCTTTTATTCAGCCTACTTATGGCCAATCTCATCAGAATAACTCATAGACGTAGCCTAGCCTAAAAAACGATGGAAACGGAATAAAAAACGGTAAAAACGTCTTTTTTTCGAGAAAAAAACGACAAAAAGCGATAAAAACGGAAACGGTAAATAATGTGACTTTGCTACATCTAAAACCGCATTTTAACCTTGAAAACATTGATTAGGAACCTACTACACGCAGGCTTTCTCTTAAATGATGATGTTAAACGATGAAATAATGACTTAAGTTAGCTGAATCCTTGACAGTTGGCGGAAAACATAAGGAATATCAGAAAACATTAAAATTAAGGAAAATAATAACAGAAAGTAAATGAATAAATCAAGTTAAAGAAAAAATAAAAAACGATAAAAAACGACGTTTTTTGGGAGAGAATAAAAAACGGGAAAAAACGTTTTTTACAACTATGGAATAACTTATTCGTTAGGACACCAGATTGCCTACCGTTCGTTCCTCATCCTCATCATATCTCCCGTCATAACTTAACCTCACATCCGATTGCACTCTCCTCTTCCATTCACGACTGAAAAACAAAACTCTTCAAGATATATCGTATCGCGATTCTAATCAAGTTCCAAGGCATGTCTATCATCATCACCGACTACCACGTACGTAGCACCACGCTGTCACCTCGGTTTGACCTCTCCGGATTTTGACCTGGCACCGGAACGAAAAGGGCAGCTCTGGCTATTGCGGACTTGATTTGATATAGCGCCGGTGAATAAGCTGGTCTCTCTGACGTGGCTTTTATGGGCGCTGAGAAATTCTCGGAGAATTCCATTACATTACATTACACAGACGTCACTACCAAAATCAAAACTGTGCTGGGTTACCCGGTTACCAGGGTTAGGCCTAACGAACACGTGATCGAGATCCTCTCGGGTGCTCTGTCAACTACCAAGTTACAAACACCTATCTTTTCTTGGTATTTATTTCCAGTCCATACTTCCTAGATGTCTCATGTACTCTGTCCAGCAGCTGTTGAAGCGCTTCTTTTGACGTAGCGACAAGTACGATATCATGCGCATAGGCCTATCGCATGTTGTTTATTGTCCGTCCGCATAATTGTTACTCCAATCTACACGCACACGTCAGCATTATTAACACCTTTGTTCAGATGTTTATCAAGGCGCTACATAACTTCCAATTTAAATGTTAGCAAGCAGTAAAAAACGACTTCCGAATAATTGCAGTAATTTTTAGTATGCAACCGGATAGCACAAAACAATAACACAGTTTCACCACATGCATGTTTCACCTCATAATGCGTTGTATGGTATTCCGAAGAGAGTCATGCAACGACATTCATGACGTAGGCCTAATTTATGCTTCTATGCGATGGGCGTTAACTGTCGGTGAGAGATCAGACGGCGAAGGAGACGGATGACCATGCACACTCCGTTCAAGTTATGAAGCTAAGAAAACAATGTGGCGACTGACAGATTAGATTAGATTAGATTAAAGATTAGATAAGATTAGATTAGATGGACAGCAGTCTACTTCTTCCTCTTTTTCCTCTTTCTTTTCTTCCTCTTCTTTGGTCTGCTGTTTCTTTTTGAAAACGTACTCACATACAGACTGTTAATTGGGTCAGCGGCGCCCGCAGGCGTAGGCCTACGCACTTACGCAAGTGCGTACAGCAGCGGCGCCCGCAGACGTACGCACATAGGTAAGTGCGTACAGCGCGATGACCCAAAAGGTATGTTTTTGGGAAATTCTAGGTTGACGACTAAAAAAAAAAAGGTCATCATTTTTTTCGGCGACCTAACGAAAATAAAATTTCTGTGCGTACAAGAAAAAAATCCTGCGGGCGCCGCTGAATTGGGTCAAATGCTAATAACAGGTTTATGTTGAGCATTTAAGTCTGCAGACACAACAAAGGCGCTCCTCTTCTAGGCTACTTCTTCATCATTTTCTTCATTTATTTCTTCGTCTGCATCTTCGTCTCTATTCTCCTGTTCTGTTTCGTATTTTTATTATCTTTCTTATGCATGCCTCTTATTAGTCTGTTAAGAGTGATGATATGCGGCAAACTTCTGTCTCAAGTAGGCGACAATTTGACAGAACGTCGGTCGACGATCGTCCCTCTGAGTCCAGCATTTCTTGACGAGCTGGTTGTAGATGTCTCTGGGGCACGACGCGGGTCTCAGTGGAACTACCTGCAGACCGTCTCCGATGTGGAGGTGGGTCAGATTTTCGAGGACCTCTCGGTCAGTCAGAGAAGAGAGCGGCTGGTACTTTGCCAGCGTGAAGACTTCCCACATGGTGACGCCAAACGACCATACATCACTTCGAGACGAGAACCGACCCTACACAAACGATTTCAAACACATTATATACAAATTATACATATTTATATATATATATATATATATATATATATAATTAATTACAAAGCAATATGATATATATAATTATATATATATATCTAATTATTATATATATAATTATATATTTAATTATTTTGTATATATATATAATATTGCTTTATAATTTGATATAGCGCCGGTGATTTGACACAAAATGGATCGATGTAAAGAGAAGTATCTAAGCAGAAATCCAGAATATTATTATCTTGAGCATAAGATACTTTGAAGGATTTCAAATAAAAGGTTAAAGAATATGAATTAAAATAGTTGCAAACTATAGGGTCCATCATCAACAAGTTAACAGGTCACAAATTATTACATACGGCCTATAATATTTAATTGGGCGCGATGGTGTATTGGTTATGTTCGCTGCCTTGCAGCCGGAGGGTCGCAGGCCCGAATCCACCTCAAGTCGCCGCGTAGGGACCTCGGGCAATTCCTTCACTCGAAATTGCTCAGTGCTTCTGCGTGAAACTCCGATTCAGTGTCCGCGCTGTAGTCGGGAGCGCTTCTGAATAGAAAACCTTGAAGGGTCGCTATAGCAAGTGCTCATACATGCATGTATATGTGTGTTTGCATGTGTACGAGTGTTCACGTGTGTCTTGACTATACATGTAGATTAAGCTAGATCTTATTGAAGCAGACTAGAATTGATCAATTCAAATCAGATTGGAACAGTTGCCAACCAAAAGAACCGATTCCCAGGCCATCCAGCGGATGGGAAGCAGAGCGTGACCACCGATGCAGCTGTAGTCGCCACTGAAGCGACCAGAGCTACCTCGGTTGTCATAGCAACAGATCTTGACGGTGTTCTGCTGATCGATGAGACAGTTGCGAGTGGCGAGGTCGCGATGGACATGGTTCACGGATTCGAGGTAACGCATGCCTGACGCTATCTGCAGCATCACTTGCAACAGAGTGGCAAAACTGAAAACAGACAAAGCATAAAATAATATATGGCGCAGTTGCCAACTTTTATTTTATGTTTTAATTTGCTCACTCTACTCAATCGGTACTCAAAGAGTTGATATGTCTGAGCAAGAGATGGAGACAGACGGCCACAAGCAAATTCACGGAGTTGGTATGTACACAGGGCTCTAAGTTCGACCAACAACAAACTGAGGACTTTGTGTGACAGCATCATTAATGTTCATTATTGCAAACGCAATAAGATTATAGGTCAGTTTAGAGAAAATGATATTAGATTGACACAATTAAACTGGATGAGATGAAATGAGAAACAATTAAATCGATTAGAATTGAATTTAAGAAATCAAATGAGTTGAGATAGGATGAGGATTAAACAAAACGCCATGAGATTATGAAAGATCCGAATGGATGTGAATTAGATTATAATTAGATAACATGCCACGAGATTATATAATATCTCCCATGAGATTATATAATAGGCCTATCTCACATGAGATTATATATATCTCACATGAGATTATATAATATCTCAAATGAGATTATATATATCTCACATGAATTATATATATATCACATGAGATTATATAATATCTCACATGAGATTATATATATCTCACATGAGGTTAGATCAGATGAGCTCAATTCGTTTACCAAAGAGATGTTGGTCGTTTCGCACCGATGTTATCTGGCTTTGAAAATGGTTCCTCGAAAACTCGTTCCTGGAGAAATGTCTTCAGATAACCTTGCATCGAGAACTCATAGATAGCACATAGCGACGCAGCACAACCACCACCACCAATATCACCACTGCCACCACCACCACCATCATCATCATCACCACGTCGACTGTTCCCATCGTTCGTCACCCCTAGCAACCGAACGATGTTTGCGTCTCTGAGTCGAGAGAGGGCCAACGTCTCACGGTAGAACCTCGCCCTGAAAATCATATTTCAACAGAATAGTTCTTACCATATTTGCTCTGCGTTTCTGAAGACTGTGGCGCAACTATCATACAATACCCATAACTTCTTTTAGAATTATTTGAATCTCTGCAGGAGAGCAGTCCATTCTCGTGGTATAAATCGGATCTTTCCAATTGAGATATATACAGATGACGGCATTTTCTCTAAAATTACAACTCTATTGGAAACGCGCTGATTAGCCAAAGCTTAATTTGACTGGGCGTAATTTTTTAGTAGGCCTACAATCATTGATAAGCTCTAAAGTATATAATTACTTATCGTACAGCTTTCGACGGTTTTCGCTCTACGTCCTCCAGTTTCCGTGTGACATATACGTATTGTGGTTCAAGAACGACGAAATTGTTCGTTGTATAATGCCAGTCCCAGGCTTTAATAAAGAAGGAGGGTGACACCAATTAACAGCTTGGCAACCATGATGAGTTATCATAAAACACTGGCAACAGCCAGAAATAATAAGAGAGTCTCCTCTAAGTTCCACTTCAGGAAAGAAATCTTCATAACAGACTATTATAACATTTGTTGTCTGTTTACTTTACTGACCTCTGTTCTTCGCTGAAGTGGTTTGCTTTCAGTCTCTTAATGGCGACGAGAATAGGTTTCTCCGACGAACCAGCGAAAGAAGATGACGAAGACGATGACAACGATGAGGAATTGGTAAGTAAGGCGTCATAAAGAAGTATCTGATTGGAAGAAATAATTGAGATCAGTTAGTTAATTCGGTGGTCACGACCCTGATGCACAGGGCCGTAGCAACAATGAACGGGGCCCCCTCCGAACAGATGCAGGAACTGGAATGCAGTATCTGTTTCATACAATATACAGGGTTGAAGGTTCGTATTATGCATACATAGGCGTCTAGGCCTACAGTGTACTGTACAAGTATTCTGTATTTATGCAAAGCGCTTCTTTCAAGCCTTGTTCTCAGCAAATTGCTTAATCAATGCGTCATAGTCCAGAGATCTGGCATTGCACTTCACCATACAGTCTTGATGCCCTTTGCCTGTTTCGTGCTGCTGGAGTCTTTTTGACAGTGCTTTCCAAGCAGATGTTCCACGATGTAACGGTATGTCGCCAGTGCCAAATAATTTACAACAACAACAAAAAATGGCATCTTTCTGAACTGAGTACATTAACCATAAACGTCTTATTTTCTCGCCATTTGCCATAGTTCGATAGAAATTACTACTAAGTCTTGTGAACCTCCGTCTTTCCTCGTTAAAAGGAAATCCGTAACTTTCATTCTGCTGTGGTGGGCACCGTGCAACAATGTCACACACTTGCCCGTCCGATATTATAGACGGCCAAATTCCTAGATCATCAGTGAGTGGTTCAGATTCATATAAGCTTACATCTTTCCCGGCAGCAGCTGGAATATCTGTCACAGTTTGTCTGGTAGAACTACTGGCTTCACCTTCGACCTCACTTGAAATGCTTCTGGATAATTGTGCAATTGTAAAGGCTTCGGGATACGAGTCGTCGCTGCTAGCGATGTCCGTGTCATCTGTCTATAAGCCTACCTGTATGTTCGATTGCAGCGAAAAATATGTTTACAACTTTGGTATTTTCTCAAGTTCTTTCTCGGCATCTTTTGATGCCTTTCGTTTACTAGCTCCACTCTTGTATTTGTATGTTCCTTTAGACATCACAAAACGCGCTTAATTCTGCATTGGAAACGAAACGTTTCAAACAGCAACAAAATTAAACACGCAAATTAACAATTTCTCGCCAAACGACGGACGCCAGTATTAACGTAAATAGCCTACACGTTCTTTGAATGGGCTCAACTAAAATTCGAATTTGACCGCCGTTAAATGGGTCAAACTAAAATTCGAATTTGACCGCCGTTAAATGGGTTAAACTAAAATTCGAATTTGACCGACAGGCTTGAAACAAATATCTTTGCTTGAACTGATGCATGGCCAATAGCATGATGTAGCCTATCATAACTACTTCACAGACCTTTTGTCAGTAAAACCGACTGTGGATTGTGCAAAAGCGTCAATAAACGTCACTTACATAGGCCTAATTATAGGCAAACTTTACAGTCTTTTTTTCAACTTTTTTGGGCTCCCCTTCCTTGCGGGCCCCCTTCGGCCGGAGGGTACGGAGGGCGGTCGCTACGCCTCTGCTGATGCAGCTCCCAAGTTTATAAGCATGTTTATAAGCATGTGGATAGTGAAGTTTAGACAGCGCTCGTGAATAAGTTGGCGACCTGTGCTTGGCATTCGAGCAGCGCTTTAGAAGTTTGGATTTCACAGTTGAGATTAAATATCCACACGCCTCTTCAGGAACTCCTTAAAGATTAAAAGTGAATATACCCCACTTTGGTGGAGCTCCCAGACGCGTTGACCTGAGGTAGAAAGATGATTTGGCTGAGGTTAAAACTTAAAACAGTAAAACAGTAAAACAGCTAACAGGCTAAAGATTTTATTAGGCTAATTTTATCAACAGAATCGACCACGAGTGTAATAGTATTGTTCCCAGCAGTGCGGCGTGGAAGGCCAAGCACCACGTCCCTTCATATATTTTATGAGATAATTGAATTCTTCCCCATGCAGTCAAATATATATATACGGGACTGAGCAGGCATTGGCTGAAGATACTAGATTCAGGATCCAACCCGAAAATTTTCCCTTATGTAAAGGGTCACCTTTGATGTGGACGTATACATGAGTTCTTGCTCGTTTGCACCTCTTTTCCACGAGCCTTGAAACTCACTGTCGTCGATCGTGGCATTTGCCGTCGGTAACTTTCAGATTGTTTCTTTTCAAATGGGTATATAGAAATTTACAAAGGCACACTCCAACGGTAGGGTATTGAAAAAGGCCAGGAGATACACTGTAATTTCGTCACCAGTAGACCTATCTTCACGATTTCCATTAAAGTCACGTCTTACTTACTTCACTTTAGTTAACCTAACTTTACTAACCTAGTTATATCCTGCCTTACCTTCGTTTAGTAATCTACTTCTCTTGTCCTCCTACAACACCATTATTGCCTCGCAGCAAATTATCCCCCCCCCCAAATACGCTTCAATCATTACCTCGTAGAAATCACCGTCTACCAACGTCTCCGCGAAACCAGTCAGACGAATGCCCTGGCTTCCCGGCGACCACAGCTCCTTCCGACGTTCCAGCAGATCCGGTGTTCTAGAATTAGGCTCGAAAGAACCAGACCGTTTCCGACGCGCCCTACTGCCAACACCAACCGGCGACGACCAGGTCAGACTGGCGCCACCTTGGGGCGAACAGTGTCGAAGTGAAACGACCTCTGGCGCCTGACTCGTGCGAAGGCTTCCTCCTGAGTAGAGACGCCATGTTGGATCGGGACGACCTTTGAAGTCCTTTGGTCCTGACGGGAGGGTTGTGCCGAGGGGAGCGGCAAAGGCGGTAGGGAGTCTGGTGGGAGTTAAGGATTGGAACTGAAGGCTACGGCGAGAAAGCTGCTTCCCATTGTTCATCAGATGAGAAGGGAAATCTGTCGTCAGACGTTCGTCGTAGGCACCGTAGAAACCTGAATTGCAAGATTAGGTTGGACTGTTGCAATGCAGTACAATGCTGGTAACTTAACGAGATCAACTGGAACAAGATAGGCGTATGCTCAATCTATCAATCAAGCATGCAAGCAAACGATCAATCAGTCAGTCAATCACTCAATTAATTAACCAATCAATCAATCCAGCAAGCAATCAATCAAGCAAGCAAACGATCATCAACCAACCCAACAAACAATCAATCAATCAGTCTATCAGTCAATCAATCAATTCATCAAAAGAGTTTTATTGCCACGAAGTACATGATTATGTCCACAAAATAATATGAATGATATTGCATTCAAACATAGAATATTGGTACATTAATAGTAATAACCTTTTTAGTATACAAGTTTTTTACTTTTGCCATGGCTGGGCTGGGAGCGCCTTTGAGTAGGTGTCTTGAAGGGGCGCTATATAAATCCACTGAATGAATGAATGAATGAATGAATACACTAGAAGACATGACAGAGCAGACAGCACAAGACTTTATAACGGAGATTGAAATAAAATCGACTATTATAGAGCAGATATAAATGGACTGTAGGCTATTTGGCTGTTTTATGAAGTCTAGAATAAAATAAAATAAAATCGAATTGAACGCAGGAAACTGGAATGAAAAGAGTAAATGTTGCCAATATTGTTTTACGGCATGGTACGCTGGGTGGTCGCCACGGCCCACGATTCCAAGGATCAAAAAATAAAATTGCGAGAATGGTCATTGTGAGCGTGACCGCGCAGTAGAAATGAAAACATGCCAGGACCTACAATGCTATTTAGACGACACTGGATAGGACAAAGGATAGGACAGAGGATAGGGCAGAAGATGAGACATAAACGGATAATAAAGAAATAATAAAGAAAACAAAGCAACGAATAGCTTAGGTACCGTTAAAATAATATAAAATTATATGTTCTAAAATAAAATAAAATTATATGTTCTGCTCTAAGCGACAGCTCTATTTCACAGTATAAAAGGATAGAACACAGCAGGACAAGAGAGGATAGGATCGAATATGGCAGGACAAGAGAGGATAGGATATAATAGAACACTGCAGGACAAGAGATGATAGGATAGGATAGGATAGAATATTGCAGGATATATAGTAATAAAAGGATATACACGGTGAACGGAAAAAACCGAACCTCTACTATTGCTGCAATGATTGATGTAAAAGTAGGAATTTCAAAATGAAATTTTACAGGCTTATAGACAATTTATATTTACACATCATGGCCAGATTTCATCAAAATATGTCAAACAGAACAAAAGTTATATCACTTTTAGTCAGGCCACCCACCGTTTTTTGACGATTCAAAGACGTAACGCAGCAAAAAGTAGCAAAAACACGATTTTATTACGTCTCATCTCAAATAATTGTTATCAAATAGCCTTCATATTGCCAGATGATCATTATTATTACTATTTTAAAAAAGACAGGGTACCAGCGTAACTGCACGTCACTGAAAAGTCACTTAGCAAGATGACAATCAAGTTGGTAAATACGGGTTCTGTCAGATTATTAATTTTGTTATTAATCAATGCAATTCAAATTTTTTTAAATTGAAAATGGCCAAGGTGTCAATGACAGACAAAATGTGTATTCAGACACCTCTTGAGCAAGATCCTATCTATATAGAGCAACGTCTACTCTGATAAAAAGTGAGAGCAAAGATTAAGAGTTGAGCTGAGAGTCAAGAGATTTGACGTGAATGAAAGGAGATCGGCTCGATTGTTCTGGTTTCATTGAGAAAGCCATTCGCCCTAAATCTTCGGATTTGAACCCGATGGATTGATAATCAATTGGGGAGAGCTACGCTGACGAAATGTCACAATCTGCAAAGAAAACCAAGAGCGGTAAGAGAATTGATGGGCGCATTGGAGTTAACAAATTAGTCGTCAATTTAGTCGTCAATTTTGCGTCGCGTTTTTGAATCGTGAAAAAACTGTGGGTGGCATCACTAAAAGTGATATAAATTTTGTTCTGCTTGAAATATTTTGATGAAATCTGGCCATGATGTGTAAATATGAATTGTCTATAAGCCTGTAAAATTTCATTTCGAAATTCCTACTTTTACATCAATCATTGCAGCAATAGTAGAGGTTCGGTTTTTTTCCGTTCACCGTGTATATAGTTGGAAGCACTATAGACTATTACAGCACAGGAAAGTGCATAGAGCAAGACAATACAGGACATAATAAGATAGGATAGAATATGATAGGATGCTATTATTATAGGATATGATTGGAAGCATGTCAAACCATATAGTCTAGAACAGTGTAGGGCAAAACAGGACACGATAAGATAGGATGCGATAAGGATAGGATACGATATGATAGGATACGATAAGATAGGATACGATATGATAGGATACGATATGATAGGATACGATATGATAGGACACGATAAGATAGGACACAATAAGATAGGATACGATAAGATAGGATATGATAAGATAGGATAGGATACAATAAGATAGGATACGATAAGATAGGATACGATAAGATAGGATACGATAAGATAGGACACGATAAGATAAGACATGATAAGATAGGATACGATAAGATAGGATACGAAAAGATAGGATACAATAAGATAGGATACGATAAGATGGGATACGATAAGATAGGATGCGATAAGATAGGATGCGATAAGATAGGATGCGATAAGATAGGATGCGATAAGATAGGATGCGATAAGATAGGGTGATATAGGATAGGATTGGAAACATGTTAGACGAAGTATGATGCGCGGTTATATAATGTCCGTTTTGAACAGGTGCTCGTATACACATTAATCATCGTCTTGGGTCTCAACAATATTAGTCTATGTTCTTTTACCTCTGCATTCATCGAATCGTCGTCGCCGTTCTTGATCCTCTTCTTGCACATCAGCTGCAGACGACGACAATGGCGGTCGTCGCATCTCCTCGCTCACTCTTCCCAACCCATCCGAGTCGACGTCAGATGTCGCGACGACTTTGTACACGTGACCATTTATCATCTTAACACCAATCTTAGTCCGCGCATCCCCACCCAACCCACCATCCACTCCACCCACTCCCTCCTCTCCCCTATCCATCCCCTCTTCGTTCCCTCCACAGTCATCGCTTCCTGGGTATAGTCTATTCATCGCCACCGCCATAGTGTCGCTTTCTCCGCGGCCGCCGACGCAATTTACGGCGCTGGTGTACTTCCGGCGACGGCTGTGGTGGCGACGGCGCACAAGAAAGAAGGCGACGCCGGCGCAGGTGACTAGAAGAATCGTGAACAACGAACCGGAAATGACGGCGATGTACTCGAGGCGCCGTTCGCTGAGAAGCGAAGGGATGGCCGAGGGTTCCAACTGAAGCACGTTGATCGTATCCTTGGCAACGGAAGTCTTGCCGTTGTCATGGGAACTGATGCCGGATACGGAGGATGATGAAGCTGCGAAACCTGATGAATAATTATGTTTAAATGAGAAGCAACTGTTTAAGCATTCTCACTAAATATTATTGCCGATCATGAAGGATTTAGAAAATAGGCTTAATCTGAATAGTAAATGATGTTTTAAAATTAACTTATTATTATTATTATTATTATTATTATTATTATTATTATTATTATTATTATTATTAAGAAATTACTTGTTCACCTACCACGGAATTTCATACTGAGAGCGCCAACTAATAATAGTCATTCTGCGAGTGGCGCCATATAAATTTGTGAATTCGATATACGATATATCATCGACAGTGGTGGCGCCAGGATTTCAGCTTTGGGGGGCTGAACTCCCGCGGAAAATTTTCTTTTTCCAGCCGCCAAAATTTCTGACGACCTTTTTTTCCCTTTTGATCGAAATCTCAGGAAAATATTCTGTTTTTCAGCAGCAAAAAATTTCTGACGACCTTTTTTCAGTCATTCGGCCGAAATCTCCTGCATATGGTTTTCAGTTTTTAGGGGGCGGGGGGCTGAGAGCAAGAAAATTTTCATTTCTACATGTAAAAAATGGATGGCTTTCTTTTGGGGGGATTAACCCCCATGTCTCCCCACCCTAACGCCGCTACTGATCATCGATGAAGAAATGCAGCATATACTATTCATCATCTAACTTGAATAAACTGGTCTCCCTGACATGATTTTGTGTGGTGTGTGTTGCTTGTGTGCGTGCGTGCGCATGCGTGCGTGTGGGTGTGTGTTGTCGTTGATATATATATATATATATATATATATATATTCGTATATATATATATTCGTATATCTGACCTGAAGATCCTTGCAAGCTGTGACGTGTTAAGTTCATCAACTGCATCGTCGGTTTCACTGCAACCGTCGAATGTGTTGCTCTGATTGCTGACACATTGTCAAAGGCTTTCATCGGATCCTCAGATCCACTCGAGATCAGTGTTGCTGTCGTTGATTTGACAATTATTGGTGAAACCGTTGGAACCGGTTCCAGAGTTGAAGCATAGGTCTCTGTCAGCGGTTCTATAAAACAATGGTAAAAGGTTTGCCCATACTCGCTTGCGAGCGTTGGGCCCGGTGCTGATCCCCGGTGTTAAGCCATCAGCCCTTAGGTGGCAATTGCCATACATCGGCGGTAGGTGGCCAGGTCTTGCCGCCGAACCCAAGGTTACCTGCGCAGTGACACTGCTACTCATTTTCACACTCCCATCTGGCGAGTGGCGGCTGAGTCAACCTTAAGGGGCCACCGGGATTAGATCCCGGTTCCTTCTGTTCTTCGTGCCAGCGTGTTACCAATCAGCCACCGCACCGCCCCAAACAATGACTATTTAATAAATTTGGGGTTTTGATTAAAATTTATATTTCATGCATTACTTTTTTATTCCTCCCTGATGGAAACGTCAATTGGAAGAGTCAATCATGTAGGGCTGGAAACTGATGAGATGCAGCAAAGAAGTGAGTGAGTGAGTGAGTAAGTAAGTAAGTAAGTAAGTAAGTAAGTAAGTAAGTAAGTAAGTAATTAAGTAGGTAAGTAAGTAAGTAAGTAAGCAAGTAAGTAAGTAAGTAAGTAGGTAGGCCTAAGTAAGTTGGTGGCCTTTATTTGCATCCGCCATGCGCACATACATCACAATATTACAATGCATAAGACGCTATGCATACATTGAAAAAGCTACTGCAGTTTAAGTCAGATTTTAAAATCACTCGCGCATTAAACCGAAAATGCATTGCAACTGTTGATGAAACTATTTTAAACAGATTTACTTGTTGATGCTAATTTTTGCCATAATTTACAGCAGAGAACCCATAAGATGAAATTCTTAATACTCACCCGAATCGAACTGGACTTCGCTGACGAGAATCCAGTCAGAGTGGAAGAAGAGTTCGACCTTCACCTTTTCCCCTTTCCTTCCGTAGAGTGGAATCACCACGTACCTCGCTTCCTCTGACATCGTGTCCTCAGGGATCCTCAAATCAACCACATCGGTCAGTCCATACGCCTTTCCATTTCTACTGAAGCTGACCGTCACTGACCGGTAGACCGTGACGTCTTGACTGAACATGTTGTTCGTGTGCAACGATACGGAACGGAACAAGCGAAGCGAATCGAAACGGAAGACGATTTTGACTGGACCCTCATCGTGGAAGTCCAGTCGGTTCCATCCGATCCATTCGTAGCCCTTCGTGCCACGCGTCTTCTGACTCACACGGAAGTTGGAATGACCCGTTGCGCCGTCCATTAGCTGACCAATACCACCTTCCAGGTACTGACCATCCCACCCTCCTCCACCCTTTCCAATCTGTCCATCGTAAGTGGCATCCGTCAGGTCGATATCGGAGCTCTTGAAGTATCCCTGTGGCATTCCGTAGGACAAGACCCCATCTATCGACAAACACAGTCATACGTCATATTTAGTGACCATCATCATCGTCGTCGTCGTCGTCGTCGTTATCACAACCAGCAAAACTTTCAAACGATGGCAAAATATAATCGTTTTCGTGGCTCCTTTAATAATCAATGAACCTTTTCCGCTTGTGTAACCCGACCTAATCAAGACAAATCCATCCCCATTTCCAACCGTTATATTTTCATCCTTTATTTCCACCCATCCATTTATACATCCACTATCAATCCATAAAACCAGACGCAACCAGTCATGCGCAAATCCATTCATTCAGCCATCCTCTATTTATGACACCAGTCGACCATTTGTCATTCTGGCGTCAAACCCGTGGAGTGTCGCTAATCATGTTTCTTATGACACACTAAAGTTAAACAGCGGAGATATCAATTTTGTTGATGTGCGACCAGCATATGTGACCTTGCCCGAGACATAGGCGTGGGAGGCGGGGGTCCAGAGGGGCAAATTCCCCTCCCCAAATTTTTTGGCGAGTGTGTTTT
The DNA here is from genome assembly GCA_949752735.1 of Lumbricus terrestris. NCBI lineage: Eukaryota > Metazoa > Annelida > Clitellata > Crassiclitellata > Lumbricidae > Lumbricus > Lumbricus terrestris. Next base: position 66,611,053 of record OX457038.1, read on the forward strand.
TCGGGCAAGCAGACTCGGGAAAAAATTAAACAACCATATTATACGGGGCTTACTTGAAGTTCACCGCTCCGTTAGGCTACACCACAGTATCTCTTAGTTCCAATTTGCCCGAATCGAGCTAGATACTAGCTCACGATCACCATGGATACGAAATTCGTGGAAAAGTTCTAAATTATTCACGGTAGCATTTTGTAAATAATGGCTAAAATCGCAGCAAATTCACAAGTTGAAATTTGCCCGAAAATCGCGTCAATTTGAGCGGGCTCAAGCAGGGTCGATGAGAAAAATTCGTGACCATAGTCCGAGCTTTCACGGGTCCTAAACTATCTAATTAAGGCTATATGAGAAAAAATTGAAACAAATTGAAATAAGAACAGTTCTGGCATGACTGGGCGCGCCTTTGAACGGTTCACCCTACAAGAGGTACTTTATCTATGATCAAATACGGTACAATGCAAAACGATATACATTATTATACAATTATTATGAATTTATTCAGCTGTTCGTTTGAAGTTCAAACTGATTGCAGTGAAGGCATAAACCTTCATCATTAACTTTGCGAGGTCGCATATAAGCCTAACATTATACCCAGCCTGGCACCATAAAAGTAGCCGGGCCCCAGAGTATTTGCCCCCTGCACCTTCTCCCCGGGTGTGGGCGCAAGAACATAATCTTTGCTTTTGCATAGAGACATAGGCCTAGGGGCGAATCCAGGGTGGGCAATCCGACCATGCCTCCCATTTGACATTTACACAGAATGTGGCCCCCAATTTTTGAATGTGACTAAAAAGGATTTCAGATTTTAAAGCAACTCAGTTGGTACGTCCTTTCATAAAGTTTGGAGAACGACTAAAATATGTCGTCAGAAAAATTTCATGTCAAAGCCATACGTTGATTCCCCTCCCATTTGCCGCTCGAAACTTTCTGGATCCGTCACTGCATAGCCTACGCCTATATGCGTGCACGGCGTCATTTAGTCTGGATTTATCTTTCGGGCACACCCACCCACTGCTGAAATCTCCATACGCCTATGGGCCGAGACAATGGACACTATATATTCGCTTTCTAGATCAGCCGGAAAATAGAGTTTTACCTAAAACAAGGTTGTTGATTTTTGCGTTAATTTAATGCATCTGCGCATTTGCTTTGAGCACTGTTTTAGAAACTATCTTACGCCATCTGATGTATTAAGATGCAAATATTTAATTTTTCATCAGGTGGAGACAGATTTAATTCTTATTTGGGATTTCCAGCCATATGATTGTTATGTTTTCATTTACACAAGAAGGCATATTATACGTCGGACCAAAGTCGTGAAATTTTTACCATGGCTTTCTTATGATATCAGTGAATGGAAACTGTTGACAAATCCAAGTGGTTTCATCTCTCAGCCGAGATTACATACAAAAGGATAGATAACTCAACCGATCTAGTGGGTCAATGACAAACCTTTCCACTGACATCCGTAGACTTCCACTCGAAAGCAGACGGCCTTTGGATGAACGCTGAAAGGAAGGATTCGAATCCTCTGCGCGATGATCGGTGGATCAACATCTCTCATCTCGGCGATATGAGTGTTCGCATTGCCCTGGAATATCTACAACGCGGCCAACAATTGAAACCGTTTCTTCTAAAACAGTGGCGTAGCCAGAAAATTTATGATGGGGGGGGGGGTGGGGTTCATGGCCTGGACGGATGCCATTCTTGAGACCAACCCAACAGTATTACAGCAAATAGAAAGCGAATAAAGTAACAAAGGGAATGAAGTAAGAAAACAATTGTTACTACAAACAGTTGTGTTTTTTCTAATTTAGGTGGATAAATAACCTTTTTAAAACACCTTTTCCTAAGACAATGCGGGGGTTTAACCCCCGAAACCCTTGTCTACGCCACTGTCTAAAAATAGCCACTTTCTTAGTCAATCCAACGACTAACCTGACAATCCATGCACTTATTCATTCATGCACTTATTCATCCATTCATCTAAGAATGCAACAATCCAATCATCTATCCATGCATACATTCATCCAATGATCTATCAAGCCGCCCGTCTATCGATCAATTCACCAATTGATCCATCCAGCTCATCTTTCCATCCACTCTATCTATCCATCCAACCTTCAATCAATTCGTCCATTCATTCATCCATCCAGAAACCCATCCACCCACCCACCCACCCACCCACCCACCCACCCATCCGCCACCCATCCATCCATCCATCCATCTATCCATCCCTACAGTGCTTAAAGTGTAGAAAAAGAAGTGCCTGGACGCTCATCACTTCTCCAGACTCTGCTGTCAAAATAAGTGGCAGGACAGCGTTGAGAATTGAAAATAAAATGCATGAACGCCGTCCATGACCGCCCAGTCACGCATTAAGCCTTGCATCCCTCCCTCCATCCCTTCATCCATCCATCCATCCATATACCAATATATCTACCCATCCATTCATTCATCCATTCACCCACCGACCAACTCACCCACCCATCCATCTATCCATTCACTCACCCATCCATCCATCATCCATCCATTCACTCGCCCATCCATCCATCCATCCATCCATCCACCCATCTATCCATCCATCCATCCATCCAACCACCCACCCACCCATCCATCCATCCATCCATCCATCCATCCATCCATTTACTCGCCCATCCATCCATCCACCCATCCATCCATCCATACATCCATCCACCCACCCACCCATCCATCTATCCATCCATTCATCCATCTATCCATCCATCCATCCATCCATTCAATCACTTACCTCCTGTGATCGACGATTCTTGAACTTCAACCATGGACCTGATCTCTCCCTCTGGTACTGAAGAGTGTACTGTTCCATGAACTCCTGACCCTAGCCACATCAACCAATGAACAATCAGACGCCCTTCGCATTCGCATCACGCCCTTCCCACGCGTCCATCTCATGGAAAGGTCATCACCCGCGTATTATGAGGCGAGGCGTGAAGCATCGGAAACATGGTCGAAAAGAGAAACTAAGAGGTTGCAGCGCCACCGACTCAATCCTCTTGATCATTCGATCATCGATCACCAAAGCTGAATCCATTCACTTACTGGTCAGTTCATAATATTATATTGATCGAATCATTTATGCTTCTCGTCACTCAATTAACAATTGCAACGGTATGGCTGTCTTACGGCGCCATATAAATTGCCGTAATCAATGTTAATTCACTTATTAATTCCAAAAAATAAAGTTTTTTAAAAATAGTTTGAACGTTAGATGATTTCGTTCATAATTCAGTCTCAAATTTGTTCACTAATTTAATTATTCGTCGAATCAATCGTTATTTTGCATTTGTCAAGCTCATAGAATTTTTGTTGATTGTTGATTCAATTGTCATACGTTTTTGTTTAAGTATAGCTTCTGTCTCAGTAACTTCTTCTGCTTTTGTACTTTCTTCTGTTTCATTAACTTCTTCAGCCTTAATACCGTACTTACTTGTTTTCAGTACCTTTTTTGCCTAGTGCTTACTTCTGGCTCACTACCTTCTTCTGCCTTAGTACCATACTTTCTTCTGTTTCCGTATACATTCCTTTATTTTAAATTTAAATTAATACCTTCATCTTGGAATCACAGAACTCTCTATAGGATAGAGTAGTGCCCTTGAAGAAGCGCTACACAAATTAATTTAATGAATTAAAAATAATAAGATTGTTCTCTTGCCTGTCCGTTGTCAAAGCGACCTTGAGTCTCGACGTAAGTGATGACCTTCAGATGGTCGAAGTTGATCTGGAGGAATTCCAGGACATCCCGTGAGACGAGTGACTTCGGACACCACGCTCCACCCATAGTCTCCGTTCTTATCCTACAAGAACCACGAAACGAATGGATGGGTGTATGGGTTGTAGGATGGATGGATGGATGGGTGGGTGGATGGGTGGATGGATGGATAGATGAATAGATGGATGGACAGAGGGTGGATGGATAAATGGTTGGGTGGATGGATGGATGCATTGGTTGATTGATTGATTGATTAATTGATTGATGAATGGATGGATGAATGGATGCATGGATGGATGGATGCATGCATGGACGAATGGATACATAGGTGGGAGTTGGCTGGGATGGATGGATAAGCGGAAGGATGTGTGTGTGTGTGTGTGTGTGTGTGTGTGTGTGTGTGTGTGTGTGTGTGTGTGTGTGTGTGTGTGTGTGTGTGTGTGTGCGTTAGCGGGTTATTTGTCAATTTGTTTGGCTTGTTTATTGGCTGATGTATTACTAGAGACTGCATAAATTCACCGATGAATTAACTTACTAACTCACTTATTGACGGATTTAAAAATATTCATCAAAAGAAAAACCAATTCCTTTCACTTGCGTCATCAATTCTTCAGCATTTTGCAGGTTGACACCGCTGCAGGTGGCCTAAGGAAGAATTATCTTTAAAAAACCACCTCTTTCCATATAAATAGCATAAATCCAATATTATTCTAATCGTATTACAGTATAAATAATTCATACGTTCCCTCCTTCTCGAAAGAAGTTGGCAGTCAAAACTCCTGTTGAGACGCAATGTCTCGGATCGCAGACATCAAGCATTAACCTCTCTTCTCACTAACTCACCGCTGCGACGTCCGTGGTGCTTTGCTTATCGCTTAGTAACAATGCTTAAGCATTCGACTTAATGCATTTTCATTAGACGTGCGCTGGAATGGATGCCCGGCTCTATACCGGTAATTCTGTTATTGATTCGAAGCGAAATGAGACCGGACGTGACTTTGGCGACATTCGTCTTAATTTAGCAGAGTATAAGCCAAGGTAAGACTCGATTAGATGAAGCGAGGGCAGATTAGACCTGAGAGTCAGGTAATGCAATGATAACAAAATACTATCAATTTTGCCTCTATATATATATGTATTGTATGTATGTGTGTATGTATGTATGTATGCATGTATGTAGCCTATGTATGCATGTATGTATGTATGTATGTATGTATGTACGTACGTACGTACGCACGCACGCACGCACGCACGCACGCACGCACGCACGTACGTACGTACGTACGTATGTGTGTGTGTGTGTGTGTGTGTAATAGTAGTAATAGTAGTAGTAATTGAACATTTGACTGGTCGTCGTGTGTGTGTGTGTGTGTGTGTGTGTGTGTGTGTGTGTGTGTGTGTGTGTGTGTGTGTGTGTGTGTGTGTGTGTGTGTGTGTGTGTGTGTGTGTGTGTGTGTGTGTGTGTGTGTGTGTGTGTGTGTGTGTGTGTGTGTGTGTGTGTGTGTATACGATATACGATATGCATGGCCAGAGTTTGAATGTATTATATAATATGGCATAGTAATTTTTAGTTTGATTTAGAGCAATGACGCATGGCATCGTAAGATGCGATTAGGCGCAAGATGGCGCTAAATTGGTGGAAATGGCATTGCTTCATGCATGGTTATTACACTTGAGTCCGTTCAGTGGACTCAGACGCGACATCGTTGCACCTCACACCCATCATGTTAAGCCTTGCGAGCAGACAATCACGGATGACTGGTAAGTAAGACGCAGCTGTACTTGGCCGCTAATGGTAATTCGATAACAGTTCAGGGATCGGGGCATGAGATCGTTGATGAAGAGAGCAGCCCTCCGTCGTACATCGTGGGGCGGGGGCGGGATCGTGCAGCAGCCCAAGGCGGCAAAAGGAAGTCAACAGAATTTCACACCAATCTCCATAAAGCAAGATTGCGTCTTGAATTCCAAATGACCGGATGCTTGGCTGTTTCGTCCTTTGCCGCCGCCAACGCCACAGCATCGTATCCTAACCCAATAAACAATTTATTTCCCTTGAACTCGCGGCGCGCCATACACCGTCCACCCACCCCCCCCCCGCCCGCCTCATTATGAAGTCTACATGGCATGCGTAAGTTATGGCACGCCGTTCGAGTCGTTAAACTCGGGCGCATCGAAGATCAGCGCAGCCGTAGCAACGCCGGGACAACGGCGTACGACATCATTGTTCACACGAAAGTCACTGTCAGTGTCTGTCTTTGTATGCCTAGATCTCATTCAACCTCTCTCTCTCTCTGTCTCTCTGTCTTCTGCTTTGACTGGTCGTCGTTAGGGCATGCAGGCGTCGCATCACATCGCAGTGTATTGGGCTGAAATCGCAACTCTGCGATGGACGAATAACGCATCGGGGACGAGGCGACGGACACGCCCAGGGCAAGTACCTCTCATCAGAGAGCGGAGGATGGACTGGCCTCCGCCTAACGAGGACAAAAAATTGCTGAAAAGGAACGGCGTCTTCACATTGTAAGCGCATTCAACAGGCGGCGACCAAAGGAAAACGTAAATTGTAAGGAGAAAAGCACCACGCGTTCGGGCGTGTTTTTGTGCTGATAAATGTAGCACTTTGTGTCGTTTTTCTCAGCCATTTTTTGTACTTTTTGTACGGTTCTTTGTACAGTGTTACATGTACATCCAGATGTTCGGTGATTTGTCTGTTTACCCTGATATAAGAAAATCTGCGTATATATATACACTCATGGATAATACATATTATATATTATATATATATAATTATATATAATTTGATATATATATATATAAAATATATGCGCATAATTTTATGTATTAAAATATTGTACGCGATACCTCACGAAGAAGGAATTCAAGAAAGAATGAGAAGCTAGTTGTTTATTTGCTCAGTAGTACTTTGCAGACCCTTCCTTCAGCCCTTTTTTTAATTGCAAAGCATTTTCATTTTGATATTTATCTTTGCGCTAATCCAGGAAGCCAGTCATCAGAGGTGATATCAGTGTCATAGCCCATACATGGTGTTATATGCCACTTAAAACAGAAATCTCGCCGGTTGTCAAAGTAATGACTTAAACTAATTATTGTTACCTGTGTCGGAAACTCTAACTCAGAAGGTTGCATACAGCCAACGAATTCCTATCAAAGCAGGGAGATGGTTGAATGGTCACACGCGAGCAGGAAGGTCAGAAGGATGCGGGTTCGACCCCCGTTGGCCCCATTGGGTTACTCAGCCTTCCGTTCACTAGGTGGCGTGAGCAGTATTATCTTGCCTTGCTGTCTGTCACACTAACATTACCTTCGACTATCGTTAAACTTGTTAACATCTGCTACTACTATAAAAAAACACTTTATGATACGATCATAATGCATACTTGCAAGTTTTAATTAATAACGATGGATATAATTAAAATGTATAGATCTATTCTATATTGACCGATGGTAGTATTATGTTCAAGGTTTCTGCATCATGTTGCATTGAATGACCACAACGATGGATGACGACAAGATGACATCACCACCAAATGAGTACTCATACTCCTCCTCCTCCTCATCTTCCTCCTCTTTCTCTTCTTCCTCCTCCTCCTCCTCCTCCTCCTCCTCCTCCTCCTCCTCCTACTCCACCTCTGTGGTAAATTACGTTCGCCCGACTCTCCCTCAATCAGAACTGTATTATTGCAAACAATTTTTTTCGAGGGCAACCGCCTCTGTTGTCATAAACCCTCGTCAAATCTGGATCCATCCAACTCCTGCAAGCCATCGGGTACACGACCACGTCGTATATATCTTAAGGCACTTAATATAGCGCATTTTCAATTAGGCCTGCCTATGCAAAAAACGCGTTTCCTGCGTCAGCTATAATTGTGGCGACGAATGTCATTAATGTAATTAATATCCCAGTCATTAATGTTCTTAATAACCAACCACTAATGTCATTAATGACTAGACTATTACGTCGGTCGGCAACACAATGCGTAGCAACCTAGAAAAGGAGTCAGCAATGGCGCGGACCCACGCCCAACCAAACGACACACGCCAACAGTTGACGTGCCAGTCATCGCCTGCATGTTGGTCGGTAGATCGAAACAACAACACCGGAGGGGTTTGCCGTTCCAAAGACCTGGGTACCTCCCCTCCGCTCACGAGACGAAAATTGCTTCAGCTGCAGGGATGCCACTCTGGATTTTGAAAAAAGGTCAGATCCGGTCGAAAAAAGGCTAGAAAAGGCTAGATTGACGATTTTCCTGTAAAATACATGGATTTTTCCAATTTTCCCGCTTGAAATTTCTGACTTTTATTAGTCGTCCGATGATTAAAATTTGCTCTCTTTTTCTTCCCGATAAATTTCTGATGATCTACTTTCTTAGTCTTTCACTCAAAAATGTCCATTATTTTTGGTCCAAATTCACAAAATATTCGATTTTTTCACGTCTTTTGTGCATTTTCACTTTAAAAATAATAATTTTGTATGTAAAAAGTCGAAAAAACTGCCGTGAGAAAAAAGGCTAGATCCTGACCAAAAAACCTAGAAACCTAGACAAGACCGAAAAACCTAGATCTACATGTAGGTGGAAAAAGCTATGAGTGGCATCCCTGTTCAGCTGCATGACTGTAGACGTGCTTATATAGGTTCATAGATCTGAGACTCGGACTGGACACAAGGAGACCTTCCCCCCTGCAGTCGTCGTCGCTGTGTCACGCAGCCCCCGTGATGCCATGAAGGAGAGACCGACCGAAGCGCTCAAAAACTCCGCGGTGTATATAAAAACGAAGAATAATTGCGATGCATGCAAGTGCAGGAAATTGGAAACTCCCACAATGGCAGAAATTGCCAACGACCGTATTGTTGTCGGCAGCGGCGGCATTGCTTTGACTTAGTTCTGCCAGTATTATTAAATTTATTATTATTCGGTTTATAGGTTTTTATATGTCTCTTAGTTTAGTTCTGAGTGTAGTTCTTTGTGTAAACAACGCGGTCTCGTTTTTTGTGCAGTTCCTTGCGTAAGCTTATACATGTAGATTCTTATGTTGTTCTTCATTGAATTCTTAGTGTTCTTTTTGCTTGCTTTTGATCCAACCTTGTCGTTCCTTACTGTTTATCTCTTATCCATTGCTTAGATGAGTTCGGAATTACAATCCCGCTGTGTTGTATGTATTGGCAAGCGAGTCTGCGAGTGACCACCGGTATAGGCTTTCTCCTCCTGCCGTATAATATTATATAGTATCGCTAATGCTCCTTTTATAACCATATAGCTTCAATTATTACGGAAGCGATAAACGTAAACACGCAATCGAATATGCATGTCGACATACATAAAGTCAGAGCTTAGTAAGGCACTGAAAGGTTGCTATAAAATCATAAGCAAGAGTTCACACACACACACACACACACACACACACACCTACACACACACACACACACACACACACACACACACACACACACACACACACACACACACACCTACGCACACACACCTACGCACACACGCACACACCCAAACACACACTCATACACACATACATACCTACGCATATGCACACACATGTGCGCAAGCACACACGCGGGCACGCAAGCACACACGCAGGCACAAACGAACACACACACACACACACCCATACATACACACGCACACATACACACACATACATCTATATGCATGTATGCTTATCACACACACACACACAAACATGCACACACACGCACGCACCTTCACACGCCTACGCGCGCACACACACACACACACGCACAATAATTTGCATGCAAGCATATAATACTAGATGTGTAACCCGGCGTTGCCCGGGAAATTTAGGGTTTTAAACACCACTCCCCTATGGTACCCAACGTTGACCGCTAAATTTCGAGTTTTCGCCAACACTCTACCCCACCCCGCTTCCCCAAAAAGCCAAACGTAACATGCCCCGCTAGGGAAATTATTACTGGGCTTGTATGACGTCATTCGGGCTGTAGACTCTTTTACTGAAGCTCGATACTGTTTACCAACGCGTGAGCGATGAAATCTGTTTTAAAACGCTTCTGTCTTAAAACGCTAATAACTGGAGTTCTAAAGTGAAATTTCGGGTTTTAAACACTTCCCCACTCTGGTACCCATCGTTGACTGCTAAATTTCGGGTTTTCGCCAACCCTCCACCCCACATCGCTTCTCCAAAAAGCCAAACGTAACCCGTCCCTGCGGGGCGCTACGGATATTATTACTGGGCGGGTATGACGTCATACGGTGTAGACTCTTGAGTTACGCGCTTGTGTGATCAATTACTGATAAAATCTGTCTTAAAACGCTAATAATTTTTGTTTTGAACTGAATTAAAACCTGAAAATAGTCAATCTGACCTTATAATTTGGGTAAGAATCGATTTCAAAGTTTTTTTTAAACCGACGCTGTTTCATTTCCGAGCCTATTCTGCAGGGGAGAGTCAATTCGTCAAAAGCGTACAAATAAACAAACATATGGAATTTCTGCCTTATAATATAGATTTGTTGTCAAGCTGTGTAACTATAGTAAGGAAAGTTGACCCAGTGTGTTTATATAGCTGGGCTGTTATCACGGTCGTTTCTGCCGTTAAGCCGAAATATCTGTCAACCGCAGCAGCTCCCATCTCTGCAGAGAGATATATAACATATATATATATATATTCCTCATATATATATGATATATATATAATTTATCTCTATATATTATATTTATATAGACATAATGTTGATGGATGCGTCTAATCAATGAGTGAACATCCCATTTGACCTTCTCTTTGCCCTTTCGCCTTCCTTATATACACATTGTCAACCATCAAATTTAGTAGCAGCTACTTCCGGAATGTTGCTGTGGACCTTCCGACTCCCCCCCAGGCCCCACACTGATCGACCAATACAGTTCTGGTCTAAGCACATTGTCACATCTTTAACGCCAGATACCATAAACTGAACTGAACTGAACCATAGACTATAGGCTGGGGTAGCCTGGACTAAACAATAGACTAGTCTGGGGTAGCCTGAACTAAATTATATAGACTGGGTAGCGTGGACTAAACCATAGACTGGGGTAGCCTGGACTAAACCATAGATTGGGGTAGCCTGGACTATAGACTATATAGACTGGGGTAGCCTGGACTAAACCATAGACTGGGGTAGCCTGGACTAAACCATAGACTCGGGTAGCTTGGACTAAACCATATATCCAGGGGTAGCCTGGACTAACCTACATATATACTGGGGTAGTCTGGACAATGCTGGACTAATTTTTTTTTTATAAAAGTCCAAACTATAGACTGAAGCAGACTGGATTAAATAAGACTATGGATTAGATCAGACTTAAACAGACTAAAAGATATTGATTACATTAACGCATATGAAGATTATTATCTTCATAATTATAGAGCTAACGTTTTCGATTAGGCTCACCAGACAAGATAAGAATAAATCGCATCGGATTACATAAGATTATATAATATTAGATTACAACAAACAAATCAGCTGTATGCCTGTATGGTAAGCCTGTCAGTTCACTAATGTGGTATTTGAGTGATCGTTAGAGCTGTCAGCCGCGTTAAGATAAAGACGCGAGAGTCTATGACCGCCTTCGCCACATGCAGTTTGCCTGAAATCGCCTCAGCAACGGTCAAATTACACCGTCTCATTGACTGAACTCCGCGCCTGTTCGCGCCTGATAAAGCTATATAATGTTCGTAGAAACCCGACTCACAACGCCTCTGCTTTATGGAGCGCCAACTTTATGGATATTAGGCGTGTAAAAAGCGCATTAATTTATGGCCTGCATGCGGCCGAGAAAAGATGACGACGCGAACCGCTGCAGAAGAAAAGAGCGCTATATAATATTATGCGCAGTCTCCTCCACGTCGTAATATATACTCCATGTCCATATCTTGAATTGGATCACACTTACGCATGCGCACGCACACACACACACACACACACACACACACACACACACACACACACACACACACACACACACACACACAGGCTTTCACGTTAATGCATAATTATATATGCGGTGTCATATGCCCATTATATGCGTAATATGCTAGTATATATGGACATATCAAATTATATTAGATAGGTCTAATATCTCAAGAGATATATATATTATATATATTATATATATATATATAAACCCTATATAATATATAGTAAAAGCAGACATTTATGTGAGGGACATTGTGTGTTTAGTGCTCCCACGTATAATACTTAACGATAAATGTGTTGGCTTCAGGCAATGGCAGGCTAAAAGGCTGCAGGGACAATGCTGTATTTTATCAGCCAGAACTCTAATGTCCATGAGCGTTCCGAGCTCGTTTGTGTCTGCATGGTTGCTCCAGTTAATAACAATACATCTAAATATATATTTAATGTATATACAGGGTGGGCCATAAAAAAGTAACAACCCCCAACGGTGCTTAGCCCATATCTTGGCCAAACATAAGAATTTTTAAATGAAACTTTACAGTCTTAAAGGCAATTCATATTTACATACAATGGTCAAATTTTAAAAAAATATTTCAAACAGAACAAACGTTATATCACTTTTAGTAAGTCGACCCACCGTTTTTTGACGATTCAAAAACGCGACGCAACAAAAGTAACAAAAAACCAATTTAATTATTCTGTCAATATCTTGGCCAGAAGTAAGAATATCGAAATGAAATTTTAGAGGCTTAAATACAATGCATATCTGCATATGATGGTCAGATTTCATCGAAATATTTCAAACAGAACAAACGTTAAATAACTTTTAGTGAGGCGACCCATCGTTTTTTGACGATTCAAAAACGTAACGCAACAAAAAGTAACAAAAACATGATTTTTTAAAATTTCATCTCAAATAATTGTTATCAAATAGCATTGATATTACCAGACGATCATTAATATTACTATTTTAAACAGAAACAGGGTACCAGCGTAGCTGCACGTCACCATGAAGTCACTTAGCAAGATGGCAATCAAGTTGGTAAATAAGGAATCTGTCAGATTATTTATTTTGCTATTAAAACAATGCAATTCAAATTTCTAAAAAAAAGAAAACGTTTACTCTGATAAACAGTGAGAGCGCAAACATTAAAAGTTAAGCTGAGAGTTAAGAGATTTGTCGTGAATGAAAGGAGATCGGCTCGATTGTTCTGGTTTCATTGAGAAAGCCAATGGCCCCAAATTTCCGAATTTGAAATCGATGGATTGATATTCAATTGCGGAGAGCTATGCTGGAGAAATATCACAATCTGCAACCAAAACCAAGTGCGGTAAGAGAATGGATGGGCGCATTGGAGTTAACCCTTTATCGCATTTTGTTGCCAATTGGTAACAGTAACAAAGTCTTCAGTTTGAGCTAAATAAACCATCAAGGTCTATGATTTAATGTTCAATGCTTATCTAGAATATTTTTTCTATGCAAAGAACTAAGCAAAAGCGTGGTCTGAGCGGCGAAAATAAAGAAAATCGGCCGTAATGTCATATATTGAAAACTAAGAAATTCATCATTTTTACAGTGCTGGTTTGAATATTTGTACATAATTTGAAGACCTGGAAAAAATCACACCGATGACTAAATCATTGTTCTTTAAAACTGCTTTTTAATCAGTAGCTAAGACACTTTGATATCAGAAATATCTACAGGTTTATAGGACCATCCGTTTGGTCACTGCGTGCAACTGCGGGAAGATAAGGTTTTTTGAAAACAATTCCAATTGGTAACAACATGCACTTTCATAGCATTTCTAGCAAAATCTCGTGCCTACCAAATGGCAACAGTGTGCGGCCGTCAGTAATACAAGTATTTGATTGCAATGTAGCCAAATGGCGACAATGTGCATTACTGTAGATAATAAGCATTTGATGTGCAAGATACTTGGCAGATAATGTTTTGAAACCGTGTCAACAACATAATGTAGGCTATTATCGCTCAGTTTTAAATTTTTAAGCATTAATTAATCAAGGAATATTTCCGTGCAGTTGGACTTTCAAGCGAACATGTTGTTCCAGTCTCAGTCACAGTATGACTTTTTAAAATTTCTCAATTCCTGTAACTATTAACTTTTCTTTGGCATCACTCATATGCTTGTTGCTAGATCTCAATTACAACATGTCACACTCACATCAATGTTCTGATCTAAGCAAAAACTCTCAATTTCATACAAGTTTTTACTTTATTATCAATGATGTGTTCCATATTTCCTCTTATTTTTTATCATAAAAAATGCTATTGCTGTGCAGATTAGCACTTCAAATGATAATCTCTACAGCATGTTATGATTCCTATCTTTCAATTTGTAGTCAATCAATTTGCTTCTACTGTGTAAGAATAAACTATTATCCTCAGCCTTGATGTCTTAGTGAACATAATTACTAAATGGAGGTAACATTTTAACAAATAATATGGGGAAGCATCACAGGAGTCCAACGAACAGAACCAGAAGCGGTGCAACGCACCAAAGAGCAAAAAGAGAGTCTGCAGTTTTCAAATGGGAAGATGGTAGTCAAAATTTAGTTTACTGCGATGAACTGGATGCCGGTGATGGTGTTCCACTGACAAAAGATGCACAGATATAGTAGTTTTGGAAGCCTGAAAAAATTTATAATGGGGTTGTAGTACATCTATTTAAGAAACAGAATAAGGTTGCATCGACTGCAATGACTTCAGGCAGCCAGGGAGAGATAAACAGTGAAGAAATGACTTCGATTCAAAATGCAATGACTTCAGACAGGAATGAAGAGGTAAACACTGAGGAAATAGTTTCAATTCAAAGTGCAAGGAATTGTGACAGCCATGAAGCGATTAACACAGGAAATAGTTTCAATTATTCAAAGTGCAAGGAATTCTGACAGCCATGAACTGGTAAACACTGAGGAAATAGTTTCAATTCAAAGTGCAAGGAATTCTGACAGCCATGAACTGGTAAACACTGAGGAAATAGTTTCAATTCAAAGTACAAGGAATTCTGACAGCCATGAACTGGTAAACACTGAGGAAATAGTTTCAATTCAAAGTGCAAGGAATTCTGACAGCTATGAAGTGGTAAACACTGAGGAAATAGTTTCAATTCAAAGTGCAAGGAATTCTGACAGCCATGAAGGGGTAAACACTGAGGAAATAGTTTCAATTCAAAGTGCAAGGAATTCTGACAGCTATGAAGTGGTAAACACTGAGGAAATAGTTTCAATTCAAAGTGCAGGAATTCTGACAGCTATGAAGTGGTAAACACTGAGGAAATAGTTTCAATTCAAAGTGCAAGGAATTCTGACAGCCATGAACTGGTAAGCACTGAGGAAATAGTTTCAATTCAAAGTGCAAGGAATTCTGACAGCCATGAACTGGTAAACACTGAGGAAATAGTTTCAATTCAAAGTGCAAGGAATTCTGACAGCTATGAAGTGGTAAACACTGAGGAAATAGTTTCAATTCAAAGTGCAAGGAATTCTGACAGCCATGAAGGGGTAAACACTGAGGAAATAGTTTCAATTCAAAGTGCAAAGAATTCTGACAGCTATGAAGTGGTAAACACTGAGGAAATAGTTTCAATTCAAAGTGCAGGAATTCTGACAGCTATGAAGTGGTAAACACTGAGGAAATAGTTTCAATTCAAAGTGCAAGGAATTCTGACAGCCATGAACTGGTAAACACTGAGGAAATGGTTTCAATTCAAAGTGCAAGGAATTCTGACAGCCATGCACTGGTAAACACTGAGGAAATAGTTTCAATTCAAAGTGCAAGGAATTCTGACAGCCATGAACTGGTAAACACTGAGGAAATAGTTTCAATTCAAAGTGCAAGGAATTTTAACAGCCATGAAGCAGTGAGCACCAAGGAAAGGGTTTCAATTCAAAGTGCAATGACTCCAGACAGGCATGAAGAGGTAAACACTATCATGCAGCAAGTGCAGCGTTGCACTTTGTTGCAACAAAACGAAGAACTGTTTTGTGGAATATCATGTCACTAACTGACACACTTCAAGAGAGTTGCTTACACCAGTTTACAGTTTAACTGGTTTTTAAGTGCTGCAAACAAAATAGTTTTCTTTGCCTGTTGTAGATCTACTCTAAAAGTAGAGTCTGTGTAGTTTCATATTGAAAAATTCAGGCAGGTTTATGTGACTTTAATTTTCCTCGGAGTTTGTACATCATAGTAGGCTATAAAGTTGTTATTATATTCCTAGCAAAATAATAGTTATGTTTTCAAGTACAGTATTTTGCATGTTTAATGTTAATGAATTATAGTAAATAATGAAATAATGAATTCATAATATTCTTATAATGTACAATGCTTGTAATAAGTTCCTAATAATAAGTTCACTATTTTAAATACTGTATATGTCAGATAACTGCATGCCATTAGGCCCATTGCCAAATGACTTCAATAGATAGCAATGCTGTTGTTTGTTCACTTTTGCATGCTGTTGCCAAATGGCGATGCATTGCTTCTCCGATCATTGCATCTTGTTACCAATTGGCAACCGGTAAATTGTATGGCTCTTGCATGCAGTTACCAATTGGTCAACGTCATTTTTTCTTCAAATTTACAAATCCTGAGAATAATTTCGACTTTCTAAAAGTGCCAATTGATTACAAAATGCATTTCCCACAACATATATTTTTTTCAGCGCAAACAAAAAAATCAGCTACTTCCGGAATGTTGCTGTGGACCTTCCGACTCCCCCCCAGGCCCCACACTGATCGACCAATACAGTTCTGGTCTAAGCACATTGTCACATCTTTAACGCCAGATACCATAAACTGAACTGAACTGAACCATAGACTATAGGCTGGGGTAGCCTGGACTAAACAATAGACTAGTCTGGGGTAGCCTGAACTAAATTATATAGACTGGGTAGCGTGGACTAAACCATAGACTGGGGTAGCCTGGACTAAACCATAGATTGGGGTAGCCTGGACTATAGACTATATAGACTGGGGTAGCCTGGACTAAACCATAGACTGGGGTAGCCTGGACTAAACCATAGACTCGGGTAGCTTGGACTAAACCATATATCCAGGGGTAGCCTGGACTAACCTACATATATACTGGGGTAGTCTGGACAATGCTGGACTAATTTTTTTTTATAAAAGTCCAAACTATAGACTGAAGCAGACTGGATTAAATAAGACTATGGATTAGATCAGACTTAAACAGACTAAAAGATATTGATTACATTAACGCATATGAAGATTATTATCTTCATAATTATAGAGCTAACGTTTTCGATTAGGCTCACCAGACAAGATAAGAATAAATCGCATCGGATTACATAAGATTATATAATATTAGATTACAACAAACAAATCAGCTGTATGCCTGTATGGTAAGCCTGTCAGTTCACTAATGTGGTATTTGAGTGATCGTTAGAGCTGTCAGCCGCGTTAAGATAAAGACGCGAGAGTCTATGACCGCCTTCGCCACATGCAGTTTGCCTGAAATCGCCTCAGCAACGGTCAAATTACACCGTCTCATTGACTGAACTCCGCGCCTGTTCGCGCCTGATAAAGCTATATAATGTTCGTAGAAACCCGACTCACAACGCCTCTGCTTTATGGAGCGCCAACTTTATGGATATTAGGCGTGTAAAAAGCGCATTAATTTATGGCCTGCATGCGGCCGAGAAAAGATGACGACGCGAACCGCTGCAGAAGAAAAGAGCGCTATATAATATTATGCGCAGTCTCCTCCACGTCGTAATATATACTCCATGTCCATATCTTGAATTGGATCACACTTACGCATGCGCACGCACACACACACACACACACACACACACACACACACACACACACACACACACACACACACACACACACAGGCTTTCACGTTAATGCATAATTATATATGCGGTGTCATATGCCCATTATATGCGTAATATGCTAGTATATATGGACATATCAAATTATATTAGATAGGTCTAATATCTCAAGAGATATATATATTATATATATTATATATATATATATAAACCCTATATAATATATAGTAAAAGCAGACATTTATGTGAGGGACATTGTGTGTTTAGTGCTCCCACGTATAATACTTAACGATAAATGTGTTGGCTTCAGGCAATGGCAGGCTAAAAGGCTGCAGGGACAATGCTGTATTTTATCAGCCAGAACTCTAATGTCCATGAGCGTTCCGAGCTCGTTTGTGTCTGCATGGTTGCTCCAGTTAATAACAATACATCTAAATATATATTTAATGTATATACAGGGTGGGCCATAAAAAAGTAACAACCCCCAACGGTGCTTAGCCCATATCTTGGCCAAACATAAGAATTTTTAAATGAAACTTTACAGTCTTAAAGGCAATTCATATTTACATACAATGGTCAAATTTTAAAAAAATATTTCAAACAGAACAAACGTTATATCACTTTTAGTAAGTCGACCCACCGTTTTTTGACGATTCAAAAACGCGACGCAACAAAAGTAACAAAAAACCAATTTAATTATTCTGTCAATATCTTGGCCAGAAGTAAGAATATCGAAATGAAATTTTAGAGGCTTAAATACAATGCATATCTGCATATGATGGTCAGATTTCATCGAAATATTTCAAACAGAACAAACGTTAAATAACTTTTAGTGAGGCGACCCATCGTTTTTTGACGATTCAAAAACGTAACGCAACAAAAAGTAACAAAAACATGATTTTTTAAAATTTCATCTCAAATAATTGTTATCAAATAGCATTGATATTACCAGACGATCATTAATATTACTATTTTAAACAGAAACAGGGTACCAGCGTAGCTGCACGTCACCATGAAGTCACTTAGCAAGATGGCAATCAAGTTGGTAAATAAGGAATCTGTCAGATTATTTATTTTGCTATTAAAACAATGCAATTCAAATTTCTAAAAAAAAGAAAACGTTTACTCTGATAAACAGTGAGAGCGCAAACATTAAAAGTTAAGCTGAGAGTTAAGAGATTTGTCGTGAATGAAAGGAGATCGGCTCGATTGTTCTGGTTTCATTGAGAAAGCCAATGGCCCCAAATTTCCGAATTTGAAATCGATGGATTGATATTCAATTGCGGAGAGCTATGCTGGAGAAATATCACAATCTGCAACCAAAACCAAGTGCGGTAAGAGAATGGATGGGCGCATTGGAGTTAACATGGGAAGATTTGCCTTTAAAACACATCAACAGGGCCATCAAGAACTTTGCAAAGAGACTCAAAAGAAGTTTTGGCACTGGTCGTAGGCACATTGAACACAAGTTATGAAGCACCAACAAGTTCATTTCACAACAATTATTTGAGATGTGACTTAATAAACTCGTTTCTTGTTACTTTTTTTGTTGCGTTACGTTTTTGAATCGTCAAAAATCGGCGGGTGGCCTCACTAAAAGTGGTGTAACTTTTGTTGGGTTTGAAATATTTTGATGAAATCTGGTCATCATGTGTAAATATGAATTGTCTTTAAGACAGTGAAATTTCATTCTGAAATTCTTACTTCTGGCGAAGACATGGGCAAAAAACCGTAGGGGTTACTTTTTTATGGCCCACCCTGTATATATATATATTATTTGTGTATTGATGTGATCTGCATAAAGCCAAAAATCTGTCAAAAATTATTAGGGCTGCATGTAGATGATTTTAACGGATAAGTTTATCGATTAATCGTTAAAATATTTATCATTCAATCATTGTCGATTAATTTTTGATTAATTTTCGATGAACTTTTGATAAATTTTCGATTAATTTTCGATTAATCTTTAATTAATTCTCGATTATTTTTTTGATTAATTCTTCAATTAATTTTCGATTAACGTTTCAATTAATTTTTGATGAATTTTCGATTAATTTTCGATTAATTTTTGATTAATTCTTCAATTAATTTTCGATTAATTTTAGATCAATTTTCGATTAATTTTCGATTAATTTTTAATTAATTTTCGATCAATTTTCGATTAATTTTTCGATAAATTCTCGATTAATTTTTTGATTAATTTTACTTATTTCAAGTGGTCATGGTGAATAAATTCTTGATCGAGAAATGAATCAATTTACTTTGCATTTGAGGAAACTGATGATAATGAAATAATCCAAAATTGCGACAAAATTAATTTTTTCATAATTGCAATAAGCAGTTGACTTTTAAGCATTGACATTTAAGCATTGACTTTTAAGCATTGACTTTTAAGCATTGACTTTTCTACATTGAAAATAGTAACCAACACAGTGACTGCATTCCTTACAGTTTTTTAACGCTTCGCCTGACGTTGACCAAACTAATCGAATTTAATCAATTAATCGCGATTAAATTTAGGGGATTACACCAGTACAATTATATTAATCAGTACCAACCCTAAAGAATATATCAAGTATATTTCTTTTGTGCACCTACACATCTATATGATAAGGATTATATATATATATATATATATATTATATGTTTACTGCATACACATGTATACAATCTATGTCCATACTAAAAAGGATTTATACATACACACACACACATATATATACATATATATATATATACATATCCTCAGTGCATGACGTATTGAATGTTCGTCATGGGTATAGTTGGTCAGCGCATTATTACATTTCGTCCATGTAGGCGAGTCGAAGATTTCCGCCTCTCCCGAGAGAAGAATAACACGAACGCCTGCCATGACCATGCGTTCTCCGTATGCTTCCATTCTCCTCCAAATGCCTCCCTTTCCCTCCCCCATCCCTCCCTCGCCCTTCCACCGCTACGGTCCGGTAATTAATACCTGTCGAGTTGGAATGGGAGGCACTCATTCCGAAGATTCCCTCGGTGGTGGTTAGGCCCCGCTGTAGAGCGTCGGCCACATGTCTACAAGCTGAAGGTTAACAAGACCAAGATGTCTGCTTTGCAACCCCCCCCCCACTCTCCTTCATTTTCTGTGTCCTACGCTGTTAACGTTGACCGCTGGACTGCTAATTATTGTACGAATGCGTAATTGGGTACTTGCATTCATACGGTACATATTTTATTTATCTGCATTTACATATTATACATTTATGTAGTCCATATATATATATACATATATATATATATATATTCATGCACTCGAGTTCATATAAGTAAGTATCTGTTATCAATATTAATAATTTGTTTCATCATTTTAAGTGCCTGTTTACTAGTGTTTAGCATAGTTATATTGTGCAATTTTACAACCTCGCAAAAGAGCTTTTCTGATGATTGACTAACAGATGCAAGAAATTAGCAGTCGGCAAATGTAGTCTACTGTATAATAGTGTATAATTATGCTGGACAGAGTCATGGGTTGTAGCGAATGAAGTTGATACTGCAAGGTGCAAGGTGACGAGACTTGTTCCAGATGTGCAATCAGCCAAAATAGATGATGATGATGATGATGATGATGATGATGATGATGATGATGATGATGATGATGATGATGATGATGATGATGATGATGATGATGATGATGATGATGATGATGATGATGATGATGATGATGATGATGATGATGATGATGATGATGATGATGATGATGATGATGATGATGATGATGATGATGATGATGATGATGACAATGACAATGATAATGATAATAGGGACGATGATGATGATACTGATGATGACGACGACGACGACGATGATGATGATGATGATGGTGATGATGATAATGACGATGCCGATGATGATGGCGACGATGAGGATGATGACAATGCCATGGATGACAAATAAGGGATGGTGTTGATTGGTGATGATGATTCAAAATTCAAAATTCAAAATTATTTATTGATCCCACAATAAACATAATTATACAGAACATGGTATAACACAAGCTAAATTAAAGTATTAATGCGTTTGACAAAGAAGTTAGGAGATAGATTAGGGAGCAATAGGCACTCCAGAAGGGACACGTCCCGCTAAGTAGGGGCCTATATACCAGGAAGAAGCTGAACAGGATGGTGGGTGTGATTAAGTAAGGGGAATAGACGTTGTTATGACTATATAAATTTTATACAGAAAAAGTTACGTACACTGTGTCCCATAAAAAAACACACCAAAAAACTTTTCAAAAATCTTCTTTAAAACCAAGCCTATTGTAATAAAAGTTTGTACGTTGTTTCTCAAATAATTTTGCCACAAAATATTTAACATTTTACTTACTCACAGAAGTGGTTGCTGTTAGAGGCAGTGACGCAGACTAGGCGACAAGGCGTGTTTGGAAACATTTAAACTTAGAATTAAAATGGTTTTCAGCAGCGAAGATAAAAATTTTATTAAGAATTTAGTATTGTTGAAGGGTTACAGTAGTCGTCGGTTGATAAAAGAGTTCCCGCAAAAGGGTTGGAATAAAAATGGTCTCGATGTACTGCTGCGAAAGATTCGAAAAACGGCCAGCGTGGATCGTCAGCCCGGCAGCGGACGACCACGTTCGGTGCGCACACCAGAGAACATTGATGCAGTAAACGATCTTGTGCTAAGCCAGGAGGGCGCACCACAAACTCACAGAACAATTCGCCAGATTCAAAGAGAAATTGGAATGAGTAGGGGAACAGTGTATAGAGTAATACATGATGACCTTCAGCTGAAGTGTCTGAAAAAACGCCGTGCCCAACTGTTATCAACATGCAACACAGATTCACGCTTGGAACGATGCAAGCAACTTCTTAGGAAGTTTCCCGAGCATATAGTCCATTTCATCTGGTTTACTGACGAGAAGCTGTTTACAGTGGCGCCTCCAATCAACGCTCAGAACGATCGTCTCTACGTATCCACGACAACACTGAAGCGCAACGTTGACGCCAATCGCCTACTGCGGACCCGCCCGACTTTCAGCCGCTCACTGATGGTCTCCGTCGCCGTCTCGAAGCTCGGGTGCACGGAATTGTTCTTCGTGGAACCTGGGGTGAAGGTCAACGGCGAATATTACAGGAATATCCTGTTGATGGAGCAGATGTTGCCAGCGATCAGGAGGATGTCAAGCGACTTGTTCATTCTCCAGCAGGACAGCGCCCCAGCACATCGCGCAAAGGACACCATTGCGTTGCTGCGACGTGAAACACCAAGCTTCATTGGACCGGAACTCTGGCCAGCAAATTCACCAGACCTCAATCCTGTTGACTACAGAATTTGGGGTCTAATGCAGGAACGCGTCTACCAGACAGCAATACGGGACATCGACGAGTTGAAGGAGCGCCTGATCGTTGTGTGGGCACAGTTGAAGCAGAGTGTCATTGACAAAGCTATTGAACAGTGGCGGCCAAGGCTGAGAGCCTGCGTTCAAGCGAAGGGACATCACTTCGAACATCTTCTTAAATGAAACATTACTTTTTCTTATTTAACATGAGACTTACATGCGTTTCATGACAAAGGTTTTTGGTGTTTTTTTATGGGGCACAGTATTAGATTTACATGCGTTTCATGACAAAGGTTTTTGGTGTGTTTTTTTATGGGACACAGTGTATATTAAATTCTTAACTAAAACTTAACTACAAACATAAAGCTGAGTTTACATAATATAAATTAGTGCGTGTGCACGTGCAAGGGTTTTAAAGTGGCTAAGGGATGTAACCGTACGGATTTCTTTGGGAAGACTGTTCCAGTTAACAGGGCCCTGGACCCTAAGCGAAAATTTACGGACATTAGTCCTTACAAACACAGATCGGAAATCATCGTTGCTTCTAGTGAAAATACGATGCGGTACAGGATCAAAATAGGATGAGAATGATGACGGGAGGAGGTTATTAATGTATTTATACATGAAAATGCAAGTTTGTAGGAACTTGATTTGATTAATGTCTAGAAGTTTGTGTTCAAAGAAGAGTGGACTAGTGTGTGAATTGGGGGGGGGGGGAGATTTAGTGATAACTCGTAATGTCTTTTTTTGAAGGATCTTTATACCTTCAAGATTGGAGTCATATGTAGAAGTCCAAATCATGTTGCAATAAGTCAGATATGGATAAATTAGAGTATAATAGAGATCCCGCAGGATATGAGGGGGAAGGAGGTAAGATACTCTTTTTATGATGCCAAGATTCTTTTTGATTTTGTTACTAATTTCAAAAATGTGTGTTTTCCATTTCAGGTGTTGATCGATGTAGACACCTAGAAATTTTGTTGAAGATACTTGAGGAATAGCAATGTTATTTAAAGCTATTTGGCTGTTGTTATTAGGGATGGATTTTCCTGGGGAGCGGAAAATGATACAATTGGATTTTTTTACATTAAGTGATAATTTGTTGCTTATAAACCATTCGCTAGCGGACATTAGTTCATTGTTCACCAGTTGTATTAGACTGTCGTACGAGCTGTGAGATAAGAAGACATTGGAGTCATCTGCAGACATAATGAAGTGTAGGACAGTGGAAGAGTTTGGCAGGTCGTTAATAAATAATAAAAATAAGAGTGGACCAAGAATTGATCCCTGTGGTACGCCAAATTCAATGGGTAAAGGGTTTGAGAGGGCCCCATTACAAATGACTCTTTGATTGAGATGCTGTTACTGCTGCTGCTGCTGCTGCTGCTGCTGCTGCTGCTGCTGCTGCTGGTGCTGCTGACCTGGCACTTGTTGGTCCGACGATCGACGGATCAGACGACGAACTGGCGACGATCGCAGAATCCGGAATCTGTCCGGACTGCATCCCAAGCGCAGAGCGACATCTCGCTACAAAGCATAGACAGAGAATGGCGCTATAGAAGCCATTAAGACATTTCCTACATACATGCATGCATGCATACATACCTATATGCATACATACATAGAAACAACTAAGTATGTATGTATGTATGTATGAATGTATGTATGCATGAATGAATGCATGAATGTATGAATGACTGCATTGCAAACGTAAACTTGTATCACAAGCAAAAGTTGGCAAGATCTGATCTAAAGAGGAGAGCTGGCCGCATATTTTAATCTGGATGGACAGATGGATGAATGAATGGGTGGATGGATAGATGGATGGATTCAGTGATGGAGTGTACTGTGTAATCGGATAAGCGCTGACTTATAACTGGAATCAGCCATGCATGTATCTGGATAGTTAATTAGGAGGATGAATGAATTCATTTTACACGAATTGTTGTCGAATTGGATGAATGAATAAAATCCTGAATGAATTAATTAATCGCACATTGAATGCATGTGAGACAGAGAGAGACAGACAGACAGACATACAGACAGACTGACAAAGACAAACAGAGAGAGACAGTGAGAGATAAGAGAGCGATAAAGGGAGGGGCTATAGGATGACAGACAGACAGACAGACAAACAGACAGAAACAGAGAGACAGACAGAGACAAACAGAGAGAGACAGTGACAGATAAGAGAGTGAGAAAGAGAGGGCTATAGAATGACAGACAGACAGACAGAGGCAGAGACAGAGACAGAGAGACAGACAAAGTCAGACAGAGACAGTGAGAGTTAAGAGAGTGAGAAGGAGAGGAGCTATAGAATGACAGACAGACAGACAGAGGCAGATACAGCTAGAGAAAGACAGACAGAGACAGACAGAGAGAGACAGTGAGAGATAAGAGAGTGAGAAAGAGAGGGGCTATAGGATGGCAGACAGACAGACAGACAGACAGACAGCTGAACAAGCATGCAGATAGACAGACATTCATTTGCAAACATAATTATGTCCAGAAGCTCCTGAAAGAGAGCATCGCAAAAAGAGTTAATTATAAAGATGCGGATTAAAACGAAAGGGAAAAGTAGGCTACCATAGCACCTTTCTTTAACCTCTCAAAAGCACCGGATATAATTACTGAACGTTTAGATGCCAGAGATGAATAAAGTCCCTCACATGCAGAGATGGAGACAATAACAAATATATATATATATATAAATATTAGATATATATAAATATATTATACAGTAGGCTATGTATGTTCATGGTTGTGGTTATGTAGCATAATATAATTATACGTGCGTGCGTGCGTGCGTGTGTGTGTGTGTGTGTGTGTGTGTGTGTGTGTGTGTGTGTGTGTGTGTGTGTGTGTGTGTGTGTGTGTGTGTTTGCGAAGACGTGGATTCAAGGGTGAGTCTACAGTGATGAATTTTTAAATGATCCAATTACTTGTTGAGCAAGCCCCATAGGCAACACGTATTCGATGCAATGGAAACGGCCAACAGGGTCACACACTAAGCCATGCATGCAGAACAGACAGACAGACAGACAGACAGACAGACAGACAGACAGACAGACAGACAGACAGATACATACAGACAGATACATACAGACGGACATGGATTAGATAGAAATTAGTACGAAGCCTCTGGGAAGTAGATGGACAGATTCACAGACATACACAGAGGAAGACAGGGAGACAGGCAACCGTACACGTGGAATAACTGCTCGGAGTCACGCATAAAATGAACATACGTATATACCGAACGGAAAGGAGAAAAGGATACAGTTGAGCAGATGAAGAGACAAATATAGACAGACTGACAGACGGTAAGAACCTGATAGGAAATTTAAGGAGAGAGAGAGACAGACAGACAGACGGTCAGACAGACAGTGACAAACAGAGAGACAGACCGACAGTTCAACAAACAAATTGTGTGAGTGACAGACAGATGCAGAGACAGAGAGAGAGAGAGACAGAGAGACAGAGAGACAAAGACAGAGACAGATAGAGAGAGAGACAGTGAGGTATAAGAGAGTGAGAAAGAGAGGGGCTATCGGATGGCAGACAGACAGACAAACAGCTGAACAAGCATGCAGATAGACAGACATTCATTTGCAAACACAATTATGTCCAGAAGCTCCTGCAAGAGAGCATTGCAAGAAAAGAGTTAATTATAAAGATGCGGATTAAAACGAAAGTGAAAAAGTAACATATATATCAAAACGACAGATATAAACCTTAATTATCTCTTCCAATATTTTATAAATATTTTACTTGAATGAAAGCACTGCATGAACTAGATAGAAAAAATGTACAATGTCCAGAAATGATAATTATGTACTGCATGTAAATGTATAAACAGCTCAAGGGTTTCTGGTAAACAAAGACCAGTTGTTCGTAAATTAAAACATAACAACTCATGAGGAGCAGAAGTTGCTTGTCGTCTTCACATATACAAGAAAACTAGATGGTCAGATGGGTACAACGACCAAAAAAGGTGATGGGTACAACGGATAATGTACCTCAATTAGATTATCTAAATGTCAACAACATTAATCTTGTATACAATGCAATGAAACAGAATAATGTTAAGAGTATTTAGATACAAGAAAAGATTTTAAAGTATATATGCTTAAATGGAGAAAAAGAGAAACAGACAGACAGACAGACAGACAGACAGGCAGGCAGGCAGAGACAGAGACAGAGGGAAAAGAGAGACAGAGAGAAAGACAGACAGACAGCGACAGAGAGAGACAGTGCATGAGAGAGACAGACATACGGAGACAGAGACAGAGACAGAGAGACAGAGACAAACAGAAGGCAGATAGTACAGTAGGGTCAATGAAATTCTATAGCCTAACTTAGGGCTCAAGACTCGAACAAATCACGAATAGCGCGTCCCGATTCAGTGGACAAGGTAATACACACTCGCTATAATAATAATTCTAACCAATTTCTTCTGAAGGAGAAAAATACGGAAAATGGATATAAAATTATGAGGCGATTATAGAAAGAAGAGCCACTAGCGAAAACAGTAGTACAGTACGTCAAAGTAGGGCAATGTGAAGTAATATAAATTCCTTAAGGCATACCAGTAAGTGATTTTCATCTGCGTGTGCTCATAACTATAATGCCCACCAACTTAAATATTTTAGTTTTAGCCATTAAAATCTGATCATGATGACAAGTCCATTGCACAATATTGGGAAAAGCAAATGAAAGACAAATCTAATCATTACCAGATTGACACACACGCATACAAGTAGCAACACGGAAACATAGACAGGGCCGCAACAACATTCAACTTGTTTAACTTCAACTTCAACTTGTTTATTGATCCCAAAAATATAAAAAACAAACAATTATGCATTCATAATAGTACACAAAGCGATTGATTGCTGTTAACAATTATGCATTCATAATAGTACACAAAGTGATTAACTGCAGTTAATGATTGCGATGGTATAGCTTAGTGTACAGTTATTACTGTGAAATGTAGGGAGCAATAGGCTACCCGAAGGGAGTGATCCCGCTATTGGGGCCTATTTACCAAAGGAAAAAATTCTTCACTATTATATGATTAATGATAATAGATTAGAAAACAGATAGAAATGGCAGTATTTTTGGAATCAATTAAATAACAGCAGTGGGTTACCTTCCCTCTGCTCAACTTAAAAAGAATGGGGGGGGGGGGAAACACGGAATAAATGGGTTGTTCATTTTACATTTTTTAATGTGTGTGCACGGATTTGGGATTTAAATCGATCGAGACTCCTGGATGCACGAATATTTTCCGGTATATTATTCCATAAAAGAGGACCCTGATACTTAATAGAAAATTTTCTAGTGTTTGTTTTAGCAAAGACACTTATGTAGATTCTATTATTTCTAATGGCTTTAGTATATAAGTTAGGTCTAAAATAGGATGAGAATGCAAGTGGAAGAAGGTTGTTGTCATATTTATACATAAATGTACTAGTTTGGATGAATTTAATTTGGGATATTTTTAGCACGTTCAACTGATTATATAAGGGGCTAGTGTGAGCATTAAAGGGAGATTTAGTAATAATTCTTATGGCTTTTTTCTGTAGTCTATTTAGCTTAGTTAGGTGAGTGTCATATGTAGATGTCCAAATGAGATTGCAGTAACTTAAGTATGGGTGTACAAGTGTGAAATATAATGATTTTAGTATATGAAGTGGAAGAAGATAGGCTATTCTGTGAATTATGCCTATATTTTTGGAGATTTTTTAGACAGTTCAGCTGTATGTATATTCCATTTTAAGTGCTGGTCGATATGTACACCCAGGAATTTAGTCGAGTATACTTGCGGTAAGGAAATATTTTCAATTAGTAGGTTATTATCAGGAGGTGGAGCAAATTTCTTTTTACTAGATCTAAAAATTATATAATTAGATTTGGCTATGTTCAGTGAAAGCTTATTGGCTTTGAACCATTCACTAGCCATTTCTAGGTCGTTATTTGCTATTTTAATCAATTCTTCATAAGAGGAGTGAGAGTAAAAAGCGTTTGAATCATCAGCAAATAGGATGTAATGTAAAAAAGTTCCAGAATTAGGAAGGTCATTTATGTATATTAGAAATAAAAGAGGCCCCAGGATTGAGCCCTGAGGGACCCCAAAATCAATCTTTTGGAAGCTGGATAATTTCCCATTACATGAGACTTGTTGGTAACGGTTATTTAAGTAATTTGTGAACCAAGTAAGTGCAATACCTCTGATCCCGTAATTCTCAAGTTTATTTAGCAGGATATTATGGTTGACGGTATCGAAGGCCTTAGCTAAGTCAAGAAAAATGCCAATGGAATATTCATTATTATCCATGGCTTGAGATATTTTGTCTTGTATATCCAGTAATGACATGAAGGTTGAGTGTTCTCTTTGAAAGCCATGTTGAAAAGGGTACAAAATTTTGTTCTGGTTAATAAAGGAGTACAGGCGGTTGTACATTACCCTCTCAAACAATTTAGAAAAAAACGGTAGTATAGAAATCGGTCTAAAATTTGAAACCTCATTTTTATTTCCTTGTTTATAAATGGGTGTTATTTTTGCTAATTTTATGTCAGACGGGACTATTCCAGTTCTAAGTGAACAATTTATCACCTCACTAAGTGGAGAAGCTAATAAGTCCATAAGAGAAGACAATATGTGCGGATTCAAATCATCAGCACCGGTACTGTAGGTGTCTTTAAGGGTTTTGTTAATAACATACGGATAAGCATGCAAAAGAACAAAGACACAGGAACACACGTAGATATATACAGGCACAAACACACAGAAATCTGCAGGTACTTAGACAGACAGAGAGCCATGTACACACATACCCCATTCGCTACTTAATTACGCGCTAATGTAGGCTACCGTATCGAGTGGATTTCTCATTGAAAAAGATGGTCGGAATTCTTGATAAATTAAGAATCTCTAAGAAGACAACAGTTGTTGACTTCAGAAGCCGAAGAACGGTTGAAGAGACATAAGTGCCAAAGACAAATGACGAAAGCTGATCTTCACGTGGCATTAACAGCAGACCGAGAGTAGGCCTACATGTAAATATTAATGGCAGAGAGACATTCAGACGGATGCATACAGACAACCAGACAGGGAAAGACACACAGACAGACAGGGACATACCCGACACATAATGAACAGCATTTTTAAACACAAGCAGGCCTAGAAGCAAGAAGACATGCAGTCCATTTTCTCCTGTCGCATCTGTCCTTCTGCAGCACCCATCCAAAATGGAGAAACGTACTAGAGGACAAAACCTTCGAAAGACACGTGGAAAGATTATTTTTGCAATGACAATAAAATTTGTAATGAGAATAGAACAATAACTGAAATAAAGCTCAATATGAATTAGAATTAAAATTCGGAATCATTATAAAAACTGATATATCGCTGTACCCATTGATCCATCAATCTACACATCCATCCATCCATCCATCGATCCATCCATCGATCCATCCACCCATCCAACCATCCATCCATCTACCCACCATCCATTTGTCCGTCCATCCATTCATCCATAAATCCATCATGTAGCCATCAGCCCAGCCAGCCATCCACACGTGTACCAATTTATCCACCTATACACACGCATCCATCCATTCTTCCATCCACCCATCCATCCACTCACCCATCCATGATCCATCCACCCATCCACCCATCCATCCATCCACCCATCCCTCCATCCATCCATCCCATCCATCCACTCACTCACCCACCATCCATCCACTTACCCATCCATCCATTCATCCATCCACCTACCCATCCACCCATCCATCCACCCATCCATCCACCCATCCATCCACACATCCATCCATCCATCCACCCATCCATCCATCGTCTTGTCTAAGTGCGAGAGTATATCGTTGCAAATTGATTGTTATTTAATGCAACGTGATCCATCAGATAAAATGAAGGAAAAACTGGGCATTGATCCTCATGCAGCGGTGGATGATGACGGTGCTGCAGCCGCACTCAATATTATGCAAACAGCATTAGTAATTACAGAAAGCAGGTCGACCCACTCGAGCTACACGACCGGATGAAAATCATCAGCAACTTAAAAGGCAGTCTATACGTGAACTGCTAAGTCCACGTTCGTGCCTCAGTCAAAAGATCCGTACACACCTATGACTACATACAACAATGATAATGCATACATAAATAAACTACATGTACATACATGTATACAACTATACATGCACATAATTTCTATGGAGGTCTATGCATACAAGCATACATTGTGCTATATTGCATCTATAAACTTGTAAAACGCCTCTTACAGAGTCACAGAGCGCACCAGCCAGAGGCGCTCCCAGAGCGAAAAACCCAGAGAAAAGAGAGTAGCTTAATTGAGACAGCGAAAGATGTGCTGTAGGTGCCAGTTAATAACAAAGAATGTGCCAATGTGGGGAGCTGACCAAAAAAAGTACAGAACTAATTAAGGCAGACCTACGAGTTTTGACCAAAGCAGTACTTGCTCGTGGGGCATAGAGATCTTGTCTGTCACGTGAGCGTATAGTGGACAAAGTGAGGATGCTCAAGTTGGCATGCAGGCGGATGAGATAATAAAGATACTTGGGTACTTGACCAGATTTAGATCGGTATACGTTGAATCAATTGATTTGGGTTCGAGCAGTGAGTGAGAGTCAGTGAGGTTGATCAAACATGAAAGAGGAGATGTGGAAGTAGCTAGGAAAGTCGGGCTATTAGTCGGGTAGCTGCATTTAGAAAGGACTGGAGTTGAGACAAGTTTTGAAAGGTCGGTCAAGAGGGAGTTGCAGTAATCAATTCCGGAGCAGACGAAAGCATGGATTATCGGGATAAAGACAGAGGAGGAGACAGAATACATGCATATCTACATACATAATACATACATACATACATACATACATACATACATACGCATGCATACGAACACAGAATCTGTAACCTTTCCTATTTAGGGGTCTTACATAGGATAGGTAGCCTACGTGGGTTTTCACACACTCGTGTTTTGCCTGCGCCATGTTTCCGACCTGTGTAATAACTTTCAGCTACTTCCACTCCTATAATATAAACTAATAGGCCCTATATAAACTACGACTTTTTCCACGTAACATCAACTTCGACGGCTGGTAATTCCATTGTAGCGCTGGTACTTCAATCACCACCACGACCACGACCACGACCACCACCACCACTACGACCACCACCACCACTACGACCACCACCACGACCACCACCACCACCACCATCATACACCACAACAAGTCGCCTGCATTATTTACAGGACGACCATTTCGGATGTTGACGACGGCATGCACACATATCGGGCTGCGGCGGCGTCTGTATGTGTCTCCTCGCTGCCGCTAGACGACGCCAGCGCCGTCGCCGCCATCGTCAAATAAATTGCACCGTATGGAAGGAAGGCTTGCCGTCTGGCGTAAACGAGAGACACGTAGAACTGCTATAATGGCCCACACTCCTTGGTGCAATGACTGAACCGGGCAGACACTATTACCGAAATCTGAATGTTGTTCCATGGTCAGATAGATCTAATTATTATTGTCGATAATTATATCAAGTTTGTCGGTAATCAACAACGATAAACAAATCTGTTGTTAAAGCATGTCAGGTTGATGATTAATTAATTATTGAGGTCAGCTACAGGTGCTATATAAAAAATTAAATGCATATATAATTACAATTTACAAGCATGAAACGTATACACTATAAGCAACTATATAATATACACTATACAATCACACGTGGATGCGCGTACTATATACGCATGAACATGCTTACAAGCATATATTTATTATATATGGTTGTATTCACGTTTATATTGTATATATGTATATATGTGACGCCACACACAAAAACCAGCATTAATGTGATTTTCCAAGATATTGAGTTTGATACATAATTTCAAAGACCTTGTCTCAGGCTTTAAAATGACACAAATTATTGCTCTAGCTTTATTCCAATCAAAGATAGGCCTATAAGGGAAAAGTGATCCAAATAAACTAATTAATTAACCAATTAACTTAATTAAAACAAACTAATTTGCATATCAAGAGCATTAGAATAGCTCTAAAACTGGTGTTTTAAAAAATCTGTACAAATAAATTTAAACAAATTGTTTTTTTATTATTAAATTCTACACAAGAATTAAAAATCACTGACACACTTGTTCCCTAAATATCTCTGATGTGTAATTTCGGACTTAATGCTGATTTCGGTGTGGACCGCCACATAGCCTAATTTATGTCTCTTCACTTTTATCAGTGTGCAATGTTCGGTTTCGCGGTTGGTCCAAAATGACATGAAGAAATGTTCCTTTATCTAGCGCACTACAAGCATCTTGTGCTCCATAAGAGAGATTTATTAGATCAGAAATTGCAGCGATCCTTCAACATTTAGGGCATGGCCGAATCACAAAGTAGAATGTGTCCTGTTAACCATGTAATGAAGGGTCTGGAGAATTTGTTACAGAAATGGAAAACCTATAAACAAAGAAACAGAAGGGGAACCTAAGTCATCTGCTGGAAGAAAACGTTGGATGGATCTGTTACGACCTCTTTGGCATTTAGCTCATCAAGATGCATTGGCGATGATGAGTGGGTTTATACTGAAGACGATAAGACATTCTTCTTCATACATACGAAGAAGGGAGAAATGATGGCTGGAATGGAAATGGAATGGAATGGAATAAAATGGATTGAAAATGGAATGGCTGGAATCATTCCTTCTTTTGCACAGGCAAGAAAACGAGAAAAGAAGACACGGAGGGGAACACTGTCTCCGTATACTTTCAAGAATGAGGTTTAAAGTTACCTAGTTATTCAATTCAATTCAATTCATTTATTGTAACCAACCATCAACATACACAATAGACATAGTATAACATGCTTCACATAATCGGATGGCAACAAGGAAGGCCCTAAGGGATGAATATCCCGCTAACAGGGACACCTAATTACTTATCAATTTTAACAGATGGCTAGACGGTTGACATAATGAATTGAACAATAGGCAAGAAAGAACAGGATAAGATGAAAATTAATGTAGTAAACTTAACTAAGAACGCAAAAACAAACACAAAAACAATAATAAAATCAAATAAAATAAAATCAGTGCCTACAAGGTTAAATGTCTTTGCAGTCATTAACCAAATAGTTGCGCAATAGTGTCTTTGCCCTTTGTAAACTGGAAGCTTGTTGAACATGATTAGGAAACGAGTTCCATATACCTGGTCCAGTATATTTAATATGGAATCTTCTTGAATTTAAACGAGCGGATATGGCTCGATAATGAGAGGAGTTCCTAGTAGAATAGTTGTGTATTTCAGAACCTTTTTGGAAGTACCCTGCAAAGTTAAGGGGAAGAAGATCATGGGTGAACCGATACATAAAGATTCCTATCTGAAAAGTCATTATTTGGTGAAATTTTAATAAATTTAATGATTGAAATAAAGGACTTGAGTGAATAAAAGGCTTAACTCCAGCTATGATACGTATTGCACGTTTTTGGAGAAGTACTAATTTATTGAGCCTGGATTTATATGTAGATGCCCAAACTAAATTACAGTATGAGAGATAAGGATATATTAATGAGTAGTACAATTTAACACGAATAGCGGGGGGGAGTATATGGGAGGTTCGACGAAGGATACCAACACTTTTTGCAACCTTGGCAGAGATATATTTAATATGATCATTCCATGTGAGGTGTTGATCTATGTGCACACCAAGAAATTTAGTGGAGCTAACCTGCGTTATGGAGGTATCGTTAATAGACAGTTGCAATTCATTCTGGGGGCACATCTTTTTATTAGTTCGAAATAGCATAAAGTTAGTTTTATCTATGTTTAAGGAGAGTCTATTAGCAGAGAACCATTCGGCAATGAAGACAAGCTCATTGTTTACTGTTTGTATTAGACTCTGGTAGGATTTATGAGAGTGAAAAACATTTGTATCGTCAGCAAAGAGGATGAATGAAAGAGTAGGAGATATATTAGGCAAGTCATTAATGTATAGAAGAAAAAGCAAGGGTCCGAGATTAGAACCTTGGGGTACTCCATATCTAACAATTCTTAAGTCTGAGAGAGCTCCATTGCAGGAAACGCACTGGAGACGTCTTTCAAGATAACTGGCAAACCAAGCTAATTGGACGCCTCTAATGCCATAATTAGCTAATTTTTTTAATAGGATCTCATGATTCACAGTATCAAAGGCCTTTGCTAAATCGAAGAAGATACCAATAGAATATTCATTGTTTTCAAAGGCCTTAGAAATTTTATCATACATATCAATTAAAGGCATAAAAGTAGATCGACCAGATTGAAAGCCATATTGGTATGGAAAAATAATATGAGATTTTTCTACATATTTATTGAGCCTATCATGCATTATTTTTTCAAAGTACTTGGCAAAAAAAGGAAGAATGGATATGGGCCTATAGTTAGAAGGGTTCTCTCTGTCACCCTTTTTAAAAATAGGGTAAAAATATTACCTAATAACATTGAGTTCTTTGCTTGCTGATTAAGATTAAATTGTGAAAACAAGATTTTTAATTTTAAATTGTAGCACAAGATGTAACAAGGTACAAGGATTTTTGTTTTCCGTTTTCTTCTCGTTTTCCATTTTTTACTTTTTGGAAAGAAACGAGGTTTCTTCCGTTTTTTATTTGCTTATTATCGTTTTTAACATCTGTGCTCCATAGTAATGATTCTGGCTTTGAATTCGCAGCTGGCAAAGCCTTGTCATCGGGCAAAAGAGGAAAGGGACCAGCCCTCAGACGTGTATCATTGCCGATCGTACAACCGTCATTTCAAAAGAGCTGTTTTATGCTAAACAAATTTTTTCAAGAGAAACGGCCTCTGTTGTCATAAACCCTCGTCAAATCTAGATCCATCCATTCACGTAATAACACGCACACAAAACGACGAACTCCGATGCATAGCATAGATTGTCTGCCAGCGTTTCACAGCCACACCCGTGTCTGCATGTGCTGATTACCCAATACCGAGAAGGGAGCGACCAGCCTAGAAAGCAGTCATTACCGGCGACCGCCCTCGCCGCCTTCACCGCAGGACTTGGTCGCCGTAAGCGATTTACGGCTGTCCACGAGAAGAGGAGTCGCCCGTCAGCGGTGGCGGTGGTCGGCGGCGGTCGGTGGCGGTCGGTGGCGGCGCAAATGACGGTCGCCTGCTTTCTTCCCTCTCTGTTTAGCGTCGCTCAAATATCAAGGCGCCCAATAAACTGGTTGCGACCGATGGCGATTAGCGACGACCGGATCACTGACCAATTATCGGAGCTTTTTGTCGAGCGGATCACGTTGCCTTAAATAACAATCTATTTGCCACCACCGACTCACGCACGCGCGCACGCACGTACAGATGGATAGAGCGGTGTGAGGGAAGATGAAAGGAAAGAAGTAATGAGGAAAGGAAGAAAACAAGGGAGGGAAGGAGGGAAGGAGAGAAGGGGCGAAGGATGGATGGAGGGAAGGAGAGAGAGGGAGGGAAGGAGGGATAGAAGGAAGGATGGCGGGGGAAAAGAAAGCGAGGAAGGGAAAATGAAGGAAGGAATGAGTGAAGGAATGAGGAAAGGCAGAGACAATGGAAGAAGGAAGGAAGAAAGGAAAGAAAATGAGGAAGGGAATGAAGGAGGGGGTATGGAAGGATGGAAGGAATGAGGAATGGATGTATCTGAGACCCAGAGGGGATGTATAGTTGAATAGATGTATGACTGCTGGAAACATGAACAGATGGAATGAACGAGAGAATGGCGAAGGAATGAAGGAATGGCGAAGGAATGACGGAATGGCGAAGGAATGACGGAATGGCGAAGAAATGACGGAATGGCGAAGGAATGACGGAATGGCGAAGGAATGACGGAATGGCGAAGGAATGACGGATGGCGAAGGAATGACGGAATGGCGAAGGAATGACGGATGGCGAAGGAATGACGGAATGGCGAAGGAATGACGGAATGGCGAAGGAATGACGGATGGCGAAGGAATGACGGATGGCGAAGGAATGACGGAATGGCGAAGGAATGACGGATGGCGAAGGAATGACGGATGGCGAAGGAATGACGGATGGCGAAGGAATGACGGAATGGCGAAGGAATGACGGATGGCGAAGGAATGACGGATGGCGAAGGAATGACGGAATGGCGAAGGAATGACGGATGGCGAAGGAATGACGGATGGCGAAGGAATGACGGATGGCGAAGGAATGACGGAATGGCGAAGGAATGACGGATGGCGAAGGAATGACGGAATGGCGAAGGAATGACGGAATGGCGAAGGAATGACGGATGGCGAAGGAATGACGGATGGCGAAGGAATGACGGAATGGCGAAGGAATGACGGATGGCGAAGGAATGACGGAATGGCGAAGGAATGACGGATGGCGAAGGAATGACGGATGGCGAAGGAATGACGGAATGGCGAAGGAATGACGGATGGCGAAGGAATGACGGATGGCGAAGGAATGACGGAATGGCGAAGGAATGACGGATGGCGAAGGAATGACGGATGGCGAAGGAATGACGGATGGCGAAGGAATGACGGAATGGCGAAGGAATGACGGAATGGCGAAGGAATGACGGATGGCGAAGGAATGACGGAATGGCGAAGGAATGACGGAATGGCGAAGGAATGACGGATGGCGAGGGAATGACGGAATGGCGAAGGAATGACGGATGGCGAAGGAATGACGGATGGCGAAGGAATGACGGAATGGCGAAGGAATGACGGATGGCGAAGGAATGACGGATGGCGAAGGAATGACGGATGGCGAAGGAATGACGGAATGGCGAAGGAATGACGGAATGGCGAAGGAATGACGGATGGCGAAGGAATGACGGAATGGCGAAGGAATGACGGAATGGCGAAGGAATGACGGATGGCGAAGGAATGACGGAATGGCGAAGGAATGACGGATGGCGAAGGAATGACGGAATGCTGGAGGAACGGACCACACAAGGACAGACCAATACAGACGAATAGATCTAAATTAGCGAGCAGAATATACATGTATAGGCCTACCGGACGAACGGAATGGATGAAAGAATGGCTAGGTTGACTATTGCTGTCCAAATTATTGTGGCTCGCTGAATGATTTCAAGTGGTATGCCCGAGCTTGCAAAATTTGTGCACTTTGTTTGTTTGTTTGTTTGTATGCGCACTTATTATAGCGCCCCTTCAAGCTCTCCACTCAGAGGCGCTCCCGACTACAGCGCGGACACTGCATCTGAGTTTCACGCCGAAGCGCTGTGTACATAGATAGAAAATCAAAATCAGTGGTCAGTAAAGTGAAAGGATAAAGTCACTGGTCGACTTTAGCGTTTATTTTTATTATTATTCTGACAATCCGCCAAAAATCTCTTCTTTCTATCACTGGGATTTGGTTCCAGTAATCTATCCGGATATTGACACGCGAGTTCTGGCTTTTAACAACTCTTGTTCCTTTATTCAACTATACACTGACTGACTTCGCAAAATGTCAGAAACCGTCACCTGAAGTCACACCCTGATGAGGCGTGCAGTGGTGGCGGCGCCAGCCACACAATCTCAGCCGGTCATGCCATGCAGGGTCATGGGAGTAAATCAGCAAGTCGACGAATTTAAAAAGTTAGATAGATGTTAAAATTCTACGAACAGTTCATAAGGCAAGTCAGGTTAAAATAGACAGTACTATTTCAAACGACTCAAACGACCCGACCTATGCTAGCGTCGCTACAGGAGATCGAGGTGCATTCGCGGCTTGAATTCATTTGCTGCTTCGCACATCTGTAAGTGACTGCGACCGTTCCCGTCAAGAGTTAGTCCGCTTCTAATCCTGAACGTTGGAAGGATATAATGGGGGGGAAATCCGCAGGGTCGACGAAATTCAATGGCGATGTCTTGGGCTCCTTCTCGACCGACGACTATGAAGCTCCTTGATCTAAGATCAGTGTTGTTGTTTAACGAAACTGTCATATTATCAAAGATGATTAATGTCTCCCTCCCTTTCTCCTGCCATGGGACTGGCTCTGACAAAAGTACGAACAGTGGCTGAGTTTGAACTAAGACTCTGACTTCGACGACTCTTTATAGGCCTAGAGTAGATTCTATTAAAAAAATATTATAGCCAGAGCAGGAGGGTGGAAATCCGGTTCAGCGATAGAGCTGAACGAGAGAAAAGAAAAGACGAAACACTGTGCCATGGCTTGGCGACAAAAAGAAGAGCTCAATTAGCTAAGTGCATGGCCTGTCGACCAATTCAAAACGAACTGACTACAAGGTAAGGATATACGCCACTTTATGTTTTTCGTGCGGAACACAGAGGGCCGTTTTAACATCGGTCCATTCGGTGCGGTGCACCGAATGCCTCTGAGTCCTGAGACGAGATTTATTGCCACTTATTAAAAATTAATGTCTGATGCAAAACTAATCTCAGTCTCACTTGAAATTGATGAAAAATTAGCATGTGTGTCAAAGATAGTTTTTGAAAAGTTTTCAAGTGCTGTTACGAGTCGTTGTATACCGTACGATAGTCATCTATAATTTATTATAATTATACAAGCATGATTTTAATCAGACTGTTAATTAATTTTTATGTTTTTTAGAAGGACATGAATCGTGAACTATTTATCACAACCCATCATGGGCGCCGACTCTGCGAGGCCCGTGAGTGCTCAGCACCGCCAGAAATTGGCCATGCGAGGCCCGCCTATGCATGGGCACCACCAGAAATCAGCCAACAAGATGTGCTTTTTATGATATTATTTCTCTGTTGGCATTGCTTATCTATAAAAATCATTGCGTCTTTTACATATTTTCTTTTATCTCAGTTAGTGTATACCTTATTATTACTCCAGTTTTACCCCTTCCGGTAGTCTGAACTCCATACGAATACGAAGAAACCTCGAAATCCTGCTCATTCGATCCGCTTCAGTAATTTTTTATAACGGACGAAGGCGACGATTTGAATGACTTTATCTTTATTGTACTTGCTAGGGCAGCTAGGCTTTAATAATTATAATGATCCTCACTGCTTGAGAATCACATCCCAGCATTACAAAAGCTGGATAATGTTTTGTCTGCGTTAATTAACAAATCAGCCTTGACTAAATTGTCTGTGAAAACTATTTGAAAAACTGTCTTCCACAATGTTATTATTGGCTCACTAAATAGTGGTTGATGTAAACAGAATTTTTTATATTTCTTGTGCAAAATATGAGTCTGTTGAGTGTTGACCAAATTAGGGGAGAGTGCTCCAAGATGCCCATGCTAACGAAGATTGTGCTTTTCTTCTGCATGGATTCCAAGAGAAGTACATGTTGACCCAAAGAATAATTTTTTTTTAAACAATTGGGAAGAACATTTATTGAAGTCTTAAAATCATATCTTTGAACAATGAAATAACGGAAATTTTGATGAGATATATAACAGCTTAAATAAAATGTCACTATTTCATGTTGTGTGGAAAATTTTTAAACAGCAGCAAGGATCGATGCCTTTCAAGTCTTTAACCACGACAATTTCGTAAAAATGACTGCCTAAGATGCTACCATCGCAGTGTGGCAAGAAAAAATTCGAAAATGGTTAGGAGCACATCCCCTCCCCAAGCACCTTCGGTCCTTTCCTGCTCGGCGATCGTCATTTGAGGCTTTGACCGCGAGTTCATCCCCTAAGACCATGAACAAGTCTCCGCCTATGCAGGGCCGGCGCCAGAGTATTTGGCACCCTAGGCGAACCTGTCGCCCTGCGCCCCTCCCCCGCGCCCACGGCAACTAAGATTGAATTAATACTAACTTTCACAAAGGAATGCTATGGTGCCTTTTGTTTTAATTCGTATTTGCATTCAATAGAAAGAAGAAGAATAGAATAGAACATGTATAATCTATATAATGGTATATTCGTTTATACGGAATTATACCGGTAATGTAATTTCAAAACTTCATTGTTCGCGCTTTTGCTTTAGCAAATGTAGAAACGAGTTCCATCAGTTCAATGTCTTTGGCAATGTCATGTTCAATTGACAAAGTAGCTAGTCCAACAAGTCTTTCTTGTAGCATGGACGTTCGCAAATATGTTTTTATCAGTTTGAGCTTAGAGAAGCTTCGCTCACCACTAGCCACAGAAACTGGAAGTGTCAAGAGAATTCGCAGAGCTATAACAGTGTTGAGGACACTATCTGTTAGATTATTTTTCAATATAAAGCTTAGTACATCATGTGGCGATGTACACCTTGCAACTCGTCTTGAAATGGCTTTCAGTTCACTGCTTAGATCAACTGCATCAATATCTTTGGAGTCTCCATGTTGCAAAGCTTTTTCAAGATTCAAGCAATGTTCCATAACTTCTTTGTAAACTAGTTTTATTCTGCAAACTGTGAACATCATAGAGGACACTGAAAAATTACATTTTATTATGATTTAGCTACTATTTTTCTATATTGTTTTATTCATTTTTGTAAAATAAATAAAATATAAATAAAATAATTACAATTTACATATACAATTTTAAATATTTACATCAAATGATTTTAAATATAACGTCGTGAGATCCTGAGTGGCCGAGTGGGTTGGTAGCCCGCTCGCCACGCCGGCGGCCCGGGTTCGATTCCCGGTCGGTCGGTTTATCAGAGATTAATTTCTCGGATCTTTACTGCGGGTGGCTCGGTCGCAATATAAACGTGGAGTAGCGGTGGTGAAGGATCTCAACCTCAGGGTCGAGGCCATAAGACAGCCGCTGAATAAATATGCGATTACATTTACATTACCTTACATTTACATTTATTTACAGTTGCACAAAAGTAAAACTAAATATCTTACCTAAAGTATTTAAGTAGCCAGTCGACGACAATCGAATTTCAAATATTTAATTTATTTTCAATTTTCAAAATTTATGTTATATTTACACGCCAGATTTTGATTTCGAAATGACGTCACCGGATGTGGCGTTATTTCCTATAACGTAAGTAAGTAAACTAGTGATCAAATTTATACTATGCAATTCGTTTCATCTAACGGGAAAAATAAAATGTAATATATTGCAATAAAATTTTAAATATTAATATAAATTAACTAAAAATTAAAAACTTTTAGTGCCGCCCCAGAAATTTGCCGCCCTAGGCGGCCGCCTAGTTCGCCTAGTGGTTAAACCGGGCCTGCGCCTATGAACAGAGGTAATTTCAACAACCCTCCTATCAAAAAGGCTAAAAAAAAAATCCGCGCTCACGCGCGGATTTTTTTCATATTCGTTTGGGCACTCACACTCTTCGGATCAACTCGGCG
The DNA here is from genome assembly GCA_949752735.1 of Lumbricus terrestris. NCBI lineage: Eukaryota > Metazoa > Annelida > Clitellata > Crassiclitellata > Lumbricidae > Lumbricus > Lumbricus terrestris. The sequence goes on from OX457038.1 coordinate 66,653,220, forward strand.
CCTATGCAACCCATAGCTGCAGTGTGCTCGTCTTTGTCACTGCAATATACTTCTTCAGTTTTTTTAACTTCCTCACCCTTCATTCGTAACATCTATGCTAGTTAAGAGTCAATTATTCTGCTCCTACATTTCATTACATTACATCACATCACATCACATTACATTACATCACATCACATCACATTACACTACATTACATTACATTACACTACATTGCATTACATTGCATTACATTACACAATCTGCCTTAATGTAACCCAACGCTCTGAGGTGGCCGTGCATGCTAACTGGAATTTTGGCGCCTTTTGAGTCTTCTGCGTAAACCACAATTATTATATTCGACACATTTTATTTAATTACGACCAGTAATGATACCGAAGAAATGTTTTGTTTCATTGTGCTATGGGTGGTGGATGGATGGATGGACGGACGGACGGACGGACGGATGGATGGATGGACGGATAATGGATGGATAATGGATGGATACTGGATGAGTGAATGGATGGATGATGGATCGACGGCTGGATGGATGAATGGATGGATGGATAAATTGATGGATAATGGATGGATGGATGGATGGATGCATGAATTGATAGATGATGGATGGATACAGACAAAAGTATAGATGTATGAACTCATGGAAGGCTGACTGATAGATGAAAAAACCTAGAACTTAGGAAGGGAGTAACTAACGCAATGACTAGCGCATGAATTAATGGATTCGCGTCAGTAATGTAGAGTGAATGCCTAAAATAACGAGAGCACAGACAGATGGAAGGAACCGGATCCATACGGAACAGCGAACCGATTGGTTTGTAGGAACACACAACACGCATACACGTAGATCATACTTCGTTCTACAATTGTATCTGTAGCGAAGAAGAGAATCCTCGAAATCCGCGGATTTATTTCGGAGATTTTCGCAACATTACGGAATGCAAATTACGATGGAATATCTTCCATGCTGCGATCCGATTAATCCACCTAATCCGCTTAATCCGACTAATCTGCTAATCCTCTTCTGCGCTGACGTCTGAGACGAGACTCCATGGACCAATATAATCACCGAAGCATCTGTCTAATGATAAGCTTATGCATACATATATATAGATATATACACACACACACATATATATACATTAACAGACGCCGATTTACAGTGTAAATGTAATGTAAATTCCTTGTTTATTACTAGCCTTTACCAGAATTAGTCCGCAGAGACTTGGCACATTTGCACAGCGGTTAACGGATTACTGATCATTACTCCAATGATGCGCGTATACGTGATAATAGTAATAGAATAGTGGCAGAATAGTGCCATTGATAGAAACTGATAATATAATCAAATAAAAGCAAAGCAAGAAAGTTTACGCAACCTGAGATAGAAGAAGATATCTTCATTGAGTTAATCAATCTTGAGAATCAGTGCATGGTTAAAAGTGCTTTCGACCTCATTGACCTGCCATGGTTTTCATGATTGGTCAAACGATGACGTATGCATAATATCGGATAGGCTGCAACAGCAGAGCGGACCGATATAGGAGACCTATTCCAGAGACAGAGAGCCTCTGAAAAGTCTGAGAGAGTCTCGTACGTCCTCGGATGGAAAAACCGCTGTTTTACAAGACAAGTTCAGTAGTTTAGAATCTGAGACACGAGTAAAATGTCCGCCTGCCTCTCCATGCAAAACGCCTTCATTGGAAGAGAACAGGAGAAAAACGTATAGGCTAGTACGTGTATAGATCAACTGAAGTTCTTAACAGAAACTCATTCAGTGATAGGCGCTATAGACAGTTAATCTGTGTTTAATTGGTTTATCCAAATTTAAAAAATCCCAAGACGAAGAACTAAATTTATCATTTGCACGGAAGAAACTCATTCCCTTAATCCAGTGGCTGAACACTGAACAGTGTGTGTGCTGATAAAGATCAATTGAAACGTTTTACAGACTTAATGGATCTCACTGAGAATTTTCCAAGAATCGAATAATCAGTTATCCATGGACAGAATACCTTATACCTTCCATTGCAAGGACTAAAAAGCCAGTTTTCCAAGTACTGTGTTGCATGCTCTATAGGGTCCGAACTCCGAATACGTTTAACAGAGAATGGAACAGCATACTTTTTTAGCCATCGAATACCTGGGTAGCCTACCAGTGGGCTATTTTAAGTCGTAGCAGCGGGTTTTCAAAGTACAAAAAGAACTGACTTCACTAAGGCGTTTTCAAAATATGTGTTTAAACCGAATAGCCCGTTTACCTATATGATCAAATAACAGGTTGCTTCCTAACGCCAGGCAGTAACGGCGCTAGAGAGCTAGGGGGGGGACTAAGCCCCCTGAAAAAGGCCATTCATTTTTTTCTCATGTAAAAATGACATTTTTGCACGATTAACCCTCTTTAGCCCCAAAATACCCCTAAAGGTACGCACGAGATTCGCCAGACCGTTTAGCGGGTATGAAAAAGGACCATTTTCCAAGATTTTGACCAAATGACTAAAAAAAGGTCGTCAGAAATTTCGGCGACTGAAAACGGAAAATTTTCTCCCGTAAATTCAGACCCCCCCCAAAAAAACTCAAAGCCTGGCGCCGCCACTGACGTCACTAGCTGTAGCGTGTTTCTAAGACAGCGTATATTTTCTAATGATCGAACCGTGTTACATTCAAGAACCGAACGACATAATTATTTTCCCCCAGCAATAATTAACGTTAGCCTATATAATTATACACTAAACTGAAAACCTCTTTCAATCTATATATAGGCCTACTGATGGTTCCTAATGGTTGCCCTGCCTCAGTGTACACCTCTGAACTTTGTAAGGAATCAATTACCAAACTACAGCTGAATTGCAGCACGGCATTGCATTGTAGCCTATTGTATTGTATTGTTTTGCATTGTTTTGTTTTGCATTGTTTTGTGTGTATGTGTATATATGGACATTGTTTTATAGAACGCCTTACAATAACCTCACAAACGCGCCTATAGCCTAAATAATACGCGACAGTATTGCATTGTTTTGTATTACCGGTATATTGTACTGCGTTTTACTGTATTGTATTTAGTTGCATTGCAGTGTATTGTATTGTACTGTGCTGTATTGCATTGTAGGCTCAGTTGCATTTGTATTGTATTGTATTTCATTGCATTGCATGCTCTCGAAACGTCATGAGGTTTAGCGTGGACTTACCGAGGTCGAGGCCGTGGACATGGAGCGTTGACAGGCAAGCAACAGCGACGAGGAGGTAGAGAGCGGTGGAGATGGAGGTGGAGGTGGTGGAGGTGGTGGTAGCAGAGACGGAGGAGACGGAGGAGACGGAGGAGGACCCGGCGACGTCTCCTTCGATCGAACTCGTCATCATCATCATCATCGCTGCTGCTGCACGTAGGAGAGAAGAAAACTCTAATCTTCGAATCTTCGACGGAATTATTTCCACCGCAATTCTTCCTCATTCGATGATGAGATTTCTCGGCGGCAAACAGCAAAATCCTCCTTTAAGCGCCTTCGTCGGACGAACGAAAGCAACGACAAGTGGACGGAAGGACGGACGGATGGATGGACGGATGGATGGACGGACGGTTGGTCGGTCGCAACCTACGCTGAGCTCCGCTTGCCCAGCCGGGCATTCACGCGGACCGAGGGATGGATGGGTGGGTCACATGGTGGGTCACATGGACGGATGGATGGATGGAAGGATGGATGGATGGATGGATGGGTGGGTGGGTGGATGGATGGACGGATGGATCGGAGGGCGGGTGTCGATCTCGAGGCATGATCGATAAATGAACGTCGTTTTTATTTTAGGTTGAAGAAAGAAGAGAGAGAGAATGTGTCGCTCTCTCTTTCTCTCCATCCAACGCCACGCATGTCGCTATTTCTTGTCTGTCTTCTTGTATGCGTCTCGATATGTCTTGGTGTCTCTCTTTCTATCTGTCTTTATGCATGCGTGCCTATATCTGTCTGTGTCTGGCCGTATGCGTTTGTGTGCGCGTGCGTGTGTACGTGAGTGAATATGTGTGTGTGTGTGCGTGTGCGTGTGCGTGTGCATTGATGACTCTATTTTTGCCTCTCAATGTGTGCAGTTTTTCGAAGTGTATTTCTGAATATATCTCTGCCTGTCTCTGTCTCTGTTGTGCCTTCTGCCTGTCTGTCTCTATCAGCCTGTCGTCTGTCCACCTGTCTGTCTTCGTGGCATATATCTGTGTTTATTTGTGTCTGAGGTTACACCACCTGGAAGGTCTTAAGCAGCCGAACACACGTCTCTCTTTCCATTAATCATGACAGCTCTGATCTCAAATCCAAACGTCGATGCCGCTACTTTTGGCAACCATCAATTCTCCACGCAGCTGAGGTGAACACGAGCGTCCGCAATTCCGCACAGACCGGATACACAACGTTGGTAGGCTATACTAATATAACGAGAGCTGGCAGAGTATCATTCTTCATCTTGCAAGGATCTACAAGACAAATAAAGGCATTTTTGAGTTCAGGCAGAAATTATAGAAAAACGAAATATTATATAAGTTCCAGTTGAAAAGAAGCGATAAAGTCTTCATGATAGGCGCAGGAATATGAGTAGAATAACATGCTAAAAGTTCCAAACAATCCTTTCAGAGTTCTTCCTGAACCCCTTCCCCCAAATGCTTTTGCGTAGATATATAGCACAAAAGTGCACGACAACGATGATTTCGTACGCAAAGAGCGTGCACTGATCATAGCGGAAAACGCAGCTGTATGCTATGTAGTCCATGGTATCGAACTTAGAACATTTCAAGCAGAATGCAACCGATGTTACCGCTGAGCAGATGCATCCTAGCGTTGTTTGCCCATGTAATGGCCGCACGATGCACGGTGGCAACCGATACGTCTGCTCGAGATGTTTGCTCTCGCTTCACGGTGGCTACAATTGCCTTTCTTACTGCATGCGTTCGATTGAATTCTGCGGCGACGATGGGCATATCCGCTGGGGGAAGTCGATGGCTGGAGCGGATGTTGACAGCGGTTTTCTCAAGCGCATTTCAATTCCTGTCCTGCTGTATACGACGTCTGTTCAAAGAAACGACGAGCGTTTGATTGTTGTCTCTTTACAACAGGAAAATCCATTGTTCTTCCTCTGGCTTTCTAGGCCAGATATACAGCAATCGCTTTGAGAGCTGCTGTCGGACAGACCCGACCCGTGGTAACACGTTTTTTATGAGAGAGCCAGGCCATAACAGAGGGGTCAGCTGCAGTCGTGTGGCCATGATCTTCAGGGTTATGCTGGTCCCCCAGATGAAGTCAAAGGGGAATCTTTCGGTTGCTGCAGACAAAATGTATAATTAAGAGACTAATCAATAATGTCGGATCTGTCACGGCAATATATTTTTGATCAAATAATAATACGTCACTGCGTGTGTGCAGGCTCCTTTGCGTTCTAAACTCTCTTTTGAGCAGTTTGAAAATAATAGAAATATTTTATCTTCGCTTAGCAACAGACCGCAAGCAGTGCCAACAGAGATGGAGAACAGACGTAACAACGAGAGTTATCCAGAAGTATAATCGTCCATCGTTTATTGAGAATCTAAAATAGATGTCAAACTTCGATTCAGTGTCCGCGCTGTATAACAGGGAGCACCTCTGAGTAGTAGAGAGCTTGAAGTGGCGCTGTAGAAATGGAGAAATAAATAAGAAAGAAATAAGAAAAAGGTTTCTTTGTGTTCTACATTTCCCATGTGGCCTGCATGGACCTATAGCAGCTTGGCACGGGCGTGGAGACAACGCAGTCGGTTTTTTATGGGAAAGAGGCATGCATTGACTTGTTGCGACGGGTCTCAGTAACTCAGCGCTCTCTGCCTCAGCGCTTTGTTACTCTCTGCCTCAGCGCTTTGTTACCAGCGCTTCCGTTGACATTAGCGCCTCCATTCAGCCAGACAAAGGCAGCGCAGTCTCGTTTTTATGAGAGATCCTTGGAGCAAACGATTATTCCGTCACATGCAAACACTCATCCATCCACGTGTATACATGCGTATACCTGACCCACCCCGTAATAGCTACAATCGGTAGAGAGCGTATGTTGCATGCACGTCTGTGCGTGCAGACGGCGGTTCGATTCCCGAAGGTGGCTTGTTTAGGAGATTGTTTTATTCTCGGACTATACATGGTACACGGAAACCTCAAAGGCCGTGGCTTCTATTGAAACGGACAATTCATGAAGAATCCAACCACATTAATTCGTTGTCAATGAGTCAATGAGTAGAGTGGAAGGAAATGGTCGATGTCGACGAACGAGTGCTTTCACATTCATCTGTCCGATGTGCGAATATTTAGGAGGGGCCTTCTTCCGGGATCTGACCTACCCTCCGAAATGTGTGATTTCCGATTTTTAAGACTAAACATGTGGGCTGAATAACTATTCGGTATTCGATCGAATAGTAACCATATGATCGAATACGAATAGTGGTCACGTGACATCTGTTTAGGCTATGCATAATTATGCGCCTGATATAATAGCGAGTGGATTGAATGTCAGTATGAGAATGGTAGAAAAAGAAATGGAGTCTAGACGTTGATTTAGGAGCACGGAAGTGGTTACAATGAAGACTTTACTATGTGGTCCTAAGAAAGACTGGGAGTTGAACCCCCCCCCCCACAACCCCATCAATTCTCACCATGGGACTGGTGCAAAAATTACATGTAGATCTATAGTTAACCGTTTACTTTAGTTTATGTAATGAATTTACTGAGCTGAAACTTTTGTTTACATTTGAAATTTCGATTTGTCGTCGTCGGTAGTTTTGTACACTATCCAGTGTATTCACATTCGCATTCCACCGATAATAACACCTATTGGGAACAGCCCTAATAACTACTGCTGCTGCTGCAGCTACTACTACTTTACTGTAGCAACTACTACTATACTACATGTACTTGTGCTACTACTACTACTACTACTACTACTACTACTACTACTACTACTACTACTACTACTACTACTACTACTACTACTACTACTACTACTACAGCTGGCCAAAATATCCACTCTGGTGGTTGGCTCATGCAGTACTCTATGCTGTTATATCACAAGAAATTCTTGGTTCTCAAACCAATATCGCAGGATCTATGTTCTTTACTGACATAATAAATGTTCTACTTTATTGTGTGCATCCTATATAAAGCAAATTCCTCTGTTGTCGACGTTCTAAATTCAATGTTCCGTTGATGGCGTCTTAAATCATCGAATCCACTTCAGGCATCTTATATATATACAATATATATGATTACGTGTATATATTATATATATATATATATATACTATATATACAATTATACATATATATATACTCGGCTTCTTCGTTCCAATCCCGCATTCTCAGAATTTTCCACATTTTATGTCCTCGTTCTCCATTATTCGTGGCTCTATTGTTGTCGCAGCTTTCCCTAATAGAATCTTGAACGCCGAGTACAATCCCAATGGTTTCTTCGGCCGCGCAGTTATTTTGATGGCGCTCGTTCGGTCTTTGAGCGCCGAGCCTGCTAAGGTTTTCTCGTAGTAAGAAAAGCTACGCATGACACACGACTTTCTGCATGACTTCACGTAGAGCCGTGAATATATAGACAGACTGACAGGCATACGTACCGACAGACGATTCGTGTAAGGTAGTGGGTTGGGGGGAGGGAATGGAAAAATACAGAGTATAAGGTACACAAACAGACAGAAAGATGTGAAAGTTTCACGTACAATAATAGAGCGACGGACAAATAGAGAGGAAAAGAAAGTGAAAACGTTTGAAAGAGAGAGAGAGAGAGAGAACGACAGAGAGACAGACAGACAGAAACAGTGAAAGACAGAGAAAGAGACATACAGTGAGAGAGAGAGAAAGAGACATACAGAGAGAGAGAGAGAGAGAGAGAGAGAGAGAGAGAGAGAGAGAGAGAGAGAGAGAGAGAGAGAGAGAGAGAGAGAGAGAGAGAGAGAGAGAGAGAGAGACATAGACCCTACATGTGACAGAATCAGCGAATCAAATCAACCGACAAGTCACATTGCACAGACACATCCAGACGCACACGCATAGATGTATATAAGAAAGAAACGGACAGATGCAGAGACACCATTACGTGCAAAGAGAAAAACAAAGAGAGAGAGAGACAGACAGAGAGACAGACAGACAGAGGAAAATACATTACTGTGAGAATATGACGGCAGGCGCATGCGCAAATGAAGAGCAATATAATTATATGCTGACCAGCAGACATCAAGCAAGCTCGTATACAGTGAAAGGAGAGACAGAGATCAGCCACATACAGAGAGAGATACAGGATGAGGCAGTCAAAAAGACACACAGTTAAACAGACAGACACACAGACAGACAGCAAGACAGATAGACCGGATGAAGTGCGATTCACATGTTCGTTACGTATCGTAATCGAGGCGGTCGTTAGGGCGACCACAGCAGCAGCAGCAGCAGCAGCAGCAGCAGCAGCAGCAGGAGGAGGCTGGGATCTGCATTTGATTTGCTTCATTGCACAGTTTGTCTTCGTGGAAGCGATGCATTCGCTTCGATGCCCACCCTCCCCGAAGAGGGGCCGCACACCCCCAGAGGCCACTGGCACACACACACACACACGCACACACACGCACACGCACACGCACACACACGCTTACCATTCACACGACGACAACAGACAGACAGAGAAAGAGCAAGGGTGGGATGAAAAAGACAAAATAATAGACTCGTTGAGTGGTGCGAAAGATAAAAGAGATTCGGACAGACAAAGAGAGACAAAGAAAGGAAGTGACTGCGTGCATTAAAGATAGAGAGAGACACAGAGACAGACACGCGCACGCATAGAGGCAGAGAGACACACAGAGAGAGAAAGGAAGACGCTATATAAATTTTCGTAATGAACGACATATACTCACATAGATGAAAAGACAATTTAGAAAAAGAAATGGAGTTACTGAGTGAGACAAAAGATAGATATGAGAATGTGTGAGACACACACACACACACACACACACACACACACACACACACACACACACACACACACACACACACACACACACACACACACACACACACACACAGATATTAAAAAGAAACAGAGTAACACGCACAGAGAGACAGCAGGACATAGAGAAACATCGAGACGTATATATAGGTAGACTTATGAGACGATGGGAGACTGATACGAAAAGACAGCAAGAGACACAGGTAGAAAAAGACAATGGAAAAGACAGACAAGACGAAATGAGACAATAGAAAGACCGAGAAAGACGATGGAAGACAAGACTGAAACAGACAGAATGAGACAAAAAACGAGACGACGCCACAAAGAGAGACAAGGAAACAAACTCAAGCAGGCGACACATTCACACAAAGAAACTCCAGAAGGATTTCCACCCTTACATATTAAGTAGCGGATGGAAAAGAGCGAAAGAAAGACAAAGATACCGACAGGCATACAAGCAGACAGACAGGATGGTATAGACACGAGGACTGAATAACTGAGTGAAAAGAAAAAGCGCATGAAAAAGTAGCAAAGAAGATAGGCGAAAAGAGGGAGGAAGAAAGGGGGCAGAGGCAGTGGGCTTAGGAGAAAACAGGGAGGCCAGGGCGAAGAGAATTCCCTCGTCGTCGACCCTGTGACATATCGATTGCGGCCATTCAACAGCCGAGACTTGAACGAAGATAATTATTTTCTACGTGAGTTAGCTGCCAAGAGGCCGACGAGTTGATCTATGTTACTCGTCCAGTCCCAAGCCGTCCATCCCTCGCTCTTCCACCCTTCGCGGTCTCCTTCTGTTCTTATCGTTTCCGGGTAGCCATGCCTCCCACTTGCCACGTCGCCCGTTGGCCACATCTTCCACCGACCGTATACCTCCCACTTGCCACATCGCCCGCTTTCCGCAACTCCCGCTAGGCACATCTTCCGCTTCATTCATCCATTCGTTCATTCATTCAGTCATTGAGATCACTGATATAGCGCCTCTACGAGATATCTGCTCAATGGCGTTCTTAGCTCAATTCCGGCTGAAAAGAGCTGCAGATGCCTATGTAAAGCGTTTTCATTGTCCACCGCAAAGGCAATGTGCAGGTCAAAATGGAATCACTTCCAGGCATACATAGAACTACTTGACTCAACCACCTTAAAAGTGCGGCAACGCAAGATGCATGCAAGAGGAACATCGGAACTATAGGAACGAGGATCTCTGCAACAAGCTAAACTTGAAATGTGGCATCAGAACCATGGTGTACATAGTCAGGGGCATTCCCAAACACAAATAGAAATTTTCGTGTGGTATCTCTTTCTCTTGTCATGTCTCCTTTTCCTACTTGCCAAGTGCCCCCAATTACCATATCTACCACTTGCCATATCTACCACTTGCCATATCTACCACTTGCCACATCTACCACTTGCCATATCTACCACTTGCCATATCTACCACTTTCCATATCTAACACTTGCCATATCTACCACTTGCCATATCTACCACTTGCCATATCTACCACTAGTCCCGTATCCCAATTCTCATTTGTCAATTCTGAGCTTGCCACGTCTTTCACTTGGCACGTTCTTTTCTCCCCCACCACCAACTTCTAAGTCATCAAAGACATCGTTGATATTTTCTCCAATTTTCCATTAGACCCACTGCCGGACACTTTTTGTTGTAGTTGACACTTTTCAATCGAGACATCATTGACGAACTTTTCCAAGTGAAATAATTATTTTATGACTTCTCGAAATATTTATGACTTCCGCCGTTCATCAAACAACTTTTCCTTCCCAAAATTTATACATTAGTAGCCTATAATTAATCTGTGGCATACTAGATCTATATAACTTGTGCACATCAATAAGTTTAAGCCTTTCTGACTAAATCTTTATCAAGATCATCTATAGACTCTAGATTTTCCACCTGCATGTGACCCTCCGCATCTTCTTGCTTGCCAGATTCATTCAAGAATCGCTATAGCGTCTCTTTCAGGGGACTACTCAGAAGCGCTCCCGACTCTAGCACGGTAAAACCCACAATTTTGAGTTGAATTTTTGGCAATGCTTCAGTAAAAGCCCCAGGGAGCAGACGTAATCCCTGTGGGAGCCCATTCCAGACCACTTGTCCCAGATGAATCAACCATTGAGGGCCTCATAATATCTGATTGCAATCAACGTCTCTCTCTTCTTCCCTTCTTGGCCACATCACCCACCATCGGAAATCCTCGTCTGATCGAGGTGCACGCCGGTCATCATCCATCAAGACCCTCCTCCGCTAAACCGGATGCAGTTAGCCGGACAAATCTCCGCAGCGAAATCTCCATCCGTTCGTGGTAAAACCCCGGACGTCGACGCGGTAGTTACTCTTCCATCCCGATCCGTGATTCCGTTGTTTTTCCGCCTCTTTTCCTCGTCTTAGGCGCGGATTTAGCGCCGAATTCGCCGGATATTTTATCGGGGCTGGAGAGACGAGAAAGTAATATGCGAGGCATCGCGGCCTGCATTAGAGCCACAGTCCACTTTGACCCTCAGTAGTCCGCGGGGCTGAGTGGTTATTAAGGGAGGACGTCGTCCTGTGTCTCGACTGTCTCTCTGTTGCGGAAATTGAGGCTTTGCCAAAAGGACAATAAAGCTTTCAATGAACGGAAGAAGAAAATCAAATTTCACGAGGAGAGGTGAAAAAACGTAGGATGAAAATGGACAAAATATGAAGATGGACCAACATAAACTGTATTCTGAAATGCAAATAGACTTTCACGGCAATTAATATGCAATTTCGAAGATGAATAATAGGTCAATAAAATATAACATTCTAAGCGAAAAAACTGTAGCATCAAATATGCATTCTATTTGATTTTTTTTTGCAGCAAATGTAAAGAAATAATAATATTGGACGAAGGTCTAATCGAAATATTTCTGCACTGCAGCCAGCAATGTAAATTGATGTGTCTAGAATGTAAAGGAGATCCACACAAAAAATCCAACTTTGCCTGAATTGTTTGATGTATCTATTCTCGCCAAACATCGATCTCTCTGAAGCATTAATCGAGAATTCTTGACCCGCATTCTTGATATATGCAATAATTATATGTTGTGATTTATGGATATTCCAATACACATTGCACGCCATATATACATGTATATATATATGCACTATATACATGCAAATATCTGTGTGTATGATGGATCCGTAAATGCATTATGGATGAATATATTTATATAGACCATTTATATGCCATGATGGAGGACCTGAAATGCACCGAATTCTTTGAAGTTGTAATTAATACGCGGCATCAAAGAAATATATGTGTGCACTGCGGCTTGAGATGTTAGATAGACAGAGAGAGATCCGAGATACATTGCATACATAAATATACGTATGTATGATTGTATATGTAGCATGGACTACCATTAATGTGTGTGATGCGCAACATTATATCTATATGAGATATGCATATAAGTACTATATATATATATAAGTATATGATGTTATCCGATTGCACTCAAGGCTTCAAATCTGCAATAAATGTAGAACCACCATCTGTTAAATTATCAAAATGAATGTCAATAGTCTTTGACAAATGCAGATGGCGCAGACAGACAGGCAGGCAGGCAGGCACACATAGAGACAGGCAGGCAAACTGACTGACCACATAAATTAAACGCTATATATAGGACACCTTTTCACAAACACCATAAGTCAAATGTAAGGAAAATAGTTAGCATAGCAACAGGAGATGTCGGGAGCTGTGGTATAACAATATCAAAAGCAAGTAAGTATTTTGATTGGTTTCTGCGTTAGTCAGTCGTATCACAGCATCTTACAAGGTGGACGTCAGTTACACATGATAGGCCTACTTAGTTAATAATTTAATATATTACCCTTGTATTATAGGACTCCAACTCAACAGCCAATGTGATCTGAGCAAATCTAGAACTAATAATCGAACGTTTACTGGAGAATTTCAAAGCGATGCATAATAATGAATAGGTTTATTCGGTCTGTCCAGGGATGCCACTGTGATTTAAAAAAGGTCAGATCCGGCCAAAAAAGGCTAGAAAAGGCTAGGTCAAATTTTTTAAAGAAAAATGCATTGAATTTTTCGGGCTTGAAATTTCTGACGACCTTTTTCGTCTTTTTATATATATAATTTAATTGATTGCACGTTCAACTCTGGTTATACAATCATGAACGACTAAGTACATGCAGAACAATGCAAAATGAGCCAGCAAAAACTTGTAGCTTAATATGTATGATATGTATGTTCGCATGTATCTATAATTATAATCTGTCGACGTACCGTCACGTACGAATGTATGATTTATTTATTTATACAAAGTGGGCCACAAAAAGAACCCTAAGGTTTTTGACAATATCTTGTCCAGAAGTTAGAATTTCAAAATCAAATCTTACAGGCTTAAAGACAATTCACATTTACACACGATGGCCAGATTTCATCAAAATATTTCAAACAGAACTGAAGTTAGCCTATATCACTTTTAGTGGGACCACCTACTGTTTTTTGACCATGCAAAAACGTAACGTAACAAAAAGTTTTAAAAAACGTTTCTATTTAGTCATATCTAAAAAAAACTGTTATCAAGTGTACTTGATAGTGCTTCCCAACTTGTGTTCAATGTGTCCACCAGCAGTGCTCAAACTTATAATGAGTCTCTTTGTAAAGTTCTTGATGACCTTGTTGATATGTTCCAGAGAAAAATCTTCCCAGATCATCTCCAATGCGACCATTAATATTATTATTCTCTTAATGCTCTTGGTGTTTCGCCAGCAAGGCTCTCCACACTCGATAATCCATCGGGTTCCAAACCGAATATGTTGGGTAATTGGGGTTTTCTGAACGAAATCCACACAATTGACATTGAACCGATTTCCTTTCATCAACAGCATATAAATTTCTTAACTCTCAATTTAGCTCTTAAATTTTCTCTACTCTCACTGTTTATCAGAGTAAGCGGTGATTATAGCTTCAGCTATAGGACTCATTGCTCATGAAGTGTACCTGAATACACGTTTTGTCTGGCATTGACATCTTGGCCATTATCATGTTTAGAAATTTTAATTTCATTGCTTCAATAGCAAAATTATTAATATGACAGATTCCTTGTCTACCAACTTGATTATCTTGCTGAATGACTTCACAGTGAAATGATGCTACGCTGGTATATTCAATCAACAACATCGTTATATTCAATATATTCAATCAACAACATCAATATATTGAACAAATTCAATCAACAACATCATTATATTGAACATATTCAAACAACAACATCAATATATTCAATATATTCAATCAACAACATCAATATATTCAATATATTCAATCAACAACATCAATATATTCAACATATTCAATCAACAACAACAATATAATTCAATATATTCAATCAACAACATCAATATACTCAATACATTCAATCAACAACATCAATAAAATCAATATATTCAATCAACAACATCAATATATTCGACAAATTCAATCATCAATCAACAACATCAATATATTCAACATATTCAATCAACAGCATCAATATATTGAACATATTCAATCAACAACATCAAAATATTGAACATATTCAATCAACAACATCAATATATTGAACATATTCAATCAACAACATCAATATTTTCAACATATTCAATCAACAGCATCAAAATATTCAATATATTCAATCAACAACATCAATGTATTCAAAATAGTCAATCAACAACATCAATATATTCAATATATTCATTCAACAACATCAATATATTCAACAAATTCAATCAACAACACCAAATATATTAAACAAATTCAATCAACAACATCAATATATTGAATATATTCAATCAAAAACATCAATATATTCAATATATTCAATCAATAACATCAATATATTCAATATATTCAATCAAAAGCATCAATATATTCAATATATTCAATCAAAAACATCAATATATTCAATATATTCAATCAACAACATCAATATATTGAACATATTCAATCAACAACATAAATATTTTCAATATATTCAATCAACGACATAAATTTATTCAATATATTCAATCAACAACATCAATATATTCAATATATTCAATCAACAACAATATATTGAATATATTCAATCACCAACATCAATTTATTCAATATATTCAATCAACAACATCAGTATATTCAATATATTCAATCAGCAACATCAATATATTCAATATATTCAATCAACATCATCAATATATTCAATAGATTCAATCAACAACATCAATATTTTCAATATATAAAATCAACAACATCAATTTATTCAATATATTCAATCAACAACATCAGTATATTCAATATATTCAATCAGCAACATCAATATATTCAATATATTCAATCAACATCATCAATATATTCAAAATATTCAATCAACAACATCAATATTTTCAATATATTCAATCAACAACATCAATAAATTGAACATATTCTATCAACAGCATCAATATATTCAATATATTCAATCAACATATTCAATATATTCAATCAACAACATCAGTATATTCAATATATTCAATCAGCAACATCAATATATTCAATATATTCAATCAACATCATCAATATATTCAATATATTCAATCAACAACATCAATTTATTCAGTATATTCAATCAACAACATCAATATATTCAATATATTCAATCAACAACATCAGTATATTCAATATATTCAATCAGCAACATCAATATATTCAATATATTCAATCAACATCATCAATACATTCAATATATTCAATCAACAACATCAATATTTTCAATCTATTCAATCAACAACATCAGTATATTCAAAATATTCAATCAGCAACATCAACATATTCAATATATTCAATCAACATCATCAATATATTCAATATATTCAATCAACAACATCAATATTTTCAATATATTCAATCAACAACATCAATAAATTGAACATATTCTATCAACAGCATCAATTTATTCAATATATTCAATCAACATATTCAATATATTCAATATATTCAATCAACAACATCAGTATATTCAATATAGTCAATCAACAACATCAATTTATTCAGTATATTCATTCAACAACATCAATATTTTCAATATATTCAATCAACAACATCAGTATATTCAATATATTCAATCAGCAACATCAATATATTCAATATATTCAATCAACATCATCAATATATTCAATATATTCCATCAACAACATCAATATTTTCAATCTATTCAATCAACAACATCAGTTTATTCAATATATTCAATCAACAACATCAGTATATTCAATATATTCAATCAACAACATCAATTTCTTCAATATATTCAATCAAAAACATCATTATATTGAACATATTCAATCAACAACATCAATTTATTCAATATATTCAATCAACAACATCAATATATTGAACATTTTCAATCAACAACATGAATATTTTCAAAATATTCAATCAACAACATCAATATATTGAACATATTCAATCAACGACATCAATATTTTCAAAATATTCAATCAACAACATCAATATGTTTAATATATTCAATCAACAACATCAATATATTCAATATATTCAATCGACATCATCAATATATTCAATATATTCAATCAACAACATCAATATATTCAATATATTCAATCAACAACATCAATATATTTAATATATTCAATCAAGAGCATCAATATATTCAATATATTCAATCAACATATTCAATATATTCAATATATTCAATCAACAACATCAGTATATTCAATCTACTTAATCAACAACATCAGTATATTCAATATATTCAATCAACAACATCAATTTATTCAATATATTCAATCAACAACATCAATTTAGTGAACATTTTCAATCAACAACATCAATATATTCAATCTATTTAATCAACAACATCAGTATATTCAATATATTCAATCAACAACATCAATTTATTCAATATATTCAATCAACAACATCAGTATATTCATTATATTCAATCAACAACATCAATTTATTCAATATATTCAATCAACAACATCAATATATTGAACATATTCAATCAACAACATCAGTATATTCAATATATTCAATCAACAACATCAATTTATTCAATATATTCAATCAACAACATCAATTTAGTGAACATTTTCAATCAACAACATCAATATATTCAATCTATTTAATCAACAACATCAGTATATTCAATATAATCAATCAACAACATCAATTTATTCAATATATTCAATCAACAACATCAGTATATTCATTATATTCAATCAACAACATCAATTTATTCAATATATTCAATCAACAACATCAATATATTGAACATATTCAATCAACGACATCAATATATTCAATATATTCAATCAACAACATCAATATATTCAAAATATTCAATCAACAACAATATCTTGAATATATTCAATGAACAACATCAATTTATTCAATATATTCAATCAACAACATCAGTATATTCAATATATTCAATCAACAACATCAATTTATTCAATATATTCGATCAACAACCTCAATATATTGAACATATTCAATCAACGACATCAATATATTCATTATATTCAATCAACAACATCAATTAATTCAATATATTTAATCAACAACATCAGACTACTCAATATATTCAATCAATATGTTTAATATATTCAATCAACAACATCAATATATTCAATATATTCAATCAGCAACATCAATATATTCAATATATTCAATCAACATCATCAATATATTGAACATGATCAATCAAAATTTTCCAAATATTGAACATTTTCAAACTACAACATCAATATATTCAATATATTCAATCAACAACATCAATATATTCAATATATTCTATCAACAACATCAATATGTTTAATATATTCAATCAACAACATCAATATATTCAATATATTCAATCAACAACAATATATTCAATCTATTCAATCAACAACATCAGTATATTCAACATATTCAATCAACAACATCAGTTTATTCAAAATATTCAATCAACAACATCAATATATTCAATCTATTTAGTCAACAACATCAATATATTGAAGATATTCAATCAACAACATGAATATATTCAAGTTATTCAATCAACAACATCAATATTTTGAACATATTCAATCAACAACATCAATATTTTCAACACATTCAATCAACATATTCATTATATTCAATATATTCAATCAACAACATCAGTATATTCAATATATTCAATCAACAACATCAATATATTCAATATATTCAATCAGCAACATCAATATATTGATTATATTGAATCAACATCATCAATATATTGAACATGTTAAATCAAAATTTCCCAAATATTGAACATTTTCAAGCTACAACATCAATATATTCAATTTATTCAATCAACTTCATCAATATATTCAATATATTCAATCAACAACATCATTTTATTGAACATATTCAATCAACAACATCAATATATTCAACATATTCAATCAACAACATCAGTATATTCAGAATATTCAAACTACAACATCAATATATTCAATATATTCAATCAGCTACATCAATGTATTCAATATATTCAATCAACAACATCAATATATTCAATATATTGAATCAACGACATTACTATATTCAATTGATTCAATCAACAACATCAATATGTTTAATATATTCAATCAACAACATCAATATATTCAATATATTCAATCGACATCATCAATATATTCAATATATTCAATCAACAACCTCAATATATTGAACATATTCAATCAACGACATCAATATATTCAATATCTTCAATCAACAACATCAATATGTTCAATATATTCAATAAACAACATCAATATATTCAATATATTCAATCAACAACAATATTTCCAATATTTTCAATCAACAACATCAATTTATTCAATATATTCAATCAACAACATCAGTATATTCAATATATTCAATCAACAACATCAATTTATTCAATATATTCAATCAACAACATCAAAATATTGAACATTTTCAAACAACAACATGAATATATTCAATCAACAACATCAATATATTGAACATATTCAATCAACAACATCAATATATTGAACATTTTCAATCAACAACATCAATAAATTCAATATATTCAATCAAGAGCATCAATTTATTCAAGATATTCAATCAACATATTCAATATATTCAATATATTCAATCAACAACATCAATATATTGAACATTTTCAATCAAGAACATCAATAAATTCAATATATTCAATCAAGAGCATAAATTTATTCAAGATATTCAATCAACATATTCAATATATTCAATATATTCAATCAACAACATCAATATATTCAATCTATTTAATCAACAACATCAGTATATTCAATATATTCAATCAACAACATCAATTTATTCAATATATTCAATCAACAACATCAATATATTGAACATTTTCAATCAACAACATCAATATATTCAATCTATTTAATCAACAACATCAGTCTATTCAATATATTCAATCAACAACATCAATATATTCAATTTATTCAATCAACAACATCAATATATTGAACACATTCAATCAACGACATCAATATATTGAATATATTCAATCAACAACATCAATATATTCAATATATTCAATCAACAACAATATATTGAATATATTCAATCAACAACATCAATTTATTCAATATATTCAATCAACAACATCAGTATATTCAATATATTCAATCAACAACATCAATTTATTCAATATATTCAATCAACATCCTCAATATATTGAACATATTCAATCAACGACATCAATATATTCAATATATTCAATCAACAACATCAAGATATTCAATATATTCAATCAACAACATCATTATACTCAATATATTCAATCAACAACATCAATTTATCCAATATATTCAATCAACAACATCAATATATTGAACATATTCATTCAACAGCATCAATATATTCAATATATTCAATCAACATTTTCAATATATTCAATATATTCAGTCAACAACATCAATTTATTCAACATATTCAATCAACAACATCAATATAGTCAGTATATTCAATCAACAACATCAATATTTTGAACATTTTCAATCAACGACATCAATATATTCAATATATTCAATCAACAACATCAATATGTTTAATATATTCAATCAACAACATCAATATATTCAATATATTCAATCAACAACAATATATTCAATCTATTCAACCAACATATTCAATATATTCAAAATATTCAATCAACAACATTAATATATTCAATATATTCAATCAACAACATCAATATATTCAATATATTCTATCAACAACATCAATATGTTTAATTTATTCAATCAACAACATCAATATATTCAATATATTCAATCAACAACAATATATTCAATCTATTCAATCAACAACATCAGTATATTCAATATATTCAATCAACAACATCAATTTATTCAAAATATTCAATCAACAACATCATTATATTCAATATATTCAATCAACAACATCAATATATTGAACACATTCAATCAACAACATCAATATTTTCAACATTTTCAATCAACAACATCAATATATTCAATCTATTTAGTCAACAACATCAATATATTGAAGATATTCAATCAACAACATCAATATATTCAATATATTCAATCAACAACAATATATTGAATATATTCAATCAACAACATCAATTTATTCAATATATTCAATCAACAACATCAGTATATTCAATATATTCAATCAACAACATCAATTTATTCAATATATTCAATCAACAACCTCAATATATTGAACATATTCAATCAACGACATCAATATATTCAATATATTCAATCAACAACATCAATATATTCAATATATTCAATCAACAACATCATTATACTCAATATATTCAATCAACAACATCAATTTATCCAATATGTTCAATCAACAACATCAAAATATTGAACATATTCATTCAACAGCATCAATATATTCAATATATTCAATCAACATTTTCAATATATTCAATATATTCAGTCAACAACATCAATTTATTCAACATATTCAATCAACAACATCAATATAGTCAGTATATTCAATCAACAACATCAATATTTTGAACATTTTCAATCAACGACATCAATATATTCAATATATTCAATCAACAACATCAATATATTCAATATATTCAATCAACAACATCAATATATTGAACATATTCAATTTATCGAATTTATCGAATTGCTGCCTTGGTCTCACGTTGTATCCTTGGTTGCGCTCCATCCTACCTGCGCATTCTTTGTCGCCCAGTCTCTGACATTGTGTCGCCCAGTCTCTGACATTGAAGCGCGTCGGGCCCTTCGCTCTGCTGCGAAGGGGCAACTGCTTGTTCCACGGGCTCGCTTGGCTACCAGACAGCTCCGAGCCTTCTCGATTGTGGGGCCATCGATCTGAAATGACCTCCCCCCAACCTCCATCTCCTCCACCTGACCAGCCAATCCTTATTCCTTAGGTCCCTATATCTTTTTTCTTTTGCCGTGGCTGGGCTGGGAGCGCCTCTGAGTAGTTTCTTGAAGGGGCGCTATATAAATGCTAATAATGAATGAATGAATGGTAACCTGTTTCTTTCCTAAATAATGTGTTTGTTTGTATGTGCACTTGTTATAGCGCCCCTTCAAACACACTACTCAGAGGCGCTCCCGACTGCAGAGCGGACACTGCATCGGAGTTTCACGCCAAAGCGCTGAGCAATTGCGAGTGAAGGACTTGCCCAAGGTCCCTAATAATAATGATTATCTGGATATATCAAGGTTATTCGATAATAATTAATTGAGAAATGACTTAATAATAAAATCGTGTTTTGCGACTTTTTTGTTGTGTTACGTTTCTGAATCGTCAAAAAACAGTGGATGGTCTCACTAAAAGTAGGCCTACAACTTTTGTTCTGCTTGAAATATTGTGATTAAATCTGGCCATCGTGTGTAAATATGAATTATTGTCTTTAAGCCTGTTAAATTTGATTTTGCAATTCTAATTTCTGGTCAATATATTTGGCGGGGGTCCTTTTTATGGCACACCCTGTGAATGCATGAATGTAATTATTTATGCATGAATGTATGTATGTATAAATGCGCATATGAACATCTGCATGCCGCCGTTAAGATGTGACGTGTAAGGTCACGTGCATCCAGGTTTCAGATCACGTCCAATCATTGACCACATAGACGCCTCTGATTAGGTTGTACTGTGAGAGGCGCTTTATAAATCCCAAAATAGAATAGAATAGAATAGACATCCATCTGCTAGTAGCAAATGGACAAAAACTGACCAACTGACCTCACAAACGGTACTACTTTCACCACAATTGGCAACGTGCCCAAAGGAAGAAGAGATTCTCAGTTAATTCTACCCTCCATGCAACGCTCACTGCTGACCACGGAAACTCGACCTTTAAGGCTGCGGAGGCAGAAAAAAACTCACTGACGAGATGGATGAGCAGCGAATTCGATGCCAGAGAGAAGTCAGCTTCAGTCCTCAATTAAAGGCGGATTGCAAGACGTCTTAATTAGATTCTTTTGCAATAATTAATCATCGGAGCTGATGCCCGTAGCAAGGATGGGTCTCTGTGGATAATGTAGTAAATGGGGAATTCTTATGGTATATATACCTTTTTAGACAAATTTTACCGCCATACAAACAAATCAAACCAAAAATGCAAGCAGAATCTAAGCATGTTTGTATGTATATTGTATACCTGACTATACGTAACTCTTCATTTTCTCTCCCACAATCTTTGCTCATTGATATTCACACACGCACACACACACACACACACACACACACACACACACACACACACACACACACACAGACACACACATCACACAAACACACATGGAGGCTTACATAGCGACGGGCCGCGGGCGGATATAAAGACAACTGAGATTTGTCAATCTTTAAATTATTAAATAACTGCATTATTAGTTGATCAAATGCTGCAATAATTGTCCTTAAATAATTAAATAATTTCTTGAAGGTCTTACAAAACAAATCTAAAAACGTTGCAAACTGAAATCCTACAGTCAATAACTCAATAAATAATCTATTTTATCGCATGTATACGTCTCTAAAGACCACTCCCAGCATAAAAAACGATAAAACAACAGTTTTATAACAAAATGTAATAATAAAAACAACAAAAACGATGATAATAATTATAATAATAATAATAATAGTAGTAGTAGTAGTAGTAGTAGTAGTAGTAGTAGTAGTAGTAGTAGTATAGTAGTAGTAGTAGTAGTAGTAGTAGTAGTAGTAGTAGTAGTAGTAGTAGTAGTAGTAGTAGTAGTAGTAGTAGTAGTAGTAGTAGTAGTAGTAGTAGTAGTAGTAGTAGTAGTAGTAGTAGTAGTAGTAGTAGTAGTAGTAGTAGTAGTAGTAGTAGTAGTAGTAGTAGTAGTAGTAGTAGTAGTAGTAGTAGTAGTAGTAGTAGTAGTAGTAGTAGTAGTAGTAGTAGCAGTAGAAGTAGTAATAGTAATAATAATAATAGTAATAACAGCAACAGTTAACAGCAGCAGTAACATTAACAACAATGAACATGCCCTTCAGATGATCACTAAATCTGCTAGAATGCCTTCTTTCTTTGTCAACGTCTGATCCATCGTCACAATGCCCACCACCTTCCGAAACTTCTTTCTTCAGATGATAATCTAGAATACTACTAGTATTAGCTATTGATTTCTTTCCAAACAGGGCAGCCTTTCATTTCGATTGTTCATTCCTACTTCGAAGAAATCAAACACAAATCATATCTGTTGAATGAAACAGATATTCGTCAATAAGTAAATTATTGTTTGTCACATCAGATGTCCATAACACCAGTCAGATAGGTGAGGAGCGCCATCAAGGCATTCTTTTGAATAGGCGCTATATCAATGTCTATAAAATCAACACCTAGTCACTTTGTTGAGGTCAATAACATCGTCAACGCTTCTGCACTCTGTCTCTTCGCTTGTCCTCTGTTCAGCCTTTTCTATACCTGCTTTGCGCTGGTGATAAAATCACCAAAATCAACCTTTTGGCTAAGGACTAGTCACTTGGTGTCTTCAATTAGAATTCAACCACGCCTTTGATGCCTTGGATGTCCTTGACGCCTTTGATGCCTTTGTTGACGAACACTCTTACAGAATACCCTGCACGAAGTCCGATAGATTATGATTCAATGAAAATTTGCGCCGTATAAATATGGTATGGTAGTGCTTGGAACTGACAGGACAATGCGCAACACAGACAACGCGTTCTTTTGTTGCTGCCATCGAGGATGGCCACATTAATTATCAGCGGATACAATGGACATGTTCTCGACATTGGAAACCCGGAAGAACACACTGCGTAATATAAGTCTCCAAACTTTTAGACAAAATTGTCGCCACTGGTAACCGGTCTCACATAGAGCTCGCATTGAAACCATGGCAACACTATATAAACCACAGCTACAACTACGATCACAACTACAAACACTACGAAATCGAACACTGCAACCAGATCCTAGCATGACACACTGAAACCAAAATGAAAAAACGAAGGTGATGATTGCGCCAATTTCAAGGACAGTTATGCAATTACAATGGGTTAACTTCAAAGAGTTATGTAATGACAATGGTTTAACTTCAAAGAATTATGCAATTACAATGTGTTAACTTCAAAGAGTTATGTAATGACAATGGGTTGACTTCAAAGAGTTATGCAATGACAATGGGTTAACTTCAAAGAGTTATGTAATGACAATGGGTTGACTTCAAAGAGTTATGTAATGACAATGGGTTGACTTCAAAGAGTTATGTAATGACAATGGGTTAACTTCAAAGACTTATGTAATGACAATGGGTTGACTTCAAAGAGTTATGCAATGACAATGGGTTGACTTCAAAGAGTTATGCAATGACAATGGGTTAACTTCAAAGAGTTATGTAATGACAATGGGTTAACTTCAAAGAGTTATTTAATGACAATGGGTTGACTTCAAAGAGTTATGTAATGACAATGGGTTGACTTCAAAGAGTTATGTAATGA
>OX457038.1:66683192-66798192 GCA_949752735.1 Lumbricus terrestris
AGGGAACCCAAAGTATTGTTTTGACACCTACAAAGTCCTACATACAACATGTACATGTATAATTAGTTAGGCTAATAAAACTTTATATTAGTCACATAGCTATTCACTGAAGTTCTTTGGAAGGAAGCTTACAAGATGATCAGGTATTCTGCGAGTTTCTGTGCCAGGTAAGTCTTTCCGGTGCCGCTTGGTCCGCATAGAATCATTCGACGATGGTCCAGCAGCAGGGAGACGTATCTCTGGAGGATGCTCTTTGGCACCAGCGTCTCAAAGGCCAAGGCATCAACACAATTCTCAGAAGGTCCTAGGTGACGGAATAGTACTACATATATCTATGGTCTGCAATTCGGCTAAATTGAAACTAGTAATGTTTCCGAAATTATTTAGTTTTCTTATTTTGAAAATCAAAGATAATAAGATCGTCGAGCTTCAAGGATGTTAGCTGATTTCATAAAATGGAAACAATTACTCAAGGCAACAAAAACAGAGGCCGATATAATTACAGTTCTTAAATATATGCCTTAAAATGTGTTACATAGCTTACATAGATAACATTTACTTTCACAGACAGACAACGGCTCAATTGTTTTTGACCTTCCCCCGGAAAGAAATTTAAAGATTTTTGGATCCACCTGCGCCCTCTATAGCAAACTCAGCTCTAGTAAGTACACTGACCGCACATCGTCAGAGGGAAGATGAGACGGCGAAGGAGAGGATTGGCCATCCGCCATCCTCATACGCCGAGGCTGAGAAAATGAAGTCGCTAACACTTCAAGTCTATGACAATCTCCTCTTCTTCCTCTTCTTCTTCTTCTTCTTCTTTTTCTTCTTCTTCTTCTTCTTCTTTTTCTTCTTCTTCTTCTTCTTCCAATACGCAAGTTCTCATGCGCATTGCTAACATTCGTTACTCCTTGGGATATTCGTGTGTATCAGTAACATCGCATAAATCGATTACTGCTGTTGCATTGGTATTTTTCAGCAAAGCTATATAATTAATGGATTTTCGTCAGACCCCGAACAACGGTCGCAGTGATTCACGGCTAACCGAGCCTCGTCCTAGATTGGATTTAATTATAATCAACTAAATTCACGGTGAACTTGTATCTTACCCTTCAACGTTAAGACGATGTTCATGTTTTCACCCACCAGATATCCACACGGCAGCAACTCTGGCAGACTAGAACCTGGAAAACAAACAACAGACAAATCGTCTATAGATGGAATGCATAGAACAATGCTCAAAAACCAAATCGACTCAAATCAAATAATTATGAGCAGCAATGTTCACTCAAACGTCTCACATTCTCACCGTTCGTCTTAGAACTTACAGGCTACTCCATAAATAGGCCTAATATTGACCATCATGCCAGACTTACCTTTCGATCGAGTTATTTCTCCAACTTTGTAGCTGGACAGACTGGATGCGTTCAGACCCAGACTGGTTCCCGGATCCACTCTGCGAACGTATTCCTGAAATTAGGAAAGAAGCATTAACATTAACACTTCTACTTACTTGCTTGCTTACCTACACAGTACGCTGTTTCACGCGACTCAACAGGGAACCCTCCTAACAGACGTATACACTGCAGTGGGTCACGTGGGAGCATGGCGCATTGAGTTTAACGGAATAGACTGCAATGAGCTGGAGTGCATTGGATTACGCATAAAAAGAAATCCACTGGAGTGGAATTAACAAGATTGAACTCTGGAGTGTAACTAATGACAATGAAATTATAACCGGAAACTGGAATGGAATGAAGTGTAATAGCAATTCACTTTCACTGGAAGAGAATTAATATGGAATGAGTGGACTGTAACCGTAGTGGAATATATCATAGAACAGGAAAAAGTCAATCAAATCATATTTAAGAAAAATTGGTCAAATTGCTTTGAGAGATAACAAAAATCAAGTTAACAATTTTATCAAAGGATAGGCATAGGCTATCTTGTAAAAACAGAAAAACTCACATGTCGCTATACTATAGCATTTATATGAACCAATTATTAGTCCACATAGTATGAATCTTTGAAGAAAAATAATGCGACAGCGTCTAAATAATTATTTGAACGAAATATTATACAGGCCTATTTTAAAATGTAATAAAATTATTAAAAGGCAGCGTCCATATAATATAAACGAAATGTTGATCAATTTATCAAACGCAGCAGAATCGGTTGAATACCGTGACCAGATGTCGAATACTGTTTTCCAGCGACTCCCAGCCTGTGTTGTGTGTCACGGACAGAACTCCAATCATGACACGATTTGCCTGCAAGAAACCATTATCGTAATCGTAGGCGTAATAATAAAACTTGGTGCAGTGTTGGAGAACTTGAGATAAGTATTATACGGACCGAGGTCGAGTAAAACTGAGACCGGAAGATGGTAGAGGTCACCTACAACTGGATGGGGGAAAGAGATGGGGCTGCAGTTAGATGGGGTCCCTTTTTAAGATGTGCTGTTCTGAGAGACGAGAAAGTAGGCTACTTAAAGATCATGCACAGGGAAGTTGCCGGTATAGAAAGCGAGGCTGTTGTCTACTGGATAGAACAATGCTACAAGTCATCAGCGTCTCACAGGCTCCTTAAGACTTATTTACATCCCCCGTGGTTGGACTTGGAGCTCCTCTGAGTGGGCTTCTTGAATGAACGAACGAATGAATGAATGAATGAATGAATTAATTAATTAATTAATTAATTAATTAACTAACTATCTTGCAATTATCATCGTAAGAAAGCGTAGATCCGAACAAATATCTCTACAGGACAACCTCCTCGGAACAAAATATTACCAATAGCATGATATGTGTCTCTGGAATGAAAGTGTTTTGCATGTCTTGTGTTCGAAAAATCCAAAACTGTGAACACAAAATATCAACGCAAGTGACTGGCTGAGATTGTGTATCCGTGAACCTGGCAGGTCCGTTCCCAATGTAGCGATTTAAAATTGGCCAAACAACTCACAAAAATACGCCATGAACCTCAAAAAGACTTTAAATAGTACGAGACATAGGCCTATTTGTTATGTTCTTCTGACCTCTCGACTTGATTGGTCGCTGACCGACGGACTTAGACGAACGCAAACTGTAATCTGACCTCCATCTTTGTTCAAAGAATCCACTGTAATTGCGTCTAAAAGACACAGATAGACTTTGAAAGCAATTCATTCAGAATAATAGTATCATTCTTATGCAAATCTGTGGTTTAGCCAAACGGTTGGGAGCTTCCAAGTTTTATGTCCGCTACCGTAAAATTCGGACAGCCATTTTTGCTTAAAACAGTTGCTGGTCGGATACTACAAACTTTTTCAGACGTCTGCACACCCCGAAGTGCAATTATCATGTAATAATACAATAGAAGAGAATAAGTCTATAGTCTGTCAACATTCCTATCGTGTCCTCACCCCAACGCTGAAGTCCCTCATAGGCCTAGTGCTGTTATCATTAGATAGCGCTATAAAATGGTCGCCCGAGTTTCACGTTGCTATAGCCAGTGTGGCACCGGTATAGGTTCTCTAGTATGCGCAGCCAGCGAGAAAAACCACAGTGCTGTGCCGCTCAAATTTGGTGTAGCCAATAAGTCAAACAGTTCCAGCAATTCCCAATAACTGAACATCCATGAAATCTACGAGGGGCAAGGGCTGTAGAAGAGAGGAAGCCTGCCTTTAGTGAATGTATAAACAGTACTATCTCCAGTCACATTTTATCATACGCTTGTGTTTTATTACAACCTCGACCTAAATCCATTTCTTTGTTACAGGAATAGGCCTACTGTACACAGATTACCCACTAACGGAACCCAGACGCCGTAGAGTCGCAGTCCTATCGATTCCTTGCTGCTAGTCTGGTTTTCTATTGTACTTCTCCTTTCGACAACATTAGCCTAATGTTATATGGATACAATAAAAAAAAATTATGGCTATGGTTAGTTGGTTACGGTCAAATATATATTGGCAGAAGGGAGAGAAGACCAAATCCCTGGTTCCTCAGATTAATATAAGGAGCATACACGCATGGTCCTGCTTTGTCAATGCATACCGTATTAATTTTAAACCCCACACGAACCAGAAGAATCTACAGCAGGCATCATACCAAAGCTGTATGGATCATCAAGGCTGATCCTTGGTGCCACTGCTTGCTTGTTGACCTCGACCCCGGTCGACGTCGACTGTGGTGTTGGTGATGGGCAGGCATCGAGTCCTCGGTGCTGGATGACCTTGTGCATTCGATTGTTCTCCGACTTGAGGGACACGATCTCGCTCTTCATCCGATTCATCGTGTCCTTCAGCTGCTCCAGTTGGTGAGCGGACGACAGCGCCTCCAAGCGGACGTCCGTTAGCTTCATGTCCTTTTCGTGCAGTTGCTGCTGAAGCTGTAGGACGACTTCAACGGG
Source organism: Lumbricus terrestris (assembly GCA_949752735.1). Taxonomy (NCBI): domain Eukaryota; kingdom Metazoa; phylum Annelida; class Clitellata; order Crassiclitellata; family Lumbricidae; genus Lumbricus; species Lumbricus terrestris. The sequence continues at coordinate 66,687,585 of OX457038.1, forward strand.
CTGTGGTGCCGCAGCAGAAGCAGGAGGCTGAGGCGATGGCGGAGCAGGGAGAGCAGCACCACCCGCATAGGATGATGATGATGATGAGGCGTAGTCACCGGACACGCACACAAACCTGTCACACAACGCTACCAGTGTCATGGAGTGTCTGTACGAAATTTACCGCCGGTTATGAACTTCACAAAACTGCGTCCAGAGTCAATCGAGTAGAAATTTAGTGAACCATGCATTGCCTCAAGTCTTTCTCTCTTTCCCTCTCACTCTTCCTCTGCGTCTCTCTGTGTTATTCTCTGTGTGTGTCTCTCTCTCCACTGCTTCGGTGTTTCTCTCTTTGTCTCTCTTTCTGTCTGGCTGTGTGTCTGTGTGTGTAATTGGAGGTCCTGTGGGTAGTTGTTTGATTTGTGTTTGCTTCAGTTATGTGTGTCTCGATTTTTTCTTTTTTTAAATTTTGTGTAGCAGTTATGGTGTGCATTGTGCGAAATAGTGTTTGCGTCTAAAGGATATAGATACACAATGATACATAGTGACAAACACACGCTGAAGACAGAAAGACAGAGACACGGAGAGAGACACAGACAGAGTGTGACATAGATGAGATCAGACATGAAAGACGGAGACAAACAGACAGACAAGCAAACGAAGAGAGAGAGAGATGCTGCATACTTACGGTGCTTGCAGCTTTCTGGAGCTGTTGGCAATCGGCGTACTTGGTACGCTGACAGTACGCGACGCTGTCAGTAGAGGAGAATTCGGTACTGAAGTGTCAGATCGTATACTGACAGCGTCCGAGTCATTGTCTGACGATGTTTTGTTCTTCTTGCGGGAAAACGCTCTCGTAAACGGATTCTTCAGCTGATGCAGTAATAAACGACAAATAAACAATGGCAAATAAACAATGGCAAATAAACAATGGCAAATAAACAATGGCAAATAAACAATGGCAAATAAACAATGGCAAATAAACAATGGCAAATAAACAATGGCAAATAAACAATGGCAAATAAACAATGGCAAATAAACAATGGCAAATAAACAATGGCAAATAAACAATGGCAAATAAACAATGACAAATAAACAATGACAAATAAACAATGACAAATAAACAATGACAAATAAACAATGGCATATAAACTCACAACTTTAGAGACAGTAGCAACTAAACAAGAACAAAAAGCAACACCAAGAGACCGCGAGACAACGGCAAACGGCAACAGCTTAAACAATACAACAGATATAATGGAAATAAAACAATAAAATCTGTCTAAAAAGGGAAAATCTCTACAAGAAAATAAAATATGTTTAATCATACAACAATTCTATCAAATATCATGAATACGTTCTCCGAAGAATGCAAATTTTCATAGGACTTGACGGTTAATATTATTGTTAGCACAGCCCCCCCCATTGATATTGTTATTGAAGCAAGATACTTTTACTGTAGCCTACTGATATTGCTATAGTAGGTCTACTATTGATATTGTTGGTGTGCTATATAGTATTGATACTGCTGGTACATTATTATTATTTTTAGACTACAACTGATATAAACCTACTGTTGTTCAATTGACATTGTTACTTTTGTTAGTGTACTCTGATATTCTTGTTCTACTTTGATGTTGTCAGTGTATTATTGATATTGTTGACGTATATGTACTATTGTGAATGGAGCATTGTAAGCATCGCTTCTAGCGGAAATTCTGAACACAACGAGAACAATAGGTGGATTTTTTAAAGGTGATTATTGTGCAAACCCAGTTTGTCTTCTTCTTCTGCTTCTTCTCCATCAGTGAATTGGCATCGCATTGGTCAGTGGCGATTGTGCCGCCGGACAATGAACTGGTCAGCATGACGTCATCAATCGATAGATTGTTGATGACCAATAACTTCTCACCGTCTAAAGAAGAACGTAGTGATTCAAATCATGAGCGAAAAGTTATATCAGATATTCATTCACTCAAGTATTTATATAGCACCTATTCGAGGAAACTATTCAGAGGTGCTCCTGACTCCAGCCACGGAACAAAAGTACAGTTTTCAAGTGCTCATAGAGACATAGAATGTGTCAGAGAGTGTCCTAGGGAACAGGTGCTACTCAAAAGGGAGGCCGGATATGTAAGGTATGCTTTGCTAATGCCATGTCAGGTATAGTTACTTAGGTCAGGTAAGGATATCTTGGTCCGATGACAGAATATGTAGGTCAGGTGAGGGTATCTAGGTCAGGTAGGTTACGGGAGGATAGGTTAAGATCGGATCAGGCGAAATGAACTGTAGATATATGAAGTAGACATCAACTGACTCTGTACAACAGCAACTCAATATGCAAAGTAAATCAAAAATTTGTGCAAAATCACATGAAAATGTCTTCATCGCGTTTTAATTGCATTTCAATTGCATTTCAATTGCATAGGTCCTTACGCCAACTTTCTTTAATTTCCCCCAAAGCAAACATTCCCAGCATATATTTGCGCTATTGCCTTGGCAAAACTGAATCCAATTAACTGGAAAACACAAACCAATGTCACGTGATGTGAACCGACATTTGCGTAGCGCCTATTCCTGACATCTATCATCATGCAGATGTTTTACCTGTTTTCGATGTCTTTGGGACGAGCGATAGCTGTCGTTGAAGCAATCGTCCACTGGAGCTTTGACTTCCGAAGTGGTTTCGTGACTGAAGGTGAAGACTCTGCAGAGTTGACTTCAGCTCACTCAGCTCAGCGTCCTGGAAATGGTAAAGTGAGACAACCGAGATTTTCCAAAGAAATTCATAGTAAGGCAGAGTCAGGTAAAAATAAGTCAAGTCAAGACAAGTCATGTCTTCTGTAATCTAAGCTTATGTCTAGGTTATTGTATCTTTGTAAGTTCGCATGCATGTATTGTAGGTATGTATTTGTAATACAGTAATAACCATTTTAAACAGAGCCTTACAAGGGCCTCACGAAGGTGCCAGGCTTATCGAATAAAGCAACTAAGCTTACATGTAACCCAATTGACTGTAATGAGCAGTTTTGCAGACACGACAATCTTTCCTTTCCCTTCTTCCTTTGTCAAATCGTACTGAGCGAGAGGGAGGTGTTACACACAAACAGTACCACGGCCTATTTTGCGACGACTGACATCAGACCCGGATATTATTTATTATTTATATTATTTATTAAAATTATTTATAGAATCAGCTATTTTCTTATTAAATAGGCCTATGTATAGAAACCTTGAGTTCTGTGGTTACTGTCAATTTCTGGAGTCGTTGCGTCATGTTTGACAAACTTTGCTCAAAAGCCGATACAACATGAACCTGAAGAAGAAAACGACGATTAGGCTGAAACTACACAAAAAAGTGTATGGCAAGATAAATGTAAGGCAGGATCAGTTAGAGCAAGGATGACCACGATAAGCAAAACTCACATTAATTAATTAATCAGAATTTATATAAAGCCCCTTCAAGATCCTTATTCAGAGGCGCTCGCATTGGACGTATAATTCTAAAAACAGTAGGCTATCTAGAACGCAGGCCTTCCGAGCGTTACAGCTAACCCAAGCTCAACTATTTAGCCAAAACACGATGACGGTCCGAGGTAAAACAGGTATGTCGAACTGAATTGTTATTGTAAAGCCATTAATTTTTATTTGGCCAAAAGCGGGACACTTCAGGACATAATCTTTACTGTGGAATGGTGTTCCTCCTATTATTCATTCCCAGATTTTATCTGGAGGCTTTACTTTTTCTGCCCGTTGTCTTAAGACTTTTCTTTTTCCAGGAGTTCTTCGCACTGGGAGCGCCTCTGATTAGGTTGTACTGTGAGAGGCGCTTTATAAATCCCAAAATAGAATAGAATAGAATAGAATAATCAGCCAGACGAGCAGATTGTAGTTCAAAAGCAATACGTATACGCTACGGTATTATGATGAATTCATGTAATTATTTAGAGTCGCATGAAGCAACACGAAAGATGGTAAGCAATGTCAACTGATGTTTACATTAGTGCTGAGTTGTGTCGTCAGAGTATTTATCTTATCCTGTGCCATCTCCAGCTCTCTGCGAAGTTTTCGAACCTGCAATGATAAAAATAGCCATGAAATCATTGCCAAATTATTACTGTATCTGCTAAGTCGCATAAAGTGGTGTTGCAACAAACAGACCTGCAAGGCCGTAGCTAGGGGGGTGTTTTGGGTGTTTGAACACCCCCCGAAATGGAAAATGCGAAAAAAATTAAGTGCATTTACGAGCACATGATGCAAAATGCATGAAATAAAACAATGAAAACACTCACCGAAATGAAAAATGGTAAAAATAATTACCTAACTGGTCAGATTTTTCTAAAATTTTGGTCGATGACCAAAAAAGTCATCAGTTTTTGGGGAAGGGATATTGAACACCTTTTTTTAACATTTCGGACGGATGACAAAAAAATCATCAGTTTTTTTTAAAGGAAAATTGTACACCTTTTTTGAAGATTTCGAACGGATGGCCAAAAAGTCATCAGTTTTTTTGAAGGAAAATTGAACATCTTTTTTGAAGATTTCGAACGGATGACTTAAAAGTCATCAGATTTTTTAGGAAGGAAAATTGAACACCTTTTTTGAAGATTTCGGACGAATGACTAAAAAGTCATCAGTTTTTTAGAAGGGAAATTGAACACCTTTTTTAAGATTTTCGAACGGATCACTAAAAAGTCATCAGTTTTTTTAAGAAGGAAAATTAAACACTTTTTTGAAGATTTCGGACGAATGACTAAAAACGTCATCAGTCTTTTTAAGAAGGAAAATTGAACACCTTTTTTGAAGATTTCGGACGGATGGCCAAAAGTCATTAACTTTTTAGAAGGAAAATTGAACACTTTTTTTGAAGATTTCAGACGGATGACTAAAGAAGTCATCAGTCTTTTGGGAAGAGAAATTGAACACCTTTTTTGAAGATTTCGGACGGTTGGCTAAAAAATGTCATCAGTGTTTTGAGAAGAAAAATTGACACCTTTTTGAAGATTTCGGAGGGATTACTTAAAAAAAGGTCATCAGGTTTTCGGTAAGGAAATTTTTAAACACCCCCCGAAAAAAATCCTGGCTACGGCCTTGCAGACCTGTGTCACCTAAGATCATACTGCAAACAATATGAAATTATAAACGCATTATTTAATAGATCAAATATCGACGAACTTTTTGCCATGAAAGACGTTACAGTTAACACGATTTATAAGTAGCCTAAACATCCCGAGAGTCGGAACAGAAATCTCTGGTTATGTTAGCAGAATGATTGGACTATCAAATTTGTACCAGCTTAGTCGACTCTGCAGCTTAATCCTTCCTTAATCCGACTTACCTCCTGAACTTGTTTCTCTTCCGACTGAAAGAAGAAACAGACCAACGATGCAACTTACATCTTTAAAATAATGTATAATTATCATAACTTGAGATAAGTAGATATTTATATAGCGCACAAGATTTCTATTACTTTGCATTTATGCTGTGCTACTATATCATATGTCCAGCGTCAGCAGATGGAGCTATTCAACCGTGGGTTAAAAACTTGGTTAAGACCTTCACACAGATAATAATTAATTGATTATCGGTTCACACAAGAATATTATTTCAAGTACGGTAAACGGCCCAACGGGCTATTCAAAAACGTCAAAATTCCAGCTACCGTCTCGGTTACCATATCACTTAAACAGTTCACAGTTAACAGTTCACAGTTAAACAGTTCACAGTTAAACAGTTCACAGTTAAACAGCTCACAGTTCACAGTTAAACAGTTCACAGTTAAACAGCTCACAGTTCACAGTTAAACAGTTCACAGTTAACAGTTCACAGTTAAACAGTTCGCAGTTAAACAGTTCACAGTTAAACAGCTCACAGTTCACAGTTAAACAGTTCACAGGTGGCGAGTTGAACACTTTAAAACATAACTTGTCGTTGACTGACGACATTCTGTTTATTTTTGATTGTCTGCGTTTCAGTTGTACTGATTATTAGTTTGTTTGGCTGCTGGGATCAATAAAAAAAAGATGGTCATTGTTGAGGGTGTGCTTGTCATATACCGATGCCCTGTGTGATTGAGTTAAATTGAAGCAGATGAGGAGACTTACTGATGAATAGACAGACGACACGGTGGATATCAGCGAGAGCATTGAACCATGCACTGCAACAACAATAATAATATTATGCAAATTAACAACAACGGTATGTACCCTACATGATTGTACACGCTAAGACACAAAGATAACTTTTCGGCTGAAAATGTGCGTAGAACAGAATCAAGAGAAGCAATAATTATCCTTTTAACAGACGAGCAGAGACAAAGCAAGGTAAAACTAGGTGTTAATTTTTTTTATTAAGGCCATGGCGAAGATACAGTTAGGTGCATCATGCATGTCTTTTGTCTTTTGTGACGGCAATTGAGACTCCTCCACTTGATTAATTTTGATATTTTCACTCTGTCAAAAACTTCTGGAAATCTTCTTATTTGCAAACATGCAAAGAAGTTGTTCAAAATTTATTGCGTTAAATTACATATCCAATGTTATTATATTAATACAATATTACTCTTAGTGACTGCAGAAGGCTACTATATATGCCTTCGAATTTGAAACTAGCCCAGGCATATGACTTGTCCAGAGGATACACCATAACACATTCGCATTTTCTCGAATAGACTATAATATATAGGCTACTATATGACTTAGACTTACGATCCTCATCTTTATTCGTCATCCTCTTGGAGCTGTTCTGCGACAGGGAGCCAGCGCAGGTGCCCCCGATGGACTGTCTCATCGCCAGCTTCGACCAGCTCGACTGCGATCCAGTGCTGCTTCGGGGACTGACGCTGTTCGGTGAAGTAGGAGGTCGATCGTCCATCAGCAGTGACTCTCTGGCCGAGAAGGAAATGGCCGTGTCCGTGTTGGCGTGGGTCAGCTGGGTTGGGCGCCCCATCCGTGGGAGACTGTTGGAGTAGAGGTTTGTTGTACCGTCGGCGGCTGACATGGAGAAGCTTCGCCCGGACCGAAGGCAGGCCCCGGCGGCCCCTGCGGCATCCTCCGGTCCCAACGGGATGCTGCTGCTGCCGAGCCTCGGTCGATCGTCCCCTCGCCGGAAGCCAAATCCTGCGGTGGCCATGGCTGAGGGTGGACTGATGGGGCTGGCAAGTGAATTGGTGGAGGATTGCGATGAACAGATGCTGCGGTTGGATGGGATGCGACGGGAAGACTGGCTGCTGCATGTCCGATCCGGTGGAAACAGCTCCAACTTCTTTCCACCCGATTTCTGATATCCTCCACCGCCTCCGCCTCCTCCGCCTCCCCCTCCTTCGTCACGCTTTCCTTCTCTTCCTCCCTTCCCAAATCCACCTTCTCCGATTCCTCCTCCACCTCCTGCTCCTCCTCCTCCTCTGTCCGTGTTGCATCCTTTACCCTTCATTCGACCGTCCATCAGTGCGCTGGAGCTAGAAGCACTCTTTCCAGGACCAACGACTTCAGGACTGCGCAGTGCATTTGCTCCTTGAGTTTGCCTTGCACCGTCCCCACCAGACTCCGGTCTTGCAGATGGACCGAGGGGCAAACGAATTCCCCTCTGACCGGGCGAAAAGGTTCGCATGACGTCCTGTGGTCGCTCACCCGGCGCCCCCCGTTCACGGTCTGTGGGACTTGCTCTACACTTATGACTCAGCATGAGTAACATCGATTGCTCCGTGTTCGTCTCCGAGTCCATCTTCTGCCTCACATCCAGCTGCTGCAGAGGACACGACTGCTTCCTCATCAACCCCATATCACGCCCCTCACCACCAGGCGCCCTGAGAACCCCCTCCCGCTTATCCGACTGGGGCCCCACCAATCCCTGGTCGTTGCGCTTGAGGTAGCTCTTCCCAAGTCCCGGCTGCCTGGCTGCGGCAAGGTCGCACGAGGTCTGCTGCTTGACGACCTTCGCCGTCTTAGGTAGGGTGGCTCGGTAGACGAATCCCCGTTCAAATGGTCCGTTGGTGGGAGGGGGATTGGATGCGGCGGCGTCGATGATTCTGTTGCTTCCTATGCGGTACTTCTCCCAGTCGACCTGGGGAACAGATCCACCTCCTCTCTGCTGAGGAGTGGCCCCCTTCCCGTCACCAGCTGCCAGTGCGTTGTGACCGTCTTTCGTCGCGTATGGCAACTGTGGGAATCCGGGTTTTGATGGGTTCATCTGGCACGTGATTGGCTCAGGCCTCGGACCACGTGTCGTCGTCTTCGGAACAGCTTCTGCGGCGTCGCGAGGTGGCGCTGCTCTGCCAGTGACGTCACCTGAAGTGCCGTCGGAGTCGAGTTCATTGCAGCTAAAATCGAACCATCTATTAATAGACTATTATGTACTAAAAGTTGTCATAGAACAAAAGATGCTAACACATGCAATGTATCTAGCGCCTAAATAATTTATAAGCCCATCGATCAATGAAAACGTATAATTCGTTCAGTCATTCATTTAAAAGGATACATAAAGCGCCCGTTCAAAATGCCCATTCAGAGGCGCTCCCAGTCCAGCCACAGTGATACAAAAAGGTTTTAAGGATATGAGAAACACAGATGAGTCTATAGGCAACAGTTGTATTTCCAACGGGAGTCTATTCCAAACAGATGGACCTATACAGCAGTAACGGTAGCACATTAATTTGCAATTCTCTAGAGAAAATCATCAGGTGCCTGGTCTTAATGTAACACTTGACTGTGGTGTAAAAACGAGCACAGCTGCAATGCTGCGATGAGACACGTTTGCTATTACACCGTCCCAACTTGCTGCGAAATCATTAAAAGATGAAGCGATGAGCAGTGGCCTGGTAATGTTGAAATGGTGTCCCACGCACTTTTTGTCGTTTACTCATCAAATATCAACCAGACTCCATTTTGCTGGAGCTGTTCTTACTGCACCTGTGGCCATCGCATCAGCAATTATACTTAGCAGTGAAATATTACTATGTCTTTGAGAAGCAGAGCTTATAAGCATAATTATTATTATATGAATGATGCAGCTCTTGGCTTCCACAACGAGTTGCTCGAATCTGCAGTGACGGATATAGGCCTATTTATAAATGCATTTCTTAACATGGAGGAACAGAGGAGTCCCCTAAGCGAGACCCAAAGAGACAGCTGCTATGGTTTAGAAGAACTGGTAACTTCTTCATTTTCTTAGTCTTGGCAAACCAAGGGTGTGTGGGTCAGTCTTCTCTCAGTTGGCTATAGGCTTATATAGAAAAACCATGGCATGCAACGACTGCTCGCTGTACAATGTCCCAGAACATATCGAGTGACACAAAGCAACAGCTGTCGTCCGTCCACTGTCTACTGCACAACTCATAATTATGAGTGCTTTACTGCAATTTGATACGGTACACGACTTTCATTGCCCTGCAATTCTTCACTCCTACATTACACCATTCCACACTGGTTTAAACTTCACTGCATACACTACACTATGATTGTCTTGGCATTCCGTATCACTGTACTGCTCTACAGTCGAGCACGGAGATAAACTCTCGAGGATTAACTGTTCCGCGATAGCGTCAGTCATTTTATCGATTATATTTACATTAATATTAATATTTTATCTTGATTGAAACGTGAAAAACTTCGGATCGAACAAACGCAGCATCGGTTGGCAGATGGAAGTAGATGGAATAATATGTAAGTCAGGTGTTCTGCACCTGACGCTGTTGTACGAGGGGAGAAGAGCCTGCCGCAAGGAGAGGGAGGAGATGGGTGATTGTAGGGCTCGGTCGAGAGACTGTTTTAGCATCGATTGGCTATGCTGCTGCTGCAGCTGACAACGGGGAGGAATGATTAAGAGCATCACACGAAGCGGAGATAGAGACAGAGAGAGACATAGGGAGACGGAGACAAAGATATATATAGAGAGAGAAGGGAGTGGGGAAATAGAGAGAAGGGGATATAGAAAATAATAGATGGCAACAGAGACAGGGTCTGCAAAATAGACAGAGACGCAGGAAAGGTCAACTGGAAGAGAAAAAAACACACAGAGCAAGCAGCACAGTCAGAGTAAAGAGGAGAAAAGCTGTCGAATGAGTGTGACAGATACAGACAGATAAAGAGACAGACAGACAGACAGACAGATAAATAGGTATAGACATAGAGACAAGCAAACATTATGGACAGACAAACAGGCTGGCGGGCAAGCAGTTAAGAAGATAAACAAACAGCCAGGCCGACAAACAGCTAGGCGGACAAGCAGGTAGGCGGAGAAACAGGTAGACAGGCAGACATGTAGGCAGACTGTTTTCTTGAGCCGAACGATAAGGTCTTGTTCGTAACCTTCACGGAGAAGTTGTTTCAAAGTGATTCATCCTAATGCACACTTCTTCGGCCAGACTCTGCAGCGGCAGAACCCATTCACGTTGGCCTGCCTACGTGTATACCTTCATCCTAACATATAAACAAGCGAGGAGCAGGAGGAGGCACCCTCCTGGAGGCTCCTCTACCACTACACACACGCTGCTCGACGGGAAACCTAATCTCCGCATAACCAGACGTACGTGTTACCAGGTGTTACCAAGTAATCTAAGATAGAGATGAAATGCAAAAAACGAAATTAGCGGCGCTCACATTCGGCGGATTTTTAAGAATTAATATACCAGTGTCTTGAAGCCCAGATAATGTGCAGGTCCCGACTTTGGCAGATTTATACTTGGGGTGCAAGTCGGAGTGTGAGAATCTCGTCAGAGGTCACTTAGAAGATATTGCGAAGGACAAGATTTAAGCAGTCTTGCAGTAGCTATATATAAATATCATTTAGTGTTGGTTATTCCAAAATGTATCCACTGTTCCAGGTCTGAGCAGCTGATAAGATAGGGTTTGGCAATCAAGCGATCATCGCTATTTCCGTTTGTCTTCAATGTCCATGAAAACAGAAATATTGGGAACCAGATTCTGCAACCGAACAGATAAGATGACATGCAACCTGCGAAGACAACACGAATTGGAGGAATGGATATTGGAAAACAGTATCCATGCACAGATATATGGGTCATAGCACAGGCTTAGTCATCCTTCCAGAGACACTGCAGGTCAAAGTATAGTCATACCTTTCGCTGGCTAAATAATAATCTCAGATTGCAATGGTTTATCTGCGGGTGCAAGTAAACAGAAATCGTCTACTGATTATAAACTAATAATAAAATATGAAAACTGAATGGTATACATGGCCAGAGGAAGAGACCAGGTTGTAGCTTATGTAGTTTATGTAGCAGCTTATGCAGCTTATGTAGCTTATGTAGCCTATGTATTTTATGTAGTTTATGCAGCTTATGTAGCTTATGTTGTTTATGTAGCTTATGCAATTTATGTAATTTGTGTAGCTTATAAATGTAGTTTATGTAGCTTATGTAGCTTATGTAATTTATGCAATTTATGTAGTTTATGGAGCTTTTAAATGTAGTTTATGTAGCTTTTAAATGTAGTTTATGTAGCTTATGTAGTTTATGTTGTTTATGTAGTTTATGTAGTTTATGTAATTTATGCAATTTATGTAGTTTATGTAGCTTTTAAATGTAGTTTATGTAGCTTACGTAGTTTATGTTGTTTATGCAGCTTATGTAATCTATGCAATGTTTGTAGTTTATGTAGCTTATAAATGTAGTTTATGCAGTTTATGTAGCTTATGTAATCTATGCAATGTTTGTAGTTTATGTAGCTTATAAATGTAGTTTATGCAGTTTATGTAGCTTATGTAGCACATGTGGTTTATGTATTGTACCTGTCTCCGAACTGCTGTCCTGTTTCGATACGTTCCCTGACTGTTCTCATTCCGTTCCTGAAACGAAGTTGAAGCCGGCGACAGTTGTAGTATCCGCTAACGCAGGGTGACGTTGACATCGCCCCTCCTTCGCTCACGTACCCGCTCCCAATCTCTTCCAGGTGACCGTCGTTGACCGGAATCTCCCCTTCCGACATGTACCCCATCACCGTGTCTCCGGTGTCGGCATCCGAACACCAGTCAGACTCCCCCTCCGTCAGCAGACTGTCGCGGTTGCTGATGCTGGGACCCAGCGCCAGCCGACGTTGGGCCGACGACGGGGGCTGGTTGGCGTAGGGCCGGGCGGAGTCGATCAGGGGACGGTGCGGCATGGCGCGTCCTCCCCCGAGTCCGTGCTGAGAAGAGAAGCGAGAAAAGTCATGACATGATAGCGACATGTTGCCGGGAAACTGTGGCGTTGTTGTTCCGGGAACCACTGTGTTGTTGATGGCGTAGGAAGGAGATGCAGTGAGAGGTTGCATCGGTTGGATGTTCAATGCGCTCGTGCCTTCCATCGGACTCGGGAGGTTCTCATCGCTATCCGCTCCTTTGTCGACGAGATCTGCATGTGGACTGTTCGTTATAGGCTTGGCCTTGCTCGAGAGCTGATCGTGGTCTGGGGATAGAATGGGGCTCCTCTCTCTTCCTAGACTTGATCGACGTTCGGAGGCGGACTCTCTCGGTTCGACGCTCGATGTGAGACTGTGCGAGCGAATTGGCACAGGCGGTGGGGACAGAAAATGTCCAGATGACGCAGACGCGCTGCCACTCCTCGGATTCTGGCGCTTCTCAAGGGCCTCACCTGAGGCTGCAGGGTCTTTCGAAGGCAGTTTCAGCTGCGATGGTCGTGAGTTGTTAACCGAAGGGGACTGGCTTCCCTGCGGTACTTTTGTCAATTTCTGAGTAGAACCCTGCTTCGTTGCGGCTGCAGCTGCAGTAGCACCTGGCAGGTTGGAGATCTGATCCCGCGGTGAATTCGATGCAGCATGTCCATTCATCTCTGCTTTCTTTGATCCTTCCTTCTTCGATGTCGGTTCAACCACATTTTCCTTCGGTGTCCTCAGCTGAGATGGACTTGCTGCGGAGGCAGACTGCGACCTCAAGGACGTCCGACCGATGCCAACGCTGGACGGAAGACCAGATGATCTCGTGCTGCTGGTCACCATCGCCTTGGCAACGTCTCTGCCGCAGGAGCCACTTCCGGGAGGGAACGGAGCTTCGTGCGTCGGCTGTGGACTCAACAATCCAGGGCTAGCATCCGAACGAGCACCACCACCACCGCTACCACCCAGACCGTTTGTTGCCGATTTAGTCTTCGTGGCAAACGTTGCCTGGGGTTGAGTCTCCTCTCTCCTGCAACTCCCAGCAGAGCTGACCATTCTCTGGTTGGTCTCCTTCTCGTACAGATCGGAATCTGCCACACCATCGGACATAATCAGTGACGTCGAGGTCGACGATGACGTCACCGGAAGACACCTGTTGTTTCCAGCAGCTATGGAAGGGTTGGAACCTTTCTCTGCCGGAACACGGGCGAACTTCTTCAGTCGGCTCTTCTCGGTGTCCCCGGACGAATGACTTCGCATCAGTGCCACGCCCGTCCTGCCCCCGACGTCCGCCCTCCTCGAGGAGGCGTCCAGTGGAGGCGGTGAAGCCAGCTTGCTCAGCTTGGACGCCTTGGAGGCAGAGGAGGCGGGGGACCCCGCACACATGGCGGACGGAGGGGCGAGCTTTGAGGTTCGCTTCCCGGCGTGTGGACTGCTGACGGCCTCAAGGTTCGGTCTGTCCGAGGTGGTGGCGTCAGGGGTTGGTAGCGAGGATCTCTTACAGTTTATACCGGCCGTTGTCATCGTGCTGCTCGCAGTGCTACTGATGCTCGATGAAGAAGCCGTTCTGCTGGGAGGCATCAGCGACAGGGAGCTGCTCGTCGTTGTCTGTGAATTGTCGTTCTCATCCCATTCGTCCGATGTTGGACTCACGATGTTGTTGTTGTTGTTATTGTTGTTGTTGAGAAGGTCTTTAGCCTTCGACTTCTCTGTCATCATCGTCGTCGTCGTTGTTGTTGTTGCTATCTTCGATGTCGACTTCTTCTCGGCCATCTTCGAGACGTTCTTCGTAGAGACTGCGATCCTTCCAGCGGAGAGAGAGGAGGACGATGACGACGACGAAGGAAGGGATGAGAATGATGCGGATGAGGGAAGAACATCCGAACAGTTCTCCTCCGATGTCGTTGGTCGGATATCGTTCAGGTTCAGTCCAGGCTTCGACGGCAGCTTCATCCTAGACCTGGTCGCCTGAGACGACGATGACGGGGTCGTAGGGACAGTTGAGGAGGGGTCCCCTCCTGTGGGTCGCGACTGGGGCTTTACGCCGCCTGATGAGGGAGCGTGGAGTCGGGGGGAATCCATCGGGGAATGGAAGGTGTCGACCTCTTGACCTTGTCTCCGGAACCTGTCGGCTGCTACCGCTTCACTGTCGGAGAAGACTCGTCGATCGGAGAAGGATGAGGATGAGGAGATGGAGGAGGAGGAGGCGGGAGAGCAACCCTTCGGAAGCTGACATGCGTTCCTCTTCTGCGGAGACGGTAGCCTTCGTTTAGGAAAGAAAACATCAACACAAACCCATTTCATAATATGTTAAAAATCAGTCAATATAAGTATAATAGTCAGAATTAATTGTAATTTTGTTGTTTAAAGAGAAGCCAATAATTATCAGATGTCGTGTTTGCAATAGACTATAATTCTCGTACACGTCAGAGCTCATCAACGATACCTAAACTATCAAGCAAACAATGGTCATATAACTAGAAAGTATTAGGCCTTCTGCCCTACTCTGTGTTGTAGAATGCCACGCGTACAGGCCAACCAATAGACTGACGTCAAAAGTGATCGTAGACGCCACCATCCGATTTGAGTCTTACCACTGTCGTTGTCAGTATCGATATAATTATTGTCAGTTTAAGTTTCACTATGATCATCTGTATTACTATTATTTATTATTATTATTTATTATTATTATTATTATTAATTATTATTCTATCTTTGTTATTATTACTATCGTCGTCATCATCATCATCATCATCATCATCATCATCATCCTCATCATCATCATCATCATCATCATCATCATCATCATCATCAGCATCAGCATCAGCATCAGCATCATCAGCATCAGCATCAGCATCAGCATCATCAGCATCATCAGCAGCATCAGCATCAGCATCAGCATCTTCTTCTTCTTCTTCTTCTTCTTCACTTCATCATCATTATTCCTATTGATATCATTATAAAGAACACTACAATTACCTGTAGGCTATCACTATCTCTTTATCACTATCTGCATAATTATTCGCATCATTGCTATTGAAATTATTTCCAGCCCAATATGGGAAACTAAACGTTAAAGAATTGTCCTACGCTACAAAACTGTAAATCCACAAACCATTACGTGCATTGTACACCGTTTTAGTTGAATACCCCGTCCAACGAGGTCATATGACCTCTGACGGTTCGCTATGGGAGCGAAAGAATTTCACCTGACCATCGAGGTACGCTATGCTATTATAGTAGGCTATACACTGAACTCCAAAATGACTTTTTCGTCGAATTCAGCCCCGTCCCCTCGCCACAGCGCAGCTGATTTTGTCTGCTTGGCATTATTCTTCGAAATCACTCACGCGTGAAACCCTGGACACCACAGTCGTCTGAGGTCATTTCGATTGGAAAAGGTAAAAGCTGAGAGGGGTAATTTGAGCCCTGAGGGGGTTAGGTTGGTGGTCATTACGTTGCCTTTGTCCAATGTGTCAATCCCTAATGGACAAGTGTGTGGGACATTAGAGATCGTCCAGTGGTTGTGGTAGATAAGAGACCGCCATATGTGTGTGTGTGTGTGTTTGTGTGTGCGCGCGTGTGTGCGTGTGTGCGTGCGTGCGTGTGCGTGTGTGTGTGTGTGTGGTCCGTCATTATTGACCATCAGATAAAGACTTGATTGACCGCTCGTTCCTTTCATTCAATAGATAATTATTCTGGTAATTACGACCGCAACAATGATGGCTGCATATGTGTGTGCGTGCATCCGTGCATCTACATGTATGTCTGCCATTGTGCATTAGGGTTGTAGGCCGACGCACGTGTGCATGTACGCACTTTCGATTACACTTATGCATAACGTACGTATACATAGTTATATGAATATATATATATATATATATATATTATAGAGCATACGTACATGTGTAACTATGTACATGCATGTATGTATGTATGTATGCATGCATGCATGCATGTATGCATGCATGTATGTATGTATGTATGTATGTGTGTATGTATGTATGTATGTATGTATGTATGTATGTATGTATGTATGTATGTATGTATGTATGTATGTATGTATGTATGTATGTATGTATGTATGTATGTATGTATGTATGCATCACATTGTATGTATATAAATTATGTAGGTATGTATGTATGTCCCTGTGCATCAGCGTATTTTAACATAAGCTTGCAGATTTGATGTTCTACCGTCGTTCTCGTGAGCACCAGACACATCTCTAAACATCGCAGACTGTCTACCACGCATGCAAAGACAAAGAATCGTAGGCGTGAATTGAACTTCACACTGTACAACACTGACGTCACTTTCCACTTCATCGTATTATTCCTCCGTATAAACATTGGAGAGATCGCTTCGGATAGCAGTTCAGGGCGAATTTTATTGAGTCCTTTAAATATTAAGGAACAGTTCTTGAAAGTACTTAACGAACTCGTATACGGCCAGTCATATATAGCGACGTATACAGGAGAGGTGTTGAATAATTAAAAAGTCCCTTTGTTCATCCGTTCATAATGAGCATCTTGTCGTGGACCTCCAAAAGGCAGCGACGTCGTTTCTCGGTCGCTGGCTCTGTCACTTGGAATGGACTTCCTGTGACACTCCGTACAGTGCCCAGGGATCACTCAAACACGTTATTTGCGCAGAAGCACGTGGCCCGGAGATCTCCACAGGTGCATAGGTGCATATAATAAATATAGTATGAGCGAAGCAAGCTATGACTTGGCTGAGCTAGAAAACGACACAACAGTCATGTGATGATGCATATCGCATAGGCCCAAACAAAGAAGCCAGGATGATGTATTGTCGCATTGTGTTGTATGACACATCATAGGCTATACTTACTCTCTGTTATGTTTTTCTCTGTTTTGCTCTGTTCTTCCTTGTACTGCTCTGATCTTCTCGATACTGCTCTGTTATTCTCCGTACTGTTCTTTCCTTCTTTATGCTGCTCTTTTCTTCTCTGTACTGCTCTGTTTTTCATTGTACTGTTCTTTCCTTCTGTGTGCTGCTCTTTTCTTCTCTGTACTGATCGGGGCTGCTATCGGCCTATTGTTGTGTGCTTTACGTTTTTCATCCGTTGCGATGCAGTCTATTGTATATCATCTCGTCTCACAATGTAAAGATTGATTCTATCGTGTGTTCAGACTGCGCTATTCGTTGTCTACACTTAGGAAACAAACGAGAGTTTCGCTCAACAGTCGAATAGGATGAGTATTGATTCACCATCAGACAGAATATCTGAGTGATGAGCAAACGTTGAACCTGGGTGATATATATCCAAATGCCTGGATAAGAAGGAAACTCCCATATGTATACGGCGCGGTGGTAGGCTATAATAGTGGGGATGTTTGTCGCCTTGCAGCCGAATTGTTGCAGGTTTTAATCTACCCCAAGTCGCCGCGCAGGGATCTTTGGCAAGTCCTTCACTCACAATTGCTCAGCGCTTCGGCGTGAAATTCTGATGCAGTGTCCGCTCTGTAGTCGGGAGCGCCTCTGTGTAGGGAGCAAACAATATGGCGCGTTATAACAAGTGCACATACAAACAATATGGCGCAAACGTTTGCCTAGCGGGGAATATGTTTTTTAAAAGCATATTTTTAATCTGTAGCGGGAATATGATTGTTTAGAATATATATCTTTCTATTTATACGCAGTTTTACTCGTGATCTTCCATTGAAGACTCTAGGCTGATCTGTAAGTCTTTGTCTTAACACGATTCTTATGTGCTTCGCTATTATTCGTAATTTCGAGATTTCTTCAGCACACAAAAGCGATGTTGCGGGCAGCATCTTATTCACAGGCGTTCGGTAAAAACAGAAATCGATAGACGGTTATAGGCTATAGGGCTATATAGGGTCTAATAGGTCAGAAATGAATATAGGTAAAAATCCAAAGGCATGCATGCAGGCAGTAAAGTAGTGGGTTATGTGCTGAATTGAGAGAGAGAGAGAGAGAGAGAGAGAGAGAGAGAGAGAGAGAGAGAGAGAAAGAAAGAAAGAGAAAGAGAGACAGATATACTGTATACATACAGGCAAACAGAGAGAGTCAGACAGGCAGACATAGAGACAGACATAGATAGACAAACATACAGACAAACAGAAAGTGAGACAGGCAGTCAGGCAGACAGACAGGGAGGCAGACATACAGACATACAGGGATAGATAGACAGAGAAAGACAGACAGACAGATAGACAGACAGGCAGCGAAACAGACACAGAGAGAAAGAGAAAACCAATGAGAACATAATCCCCGACATAATATTATGAGAAAATTTTCTGTTTTAATTGAGAGACGCGTTCAGAAATAGCAATAGGTGCAGTTTTGATGAGCTCGTTGGATGAACGAGATAAACTGTCTGTAAACATATTCTTGGAACATCGCAAACATAATTAATCTCAGCGTCTCAACTTGACCTGTCCGACTCTTTTTTTTACTATGGCGTCAAAACTGACCAAATAATCGACCTCTTGTTGTCGCCTTGGATTGGTGAAGTGCCAGCCATTTGTAAGACCAGCCGTTCTTGAGCCGCAATAAATTCAGCGATTTGCTCTGCAATCGTGGAATCGTCCGAACACTTCGCTTGATTAATTGATCAGTGAACGCAATTACACGACATTCTACAAACCTTTCGAGTAGCCTATTCGTTTGGGTAAGTTTTATTTACCCAACTGCCGGTGGAATCGTTCGGAACATGGATCGGTTATGAATTATACGCGACAAGAGTGTGCATGTTAAGATAATCGTTTAGAGGAAGCAAGGCAGAGGTAGAAGCGTCTTCATCTGACTGTTTATAAACTGTTCGTGTTGAAGGATCGTAGGCCTACTTTGGCTGAGGCGAAAACTTAACTTTAGCGAAACAAGGATTTGACATTTTCAAGCCCATTCAGCAGGCAATGCCAGTCATGATCGATCACCATAATTATCTTGTCATATTCGATGTATGTATGTATGTGCATGCATGATTGCATGTATATGGACATATGTATAACGCATTGAAATAACTTAATGAAAGCGCTGTTCAATGCTATGATAGATATATATTTCTTAATGCGATTTGGTTAATAAAGAGAGCGCTTGCTTACTTTCAAATTAACTTATCACTTAGGCTATACCTTCTATATTTACTCAGTTACTAACGAACTTTCTCTCTAACCCACTCACTACCTCACTCATTCACTCACTTAGTCATTCACTCACTCCCTTACTCAATCACTCATTCACTCACTCGCTGGCTCACTCACTTACTTACTTACTTACTTGCTTACTTACTTACTTACTTACTCACTTACTTACTTACTTACCAAGAAATGCAGGACTGAATGGGGGCCAGATGGCGTCATATTCCACGACCATCGTCGGCTACCCATCTAAGTATAGCTACAACTAACATGCATGGCTCGCTGTTGCTTAGCTCAACTGCATGTCTGCATCTGCCACTGTAGCATCACCAAGCACTGTTTCGTGTGCAGCATTTATACAGCGCAGTTTTTTTAAATGCATGCAAACCATGAATCACATACAGTAGACTAACCTGGACATTATCTGCTGAGTGGTGCTGCCGTTCCTGCACAATCCCCCGTCGATGCTCTGATCCGACGATACCCTCTCCACGTCCAATCGTGGCATGGCCCTCTGCTTCCTTCCCTCTCTCCCTCTAGCCAACAGCGCCGACCAGGCTCAGAAAAGGCGCCTAATAATCGCCTTCAGGGAACCAGTCTTCAACTGGTCCGAGTGTTCAGGGAACCAGACGATAGCTGAAACGAAACATCAAAGTTAAAAGGAGCGATAAATTTCTCTGCGCTTTTACGGACAGTCACAGAGGCATAGACACAGCCAGACAGAGGGACTTAGGCAGAAAGACAGTCACACAGATAGCTAGCTAATATGAACGACAGGCACGGACAGGAAGACAGAGCATGACAGCCGACAGAGGCACACATACCGCCGCATAGGTAAATAGCGCTGAGGTATACAAAAAGAGAAAACACAGATACGTAACCTACAGAGATAGAAACGGACTTGCAGACAGACAGACAGACAGACAGAGAGGCAACTAGACAGACAAATAGATTTGTGAAGCGTTATCGCATGGCTATCGTCTCGTCTATAATGATGCTTTGAGGTTTTTTTTTTACATTGCATGCTGTTAATCAGACAGGCAGACGGACGGACAGACAGACAGACGGACAGAGAGACAGACAGACAGACGCAGTTAATTAACATCCTTTCTCTTGTCCCATCCCCTGTTGTCTCTCTCTTTCTCTCTTTCTCAGTCTCTCTTTGTCTCTGTCTCTCTCTTCCTTGTAATCCTGTGTCTCAGTCTTTCTGTTTGTCTACGTATCTCCGCCTGTCTTTCCAAATATCTTCATAGAAAAACTTTGCACAAGCAGTAGCAGCAGCAGTAGCAGTAGCAGCAGCAGCAGCAGCAGCAGCAGTAGCAGCAGCAGCAGCAGCAGCAGCAGCAGCAGCAGCCGAAGAACCTTCCACCAAATGCAAGATGTCTTTTTCAGGCAACGGCTGCTGCACGTGGTAGCGGTACAACCACTGATAAAAAACAATACTCCCACTATCTGCAGACAGACTTAAAAACACACAACTGAAGGCATCGAGCAGCAAGAGCAACAGCAGCAGCAGCAGTAAAGAAGTAACTGCCGTTGTTTACACGTCTATCTGGAAGCAGTTCAGAGGAGGGTCAGAGAGAGGTTTTGAGGTCGAAGAAGGGTCCATCGGGTGAGGCTCAAACACGACCTCAACCATCAATGCAGATCTTCCTTGACGCTGCACAGTGTTTAATCTAGTCCTCCTCCTCTGTGGGGGGGGGAGAATTCAGGTTTCGGGGGGAACAATTTAGCGCCCAGACACTCGTGAGGCGTGCAGCGCGGAGAGGGGAGGGGTATGGGGTGGGATGTGCCCCTTCCCCGAAACTTTTTGAATTAGCCTTTTCTGTTACGAAGAGTCAAAATCCGTACAAATAAACAAACATATGGAAGGACAAACTTTCGGAATTATAATATAAAATTCTTTCGGTAGGAACAATTCACAATTGCACACCTCTTTTAAGTACCTCGCATGGTTAATATATAAATCAAAAACATTGCAAAACGTTCCAATTAACAGTAGTATAGCCATACTTTTTAAAAACTTTGTTGACATAAGAGGTCGCTAAACTCTCGAAACCATCTGGTGTAATTAGCTCTGGTAATGCCTATAATGCTAGCAGTGCTAGTCTTATTACGTGACTCGATGCTACATTGTGCAAACTTAAAACCTTGCCATTTAATTTGAAACGAGCATCGTAAGCGGACAAAAGCTCATTTTATTTCAACGACTAAATATTATATTAAATCTATATTGCTGTTTCTTATTCAGCAAACGAAAATTGAATTGAATTGAATTTTGTAAAGACCTTGTTATTTATTTATGTAGTAAAATAAGCTACATGATATCGATTCCAAAATGCTTTGCGGAATATGTGGCCATGTTTAACAGCTTCCCACATGCACAAGTGCATCTTTGCAATATAGGCAACATATTTATTTCTTTATTTTATTTATAATATACCATCGATGAAACTCTTGAGAGCGAAGTAGTAGAAGGTCCCGTAATAATTAAGATAATAGTCCTAAGGCAGCCATGGCTATAAAGTGTTGGCGTCTTCATTTTCTCGACCTCGGCATATGACGGCGGATGGTAAGTCCTCTCCCTGACCACATGTTCTTCCCATCAACAATTCATAATCATGTAGGTCGGTGCACTCGTTTCAAACATCATTATTCTTGTTATTAACCTCACTTTCAATTAGTGCTTGATGTGTTCCATGGGGCAGAAATGTAACCGTTAAAATAATTATTATAACAAGAAGGCAATCAACGTGACAGTAACACCGGAATTGAGTAGGCAGGTAGGACGTAGGTCTAGGCTACCATTAGGTAGGCTATACGTCAGTGAGTAGGTAAGTAGTAAAATATAAAATCAGATGAGCTAAAGACTTGACAAGTATTTTAGAGTTGACTTCTCATTAGGCGACGTACCTTCAAGGTGTCGAGGAGTCTTTCTTCGCTTTTACTTTACTCCCTTGACGACACGAGCGCCACAATCGCTTCTCCGTATGAAAAGAGTAATAATCCTCAATGTTCATTCATTCATTACTTAGTCTGACCTAGGTCACTGACGTCACGAATATGCCATTGAAAGTATTCCACGTATTGAACGTAAAAGTTCGGAACTGAAACGCAGACGATGATTCAGAATTATGGTCCACACAGCAACGAGAGATGCTGTAGTCTTATTTGTAGACGGGCAAACAGACAAACGAACAGACGGACAGACGGACGGACAAGCAGACGGTCGGATGGTTCAAAGACAAGCAATGCAGTCTTGGATCTTATCTCGACCCAGAGGCGCGCAGCAGACTTTCAATCTGGTGCCAGCTATCTCTTCCTGCCTCCTCCTCCCTCTAGCGTCGGGAGTTTCATCCAACACGATGCGCATCAACAATTAACCAACCGCTGCCGAAGACGACGATGGTGATGATGGTGATGATGATGACCGGTTACAGTGACTACAGCAGCAGCAGCAGCAGCAGCAGCAGCAGCAGTAGCATCAATTTGCCAGATGCAGAAGCATCCGAGATGTAATCAAACGCCGTCGTGTGTTCATCCTCTGAAGCCAACTGCTGCTGTGGTTGCTGCAGCTGCTGCTAGAGATGCGGGCGCGATAAACTGGCGCTGCAGCAGGTAGACACGAGATGCTGGAGGTGGTGCAGTCGACGATGCTGCTGCGGCTGCTGCTGCTGATGATGGTGCTGATGGTGCTGCTGATGATGATGATGTTGCTGCCCAGGCAGAAGGTGATGCTACTGTTGATGAGTTTATCCCTCTAACCCAGTAGCGCACAAACCTTAGAGACGAATCTGTATGGTTATATATATATATATATATATATATATATATATATATATAATAAGCATGCATAGGACCTATATATATCATATATTTATTTACAGGTCAACAATAATATATACAGATTCTTTTTATATATAACCACCCCTAAGTACACAATGTCTATATGGGACCATATATATGATACATGTATAAGATTATATTTATTCACAGGTAAATATCCATAAATATATATAAATATACAAGAATTCGAATTTATGGGATATGGTCATATATCGCAAGGTCAGAAGTCTGTATATAAATCCTTTAAATATATATATCAAAATTATATGTGCATATAAATCTCTCGTGTATATGCATGAATAAACATGTACAGCATGCAGCTGTTTGAGAGAATAAATAAGATACATTATATTCATTCATTCGTTCATTTATTGATTCATTTTAGGAACTTAGGCCCATATAATTATAGATCTATATATATATACACATTTAATTATCGCCATGTATATAATGTAGATTTAGAATTTATGTCATTTCTCAATATACGTGCAGATTCCTGGATTCGCATTATATTTCATCATAATACATGCATTGACCAATGAAAATGACCTTTTGTGTGTAAACTATATAAGTTATCATAAATATACTGCATGTTTATTCCAAAATATAATGTACTATGCATGCATGATATATTCTTACTGTATAGATATGAATTTATAATATTTATATTTATTGAATCTATAAGTGACCTGACACAGCAATAGCGCTATAGAATCCAAGAAGAACGACAGAAGAAGGAAAGGAATCAAGCAAGAAAGGGTAGGCCTATATAGGTGCCAGGCAGAATTAGGAAGTAGAGAGGAGGTGGCAGACTGGCACCGAGATCTCCCTTTTGCCCCGTCCGTGGTACACAGGCCAATAGGGTCTGAGTGCGTATACGCTCATTCACGGGCCATGCATCAGTCAGAGCAGAAGTCGAGAACCAACACAGACACTTGTGCACTGTGCAGAGACACGAGTGTAAACACACACAGCCACACACACAGCCACACACAGCCCCACACAAACACACACACGCGCGCGCACCCATATACACGCACAAACACACTCACACAAACACGCACACATATACATACGCACACAAATAAATATACACGTACATGCACACACATACCCACACACATACACAAATGCAATCACACATCCATACCTATTGATCACAGAGACATAGCGAAGCATACAAACACCAATACAACCACAGAGACAGAGAGAAGCACTCAAACAGAGAGACACGCACTCACAGATACAGAAAACAACAAATATCTACAGACACACATTCTCCCAGCAACCACGAGTAAAATCTGCTCTAATTTTTCTTTTCTTTTTCTTTTCTATAGCGCTTAAACGTTTATTGAATTTGAAACGTAAATTCTTAGCAAATTACAAATAAATTTAAATTAATTTTAGGTCAATTTAAAACATGAAAAGCCACCATGCAGAGAACAGATTCTCTTCAGTTGCGTAATAACACGGAGTCGATTCAGCAGACTCGAACTGACAGCCGTTAGAGAACATACCCACGGCGCAACCGAAAACCACCAAGCCCTTTTTCACTGACTGCAGTGTAAGATTTGCCAGGCGCTAAATCCGTCGGTAGCCTACTATACCACGGCGTACAGGCGATATAGTTACACGTATACGTTATACTCGGCTGCGTCTCCCTATTGGCCTACAGGCGCCCGAAGGTTTCGTTTACCTGCGGCGGCTGCCATTAATGGCGATGATGTACGATGTTCAGAGGCGGTTGCTGCAACGGGATTCAGCATCCACGATGCTTGCTCGAGAGGAAAGGTGGAAGGCGCTTCCAGTATCGAATTCGATTTCCCTAAACTACGGAGTCACAGCCACAAAGAAAAGAGGAGAGAATAGGGGAAAGGCAGACGCGTAGACGTACAGAGTGGTAAACATACAAGCACGTACAGTGACATGTAAAGAAAGGCATGATCAGAGAGGGAGGCATAGAGACACAAATATGCAGACACGAAGATATAATCCCGTGCGTAATAAATAAAATATGCAAGCACTGACGCATGTACATGTACTCGCAAAACACCCGGGCATAGACAGGCACATACAGTCTACGTGTGTGCCTAAACGTACGTCTCTGTGTAGCTGTATCTGCCACATAAACAGATGATTCTATTACGGAGATGTCTTGTATCCGTAGATTTGCTTGAATGAAACCGATACATATGCAATGAATGTTGACCAGAAATACCTTCACCTATTTCCCCCGGCATTTTATGACCTAAATGATTTCGATATCGTTGAGCTGTGTGAAGAAGTCTTACAAAGTCTGCGTAGAGTATTATTCGGATGAAACTATAATTTTATTCTAGTAAGGTTTAGTGAACCGACTTTGCAAGGCAAGGTCAGTTGAGATAATTTCAGGCAAGATGAAGATGAAAATTAAATGAAAATTGTGAGAGGTTGAGCTACAGAATGGAAGAGGAAGATGAAGAAGAAGAAGAAGAAGAAGAAGAAGAAGAAGAAGAAGAAGAAGAAGAAGAAGAAGAAAAAGAAGAAGATGATGAAGAAGAAAAAGAAGAAGAAGAAGAAGAAGAAGAAGAAGAAGAAGAAAAGGAAGAAGAAGAAGAAGAAGAAGAAGAGGAAGAAGAAGAAGAAGAAGAAGAAGAAGAAGAAGAAGAAGAAGAAGAAGAAGAAGGAAAGGAAGAAGAAGTAGAAGAAGAAGAAGAAGAAAAGAAGAAGAAGAAGAATAGGAAGAAGAAGAAAAAGAAGAAGAAGAAGAAGAAAAAGAAGGAGAAGAAGGAGGAGGAGGAGAAGAAGAGGAAGAAAAAGAAGCTGAAGAGGAAGAAGAAGAAGAAACGTTCTAAAATTTGCCATCGGATCCATTCCAAACACCCACACCCCCCCCCACACACACACACACACCCACACACCCACACACCCACACACACACACACACACACACACGCACACACACACACCATAGAGCCTACACGCATACACAGACAAATACATTGGTGTACGAGTCTTAGAGTAATGGCAACACTCTGATACGAAACTTTGTCCTTAACACAATAAATGTTTTATTTCGATCAAGATCTAATCTCACGCAATGCACTTCGAAGAAAAGAGAAACGATAGCAAGCCAATACTGCGCTGAAACGATAATAGCAATGAGGGCATAACATTACATTTGCAAGGGCACGTGACTATGGCTCGAGGTCTTCTCTTCGAACTATACCGATGCCCTGCATGGGGCAGCCATTAAGCATGCAACCACTGCAGATGCTTCAATGAGTTTTATTTCTTGCCAGGTCATCCAGCCATGCGTACCATACTACGCTCGTCATCATGTGATTGCTGAATATGTCGTTATTGGGTGCGATATCAAAACACATTAAGTGAACCTGTTGGGATTGAACTCTAGACTTTGGGTTGACCGTCCAGCACGATAACCCCATCGAAAACCCCAATGCACGTTTGCCTTGATCAATATTGTGGGGCGCGGTGGTCTAGTGGTGGCGTCGTTGCCTTGAAACCGGAAGGTTCGAGGTTCGAATCCAGCTCAAGTCGCCGCGTAGGGACCTTGGGCAAGTCCTTCACTCGCAATTGCTCAGCGCTTCGGCGTGAAACTCCGATGCAGTGTCCGCTCTGCAGTCGGGAGCGCCTCTGAGTAGAGTGCTTGAAGGGGCGCTATAACAAATGCACATACAAATGCACATACAAACATTATACTTCGGCGCCCGCACATTGGGGCAAGAGGGAGCACTTAACGACCCTCTGAAAAATTGACAACAATTTTCTTAACAACGACTCTTTGTTGTTGACAAATTTCTCCGTGCTACAGCACTAATCATATTAATGAAACACAACGTGAAACTAAAAAACTCACATGTAGAAATATTTATAAAAATACCTATCTTCTTGATTTCCTGCAATATGCATTATTCACTCTCGTACTAATATTATATTATATAAATTATAATAAGCATTTATAAAGCGCCTCTTACAGACGGGTTATTCAGAGGCGCTCTCAGCGTGACAGCCCCGAGGAAATAACAAAGACTTCAAGCAGCGAATGGCTGAAGATGACATCCCAATAAGATCTGACTACGGATAGTGGGAGGGAGGTCATTCCACATAGAAGGGTCTACAATGGCAAAGGCACGGTGTTGGGCCATGGTAGTCCTTGCCCTTGGAACCAAGATATCAAGTCGATCAGCAGACCGGAGAGGGCGGGAAGAGACTGCAGCTAGGGGTTTATGGTTTGTTTATATGTATAAGCATTTATGCCTACCCGTGAACTATTGCATTTTGACCTTCCTACAATACAATACTGTACAATAGTATCTCCGGGCGCCTACGGGCAGATTCTATTGTCATACAATAGTATCTCCGGGCGCCTACGGGCAGATTCTATTGTCATTTATTATCATTTTATTATCATTTTATTATCATTTCATACTAGTTTTATTATCATTTTTATCATTTTATTATCATTTTATAAGTCCGAAGTCGTTAATTTACTGAATCGTGACGGAGACGAAGAATTTAAGTCTGTCGTAATTATTATGTTTTGTCGGTGCAATAACTTTGCTGCACTCACTGTTTAGCTGCCGGGAACGAGTGGCCGCATAACAGGCGACGTGTGTGTGTGCTTGTGTGTGTGCGTGTGTGTATGTGTGTATGTGTGTGTGTGTATGTGTGTGCGTGTGTGTGTGTATGTGTGTATTTAATATTCTTTTTGCAAACTGACATACAACTCGGTGTGATCACAATTCACAGTATATTAACGGATGGCTACAAGATATCACAGGAGTCAGATTTAACTGTTTGGCGGTCATGCAGGCCTTGCAGGGCTCTCCACGCGTCATGCTGCTCATTTTACTAGCTTCGTCTTCCGAATGGAAGGCTGAGTCGACCTTTGGAATGGTAGCAGCTGCTGTTACAGACACAATAGACAGATGAAGATATTGCAGCGTGCATTCTCTGCGTCTGAGTAGAAAGACGTATTATTTGATGGACAGCGACGCGCATAAAATAAGATGTAGAGATAGGCAGAGATACTTACAGACAGGCAGATGGTGAGAAGAGATTGTAAAACACCGTCTGTCAATGTTGATATAGTGACAGAGATAATAGGAAGCGACTGATTAAAATCAGAGACAAACAGACAGACGGACGGACAGACATGATCAGACGTATACGCAGAAATACTGACAGACCAACATTTGGACATAGGGGCGCTACATAGTCAGCCTCTGTTGATGCAATAGAACAAGACAGACAAAGAGATAAAATACAACAGCGAAGAAAGAGACGGACCCAGATAGACAAAGACCATACAAGGACAGACAAGCGTAAAGACAAACACCATACAAGGGCAGACAAACGTAGAGACAAAGACCATACAAGGACAGACAAGCGTAAAGACAAAGACCATACAAGGACAGACAAGCGTAAAGACAAAGACCATACAAGGACAGAGATTGTAAACCAATTCACCCTCCATTGTTCGACCGACTCACACAACAATAGCGATCTGTTGTCCTGCCATCTCCTATGATCTCCCGCGTCTTTGTCTCTTGCACCTGTCGATGCTTTCACCCCCAGCCCCACCCCCAACCCCGCCAGCCGTAGCAGCTTCCCACAATGCATCGGAGTACTGAGTGCGCCCGTGCACTAGTCGACCGGAAGTTGTGCTCAGAGACAGCAGCAGCAGCAGCTGGGGTCAATTGGGTGCATCGAACGAGCACCTGCCGCTCACTTGGATCGTCCTCTGAAGACGTCACAGCCACTTTCTAGACGACGATCACAATGCATTATGTAATAAGACACGCATACTAGTATATATATATATATATATATGTGTGTGTGTGTGTGTGTGTGTGTGCGTGTGTGTGTGTGTGTGTGCGTGTGTGTGTGTGTGTGTGTGTGTGTTATATGCATATACATAATTATTATAGGCGGGCCTTATTACATAATGCATTGTGAGCGTGTATATATTATATGATTACATAGGCGCAGAGCAGATATCTAACCAAGAGAGCACTAAGAGTACAGCAGCTGTATCTCGCAGAGGCATATATACATATATAAATTATATATATAAATAATATATATATCATATGTATATAAATTATATATGTATAAATTATACATATATAAATTATATATATAAATTATATATATTATATATATAGGGGCGCATCCAGGAGATATTATTACGGGGTGTGTTTCATTTCGAACAGGGTCAATGGATGTGATCTGAAGCGCGTAGAATTATTTTAAATCGGAAATTATTTATATGGGGGTTGAAATCGTAGACTCCCTAAACTCGCACAGTGATGCGCCCGTATAGTGTGCAGTGCTAGCGACCTCGCCTTCTTGGCCTCGGCATGTCGAGATTGATCCTATGTGAGGAAGGGTATACACGAGAGACGGAATACAGAGAGGAGTATCAAAGAACTGAATAGGCTTGCAACGTCTACTCAATAATTGATATATACCACACGATCGAAATGGAACAGTGCGCAGCAGATATTTAAGCAAGAATAAGACTGACAGCTGACTGATATTATTATTTTGATAACTGATAAACCTTCTTTTATCAATGCCCAGATGATTCAGAATCTTGTCTGTCTCTATAGCTGCTTACTCTCGCTCCCCCACCGTCTGTCCCTATAAAAGCTGCTTAATATACTCTCGCTCCCCATGCACCGTGTCTCTTACTTCCCTTCTCTATCCCTCTCTGCATCTCCGTCCCTCGTTAATTCTGTCCTTCTGTCTCTGTCTCTGTCTCTGTCCGCCTGTCTCTTTGACTTCCCCCCTCTCTCTCTCTGTGTGTCTCTTTCTATGTCTGTCACTGTCTCTCTGTCTCTCTGTCTCTGTCTCTCTGTCTGTCTCTCTGTCTCTGTCTCTGTCTCTGTATCTGTCTCTGTTTCTGTCTCTGTCTCTGTCTCTGTCTCTGTCTCTGTCTCTGTCTCTGTCTCTGTCTCTGTCTCTGTCTCTGTCTCTGTCTCTGTCTCTGTCTCTGTCTCTGTCTCTGTCTCTCTCTCTCTCTCTCTCTCTCTCTCTCTCTCTCTCTCTCTCTCTCTCTCTCTCTCTCTCTCTCTCTCTCTCTCTCTCTCCTTGCGTACGTATACATGTAGATTCCGCTAGACGAGTCAAAAATGCAGCATGACGCTGTTATCAGAACTGCAGATTGCACACAAAACAACATTGTTTGTTTGTATTACTGCTTGCGTGCATTAGGCATTTATATAGCACTGGGTTCTTCAGGCGGTGTAGTACGAACGCCTAATGAACAATGTGCATACGTACAAGGTCAAACATGCATACATAAATATAGGCTATATATAATATATGCTCTAAAGAAGATAGGGTTACAGAAACTCTGTAAGATAGTCATAGTAAATTCAGTTATAGCTAATACTAGTAAGCCTATATCTATGTGCATATATTGTATATATATAATATATATGCATATATATGTAATTGTATATCTAACCTATGTGACACAGGAAACAATATGCAGAAACAATATACAGAGCGCGCCCGTCTTTATCATCCATTATGTATGCATATATGCACTGATCCGCTATCAGTCTATATATACCTGTGCAGGTGTTTGATATGTTTGCTTCTGTGACCTGTACCGTACTCTATAGTCTACATAGAGTGGGTTGTAAAAATATAAAACCCACGTAATGCGGTTGTCTATACACTGTTCGTCTGGCCGTGTTCCATTTAGCATAGAGATGTTTATGTCTATGTTTATATATCTAACCTGCAGTAGCTACGTTCCGAAGATCAGTGGAGGCAAGAAAATCCCAGCAAAGAGTGAACAGTCCAAAAGTAATGTCTCATCTGCTGCTCTTCTTATGCTTCATTATGCTGCGCTGTAGTCGTTCGCACAGTTTATTCCTCGGAGTCGCGAGAACTGTTGATTATTATCTCAAATACAACAATTATACACAAGCGCGCGCCAAGATAAAATTAGAACCGTTACTGACACCTAGCGGTCGGTTGCAGCCTATCTATAATAAGCAGCTGCTGTGCATAAGTTTAGGCGCGTCGGTGTGTGTGCGTCACTGTGGTATAAAGACCTAATTGTTCTCGACGGAGGGCTGTTCGGTAGCGCGCTTCATGTGGAGTCTAACGACTGCGATTCCTAACCTGATTAACTTTCTTGGTGCACTTATTAGTATTAATATTTACTTACTTATTGTGGTCGTGAAGTCAAAATGTCTAAAGCGCTGCTCGAAAACTAAACGTGAGGCATCAGGTTGTTAATAAGCGCTACGGCGTGTCAGAGAGGTTGTTCAATGATGGCAGGTTGAAGATCCGTCTATAGAGTACTGGTACTCTCAGATAATTGCAATGTTCATTTTGAAACTGCATGAGCTAATCGTTGAGTTCAATGCACGTCACTCGTGTCCCTGTCAGAAGACTATCAACGCACTTATCTATGCATCTTGCCTAATTAGAGGGCTTTTTAAAAATAATAATCTTTTCTTTAATTAAACGCCTGCAAGACGCACTGCGCTTTACATTTACAAGTTATGCATTAATCTTAATTAAACTTAACAACTAACTGAACAGACAGCTTTGCAATTACACGGCGCCAATGGCAGCCTACAAAGCAAATCCGCCCAACGGGGGCTCGAACTCACTACCTCTCGCACTCTTGGCCAGCGTGTTAACCATTACTCTACCGGGCCTCCCCAAACGTGCAGTTCTACACAAAATGTGCAGTTGTAAATGAATTTGTGCAATTGTAAAAGTAGTTATGTGCAGTGAAAATCATAAGAAAAAGGTGATTGCAGCCGGTTTACCACGGAAGAAGGACGTGTGCTGTGAGAAATAAACAGGAAGGTGAAATAAAACAATTTTCAAGTTGATGACTAAAACAGATCATCATTTCTTCATCGCCCCCTTATGAAATTTCGGGCAAAAGCTTGAGACAAATTTCTAAACAAACGACTAAAAAAGGTCATCAGTTTTTTCGTCGCCGAGTTGCGATATTTCTGGGAAAAATTTTATGAAACGACAATAAATTTTCGTCAAACAAAGCCGACTAACAAACTTCCTGGTTTAGCCTACGTAAATACTAGCTTCAAAATGGATTTCCGTTGGAGATGTACCTTAGCACCTACACCCTAGAAATAATACACATTCATTTTACAAGTTGCTGAAATCTAATTTATATTGCAGAGTGGTTGGGCTGGCTCTGAGACACTGAGTAGATATCTTGAATGGGCGTTTTGCATGAAAAATGAAAGACTGAATTAATTAAAAGCTCAATGAAAGCCTTTAGAATTACTTTAATATTTTCCAGTGACAAAGATTCAGTAAGATGTCGAAGATAAACCTGCTGTCTTACTCATTGCTACTGGAAGAAGTAGAAGTCAATCAGAATGTAAAGAAAGATCCTTCAATTGAATTACTGAAAACACGTTTTGTATAAATATGAGTAAAACAAGTTCTTGGCATCAAGAAACACTGGGCCACCTAGCGAATAGAAGAGAATCGATTGCACAAGAGCAATGCATTTTCAGTCCAGTGATGATGATGCTGCCATCTAGCTATCGTTATATTCCGTCGACATCAACGCGTGATAATCGTTAGGAAATCATCGTCATCACCACTGCTCTTGAAGAGCAGTGGTGATGACGATGATGATGATAATGATGATGATGATTACGACAACGACAATGATGATGATGGTCTCTGCATAGAAGAGCCGCTCTTTTATATGCAGAGACCATCATCATCATTGTCGTTGTCGTCATCATCATCATCATCATCATTACCATCATCATCATCATCATCATCATCATCATCATCATCATCATCATCATCATCATCATCATCATCATCATCATCATCATCATCATCATCATCATCATCATCATCATCATCATCATCATCATCATCATCCTCATCATCATCATCATCCTCATCGACATCGTCATGATCATGATCATCATGAATCCTTGATCATCATCATCATCATCATCGCCATCATCATCATTGCGCCTCTGAGTAGGTACCTTGAAGGGGCGCTATATAAATTACGATTTATTGTTTGATTGATTGATCACCATCATCACCATCATCAACATATCATCATCATCATCATCACCCTCACCATCATCATCATCATCATCATAATCATCATCGATATCGTCATGATGATGATCATCATGATCATCATCATCACCACCTTCATCATTGCGCCTCTGAGTAGGTACCTTGAAGGGGCGCTATATAAATTACGATTGATTGTTTGATTGACTGATCACCATCATCACCATCATCAACATAATTTTATCATCATCACCATCATCGCCATCATCATCGTCATCATCGTCATCATCATCGTCGTCGTCATCGTCGTCGACGTCATCATCATCATCGTCATCATATTCGTAAGCGCCATCATCATCGCAACCATCATCACCAATTCGCCATCATCGTATTCGTCGTCATCATGATCACCACCTGTTTCTTTTTCTATTTGTATTGTTTTTCTATTGTACTGCATTGAATCGTGCTGTTATATTGAATCGTGCTGTTATATTGCAGTCGTGCTGTATTTACGACAATTTTTCCATCGTCAGCATATCAAGCTACTTTTATTGTAGACTGCTGCTCAACGGTTGCCAATGACAACCGAAAGACCAGATCACCCGTTTTAGTTTCTGTCGGAGGAACCGATACATAACCGACGATTGCGATGATCGCAGCTGACGCCAATTATTAGGATCGTCCGCCAGTTGTCTGCGAGAAAGCGTGACCAGTGGCGTATACCAAGGTTTCTGCTTGGGACACTTGTGCAGAGCTTCGGTGGTATAGGCCCTTGAATGACCCCATCCTCTGCACTGATCGAGATTTTATCCGAATCTGTCTGTCTGTCTGTCACCCAATGTAGTCATCGGTCTGCAGGCCTTAAAATGTCGTCAGAAATTTCAAGTACGAAAAAGCCATGTATTTCTAAAAGAAATTCTCAATCTGGTTTCGTCTAGCCTGCAAAAATTTTACTGAACCGAATTTTTGCCGCTTTGGGATTTTGCCGTTGTTTGTGCGCTTGTAGCATAGCAGCGCCACTTAAATAAACTCTGAATTCATGCATAAAATTAATAATAATTAATCAACCACCACATTCATTTAAATTCCATTTTAATAAAGTGGAACATCTCAATTTAACCAAAGTAAACGTGACTATACGCTACGTGCGTCTATCCAAGGACTAACACGCACAAATTCTGCAACGAACCGCAAAAGATCAGTGAATGAGTCACGAAAATGAAAACTCACATTTTAAACATAAAAATTAATCTAAGACCAAGATGATTATCTGAAAATAAATAAAATAAAAACTAAACTGAAGTGATTAATGATAAACTAAACAAAACTAAAAATACCTATACAAGCAACTCCAGTGATGTGTGACGTCATTGATAGGTCTTTCCTCCAATTTTCCTAGGCTCTAGGCTCTAGTGCCTGTCGTCACACAGAGTGAAAAATTAAATCACAGCAGTCCTGTCGTCATTAGGAGGCATGTGAAATTGTGAATGCTGGCGAACCTACGAATGAGGCTCGCTATTTCAGTCTTTTCTTCTACAGAGACCGAGATGGCGAACCCCGTGCATAATTTCCATGTACATACTTATTACTTACACACATTCATTAATTAAGCCATATGAAAACAAACATGCATAAATACATGCCGACATCTACATTCAAACACAGACACACAGACACACACAAACACGCACACACAAATATATATTATGTGTCTCTCATATACAAATAAATTTTATAATATTAATTGTGCACATTTATCAAACATTGTCTTTATGCAGACACAGTAGGCCTAGCTGAAGCACATAAATTATACATGCAGGTGTTATACCTCCGTTTATTACGTAATTAAGATTGTTTCTTACATGTTTAACGACACTGCCATTTCAAAGATGATTTATTGTCGCCAGGCCATTTTGGTCCCCGTGTACACACCGTGCTAGCCAGAGATTTTCGAATCTCTGATATAGCCACCTTCGGGAAGCGAACCGCGGCCCGCACGCTCTCTTTCACAGAATCGCGTACAGACGCGCGGCCTGCGCTCTTACCGATGTAGCTAAGCGAGCCAGTTGTAATTACGATCAATATTGGGCCCTATATAGTATATATATACCTACGTTGCTCATAGTCCAAAATCTAAAGAGAAATGGCTTTGTTTGTTTAAGTCTACCTGTATGAAGATTAGATAGAGCAGACGAAACAACATTAGTGGGCTATTTATAGACCTGCATTCACGTTGACCCATACACTTAAAAGGTTTCAAGTGTGCATAGCAGAGCATAGCCACACATGTATAGGACAATCGACGTGGTAGGCTATATTAATTTCAACAGAAAATTGCCAATTCTCAATATTATTTTATCCGCTGACTTGTTGACAATAAATGACAGTTGGGTAGCAACTGTTAGCTTGTGCATAGGATATGATTATGAGTTATTACAAATATTTACATGCCTTATATAACGCATGACGAATAAATATAATATATTGTAGTCTATATATATATATATATATATATATATATATATATATATATATATATACAAATTATATATATTCAAACTGTCTGAATGCTGACTTATCAAAGCTAATGTCCTTGCCCAAAGCATTCGTTCAGTCATGTTGACAGTTGCTTTTCAAGGGCGCTAGCCCACACTCTGTATGGGCTTCTTTAACACGTCTTGATAAAAGCGAAATGTTCTTTTATGCTCGTGAGCAGGACGTTGCATTAAACATTTTATATGTTATACATTTTGAACAATAAAACTGCAATACATCATTATATTATGTGCGTATTTGTGTATCGGTGTGCGTATGGGTGCGTATGCATTTGAGTGTGAGTGAATGTGTGTGCGCGTGTGCGCACGGGCGTGTGCTCGTATTGAAATATGTATATATGCCTAATATTATCTACTGTATGCGATTGAGAACGCATTTTGTTTGCGAAGCTGTGTATACATGAGACGGATGATTTAGTGAGACTCTGTAAGAATGAGCTTTGCTAGACTCTACAGTATAGGCCGATAAAACGAGCATATCAGCTGGACTAACAGGAAGCATAGGTGCGTATATGTTAAACTGTCTACATAACATTATGTGTCGATTTCGACTGAACGTTATGAAGTCAAGATGTTCCTGATGTTAGCTTTGTACACATGTAGGCCTGATTAGGTCTTTTAATCTGTTCAGTCTGATTTGGCCTCCCTGCAGCACTTATACTCAGAGGGCCGTAAATCTGTTTCTAGATGTGGGGAGGAAAAATTTGAAATCGGAATTCATGTTCTCAACGTAAAACCGTGTTAGACTTATTCTGATTGTTGCTTACACACACTGATGTCATCTTGCAATTTAACGAAGTAATGCCAGTGTGTTCACAGAAACTAGATTTATTTGCAAAATAATGTGAATTATAGGTTAGGTTAATAATTCAACAATCTCTGTGGCCTCTGAGGTCGTGGGTCCGTGTGTGCTTTGCATACATTGCACACATGATAGCTATACGCCACTGAAACTCCAACCAAAACATGCAGATTTTTTCGTGGAAGGAAAAAATGACAGATATCTGAGCATATTGATATAGCGCTGTTTGTGACTTTCTGATGCACACATTTAGGTAATGGCCATTTGTTTATGTATAATTGTATAGGCTATGTTAAAAGCTGCCTTAATAGAGAAGGCAGTGTGCATATGCACTATTTTGTCGAACATAACCAGCACAAAAATTGACACAATCCTGCTTGAAGTGATTTGGAAAACGAAAAAATTAGACTGTTTAAATTATTTAACACACAGCACTTTATTCGTGAATTTAACTTGTTTGAAATTATTTTTTATCCTCTTTAGGCCTACTGTAACAGTCGAATACGCTGTATAATGTAGGCCTACGTGATCTTGAGTTGAACTGATATCAGTATTTCTTCTTTCAAATATGAGAGCCCACACTCCAAATATGATTTACCTATATACAAATGTATACATGTTATGTAAGCATGAATCATGAATTTAATGTGTTGTATGAGAAATTATAAAGCGCCTCGTACAGTAGCCTACTAGCTATTCAGAGGCGCTCTCAGCCCCGAGGAAATAAGAAAGGCTTCAAGCAGCAAAGTGCTGAGGGTGTAACCCAGTGAGATCTTACTACGGATAGAGGGAGGGAGACCATTCCACATAGAAGGGTCTACAATAGCAAAGCTCGGTGTTAAGCCATAAATAAACTTTGTCCGAGGGACTAGGAGATCAAGTCGATCAGCAGACCGGTTAGGGGGAAGGGACTGCGGAGAGGGGTCTGTGCATCAAACCACACAGGTATTTAGAAGCTTGTTCATTTTGAGGTTACATGTACATGTATGTATGCTATAATTACACGTATTTGCATAATTATAATATGTATGTGATTTGTCCATAGGCCTATACGTCACATCGTAAATTTCTCCCGTTGTGTAATAATGAAGAAGAGATCCAATGGACACATTAACACCTTTTGGGAGCTTTGATCTCACAGGACAAGTTTTCAAGTATCCACGATTCGAGGCAATGTGCAATCGCCTACAGCTTGCCAACCCTAACATTAAATTTGTGACACAGCTGAGAGAAATAATATTGTGGGGAGGGAATTCCTTCACATTCCCTCCCCAGGTTCAAAAGTGGAGAGGGAAGTCCCTCCTTTCCCTCCCCGGGATTTACGGTCCTGCTCAGAGACTATTTTTGAGACTTCGTCGATGGGAGTAATCCTCAACTGTATCTTTTTGTATTGCAGAAAGCATTTTATAAAGCGGCTCTATATGTATTGTATGAGCACTTGTCATAGCGCCCCTTCAAGAAATCTACTCAGAGGCGCTCCTGACTACATCACGGACACGGAATCTGAGTTTCACGCCAAAGCGCATGAGCCATTGCGAGTTAAGGACCTCTTCAAGGTCCCTATTCGCGGCGGCTTGAGGTGAATTCGAGCCCGCAACCTTCCGGCTCCAAGGCACCAAACTTATCCCTATACACCACTGCTCCCCACTCTAGTAGAGTAAACCGTTCAGAGGCGCTCCCAGTGCGCAAGACCACGAGAGAATAAATATTTTATGAGGATAGCAAAGGAGGAGGAACGGCTACCATGCAGCTAGAATTTGTGACCAAGTAGATGGGGACACTGTATTCAAAAGATAAGAGTGCGTTAATTGAGGTAAAGGACAGGGACTGAGCCATTACTGTTTTAGTATGAGGACCTAGAAGATAAAAACCTGTTTGAAGAGCAAAGTGGCTGATGCGATGAGGTTGAAATGAGAACGAAGTATTATATCGATTAGATTAGATTGTTTTGCGATAAGACCCCGTTGTGCTTTGGAGACCAAGATGAGAATTTTGAATGTAATGCGTGTACTGAGAGGAAGCCAGTGCTGTTGCTCAAACGTAAAGGTAGAAATATTCCAAGAGTAGCGTGGTAGGCGTGCTATTGATCGGGCGGAAAGTATTTGACTACCGGTACCGACTGTTAGAGTAGATCTGAAAGACGAGCCTCTTGCAGACCAGTGAGAAGGGAATTGCAGTAGTCAATTCAGGAGCTCATTGAGTCAGTCAATCAATCAAAAAATCAATCAATCAGTGTGTCGAAGTGAACGGCTAATCAATCTGTCGATATTGCATTTTCTACACAAAAGGTTCAAGTTGTCATTCAAAGGTTTGAACAGAAGAGACAACAAATCCCGCTTACATGGTCATCTAATTTCACACACGATTCATGATGATAATATTGTCAATGCGATCACAATCAAACAGGTTTCGTGAATTTTATACATTTAGGCGATCGCTTTTGTTTATTATTCCGTTTCCACTTGAGTCTTACTTTATAAAATGGCTGTACCGAAGTTGTTTTTCTGTCTGTTCATGTTTCCCATCCGTGTGCACTGTACATCACTGTATAGTGTATTCCATAGCACTAATAGCGAGATAGCAAGATTATTTTAAGCACTTATTTCGCACACTATACATATCCTTATCAGAAATGTACAATGCAAAAATCACAGAGGCTATCCTAATAAAAGTGAAAAAATTCTCCAACTATTTCGCTCATTTATTTTACGAATTGCTTCACCGTGTCATTTCAGATGTCGAGCCATTTGCCTGTCACAATGACCCTTCGAAGGTAGACTCGCTTCGACAGGTGGAACTCCTTAGACCATTATCACTCAGTCTCCGCCATGAATTTTCGACGCAACACTAAACAACGTCTTCAGCGGTAAACATATAGGGCCTACGATGTCCTGTTCCAAATTAACATGATGATATTAATATATTTTATTATCAAGTTATCTCTTCTTCTTTATCTTTCCGTATAATTATGAAAGACTTTTGGTCTGTCTTGTTAAGGCCGATTCTTGTCATTCTTCTTTAATATGGTTCTGTTTATACCTCGTTGTCCAGTTTCATTAATAAATGCAAATCATTTGCTGTTCTTTTTCCCTTCCATAATACAAAGGCGGTCCTGATTAGGGTCCATGGTCCCTTCTGGGTATTCCTATATTGCATTCCTACGCTACTGATTAGTTACCATATAATTGTAATAATTGTTTCCATGCACTTTATAAGCGTTTAATAAGCTTGTTATTGGCAATAATTCGTAAGCATGCAGGATTAACATTAATAATTCCTGACCGTGATATTTAAAATGTAGGTGGACAGAGAAAATTCATATTTTAATTTGTATTTTCGCACGATTTGACAGAATGAGCAATTAGAGAAACAAATCTATTCAATTTATTCTGTTGTTCGTTCATTCATTCATTCATTAAATCAATAGGCCTAACTCATTCGTTCATTCATTCATTCATTCATTCATTCGTTGTGTTCTTCTTAGGTTGTTGAAATTTTCATGTGTGCTGATTCCATTGGTGGTCTGGCTAATTTTCCACTATCGAGGTAACTTAGATGTGCATTTCTGTATTAGCAATTTGTTTATGTCGTTCGAAAATTTGGACAGTTGACAGGCTAAAATTAATAAATAAAATTACGTCTTTTAGGCTACTTCCAACCGGGTCACCCACAGTTTAATCAAGGAGTCAACTAATAGTATTTCTTATTTTATAGAGAAACGACAATTTATATGGCGCCGTATATACCATAGTGCGGCCACACGGCTTAATGGCGCTTCATAAAAGATTAACATGCGACGTAAGTAATTGGTCTGGTCTTCGTCTGACTGAATTACTTATGGGTCCGTCTCATTGTCTGTCTGTCTGTCTGTCTGTCTTGCTATGTGTCTGTCTGTCTGTCTGCCTTGCTATGTGTCTGTCTGTCTCTCTGTCTGTCCGTCTTGCTATGTGTTCATGCGTCGCAAAGACCTATTGGTTGTTCCTCTGTTTATTTCGTTAAAATTGCTCCTCGGTGGCGTTCCAGTATACATTTTCAGCATTACATTACATACCGCTCGGTTACGTTACATTATGTCAGATTGCATTTGGCTAAAATTGAATTATGTGACACTACGCTGCATTGCACTGCGTAGCGCTATTCTGGAATTACGACACGTTGCATAGTGTTTCATTACATTACAATTTAAAGTACGTTACATGGCATTACGTTACATTAGATGACGTCATGCTACAATCACATTACGTCGTAGTACTATCCGAAATATTCTATTATGCGCTACGGCATGATATAATATTACCGTAAGTTACGGTACTTTACACTGCGTTGCACTACAGGGCGGATTGTAACGTTACGTTTTGCGCAGCGTTTTTTTTAACTAACGA
Source organism: Lumbricus terrestris (assembly GCA_949752735.1). NCBI lineage: Eukaryota > Metazoa > Annelida > Clitellata > Crassiclitellata > Lumbricidae > Lumbricus > Lumbricus terrestris. The sequence continues at coordinate 66,728,443 of OX457038.1, forward strand.
CATTGTTTTCCAGGACTGTTGTCTTTTCCAGGGACCCCTACGCACCATCCCAGGGAGTTCAGTCCGTCTTCCTACTCGGAAGCCTTGCGACAAAGAGCATCGCCGACTGGTAACATTCTGCTGGCTCTCACGGACCTCGGAGCCTTCGAAATGGCGATGAACTTCTACGAGACGTCGCTGAAGAAGCTGAACATCACATCCTACCTCTTCCTGTCGCCCAACCCGAAGACCTGCCGCATGCTGAACGACGAAGGCATCGCCTGCTTCGATTACGGATCGGACCCCGACTCCGACAAGAGATCTCTCTACATGAGCAAGGACTTTGTGCGCAAGATGAACCTCCGCACGAGTATGATACTTGACGCGCTGAGACTCGGCTACAACGTCCTTCACACGGACGTCGATGTGTTCTTCTACCGGGACCCATTCGAAGACCTTCCCTGCCAGGATGGAACCTGTGATGCGGCCATTCTCTGGGACGGTGTCGTCCACAACGCTGGCTTCCTCTACCTGCATGCCACTCCTCGTGCGATTCAGCTTTACGAGGATATGCAGAAGACTGCCGAAACTACCCGTAAGGATGACCAGACGGCGCTGAACGAAGCGCTAAAGCGTCTCGGTAGCAACATCAGCTTCGTCACGCTGCCCGTCAAGAAGTACGCGTGCGGTAAGTTATTCTACGAGTTGAGGAGGAACAGTGGGGACGGTCTTCCACCGGAATTCACCAAGGATTTTATAGTTGTACATAACAATTGGATCGTCGGTATCGAGGCGAAGGTGTATCGGTTCAGGGAGATGCAGCAGTGGCAGTACGACGGTAACGCTTATTATTCGAGCGAAACGAGGAGGTATCTGGTCTACGAGAACACGGTTACGAAATCTACGACGATTCAGAAGGCGGAGGTTGGCTGGGAGGAGGAGAAAACGGCGCTACAGAATGCTCTGATGATAGGCGCCGTGCTGAACAGGACTGTCATTTTTCCGCAGTTCCATTGGGGTGACAAATTCTGTTCGTTTCTGTGTTGGATCAAGATCAAGGATTACGAAGCGATCTTTGCTAACAGGTATTGATGACTGTCAATACTATTGTCACCTTTGCTGATGCCTGTCTCTACTATTGTCACTTTTGCTTTCAATGTAGGTATCCACCGTAAATATAGTGACGATGACGACGATTTTAATAATAATGCCACTATCAATAATAATACTATCAATAATAATAATAATGATAATAGTAATAATAATAATAGTAGTAATAATAGTAATAATTATAATAATAGTAATAGTAATATTAATAGTATAACAGTAATAATAATAGTAGTAATAGTAATAATAATAATTATTATTATTGTTATTATAATTATAATAATAACAATACTACTACTACTACTACTACTACTACTACTACTACTACTACTACTACTACTACTACTACTACTACTACTACTACTACTACTACTACTACTACTACTACTACTACTACTACTACTACTACTACTACTACTACTACTACTACTACTACTACTACTACTACTACTACTAATAATAATAATAATAATAATAATAATAATAATAATAATAATAATAATAATAATAATAATAATAATAATAATAATAATAATAATAATAATAATAATAATAATAATAATAATAATGATAATAACAATAATAGTAATAATAATGCTGTCTTCTTTGTCGGTACCATACCTTACATGCAATGCGTTAGTGTTAGTCAAGAAAACGGAGCATATCGCGTATAGACATAATATATGCAGTGCTTAAAGAGTCGAAAAAGAAGTGCCTGCACACTTTAAGCCCTGGACCTATGTAGCGCTACAATATGGATCCTGTTGGCTCCTACCACACGGCTCCTGTGAGCATTACCATTACTGTAAGTCTGTAACATCTGACACGTGCAATGCAATATTTTTTTCAGGTATCGAGAGCACCTGTTCCTGGCGCACCCTAAAGTTCCCTCGTCAACCAAAAATTCCTTGTCATCTCAGCATTCGATTCTTATGCCGAACGAAGATAGGAACACCGCGGGAATAATTGTACATCGTCCTGATGATAGGAAGCGCGGTCCAACTGCCATCGAAATCAAAGCCTGGTTTGGCAGCGTTGCGGAAAAGGTCTTGCGCTTCTCAGATCTCTATGGCAACTTCGAGAATTTGAGAGAGCTAAGCTTCGAAGAATTTTCGACTTTCAATGCAGCTTTTGCTAAGTCGTTTCACAAGGGAAGTTACAGACAGTACTAATAGCACTTTATTATTGAAGGATAAGTATGTGGATGAAGTCTTTCAGTGGTTGGTATAAGCTATTTGACTGTTCTGATCAAGACCGTATACCTATGGGTGTTTTGGAGTGTTTGAACAACCCCGAAATGAAATAATGTCAAAATAAAATAATGCATTTTCTAACACGCGATGTAAGATCCAGAGTGTATTGTGTAAGATCTAATGACATCTAATTTTTAAACTCTTAATTTATATGCGACATTTTGCAATAGTCTAGATCACGATTATGTAGCCTACTAGATCTATCTAAGGAATTTACAAATCGCTCTTTCCAGATAGCTATTCAGAAGCGCTCCCAACCCAGGCACTATATATAGTCTCCCAAAGAGGAAAGTCTTGAGTAGTTTATTAAAAGGATACAAAGTTAGCGGACGAGGATTAATACGGGTAGTATTTACTAAGGAAGATGTGGTGGAACAACTGATAAAGGTTCTAAACAGACACTAACAGATGAACTACATATTCTAGATTCTTGCATAAAGTGAAGGACGAAATGGAAGAAGCGTTAGTACAGATCTCCAATGAATCAATGCAGACTGAAGATGTAGCAAAGGAACGGCGAGATGCCCTAACAGGATCATTTTGTAGAAGGAAACAGCAGTGAACTATGTATAACTATATAGGCATACTTCTTCACAAGTATTATACAGTCAGTTCAACTTTATCCAGTCTTGTGTATAAGGGCATTTAAAGATAGTCAATTTTGGTGGAGTACTTGAATGAATATAATATTGCCAAACGTTGTCAACATGGATTCACTAGTTGTCACTCGTGTTTGACAAACCTGCGTGCTAAAATTGCTAAAATGCTTTGATACATTCTATAGATAAAATTTAGATATAATTGTAGATATAATTTACCCAGGGTTATACTGGCAAAATTAGAGGCGAGTAGGCTAGACCATAGATTGAGTATTCGCATATTACGAATATTAAGATTTTCAAATATTCACGAATATTAACGAATATCAGCAGGTGGGCATCGGTACTGCTCGGTCTGAACCCACTGTTTGCACTGCTGGAGTTCCACAGGGATCTGTCCTTGGTCCTCTATTATTCACCGTCTTTACCTCCCCAATTAATCGCATAGCTAATCATTTTGGTGTCCAATTACAGCAGTACGCGGACGACACTCAGCTCTATATTGCTCTGTCACACACTGATCAGTCCGGTAAACTTAAACTTGAGGAGTGCCTGTCATCTTTATATGCCTGGTTCTGTTTTAATGGTTTGGCTATAAACCCAAACAAGTCTGAAGCAATTTTGTTCGGGTCACGACAACGCTTGCGTTCTTTTCCTTCACTTTCCAGCATCGACCTCGCAGGCTCCGCAGTACCGTTATCAGATTCTGTTAAAACTCTTGGGGTTACCCTGGACAGTATGCTTACTTTTCGGATGCATGTAACTAACCTTTGTAGATCTTGCTTTTATCACATCAGGGCAATACGCCACATTAGGTCGGCTCTGACTAAGGATATGTCGAAGACTTTAGCTTGCGCCCTTGTCTCCTCTCGCCTTGATTATGCTAATGCGATTTTTGTTGGCATTTCAGACTACGAGCTACATAGGCTGCAACGCATCCAAAATTCTTTAGCTCGGGTTGTGCTGCGTGTCCCACTACGATCAAGTTCCTCAGTTTTACTTCATCAGCTGCATTGGCTTCCTGTCGAGTTTAGGATTAAATTTAAATTGGCCTGTTTAACCTACAAATCCCTCTCTACCGGAACACCTCCCTACCTTCAGTCACTGCTTACTCCTTATATTCCTCCTCGTTGCCTGCGATCATCAAACATGGGTCTTTTAGTTGAACCTCGATGCAGAACTGTTATGGGCTCGCGTGCATTCCATGCCTCTGCTCCCAAAGAATGGAATCTACTTTCACTCTCTCTTCGTTGCTCAAATTCACTCCCTACCTTCAAAAAACGGCTCAAAACTCACTATTTCTCTTTGGCTTTCAAGCACATGGACCTTTAACTGCATCTTCCTCTGGCGGCTAACTATCCGCGCCTCAGATTCACACTTTGGTGTGACCTTGCGCGCGTAATAAATTCATGTAATAATAATAAAAAAATAATAATAATATTAAAACTGCCAACGAATATTATATTCGTAAGACATTATGTTCTTTCAAAAAATTCCTTATTCTTAATTCTTATTTTGTTATTTATGAATTTTTTTCTTTTACTGAATAAATTGTACAAAATCGAGTTAGCCCACGCATAGGCCTATATCAGTAAGCGACAATAACTTTAATAGATCTATTGTTAAAAGCTTCAAGGTCTCTGCTGGGTCTGGCCAATGTGGCCATGCGGCATTCATATCACATTCGATACTTAATGTTAGTCACTTTGTCTGACTTCTGGCCATCCTCCCCAACTGAAAAGAGGCAGAGTCACCGATGGCAGTTGGCAAGTAGCAGCAATAGGATAGTAGGCCAAAATTAGCAATAAGCTTTAACTGCCTATAATTAGTATATATATATAACTGCAAATTGATCAAGTAATTTTATATCAGTGTAGCAGGATGAGTAGATAGGCCTATAATACATGTAAATACCAACGCAAGAAATAATAGTGCCAGATTACAAGTAAAAATTATCCCGATCTCAGCATGTTAAGCGCATTGCATATTTTAATTCAACCTTGCCCTGGATGCGAGTGAATGTCGTAGAGACATACAGCAACTTAAACGTGCTTAATACCGAGTAGCATTGCAGTTTCGATCGTTCACCTTAATTCGTTAACGAATATTTGCGAATATTTACGAATATTAAAAAATCTTCATATTCACGAATATTTACGAATATTAAAACCTAAAGTCACGAATACTCAATCTATGGGCTAGACGTTACAGTTGCCTATAGGCTTGTCGACAAGTAATTTTCCCTTATACTACACCCACACACAGGTTTGTGAAGTGAGTACACGCTGTAAACTCGCGTATATATAGACATCCCCTCGGTTACAACTCTGAATTTACCAAGACTTTGCCAATGCTTTCGACAAATATTTCGTAAAAAGCTGGCCAAAATGTTGCCAACATGCGGGATTGGAGGGCAGATACTAATAACATAGATTCAACGCATCTTCTCAGGTGGACGACAAACGGTGATGTCGGCAACAATAATAGCCTACTCTCGTTGGATGACGGGGTTAAGTGGAATGCTTGGGCCACTGTAGTTCATTATGTATGGATCGGACATAATCGCTCCATTATTTTCCGTTTTACCAGTATACTCTCGCACACTTATCTACTTAGTCTTCTCTTCCCAACTGTTCTGCGATTGTTCAGAACATCACTTAGCCTAATAGCTCACAGGAAATTCTGCATAATAATCATACATTGCAGCTTTCTGCGTTCAAAAGTCAATTCATACTATACACATTGAACAGTCTGTTTTTCTTCACAAATATTAGATGACCTCTTTGTACCTGCTGTAACGACCTTTTGATTATTACTATCATTAGTAGTAATAGTAGTATTAGTATTAGTATTAGTATTAGTATTAGTAGTAGTAGTAGTAGTAGTAGTAGTAGTAGTAGTAGTAGTAGTAGTAGTAGTAGTAGTAGTAATAGCAGTAGGAGTAGTAGTAGTAGTAGTAGTAGTAGTAGTAGTAGTAGTAGTAGTAGTAGTAGTAGTAGTAGTAGTAGTAGTAGTAGTAGTAGTAGTAGTAGTAGTAGTAGTAGTAGTAGTAGTAGTAGTAGTAGTAGTAGTAGTAGTAGTAGTAGTAGTAGTAGTAGTAGTAGTAGTAGTAGTAGTAGTAGTAGTAGTAGTAGTAGTAGTAGTAGTAGTAGTAGTAGTAGTAGTAGTAGTAGTAGTAGTAGTAGTAGTAGTAGTAGTAGTAGTAGTAGTAGTAGTAGTAGTAGTAGTAGTAGTAGTAGTAGTAGAAGTGGTAGTGGTAGTGGCAGTGGCAGTGGCAGTGGCAGTGGCAGTGGCAGTGGCAGTGGCAGTGGCAGTGGCAGTGGCAGTGGCAGTGGCAGTGGCAGTGGTAGTAGTAGTAGTAGTAGTAGTAGTAGTAGTAGTAGTAGTAGTAGTAGTAGTAGTAGTAGTAGTAGTAGTAGTAGTAGTAGTAGTGCATGGTAACTTGTATCTTGTGGTGCTATGCACAATAGGGTGCTCCAAAAAAATAAAAGTTGAAAATTCTTAGCTCCCCGGTTATTTTCCCATGCGTCTCATTGAGATAAGTCTGAAAAACCAAATTTTAGCATTCTGTATTAAGGTTAAGCCTTGCCACCAGCACGATGAAGTTTAACAATAACGGCTATTTTTCGGCTGAACATACAAATTGCAGGTATGTAAGTATATATGATAAAACCAGTGTGTGTTTATGATTTATTGGTCAGAACATGACCCTAATATCAACTGAAAAATGTAACTCTCTCCACAAACTGCTACTGCAATTCCACTCCCACTGACCTACAGATCTTACATTGCTATATGTATACAGTTTCAAGAGTTTCCTCGATGCTTAAAATCTCGGAATCTGTGTCGATGAGATTTAACCACCTGTAGAGTAGACTATCGTTGATATTCATCCTTTATGACTGCATTTATAAAGTATTTTATTAGTTTCGTCGCTTTTTCCATTCACGAACAAACTTCAATAGGCATATAGTAGCGCTGCCTGCTGGAAATTGTCAACAGCTTGCCACTGTGCTGGTAGTATAGCCTAAGCTGAGCCAATAACTTTCAATATTAAGTAGGTGGAACAATAAGCACTGACCTTTTGGTAATCAAATGAATCAGTTTTGAGGATGCATTCAACTGCAGAAATAGCCTACTGAAATGGGGGTTTCCAGCAGTTCTGTTTGTCAGTGAGACAGTGAGTCAGAAGTTGGTGAGCAATTTGTGGATGTTTGGATTCATAAACCAAGTTCAAGATCAATGTGATTGGCACAATTTCTTCTGCAATATATCATTAATGTCTAAGGACAGTAACTGCAGCTCCTGCAACATCTGAATCAGTCGTGTTGAGATCAATCCAAAACTGCAGACCATCTAAAGATGCAGCAGACACCGCTAAGAGCCAAGCCTTGCCAAAAAAGCATTGAACGTGCAAACACGACTCTATAAAAGTTTTATCTTGGCCGTGATGTTCTTCTTTCGTTGTTCGACAACCCCAAACTTATGTAATTGCTTTTCACTACTTTTCACTGCTTCTGGAATCGTTCTAGTAACATGAACATTTGGATCGTTCTCAGATAAACGAACAAACGCAGAACATCTCCATTTAAAGAAATTCCGTTGTCTGACAATGGGATAATTGCTCCTCCCAACAAGCCATATAGCTTGTAATCACTTCCCAAAAATAGTTTATCCATGTTCACTAAGCAATCTAAGACACACCCGGTCAGTGCTAGAATTTCCTGGTTTGGGATTCAGCACCCTAGTCTTTCTTAAGATCCACAGTAAAGTCTTCATTGCACAACGCAACTCCACATAATTCAACGTCTGACTCCCATGCAGCTATTTTTCTACAATTCTCATACTGCACCCAGTGCATCTAAGATTTATCATAATAAATATCATCAGGAACATACAAAAGCTTGTAAAAGATGTTAATCATCATGAAATAATTAAGTTTTCCCACCAATTCCCATCATGGTTTCAAAATTGCCGATTTTAAAGAAAATTCCTATGTATTTTCGTATTGTAAAGTTTTTATGCCGGTGGCAAGGCTTAACCTTTTTCAATTGGTCTGAAAATTGGTACAGTTGATCAAAATGATAAATGGAATGGGAAAATTGCCAGGGAGCAGTACTTTTAGAAACTTTTTGAAAATGCATCATAATCTGGAGCACCCTAATGCACAAGGAATAAATCGTTGGCGCTCCAAAGTCATGCCGTAATCGTGTGGCCAAGATCCAGAGATGGTCGTTCCATAGCGAATAATGATTCCGCGAACGAAATGACATCACAAGCTGCTTAGCAGTACGCGCTGATCAAAGGGGAGAAAGCTGTAGGGAGGAAGGCTTGCAGAACTTAGCAAAGGTTTATATTCATTCAGAGACACATACATTGAAATACAACGAGACTGCTTTGATTACGAACGATACCCTGTCTTTTCGAGGTGTTAAACACAGGGCACAACATTAAGCTAATAGGCCTAGGTATATAATATGACGGCGTGAGACAGACAAGGAATCGGTCCTTGCATGGTGTGAGAATCATTTTGCTGAGATGACCTGAAACAGCGCGAAGAACGCCGGGTGCAAAGTGTAGGCCCTATACAAATACAATCTGAATGTCGGAATATTAGATAAAAAATTATGGAACGAGGAGCATCGATGGAAAAGTAGCCAGGATGCGATGGAAGAGACGGATATGATTCGTAATCGTAATCGTAATCTCGAGACTTCCACAGCGCCCACAAAAGCCAAGTCGCGGGAACCAGCTTATTCACAGGCGCTTAATCAAAACAAAATCGATAAGGGCAGCGGGTCAAGTTCGGAGAGTCAGGCAGGCAGATAGATGGACGGCTAAGGTGGGTGGTGTTTAGAGTTGAAATGACGAGGTACGTAGAAATGTCATTATAGTGACACTCCGAAAAGAACCGTCTGTTCACAGGTCACGGTGACCAATCGTACATGTTCTTTGGGTGTATATGCACTTCCAAGTGATATTTCTGCGTTTGACTGCGATTGGAGGCTGTAGCGACAGAGCCAACAGCAGTGGGTCCGGCAGAAGGTCCAGCGAGTAGTGATGCCCCGTTCCTTGCGATGGGTGAAGGGGAAGGGTTGGCTGTGCATCCGGTGTTGTACCGGTTCACAGTTCTTAGAACGACCTTGTTGGTAGCTGAACGACGACTGAAAAATACAGCACACAACCACAGTTCATATCATTATGTTCAGTTCTACTTCAATTTTAATTCTGTGTGTTATTATCCTGTTTCTGTGAGGAACAAATGAATGCCCGAATAATTATTATTTCTATTATTATTATTATTATTATTATTATTATAACACAATCATTTATTGAAAGACCAATCAAGATTAAAAACCATACTAAAATCAGAAAAGTGTTCAAGCATAAAGTGCATTGTACTCGTCCCCGGTTGCAAAAGAACCTCTAAAAGCAACAGCGTTGAAACGTTGCGTGCAGATAGAAAGTCTCTGACAGAGATGGACAGTTTCCCTAGGATCGCCAGAAACAGCGGCACAACGGCGGCCCAACTCCAATAAAAATTCGCGACCCGCGCGATTGATTGGACCTAACGATTCGATTGCAATAGGCACAAACTCATGGGAAACAGGAAGCGTCGAGTACTTGCTGCACTTTCGATCCGCCGCGTGTTCAGCAGCACCTCCGGAAACCGCTGAAGACAAATGTAAGTAGGAGACAGCACATGTGTGGATGGCTGTGTAGTCCCAGGCAACATATTTACCTCTGGCCCATGGGACGAGAGTGGCGCCGTCAGGTCTTTTGCCGTCCGTTCTAATCAGGCCTGGAGGCTCTTTAGAACTGGGGATGTCAGCCTTCGAGAGTGCCCTCCACACCAAGTCGTTGACCGCAAAGTGTCGAGCTGTTCGTCCAGAAGAGCGTCTGCAGACCAACCCGTGGTGACCTCTTGAGTCGGCGGTCTCTCCGCACTGACACTGGTGCGGTGTACATATATCCAAACCCAGACGCAGTCCAACGGCCACCCGGATTGCCTCATTGCTTAGATCCAATCCACAGGCGGTCACAGGAATGGTTGATAGCCAGTCCCCCGCATGAGGGGAGGTCACCGCAAACAACCGAGCCATGTTGACCGGATCGCTGTAGGAATCCCATACCGCTGTCCTGTCCACCTCAATCAGTGGTCTATCCCACACGCTCTGCCTGCTCCAAAGGGGCTCTGCACTGCTCGGTTGGGTGTTCTTGCGGACCTCGAGCAAATCGTCGATGTGGACATCATCCCACTCCTCCTTGCACAGAATCGTACTCACGAGTGACTTAGTCGATGCGGCTGATGCCAAGTAAGCTGAAGATGCCAGCATCGAGACACGTCTAACTCCGAGTCCTCCATCTCTAATTGGAGATTAATTAATTAATTAATTAATTAATTAATCTCTTATAGCAGTCATTATTATTATTATTATTATTATTATTATTATTATTATTATTATTATTATTATTATTATTATTATTATTATTATTATTATTATCATCATCATTATATTTCTCAAAAAACAGTGTACTACTGCCTCGTCGAGCCGAGGCATGCGATGACGTTGAATCGCTGAACTGTGGCTGATATCTTCTGGAAAAGGAAGAAGGTTTCTTGAGGGTCTTCGGATACGCGTGACAATCGTCGACCGAGTTCTGTGATGAAGGCCAGGCCCTCCTGGTCCATAGGTCCAAGCGTTTCTATCGCAACCGGAGTAAAACTGTATCTTGTCTGGAGTTCTGCGTATTTTACCTTTTTCCTAGCAGCTGCTATTTCGGCAGCTCCGCCCGCCATTGCAGCAGTCTCAGTCAAGTACGAAGGTGCCAGCGTATCGACAATGGTCACATCCCAAATAAGCGAACGCCCACTTTTCCACGGTATGAGGGTTTGACCATCTGGTCTTTTCCCATCGAGACGAGTGAGGCCAGCTGGTTCTCTGATCGATGGTATGCCTGCCCTGATGAGACTACGAAGCACAATTTCGTTCACTGCGGAATGTCTAGCTTGTCTTCCGAAGCCAAGTGAGCAAGAGAGACCATGCGAGCCTCTGGCCGAAACCATTGTACCACAAGTGCAAACGTGTGGGGCGCAGATGACAGCTCCAAGTCTCAAGCCTACTGCCACCCTCATCTCCTCGTCGCTAAGTCGTAAACCTTGGGCTGCCAGTGGAAGGGCAAAGAGCCAGTCCGAAGCATGTGGAGCTTGAATAGCATTTAGTCTCGCCTGATCATACGAGTCACGAGCTCGCGATGTAATCTCCGATATGTCAGCTGACAAAAGAGGTATGTCCCACGAGGACTGCTTGCTGTCAGAAACTGGGAACTCAATCGCTTCTGAGGAGTTCTGTTGCCATCTGGTTCTGAATGTTTCCAACATAGAGTCGACTGGAACCTGTGTGAGGGCGAGGATGAGCGATTGGGTGAGTTGAGATCTTGCGGCTGAGGCTAAAATAATAATTATTATTATTATTATTATTATCATTATTATTATTATTATTATTATTATTATTATTATTATTATTATTATTATTATCATCATTATTATTATTATTATTATTATTATTATTATTATTATTATCATTATTATTATTATTATTATTATTATTATTATTATTATTATTATTATTATTATTATCATTATTATTATTATTATTATCATCATCATTATTATTATTAGTAGTAGTAGTAGTAGTAGTAGTAGTAGTAGTAGTAGTAGTAGTAGTAGTAGGAGGAGTAGTAGTAGTAGTAGTAGTAGTAGTAGTAGTAGTAGTAGTAGTAGTAGTAATATAATAATAATAATAAAAGAAAATGACAAAGTTTTACAAGCTAATGTCTATGCTCCTTTTGAACATTAGGCTACGTAACGTGGTCATTCAGTCCAAGACCTCCAGTAATCGTAATCGTAATCGTAATCTCGGGACTTCTACAGCGCCCACAAAAGCCAAGTCGCGGGAACCAGCTTATTCACAGGCGCTCAATCAAAACAAAATCGGTAGGCAGCGGGTCAAGTCCAGAGAGTCAGGCAGGCAGATAGATGGACAGCTAAGGTGGGTGATGTTTAGAGTTGAAGTGACGGGGGATGTGAGTAGAAGAGGAAGAATCAGGATAGGATTTTTGAAAGAGCAATGTTTTCAGTTTTGAGTGAAAGACCTGTGGGGAGATAGCGAGAGGTGGAGTTTTGGTGAGTTCGTATGATGGGTCGGAAGTTTGCCGAAGTGCTGGCGGAAGTTTGTTCCAGAGAGGTGGAACGGCAATGGCTATGGAGCGGTTTGCGAATTTCAGTGATGAAGTGATGGAAGGGCGAAGCAGGGTAATGGAGGATGAGGAGCGTGTTGAACGAGGTGGCTGGATGGTGAACAACTGACGAAGGTAGAACGGTTGGGATGATTGAAGTGTATTGTAAGTGAGTGAGAGGACTTTGTATTCGATGCGTTCAGGTATTTTGAGCCAGTGAAGTGATTTCAGAACAGGAGTGATGTGGTGACGTTTGGGGGTTTTCGTCACTGCACGAGCAAGGGCATTCTGGATAGCTTGGAGGCGATTAATTTGGGTTATATCAATGTTTAGGAAGAGAGAGTTGCAGTAATCAAGTTTCGCATGAACTATGGATGTGGCTATTGTGGATGCAGTTTTAAAGTCGAGCATAGGTCGGATTCTGCGGAGATCTCGTATGTGCATGAAACAAGTGCGGGAAAGTTGGGTTATGTGGTCGGAGAAGTTGAGATGCTGGTCAAAGATTACACCGAGGTTTCGGACAGGAGAATTTGCGGAGAAAGTGTGGTTGGAAGAAGAGTCATTGTTGAAGGAAATAGAGGGATCAGGAATTTTCTTGAGTTGTTCTCTGAGGCCAATTAGTATGAATTCTGTCTTGGAGGGGTTAAGGCAGAGGAGATTTGAGGTCATCCAAGAGGTGATTTGGGTGACCACAGAGAGAAGAGTATCTATGGAGTCAGAGAAGCTGCTTGGAGAGAAAGAGATGAATAGTGTCCAGGTGTCTTGACTGTTCGAGTCTGCCGTTCCCAAAACTGACAAAGAGTTTCCGATTTGCAAGGCGACTGATAGACGCTGGAGCAGATGGCTGGTCTCACGCGGATCACCTTTGGCCGCTGAAATCTTTCGGCCTAATTCTTGTACAAATTGAAGAGAATCTCCATCCCAGCTTCCTGCGGTTTCGACTGCAATAGGGACGAAATGATGCGATCTTGCAATGTCTGCATATTTGCTTTCCTTGTTACGGGCTGCTCTTTCTGCCGCGGCACCTGCATTTTCTGAGGTTAAATGCCTGTAAGATGTTGCAAACGTATCTGGTACCGTGACATCCCACGCCAAGCAAAGACCTCTGTGCCAAGGGATAATGGTTACTCCATCTGGCCTTTTGCCATCAGATCGGGAAAGACCATTCGGCTCCTTTATGGCTGGTATTTTGGCTCTTACGAATGCGCGCCAAAGCACGTCATTAAGCATTCCATGACGTTGCTGCCTTCCAGCTCCTTTGTTGCAAGATAATCCATGCAGACCATTCTGCTCGACTACGACACCACAGTTGCATGTGTGCGTTTCGCACAACGCAGTGCCAAGTCGAATGCCGGCTGCTATTCGTAACGCGTCTCCCGACATTCGTAATCCGGCTGCTGTTATCGGAAGCGCATGGAGCCAGTCTCCTGAGTGTGGCGATTGCACGGCTAACAAGCGTGCTTTGGCGGAAGAATCAGTAGTTCTTTCAGATAGATCTTCAAGTGCATGTGTGATCATTGCACTGTCCCATTCTCTTTGTGCATGCGCCTTCTGCTCTGTTGGAGGAAGTGCGTTCGATCTCATTGACCACGAATTGAGAGCTTCCTCCACTAATGGGTCAATAAGCGACACAACGACATCATGTAGAATTTTGTCTTGAAGGCTTCGCGTGCCAGCGGCTGATGCCAAAAAGGCGGAAGTTGCCAGCATAACGGCACTACGAATGCCAAGACCACCGTTCCTCACAGGTAGGGATGCCTGGATCCACTGATCGTCACTCATGTGAATATTGAGAAGGCTGCATAGACCAGTTCTCAACGCGTCGTCAAAGTTGTGTAGCAATCCTTCACTCAGAAAGCAGGCTGATGTTCTTAGCGTATATAATAGCTTTGGAATGCTTAAACTGCTCCTCAACAGGATGAATGAATCGTGTGGATGTAATGTCTCAAGTCTTGTGATAACTTTCTCCAGATCTTTTATCTTCTTTTGGATGGAATTGTCTACTGCACTGCCTGGCAGTAGCGGTGCCCCAAGTAAAGACAGATCCTCAACAGCTACAAACTCAAAATCGGAGAAGGCCTGATTCTTTTTTACTTTGTCGTAACCTCTGGCTGACACTTCACATTTAGCTCGATTCAGTTGTAAACCATACACGCTTCTCTATCAATCGAATGTCATTCTCAACTTCCTCAATCGGTCCAGCAAGAGTGAGATCGTCCATATAGCCAATATGTAGTGGGGTTACCAGACTCGTAAGAAGTGGATGTATTGTTAGGCAGAACTCCAGTGGCCCCAACGGATCGCCTTGCTGAGTGCCTTCCTCCGAAAGGATGGTATGATGTCTGGTCTGTAGCTGGGGGGAGTAAGCGTAGTTATCGAATACGTATCTGTATATTCCTGGAACTGTTGCTGCTACCGTCTCTAACATTGAGTCTCTTCTCAGAGCATTGAAAGCATTCGAAAAGTCTAATTTCACTATAACATGATCTTCAGGCATGGACTGTAAGTAGCGTCTGGTTCCGTGAACAGCAGCTTCAGCCCCTCCTGGTACTCCCACGCCGATTTGAAGCGGTGATAGATTTTGAGACAGGTATGGGGTAACAACGTGGCAAACACATTTAGCAGCCAGGCGTCGCCACGTGTATCCTACTGTGATTGGTCTGATTCCACCATCTTTCTTACTCAGCGTTATTAGTCTACCGCCGTAGAGAATCTCTGCCACGTCTTTTGGAAGGCCGCCTCTCAGTAATAAGTTGATTAGTTCTGTAACTGTATCCACAAAATCAGTGTCTGTTGTATTAGACAAAAGGTCCTTCAAATGTTGTGGTGTGAAGCCATCTGGTCCTCCGGTGGAAGCTGATGGAAAGGAAGCCACAGAATCACAAACCATCTTTCCAGAGACCTGAATGGCGTCAAACCTGTCTTCCTGAGGACATGGAAGTGTTCTCCTTTCATCGTAGATCTTTGGGTGCTTCTTCTGCAATTCTTCAATAACTCTAGGCGAATCTTCTACAGGCACGTCATCAGAACATAGCAGACGAAGAGCCCCCTTTATGTCGCCATCTTCGAGTCTACTAGACACCGCTTGGGCAAGATATTTTGTTTTATCGTAGATCTTGTCAATCCTTCTCGTTCGTGTGTCATACTTGTAAGGAGTGGTATCATCGGATTCTTCACAGAATACCATTCCATTATGCCACGCTTCAATGCGATTTAGAATGATCTTGCCCAAGTTCCGGTTTCGACCACCTCTTTTGGGTTTGCACAGAATTGTCGGTGAAAATTGGAGTAGATCTTGCCATTATTATTATTATTATTATTATTATTATTATTATTATTATAATAATAATTATTTTGCCCCGAAGTATTTAGGAGTCATCATCAGGGACTTTATTAGTAACTATTGTTTAAAAACCTGTCCAGAATCGTCGATATCCTGGCTGGCGAAAGTGAACATGAACGCCGTGGCGCTAAACCTTATATTATTATTACTATTATTACTATTATTATTATTATTATCATCATCATCATCATCATCATCATCATCATCATCATCATCATCGTAGTCTTTATTAGGCCTATTAGTCTACGTGTCAAAAAGTGGTCGGAAAACAAAATAGAATGCATACATACACAAATACATAGGCCTGTGCACATACATTCTAATATACACACTTAAATATTATATACATAGGCCTATACCTACTGCAGACCGGTAACGCGTCCGCTTACGGAGCGGGAGGTTGCGGGTTCGACTCCGGGTAACGACCTTGGGCAAGTTGTTCACGCACACGTGCCTCTGTCACCAAGCAGTATAATTTGGTAAGGGCGCAAGCTGGGAAGTAAACAGCAAGTCCTGCGATCCACTGGCCTCGTGTCCAGGACCTTGGGATTCGTCCATTGCTGGCTCAGGGCCATGGAAAAGGAGATGAGCGCCTCCCTATGTTCCTCATGGAACGGGATAGGACTTTACTTTTTTTATACCTACATACATACATAATTATATAGATATCTACAATCCTACACACATACTTAATTATTACATTAATAATTATTAAGTCCATACAGACATTCACGCATGTACACTCAGGAGCACACTTGCATATAAGTAGGCGACTGCTATGGAAAGATAATGAGAGACGAGGTGAGAGCTGCGGTGTGTCAACCTGGACGTTTTTCACGAATTAAACGAATATCTATATATAGCTGAGAAATGGACAGCAGTCATTATACGGATAACTCTTGCGATCTCTTGACGACCGTCCAACTCTCTGTTCGGTGGCAGATGTCTAATTAATGTGTCAGACGTATGAACGACTTGAATTGTCAGATGCAATCGACAACCTATAGCCGCCTTGGCGATGAAGAGTGCTCTTCTGGTGATGCAGCGCTCGTGAATAAGCCGATGCCCTGCACTTGGCTTTAGAGTGGCGCTTTAGAAATTTTTGCGATTACGATTAGGATTAAGTCCATATGCTATTGGCGTCTGTGACATGGACACATACACGCATACACACCCACACATACAGGGTGGCTCCAAAAGAAATGTACCACCGGATAAAATGCGATATCTTCGCAACCGATTGACTTTTTCTGCGAAAATTTCCCAATTTGTAGGGGAATGAATTTCCAACAATCCCTTAAAGTTTCATTTGAAACTTTTCATGTTTGCAAAGTTACAGCTGTTTAGACTTTCAATTTCGTTTTTTCAAATTTCGGCAGAAAAATTAACGTCACATGTAGATTTCCATGTCAAATGGTAGCCTATCACTTTTCACTACGACCTCAGAATTCCGTTTTGCAGTTTATAGTAAGGTATAATGGGAGTGTCCACTCGTTGCTTTAACACGAGCTCGAATTCTTTTTGTGAAGCTCAGTATGGCTTTGTTGATCTGAACCTGCGGCAACTGATCCCACACACTACATTAGCAGCAAGACTTCCTTCAGCTGGCCAATTTTCTCCAACTTGGAATGAAAATGTCTTGCAGCTTCCCGGCATAGCTCCTTACGTGAGAATTAAGAGGGTTAAGGTCTGGCGAATTTTATATATATATATATATATATATATATTCGTTTAATCAGAAATCAGGTTGACAAGTCGCAACACGGTTACAAGATAAGTGGTCATTAATCTTTGTCAAATAAATTTAGTGCAGTTGATCACAAATAAAATCTGGTTTTATTTTCCAGCAGGACGGTGCGCCTGCTTGCTCGCAGGACAAGGTTGATTATGATGACGCTACCTTATTGTGATCAACTGCACTAAATTTATTTGACAAAAATTAATGACCAACAAATTCGCCAGACCTTAACCCTCTTAATTATCACATCTGGGGAGCTGTGCTGGAATGCTGCAAGACATTTTCATTCCAAGTTGGAGAACATTGGCCAGCTGAAGCAAGTCTTGCTGCTAATGTGGGATCAGTTGCCGTAAGACCCAATCAACAAAGCCATACTGAGCTTTACAAAAAGAATTCGAGCTCCTATTCAAGCAAGGAGGGGATAAAAAAACTGCAAAAGGGAATTCTGAGGTCGCAGTGAAAAGTGATTTCATTTGACATGGAAATCTTCAAATGACGTTCATTTTCCGCGGAAATTTGAAAAACAAAAATGAAAGTTTAAACAGCTGTAACTTTTGCAAACATGAAAAGTTTCAAATGAAGCTTTCAGGGATTGTTAGAAATTCATTCCCCTGCAAATTGGGAAATTGTTGCGGAAAAATTTCAATCGGTTGCGAAGATATCGCATTTTATCCGTTGGTACTTTTTTGAGCCACCATGTAGATTCTCTAGAAATTCTCAGATGAGGTACGAAACCATGCATAAGTCAGCATGCTGTATACGCCCATATTATGCCCATATATATATACGAATATAAATACATGTGCGTGCACTGTACATAATAATACACACTTATGCGTGCGCACATATATACATGTATATGCCAGCACTCATACATGCAGCACCAGATAGCCTATATACGTAGGCTACAAGTACATTCATACAATTATTATTATCCACCTCAGGATACCACTTTGCTTCTATAACAAGTTAGTACATTGTCATTGCATTTTAATCAGTCGAAAAAACGCATTATATATAATTATACACAAAATTATATATAATCAGTCATATAATTGAGCATATATATATATTAAATAGACCATAGGAGTATAGATGTTGGCCTTCACATAATTACGCATGCACAGATCCATGCATGAAACATATACCTTTTCCGGTACTTGCATAAGTGGAATGCTCCGTAGATCATCGGGTTGACCATGGAGTTGGCCATTCCAAAGAAGAAGATCCAGACGACGTATCTCGTGTCTATGTGACTGCTGTCGATGAACGTGTGCACGATGAAGATGACTTGGTACGGGGTCCAACAGATGATGAACGCAGCCACGATCAACGCTGTCAGACGCAACGACTTCACCTTCGCCTTCCGGAAGAAGCGCATGCGTACGTGACCTTGACAGATCATCTCCTCTTCCGCCTCTGAAACACGTCAGATGGAAAGGGTTTGGGAAGAGGGGAAAATGGAGAGGAGTGATCTGAATTGAGTCGTGTCAAAGGTGAAGGTGGTCTGGTATTTGTGGTCCTAAAGTCTGTGCCATGGGTAAACCGCAAATGGTCTGGTATCTGAGGACCGGCATGCATTGGTCTGTGCTAGAAAGTGGTCTGGTATTTGTGGTCCTAAAGTCTGTGCCATGGGTAAACCGTAAATGGTCTAGTATTTGAGGACCGGCATGCATGGGTCTGTGCTAGAAAGTGGTCTGGTTTTGTGGTCCTGATTTCTGAGTGCCGTGCTATGGTTGAGTAAACTGGTATTTTTTGGTCCTGTGGTCTGTGCTGCGGTGTCTGCAGACAGAATAATTGTAGAGCGAACAGAAGGAGAAAGCGCATTCCAAAGAGAAGGAGCAATTGACACAAATGATCGAGACTGAGTCATGACAATCATAGCAATGGGACCAATAAGTCAAGTCTAATGGAGGAGCGGAGTGAACGGTGGCATGCTATAGGAAGCTGAATGAGACGAAAGTGTTACGTCAATCAGATAGTTCGGGTAAAAAAATAGGCAGGTCCGTCCGTCTGTCCGTCCGTCCGTGCGTCCGTCGGACCGTCCGTCCGTCGGTCCGACCGTCCGTCCGTCCGTCCGTGCGTCCGTCCGTCCGTCCGTCAGTCCGTCCGTATCTAAGTGCTGAACTGCGGCCATTAAGAATGGTTTCCACTGGTCTATTACAAATTAAACATGACAAGGATAAAATTGTCATTTGTTATCTTGTGAAGTGTGTGTGTGTGTGTACGTGTGTGTGCGAATTTATGATTGTAATCATCATTCCACGTTTACCACTCTGGACGAATTAAGCATTTCCTTTCTGCATGTGGAAATATTGTGTTACTACAGCTTGTTCTGCTTCCTTCATCAATCGCCAATCATCATCTCGATTTTCATTGTCGACATTAAATTAAGAAATGGAAATACCCATATTGTTAGATCAATCAATCAGAATTTATATGGCGCCCCTTCAAGGTAGATACTCAGAGGCGCTCCCGGCCGAGATCAAGCGAGAAAAAAGTCTTCAACAGTTTGTGAAATTGACAGCAGCGTGGGAGGTGTCGCACAGTCAAGGGAAGACCATTCCAGGTTGTTGGACCAACAGAGGTGTCAGATGTACTTAAGACAGTCATGTTTGTGCATATTCATGCGTATGCATTTATGTGTTTGTGCGAATGCACAATATATGTACATTGTACATGAATTCGTGCTATCACTGATATAGCTCTTCACTGATGCATCTTTGTCTGTGAATCTCTATCTGTCTGTCCGTCTGTCTGTCTCTGCGTGTCTTCCTGTATATCTGCCAGTCTGTCTGTCTGTCTGTCTGTCTGCCTGTCTGTCTGCCTCTCTGTCTATCTGTCCGTCTGTCTGTCTCTGCGTGTCTTCCTGTCTATCTGCCTGTCTCTCTGTCAGTCTGCCTGTCTGTCTGTCTATATGTCTGTCTGTCTGGCTGCCTGCCTATGTCTTCTGTCTTTCTGTCTGTCTGTTTGTCCGTCCGGCCGTCCAGCCGTCTGTCTGTCCGTCTGTCTGTTTGTGTGCCTTACGTGCATTTATCAATACGAAACAGACGAAACGAGATACTAATCATACCGGATTGTAGATCGTGTGTTTTGCGGGCGACCGTGCAGAAGATGAGCGTGTAGGAGGTAACCATGGCAACGAGAGGGAGGACGTACATGAGAAGGACGGAGACGGAGCTGTAGAGTGGCTCCTGCCATGCGGCTGTGTACGATCCGTAGGTGACGCACTGGTGGAAATCCTCCACAAACGGACCGCGAACGACACGGAATATGAAGAGCTGTGGAGCAGAACGTTAAAGACAATATCATAATAATTATCACTGCAGTCGGTTCCAATGTCATTTACACGTAGCGCACCTATCAGAGTTAGTTAGAGTTGATACTTGTTAGATGATTCTATGATAATGATTACATCAGATCGGAGTAGATTGGATGCGATTATCTGTGGGATTATTCTGTGGGGATTAAGACTAGGATGGTTAAGATATTTTTCTTTTATAAATTCAATTATTTAAATGTGATTTTGAGACATTGGATTCTTGATTAAAAAAGCGAGTCGTAATAATTATGTTAACTGCATGCTATGCACGTCTGTTTCCTAATATATATATGGGTGAATAAGTGCATCAGTGAATAAGTGCATCAGTGAATAAGTGCATCAGTGAAGAAATGAATCGGTGAATAAGTGCATCAGTGAATAAGTGCATCAGTGAAGAAATGAATCAGTGAATAAGTGCATCAGTGAATAAGTGCATCAGTGAAGAAATGAATCAGTGAAGAAGTGAATCGGTGAAAAAGACAGTTTTATTTGGCTACGCTGGGTGTTGGTGGCACCTCTGTTTAATTATAGGCACCATGAAGAGGCGCTATACGAATTCATTTAATGGTTGAATAAATTGAAATTACGTCCTATATGTTTATTAGTTTGCACCCTAGACATCTCTCTGTCTTGGCAGTCCTCCACACTGAACCACTGAACTACAACGCCAGAGTTGATTGGAGTTTTTTTACCTAAGGAAATAATTTAATTTTTGCTGAATGCTGCATTAGCTAATCAATCGAAAACTGTAGAATTTGATGTGATCAATATATTTCATCCAATGATTTGTTCTGTGGCCAATTATTTTGATAAATCGGTTACGAATAATCTTGTACAACCACATTTACTTAAATTAGCAGTAGCTATTAACGCCACAGCCGAAACAAAGCAGATTCTATAGTAAAACATGCATCGTACTCGTAGTACAGAATAATTAATGCATTAGGCGTAATGCAGATTTGATGAGGAATTATAAACGGATATGGCATGCAAATCGTGCTGTTTTTTATATTGGTCTTTCTATTGGTATACATGTCTGCGGGTACTCACTGCCGTCGGCATGTCGGGGTCTCTGTCAGTTTGTCTATCATCGTTCTCTTCGTGATTGTCTCTATGTGTACTTGCTGCTCCTCTTCTGTCCGTTCCATTATGATTTTCTTGTTTTTGTGTCTTTGTTTCTCTATCTCAGTCTGCATCTCAGCTGGAGTCTCTCTATCTGTCTCTCAATATGTCTCCGTCTTTGTCTCTGTCTTTGCTTGTCTCACTCCACGGCTCTGACCATGTTTCTGTCTGTTTTTGTCTGTCTCTGTCTGTCTCTCTCCAAGTCTCTGTCTGTCTCTGTCTGTCTGTTGTCTGTCTGTCTGTCTATCTCTTTCTCTCTCACTCCTTGTTTCTTAAGCTGTCTTTTTCTATCAGTCTCTGTTTGTCTCTTGGTTTATGTCCAGTGGCGTAGCCAGGAATTTTTCATGGGGGGGGGGTTTATGGCCGAAAACCCTGTTTTTTGCTATTTTTTCTTACTTAAGTGGAAAAATAACCTTAAAAAAACTTTTGCCGGAGCCAATGGGGGGGTTTTGACCCCCGAAACCCCCCCTTGCCTACGCCACTGTTTATGTCTCACCTATAATAGGAAGAGGTTAACGATTGAGGTGAAGGTTGTTAATGGCCGATGACCATCCATCTGAATTTGAGCGAGACTTTCAATCGGAAAGGCGGTCATCACCATGCAAAGCGCTTAGACCGGATGTAATAAGGTGAGTGGACGCTGGAAATGAGGAAACCGTTAGCCAGGCAATCAGCCAACAAAATCAGACGTCTTACTAGTTTTCTCACCCAAGAAGAACGTCAGACCATACACAATACATTTAGCGTGTCCAATACACATTCCGCGCTTCTTAGGCGACCAATTGGTTATTTTTGAAGCTGAGAAAAAGTCCATGCAATTGACATCCAGCTGGCACTCGTTGGGCGACGGAAAATGACCTGCAAGGCAAGTTATTATCTGGCTTAATTTTAAAAGGAGTCATCCATTTGAATTTTTCGGTCATCGTTTTTTGCACATCAACGAACAACGATCTTCTAGACTAAAGAGTTCTTTGTTTATTAACTGGTTCTCAGTCAGTGGCGTCTAACCCCCCCACTTGGAGTGGGAGAACAAACCCCCCCATTTTCGCCGACTTAAAACAATTGTATGGGAGTCTGTTCATATGTTACGTACGCACAGTGTTTAATCTAGTTCCCCTCCTCTGGGGGAGAGAATTGAGGTTTCTGGGGGGAGACAATTGAGCGTCCGAAGGACACTCGTGATGCGCGTTGCACTGTGAGGGGCAGGGGTATGGGGAGGGGATGTGCCCCTCCCCATCAGAAACTTTTTGAATTTGCACATTGCAATGGCAGCATTTTAAGGTGTCGTCTTAACAAAATAGCTGTACTTTTTCAGTGACCCATTAGAAATTTTTTGAATTTCCACATTGCAATGGCACCATTTTAAGGGGTCATCTTTAAAAAAACTGTACTTTTTCAGTGACCCATTAGAAACTTTTTGAATTTGCACATTGCAATGGCAGCATTTTAAGGTGCCGTCTTTAAAAAATAGCTGTACTTTTTCAGTGGCCCATTAGAAACTTTTTGAATTTCCACAATGCAATGGCAGCATTTAAGGTGTCGTCTTAATAAAATTACCGGTACTCATTTTTCCATGCTGATACTAGCCTAGCCATGGTTTGAGACCTTACAGTGTCGCCTCCCAATTGCATACAATTTTTGGATTTGCACATTGCTGCCGTACGTAGCATTTTAAGCTGTCATGATCTCAGTGCTCAGAGATGTGGTTCAAGACTTCAATAAATGTCGCTCCCAATGCTTAATTTTTTTTAAATTTGCAGACTGTGATGGCGGCTTTTAAGTTGCCATCTTAGACGAATTTTCATTATAGATAAATAAGCTCAATGAATAACACTGTAGTAAATTATAATGATATTTATGAAATATTTATGAAACATTGGGGCGATATAGGCATCTCCGCCACCCCTTTAAATATCCGTCCATGCACTTAGAAGCTGAAAGCTAATAATTCGAATTCACCACAGAAACTCTCTGTGTAGGCAGACAGCTGTAGCTGTTGACAACTCCTGCTGATGTCGATGCAACTCTTCGCGAAATAAGAAAAACTTATAACACAGAAACAGTCAAATTCGGTTGTCTATGGTAGACCTACATGTATAATGACTACCATCTAGCTTCCTGCACTTATGGCTGCATCTCTATAGCATGGAAAGACTCGATCTGCTTTACATCAGAGCTGCTCTTATCCATTTCAGCCATATGCTGGCTGGGAATCTAATGCGAAACAGCTGTTATTAGCTTCATTACGCTTAGGCTACTTTTACAGAAGGGACCACTGTCCGAAGACTGGGGTAGGCTACACGTGCACAGCAAGTGTCAAACGGGTCGTTTGATTCTTGCTGCGCGACCGTCGCAATCATTAATTTTGTTGCCTTCATCACCTGCCAAGGGTGGGGCTTCGGCTTGGCTCCGTCAGTAAACATGATTAGCGATAAGAGGTCAATCCCGAATTGGTGTGTTCCACCCTTGTATGCCAGGGACCTGACTGACACTATAATGTCTATGAGTTGTCCTGCTCCCTACCAAATATGTGACATCAAGCGAACCGTGGGTTCATTAGTCCAAGGTAATAATGTTTTTCGATAATAAATGATGCACAAATAATAATTTTCGTATTCCAGGCCTTTTTTTAATAGAAATTCACCAACCCCCCCAATTTACACCCGAAAAACGTCAAACCCCCCACTTTCAGAAACCGTGGGAGAACGTTCTCCCAACCCCCCCATTGGTAGACGCCACTGTTCTCAGTGGTTCATTAACCTGGTCCCAAATGCCATATAACTTCATACTTGTATGTCTATAGGCTAGCGCAGAGAAAGCCTTTTGCCTTCTAGTTGTTTAATAACGTTTATGTCCTACAGCTGCGCTATGCGAGTGTCTTATTACAGTTAGATTTACGAACATAGAATGTAGATGAAAGATGCGCCTTCGTAGCCAAGCTTGTGTCTGTTCTTAGATTACATTAAGCTGACTTGCTCTGCAGAATCTATTAGACGGTGGTGCAGCATAAAAACAGTCATCCGTGACCGGGATTAGTTGGCACCCACGAGACCATGGTTAGAATTACGTGTCAACCGATGATTCTCCGCAGTTCTCGATTGACTTTAATCGTTGCAGGAGACCTCACAGTTTATATAAATTGTGCGCTGCTTACGAACTGAGATCCTTCTGACTGCAGAAGCCAGGAGAAATTTGAGGGTCCCGAACAGGAGTAGGCCTATGCACAGCCTTCTTATTACTTGTCCAATCCGAAAGCTGGTCTTCCCTAAACCCTACTGTCTCCAGAATCTAGAATCCAGATCTATAGTGTATCCGAGAACTATTGCACATTGGTCAGAAAGAAGATCTATAGATTGCTAATGAGTTCCAGACACTGGAACTGAATCGAAGCTGAGCTTCGGTAATTAATCATAATCGTCATCTCTAGATGTCTAAAGACACAGGATTATCTAATCCATCCAATCCTGTGCCCATGGGCGGAGTTTATCAGGGGCTAGGTGGGGCTAAAGCCCCACAAGAAGCCCCATAGTCATGTTTTACCGTGTAATTGGTCTATTTTTTCGGGCTTAGCCCCCCCCCCAAGGACTTCCAACTGACGGTCATCAACTTTTTCGGCCGGGAAACACACAGTAAGTTTCACGAGATTTGAACTTGACTAAAAAAGGTCATCAACTTTTTCCTGCCGAAACGGAAAAATGTTTTCGGAACCGCGCCTTCTGGACCAAGTTTTTAGCCCCCGCCCCCCCCCCCAAACGGAAACCAAACTCCGCCCATGCCTGTGCCTTTAGACATCTAGAGAATTTAGATTATAGGAATTCTTTAATCACTGACATAATCATGTCGCATTTTTCCTGTTGATGGCCTCAATTGCGCCTGCTGCCAAGACTCCCCTCTAATACGTTCTATTGCAATCTCAAAACTGTTCTCTTCAGCCAATGTTAGTTAGGTCTGGAACTCTCTCCTGAGTAGTAACTTACTTTGAAGGGGAGCTATATAAATCCTCGCAATAATTGAATGACTGCGTGGCGTTGCATGCATACTACACGGACGTTTAGAGGGTTTCTTTGATCAGACGGATTTATTTCACTATAAAACTTCATTGCTGGACTTTCCTCGTCATGGACGCATTCCTGCAGATCGGTCTCTTAGTCAGCAATGCTTTTAGAAGAGTTTACCGACGATTGACGCCACAAAAATGGACTGTAGTAGAATCAATTTACTTTTCCTATTCACACTTTAGCGACGAACCGCGTGAGTTCTCAATCACTTTTGGCACTATAGCTCGTTGTTGAACTGTTTACTCTGCTATAGACTGTAGGCTGTCAGCGCAGTACACAGAGAGGGTTTATCTACACACTAGCAGGTCATTAATTTTATTAAAACTGTGATAGCGCCAATTGCATTGCATTCTTCAGCTCTTGTCGCCACTTCGTGATGACAAGTATTTATATTTCTTTATATTGCAAGAGAGGACGTCCTTTCATGCTGCCTCTCGTTAAATCAAATCTGTTTTAAAATAGTTTCATCAACATAACGCGCTTTCAGTTATATTTAGCCAAGCGTGAATGACTTTAAAATCTTCTGTTAACAGTCGTAACCTTTTTTAACTGCATGTAATCGTTTCATGCAAGGCTATATATTTTGTTTGTATGCTTTGTTTGTATGCGCACCTGTTATAGCGCCTCTTCCAGCCCTCAACCGCTACTCAGAGGCGCTCCTGACTACAGCGCGGACACTGCATCGGATTTTCGCGCCGAAGCGCTGAGCAATTGCGAGTGAAGGACTTGCCCAAGGTACCTATAGTATACGCGGCGACTTGAGGTGGATTCGAACCTCGAGCCTTCCGGCCTCAAGGCAACGACGCCACCACTACACCACCGCGCCCCACGTAAATGTACGCTTGTCAGATGCATATAAAGCCTGCTTACTTACTTAGGCCTACTCAATATTAAAATCGTTTTGGAACATCGTTGAACATTATATCCGGCGTTTCTTCATGGATATCTATGCAATTCTCCACGGTCAGAAGAGCGAAGTGATCGACGACCAGACTGACTTAGAATTTGATCATAAAGCTCTTTGTTTCATGACGGGACATCGCCAGTCATCTACAATCGCCCTAGCAAAAATGAATTCTTTTCGTCCAGTGGAAGCCAGTGCAGCGTTTCTCATATATAGGCTATATATATATAGTATAAAAATTAAAAACATTTAGCCCTATAAAGCGCCTCTACTAGGTTGAACCGTTCAGATGCGCTCCCAGTGTGCAAGGCCGCGAGCGAAGAAATAGGTGTTGAGAAAAGAAAATGAGGAGGAGGGATTACCAGTCAGAAGTTGAGATCGAGTAGAAGGAGACAGTGTATTCCAAAGAGAGGGGCCAACTGATGTAAAGGAACGGGACTGAGCCATATCCGTTCTAGTAGGAGGAACTAGAAGATAAAATCTATTAAAAGAGCGGAGTGGACGATGCGAGGAGGCTGAAACTGGCCTGTGAATCCCATTGGTTAGATATTTTGGGGCAAGACCCCGTTGTGTTTTAGAGACAAAGATGAGGATTTTGAACTTATTGCGCGCAGTTAGGGGAAGCCAATGGAGCTGCTCAAACATGAAAGTAGAGATATCATCTGCAAAAAGATGACCGGCTGTTATAGAGAGTGGAAAAAGAGAGGGGATGTCGGTCGTATATATATATATATATATATATATATAATATATATATATATATACATGTATATATATGCTACATCTGTGAGTGTTTGGGACTGGTCGATTCGTCAACGAGCCGCACAGTGGACGACCGACTGTTGCAGTATCGTATTAGAACGGTCCGTTGCCATTTGCTAATTTAATCAAATGGAAGGTTTAATAGCGCCGCTCTCAAAATTTACGCTTCTAAACAAAACCGCCTTCCAAAAATTCTAATTGAGATTTACGAGGCCCAAGATAATACGAGCGTCAAAGGCTGCAGTGTGTATGAGGTTTGCGAGGATAGATATGAAGGAAGATGGAATTATCCTAGACAGAGCTAACTGAACGATCCATGCAGGACTTCTTTTACGGATTTTTAGAAAATAGATCTATACACGACCTCCATTCTTTCCATTCGCATCCTTCATGGTAAATTACTCCCAATTGGATGGAAATGACCCTTTTTAAAACTATTTTTAAATGCTCGGAAGTGATTCTACAACTGCACAAATCCATTAAGAACTGCACACTTTATGTAGAAATGTAAGTTAAAAAGTCTTGGAACAATCATAAAGTCGTGGCACGAAAATAGAAAGGGGCAGTGAATTTTAAGGACTTACACCAGTAAACAAGAATGCTACGGAATCCAGTACAGCGCGACTTGTACATTTGTATGCGGAATCTTAAATTGGTCGGTCAGACAAAAGCTTCATTTGCAGTAAGCAAAATTAGTAATTATCCAAGTTACTATGATGATACATTACATGAAGACATGAAGACAAAAGGCATACATATGTTCACATAAGGTTCATAACATATTATGTATTTACAGGCAGCTTTTTAATCACTGATATCAAGGCAGTACATTCCTCTAAGCTTATGCACAGACATAGTCTATAGTATAATAGAGCTCTTAAGAAGTATTAATACAATTATCTATCTATCTATCTATCTATCTATCTATCTATCTATCTATCTATCTATCTATCTATCTATCTATCTATCTATCTATCTATCTATCTATCTATCTATCTATCTATCTATCTATCTATCTATCTATCTATCTATCTATCTATCTATCTATCTATCTATCTATCTATATATCTGTCTGTCTGTCTGTCTATCTATATATCTGTCTGTCTGTCTGTCTGTCTGTCTGTCTGTCTGTCTGTCTGTCTGTCTGTCTATCTATCTATCTACGGATTTAGATGTGAAGGTTAAGTGAGAGCCATGTGCAATTGTGCATGGCGTGCTGTCGCAGACATAGGCCTACACCAAGGTCTACACGCTCATCTACTGTTAGTCACCAATCTAAACACTAATTCCATCCTCCTTTATTTCATTACGCCAGCCACCGCAATCAAAGTCTTATTTCTTCCGTTTCTTGAAGCATTTATCAGGCGTCGAATAAACTCAGTAAATCAATCCTCAATCAATTGTATGACAAGTGTGTGCAGCACTAATTGTATTGGCCGGAATAAAATTGTGTTAAGAATTGATTGCACGAACATGTGCAATTGTTTGCGCCACAGATAATACTACACGGTGTTCGAAAAAAGACCGAACCTCTACTATTGCCGCAATGATTGATGTAAAAGTAGGAATTTCAAAATAAAATGTTAACAGGCTTGTAGACAATTTATATTTACACATCATGGCCAGATTTCCATCAAAATATTTCAAACAGAACAAAAGTTATATCACTTTTAGTGAGACCACCCACAGTTTTTTTACGATTCAAAAACGCGACGCAAAATTGACGACTAAATTGACGACTAATTTGTTAACTCCAATGCGCCCATCAATTCTCTTACCGCTCTTGGTTTTGGTTTCAGATTGTGGTATTTCTTCAGCATAGCTCTCCGCAATTGATTATCAATCCATCGGGTTCAAATCCGAAGATTTAGAGGCATTGGCTTCTCAATGAAACCAGGACAATCGAGCCGATCTCATATTTTCATTCACGGCAAATCTCTTGACTCTCAGCTCAACTCTTAATTTTTGCTCTCACTGTTTATGAGAGTAGACGTTGCTCATAGGATCTTGCTCAAGAGGTGGCTGAATACACATTTAGTCTGTCATTGACACCTTGGCCATTTTCTTTTTAAAAATTTGAATTGCATTGATTAATGACAAAATTAATAATCTGACAGAAAGCCTATTTACCAACTTGATTGTCATCTTGCTAAGTGACTTCTCAGTGACGAGCAGTTACGCTGGTACCCTGTTTCTTTTTTAAATAGTAATAATAATGATCAACTGGCAATATGAAGGCTATTTGATAACAATTATTTGAGATGAGACGTAATAAAATCGTGTTTTTGCTACTTTTTGCTGCGTTACGTCTTTGAATCGTCAAAAAACAGTGGGTGGCCTGACTAAAAATGATATAACTTTTGTTCTGTTTGAAATATTTTGATGAAATCTGGCCATGATGTGTAAATATAAATTGTCTATAAGCCTGTAAAATTTCATTTCGAAATTTCTACTTTTACATCAATCATTGCAGCAATAGTAGAGGTTCGGTTTTTTCCGAACACCGTGTATTATGACTCATGAGCCTCGAAGATCGGTCAACGTGCAGCAAAAAGTATTTTAGCTTATTTTAACTAATCATCTTCTGCAACAATTTCCCAAAGAAG
Source organism: Lumbricus terrestris (assembly GCA_949752735.1). NCBI lineage: Eukaryota > Metazoa > Annelida > Clitellata > Crassiclitellata > Lumbricidae > Lumbricus > Lumbricus terrestris. The sequence goes on from OX457038.1 coordinate 66,758,476, forward strand.
ATCAAATAAACATAATAATATTTTTGAGGCGGGAGGTGATTGTGCGTCAACAACTTTTCCAGAGTTGGTAGCCTAAGTCAACTCAGCAGCCTCGAACTTGCAATCATTGGATTGTAAATATCACACACTGCCGAATAACACCTTTCCGCATAAAACAAACTCAAGTTGCATTGCGTATGGGTGATCGTCAGCAAAAGACCATTAACACCGGATAATACTTAACGGTCTTCTTTACCTAGATCAAATGCATATATATATATATAGTCTCGGTGTAAAAGACGGCTTTTATTTATGCCCTTGCGATGCACCTAAAAGGCGCAGCGGCTTAACGTCATTATTAGGAGACCTTGAATAATAATGGAAACAATTTTTTGATTCAATACTGAACAATCAGCTAAAGTAGAAGACTAGAGGCTGTGAGACCTACGACATGTATTTCTCAAATGATGACTTAAACGATTACATAATGACACTATAATTAGCTGAATCCTTGAGAGTACGGCGAAAACGTATGGAATACAAAAAATGGAATTAAGGAAAATATTAATAGACAGCAAATAAATAAATAAAGTATCCTAAAAAATAAAAAAAACGATAAAAACGATTCGAAAAAAAAATGAAAAAACAATTTTTTACAACTACATGTATACTCTTAGTAGAAATCTTGGCGCCTCTGTTTAGTATGCACTGCGAGAGGCGCTATATCAATTTATAGACACAATACAGAACATTGATTGAATGATTGAATGAATGACAAATATCTCGTGCCATTCTATTTGTCACGGACAGAGGTTGACAACGCAATAAAATTATAAAATGCAACAATAGACCTAATAACACCGAGGACAAATGGACAATTCGGTTATCATGCAGTTGATGTCGAGTAATGAAGAAAACAGAATAAATATACGAGAGCGCTTGTATGCATGTATGTATGTGTGTATGTATGAAACACATACATACACACATACATACATACATACATACATACATACATACATACATACATACATACATACATACATACATAGAAAGTATGTATGTATGTGCATGTATGTATGTATGTATGTATGATTGTATGTATGTATGTATGTATGTATGTATGTATGTATGTATGTATGTATGTATGTATGTATGTATGTATGTATGTATGTATGTATATATATGTGAGGCGCGGTGGTGTAGTGGTGGCGTCATTGCCTTGAAGCCGGAAGGTTCTGGGTTCGAATCCACCTCACGTCGCCGCGTAAGGACCTTGGGCAAGTCCTTCACTCGCAATTGCTCAGCGCTTCGGCGTGAAACTCCGATGCAGTGTCCGCTCTGCATTCGGGAGCGCCTCTGAGTAGATAGCGCTTGAAGGGGCGCTATAGCAAGTGCACATACATACATGTGTGTGTACACAATAGACATTTGTAAAGTGCCTTACAACAGCCTCACGAAGACCCTTAATATAGCTACCCTACAGTTCTAAACGAGGCCGACTTAAGTGACTTCGCGAGAATATTTCACGACATGCATGCAGGGCTTTTTTTAACGTGCAGTTCTACACAAAATGTGCAGTTCTAAATGGATTCGTGCAGTTGTAGAAGCACTTCCGTCACGTTCCGTGCAGTTAAAACTAGTAAAAATAGGTCATTTTCCTCAGATGGGGAGTTCTTTACCATGGAGGATGTGAAAGGAGAGAAGAGGATGTGCAGTTCAAAAAATTCCTTTAAAACAGCCTTGCATGCATACATGCTGTGCAGTATCGCGAATTGTTAATAAAGGACTGTTCGAGTCGGAAGGTCCAATACATGAGAAGACACGGTGGATATCGTCTCCATATTACGACTCTGAGGGCAGTAATTATAGACATCACAATGTCGTTGCTAATGTCTTTCATTGCTTATTAGCTTGAGGCACAGTAGCCATTCTGTAAGCACGACAGAGGGCTGCGTAAAAAAACGCGTGGCTGCAGCTACTTATTTGCGTGCAGATCTGATATTGTGTGCGTGCATCTATGAAGGCGGATAATATGAAACCTAGATTTTAGATTTCTTGAGGCTAATGAGTCGATTTGACGGGTGGATCAGAAATGCAGCAATGCTAAGTAATCATGTAGCCTCTAGAGTAACATAAGCAGCAGATGACGATTGATCGGATGGTGGAAGATGTAAAAGCAGATGAGAGCAGATGTAGAGGCAGATGACTGGACAAACTGAAGAAGCTAACATTGTCAGGTCATCAGATCATCTAAGAGTCTGGCATCTCCAGACGGTTGATGTATTTGAACGCAATAAGACAACAATGAGCCGATGAAAGCTAATCATATTATTAATCAACAGAAGACGAAATCAAAATTTAAAGCAAATCATAATTAATTAAAAGCAGACGAAAGCGGAATTAAAACAGCCAACAGCAGAACTAAAAGCAGACAACAGCAGAATTAGAAGCAAACAACAGCAGAATTAAAAGCAGCAACAGCAGAATTAGGAGCAGACAACAGCAGAATTAAAAGCAGACGGCCAAACAATTGAGCAGACGATGTTTTTCTGAACGCTATTCCCTTATTTTAGTCTCGTATTACATTTTTAATAACACCAGGTCAAGAAGTCGACCGAAGTGTTCCTGATCTGTCACTTATATAGCACATATCGAAGAATTAATTCCTATTGCGCCTGTTAGATTTATACCGTGGCCAAATAATAGAAAGCTGCAATTTCTGTTTGTAATAAAGCAACAACGTGTTCAACCAACTATATCGAATCGTCACATTCCGCGGTTCACCGATAGCGTAAAAATCTACGTGACTAAATCACCATAGATTCTCATAAACGCTTTCAGAGATGTCCATTGTCGACCAAAATACCGTAGTGGGGAAAGACAGTGGGGCCTACAACCGTTCAACCGTTCAACCGTTCAGCCGTTCAACCGTTCAGCCGTTCAGCCGTTCAACCGTTCAGCCGCTCAGCCGTTCAACCGTTCAGCCGTTCAGCCGTTCAGTCGTTCAACCGTTCAACCGTTCAGCCGTTCAGCCGTTCAGCCGTTCAACCGTTCAAACCTTTCTGCTTTTCGTTCCATTCACAAACTTATTTTTATTAAATTCTTCCGTCAAGTGACGTTCGGCGGAAAGACGATCTTCCGTTGCTTCTTTTCTTCTTCCTCCGTTACTTACAAAGGCTTAACCCAGATCCTGGTAGTTTTTACGATGATAGTTAACTGCTGCAAAACTGTCTGACGCTCAAGAGAGACAATTAATCATAAGCATATTCGTCTGTTCTATACTTGGATTGATCAAAGAAGTGCCATCTATATGTGGGTCTCAGTTCGCGATGTGCTGATTATTCTTTGGAATAATTGTTTTAGAAATTAGAAGCCTGAGGGATTATTCCTACCGCGGACAGAAAATTATGTAAAAATAATAATTGCTTTTTGCTGCTGCTGCTGCTGCTGCTGTTGTTGCTGTTGCCGTTGCTATAGCCTATCTCAGGCACGATCATGACTTCTCTGTTCTCAGCCAAGGTCCCTCTCAGACCGTTAATAAGGTCAAGGAAATATTACGTCGACCGGAAGTTACGTCTGGCCGAGAGAGAGGCATGGTTGACAGAAGCGTCCAAATGGACGGCCCCCCGCCCTCCCCCCCACAATCGAATAGACCGACCGTCGTATCTCTCTGTAAATGCAAGTTCGCCCTTATTTTATCCGTCCTCAGAGCCACTGGAGTGACTGGACTACTCCTCGCGGCTGATCTTTGTGTTCAACACGATAGTTCCTGTGGTGCATTGGTAACAACAGATGGATCGCATGACCTCTCATGCCGAGTGGGACATGACTGGATCGCCATGCACGCACTTGCAAATGACATCATTTGGCGCCGCCTCAAGAAGACTGATTGCCGGTAACAAAGGAACTGTCGGGTCTTATTGGATCCGATGGGAAGCGCCAATACGGTGTCATCCTCATCTCTTGGGAAGACAGGAAATCTCTGGACTGGGATGCTATACTGTCGTCGACACTTTGGCAGAATCATATCGTCCGAGATCTGACGAAAGCCCTGCTGCCACTGCGGAAACAGTAGTAGCCTAGTAGTAGTAGTAGTAATTAATATATGTATGCATGTAAATGGTCACTTAAAATTATAGCGCCTTAGCAAGAATCTCGCAAATTGTCTTTGTAGTGGCAAGTTTAGATTTTAGAAGTATTGCCAGACGGAAGTATTGCCAGTTCGCAATGGAAGTCACTGTTCTCGGTGCTGTGCTGTCCGTGCATTGGTCAAGCTCCAATGAAAATACACGATTAATCCCATCCTGGCATCAGCATCCCTGATGGAAATGTCAGTTACGACATATAGTCGAACAATGAACCCCAGGAGCCAAGGCCCTTCTTCTTCGGTCTGAGTTTGGAGGTTTGGACATTAACGCAGCGCTCGTGAATAAGTTGGTGTCCCGCGATTGGCTTTCGAGTTGCGCTTTAGAAATCTAGAGATTACGATTAACGGTTGGTTAACTTGTGCCCTCTGTCTTCATGGTTCCCGTTGCCAGAACCCATGCTATCCAATCCTCCATACTGCATGGGCAATGAGCTGATCAGCATTAGGCCTAACCATGCGAAGTTCGTAACTATACATAGTAGTGGTGCGCCAAAGTCAATCTTTTAGCACAGACTAATATCCACAGCTGTCTTATTCGATGAGAAGGGAAGTCACTTATCCTAACAGCTCTAGCCATTAATCCAGACCTCCTCGTATCCCGACCATCCAAGCTCTTCATATGGTTTTTCTTTACCCCACTCAGGAGATTGACTTTTTCCTCTCAATGATAATTGCAGCCTGTAACTTTCGATTAGATGACCCATAGCCTGCGATTAGCTGCCGAGCACCGATGCGGATAAAAAAAATAGTGATCAATATACGACTCGTCTTTCGTATCACAAGTGACGGCTAATGACTTGCGTGTGGAGTCTACTGCTGTCTCAGTCGTTGCCATCAAAGCTGTCCTGATCCGTCTAAGCCTCACCCATAATGGGTTTCCAACGATCACAAAGGCACCGGGCTGCCCAGAACGGATACTAACTGATAGACCGGACTCAACTGAATCCCTTGGCGAATGGGACGCTGTCTCATCTGGGACGTCACAGTGATTGGCATTATCTGTCCTGACTGTCTTGAAGCCAACGTCTCAACGCAGAAATAACCACTTGCGACGGCCAATAGTATAAGTACCAATTACCACAAACTCGCTTCCAGGTACCATTTATACGACTGGTTTTTGTGGTTCTTAGCCGCGTTTCATGGTACTGGGATTGACTTTATTATGTACTTATGGTGCTGCCTTATACTCAGGGCTGAAAGTGGTTTGGAAAAGTTGCCGGGTCTGTCTTTTGGCCGGAAAGCGCCGAAGGCGCGAAAGTGCGAGTGCCGAAGGCACGAAGCCCATACCGACTAGGGGGTCTGGGGGAGCGTCGTAAGCTCCCCCAGCGGGGTCTGGGGCGGAGCCCCAGCGACCAACGCATTTTTAGCTGTGTTGACCTCAACTAGAGTCCATTTTAGGCTCTTATTTGCCAGCTATTTTATGAACGATAAAGTCATGAAAACTTCTAGAAGAAGTCTTTTTGCAGAGTAGCAGATTATCAGGATAACAAAGTCAAAGTTTATACTGCAAAAGAAATTGGTTTCGTCTTTGCCATGATCACAAAAGTTAAAAGTTTAGGCCTATAACAACTTTATAAGTTTACAGCTGTCATAATTATGGGTATACCGTATAGGAAAACCCTTTATGGGTTTTACCAGCTCAACCCACCCAAAATGTGCAATTTGAATTATAATTTTTTAAAGCTAATTCTATGAAGGCCTAGCCTATACATTGTGTATTTTGCAACCATTGCTTAGTGTTGAGCCACTAGCACTATCCTCAAGTCACTTCACTATGGTTGAAAATCCCAGAGCGAATCCACATCAAAGTTCTCTCCTTAACCTACAACTCCTTACAATACTCCCAGTCCAGATATCTTCGCGAACTGTTCACCATCCAGCCAATCAGCTCTACCCGATCATCGGCCTCTCTTTCTCTCTCCGCCGACGGTCACATTTTCAAAATGTGTTTGAATTTACACGCTGCAATATTAGCATGTTAGACTGTCATTGTAGCGAAAATGCTCATCATTCCAGTGCTGACAGTCGTGGTTTACGGCTTTAAAGTGTCTTCTCCTATTGTTTAAATCTGTCAAATTTCCTAACTGTATGGTATTATTTTAACTGTCATCTCAGCAAAATCTCTCATAATTTAACTGCTGAAACTGAAAGACTTGATTTAAGAGTTCAAAAGATATCTCATTTCCCCAATGGTCAAATTTGATGAATTTCCAGATTGCAGTAGTAGCATTGTAGGCTGCCATTTTAGTGAAACGGCTCATCATTTGAGTGCCGAAAGTCGCGGTTAATGACTTCAAAAGTGAGCCCTTTTATTTTTAAAATGTTTTTACATAATTATCCACACTGCAGTCATCTCAACAATTTTCTCATAATTATTTCATTGCTGGACGAAAATTTAATGGCTTAAGTGTTCACTGAATGTCTTCACCACCGTCACCACGTCGTAGGTCCATACATTTTTGAATTTCCACACGGCAGAGGTAGAATTGTTTGCTGTCGTCGTAACAAAATTGCTCATTATGGATAAACAGTGGATAACACTATAGAAATGTATAGAGTCTAATGATATTTCCGAAATATTTCTGAAATATTGAGGATATCAGCATCTCCATCCCCAACCGCAAATTTCGGGATCCGCCCTCTGGCCCCCTAAGTCTCCGCCTATGAATGCTGCTGCTAATTTAGCCCCCTATTTCCTAATGTAGTTGCACAGGACTACGGGCGTAGTCGTTCCCAGGAAGCCGGCGGGCCGCCCATTAAGGTTATGGTGCACATAACCTCATCACGGGTCGGCGGCATGTTTAACATATCTGCGGTGTAGGCCTATTCATTTTCATAAGCATCTACGTTAGTCATTTGCCAAAAATGTTTAAAAAATCCTACCGTACCGATTTAACCTAGTTTTTGGCGAATGACGACCTTTTTTAGTCATTCGCAACTGATTTTTGGTAAACAAGCGACCCGGCTGAGACCCGGCAACAGCAGGTCTCGAAAATCGATGCCGGGTCGCAGACCCGGACCGACCCGGCTCACTTTCAGCCCTGCTTATACTCTCATACTTTAGGAACGATAGAATGCGTTAGTTAGTTCCGCCAGTGCTGCATTTAAGTAGTTTCAATGTCGGTGTCTTCCATGACGCTCTTCTGCCATGAGTAAACTTGAAGCCGTGCAGTCCTAGCTAATCCCTATTTCTGCTGATTTAATGTCTCTATAGATATTCTTGGATCCTCAGAGATCATTATTATATACACTGGAAAGAAATAATGATAATTATTACTCTGTCACAAATTTTGCTCATGAAGAGCTGCTTGAGCTATGTGAGCCACTTGAGCTACTTGAGCCATGTGAGCTGTGTAAGGTCGGGGAACGGCTCACTGACTTTTACTCGCGATCTGAGAAAGTTAGAATATAGCCGAGTGCGCACATTTTCTGCAGAATAGTGATCACAGATCTTAACCACGTTCAGAAAAAGCAGGCATTGATATTTTGAATGGACTGCCATATCGCGTGAGTATCTAAGGTCCCTATTAGTCTTCGCCGACATTCTGCTTATTACAAAGCGCAGACGATTCCATGCGGACTGTGGACTTTATTGTGTCGGAAGGATACAGAAACGCTTGCATAGTTTTAAAATTGTCGGATCCATTGACTATGTCGGATAATCAGACTCTCCCAGCAGTAACGCCCTAGCAGAAGGAACAAACTTTTGAATAAGTCGAGTCCATTTCAGAGCAGGAGTCTCTGCCCAGATCTGCTCTCTTTTTAAGCATCGCTCGTTTGACATGCAGTTCGGTCTATGTACACTGCGAATCAAACCAACGGTGACTACATCTGATATCTTATATATATATATGTATGTGTGCATGTAACTATATTATGATTTTATGCAGAAACCTCGCAGAAGAACTGTCAACGTGGATGTCTAACGGCTTTCAAGGGTGTCCTCAACAAGCAGCGAGACTGGCGACTGTATACGGCGAGCGATGTCGGAAGTCTACTTTATCGCATTTTTATTTGGAATCCGGATTCATGCTGCATGTATAATTCATGTTTAATGCATATTGACGTTGAAACCATATACATGCTACAGTAGACTTATGAATATTCATGCTACAGTAGGCTTATGAATATTCATGTTGCAGTATAATAGGCTTATGAATATTCATGTTGCGTGCGTATTTGTGCCCTTCATGAATATTCATCTTGTAAGCATGTGCTAATGCGTAAATTTTTGTGCTCCACACTAGTCATACTGTCATATAGGCCTATACTTCGTTTATTCAAGAAAAACTAAGTTGACACACCGCAACTTAGGCCTATTACATGAAACAAAAAAAGTATTTTAAAGAAGTAAATAGGTTAAAGTAACGATTGTCCGCAGAATTCAGGCTACTTTGACATCTAGGTTCATATTATGGAATCAAACGGGTTTCTAACACGCACTTTATAAAAGTACGGATGCACACTGCGCAGCCCACATGAAAATTATTATTATTATTATTTATTCACTCTTTGTAATAATCCACCACATATAAATTCAATCGATAAATAATCATTCATGTAGCCTATGTATGGATCTAAGCACGTAATTATGTCTGAAGTATGAAAAACGTATGAAATTATTTGATGTGTGCGTGCTCACGTTTACGAATGTGTAGCCTAAGCACCTAAGGGTCCTTAATGAACCCGCTAAATGGCAGACGAATTACTGCTTGCAGATCTTTAACCGGATGAGGATTCCAATTAATGAAGTATGGCTGGAACAGATACCAATTAATTCCCATCAACGGTTGACGAATGACTCGCATTCCGACTATAAAGTCTACTTAGTCTCTGCAAAGACTGAAATCGAACCGACACACACGGTCACACCCAGCGATCAATCATTTTCTATGTGACGTCTTGACGGCCAAGCGCTACTGAAACTAAACACCATAAACTATTTATCTGCATGTTGTCCGCACTTCTGTCGGCGCCTATCTCGCCGTATTAGACAAGAAAATTGTTTTCCACTCTCATCAGTTGTCTAAGCAGATGACATCCGCTGAAGTTGATGGGAACAGAAGCCCAAATATATTATCAGCCCAAATATTGTACAATTCCACAAAGAAGACTCGAGAAAGCGCGTTTCTTGTTTTCACCTTCCTGGTAGTAGTCAAGTAATGAAGTTTCTGTTTGACCGCTGCATGTAGACCTAATTCTAGAAGCAGTTTGGTCAAACTTTTTTACATTACTAGAAAAGAATAAATTCATAATACACCTAATCATTAGCAACCTTCTGTTTCTGTAATCTATTAATATGAATCAAATCAATCAATACATTATCAAATAGCCTTGATATTGCCATATGATCATTATTAGGCCTATAATTATGCAGAAAAGAAACAGGGTATCAGCGTGGCTGCACGTCGCTGTGAGGTCACTTAGCAAGATGACGATCAAGTCGGTAAAGAAATTATCTAGGCCTATCAGATTAATAATTTTGTTATTTAAACAATAACACTAAAATTTCTTTAAAAAAAATTAAAATGCCCAGGGTGTCAATTACAGATAAAATGTGTATTCAGACACTTTGTGAGCAAGGTCCTGGAACTAGAGCTATGATCACCGCTTATTCTGATAATATAATCAATGAGAGCGGAGAAATTAAGAGTTAAAATGAGATTTAAGAAATATGCCGTTGATGAAAAGAGATTGGCTCAATATGGCAATTGTTCTGATTACAGTCATTTCACTGAGAAAAGCCAATGACGCTAAATCTCCGGATTGGATCCCAATAAATTATCAAGTGTGGAAAGCTATGTTGGGAAAAATACCACATTCTGCAACCAAAACCAATAGCGATAAGCGAATTGATGGACGTATTGGAGTCGATTTAGGCCACGGGAAGATTTACCTCTGGAACACCTCAACAAGGCCATCAAGAACTTTATAAAGAGACGCAGAACAAGTGTGGGCACTGGTGATTGACAATTTAAACATAAGTTGTGAAATAGGCCTACTATCAAGTTTATTTGATACCAATTATTTAAGATGTGACTTGTTAGGCCTTCTTTTTGTTGCGTTATGTTTTTGAATGGTCAAACAACAGTTGGTGGACTCAATAAAACTGATATAACTTTTGTTCTGATTTAAATATTTTGGTGAAATTTGCAGCTGTAGGCTACGTAGGCCTATTAATGTTGTGAATTTCCTTTAAGCGTGTAAAATGTGATTATAAAATTCTTGGGCCCTACTTCTGACCAAGAAATTGGAAAAACCTCAGAGGAATTTTCTTTGGACAGTGCACCCTGTACATGTAGCAATGCCTTACCTCAACTTGTCATATATTGCATTCTTGTGTATTGCTTCAGCTTTTCATACACTTCGCCTTGCTTTAATTTCCAATCAACCTCTCTCACCTCAGTTTGACATGACTTGAATCGGCTGCGCCGTCTATTTGCACATGATATTTTCGATTAAATTAACGAGAGTTAATTAACGGCATCAAGCAAAATCACCTTAGTCCTTCGCCAACGTCCGCGAGGCTTCATCTGAATACACAATGCAATGGGATTCCATGTTCTGAATATCAAAGATCAGCTTGATATTCTACGAATGCCATCAGAATTACAATGGCTGTGGAAACAGTGTGGATGGCTCTGCATGCAGGGGCGTCTATTGTCATCTTCGAAAATGCTCGCAATCTCCTATTGTGATAACAGCAACATAATTATATGTTGTGTATATGACAATGTCTCCTGTAATCCTTTGCAGGCTAATTCGTGAGGCAGCTTCTAAACCAGACGCTCTGCCGCCAGCAAAGAGGTTAAACAACGGAAAATCTTGCATTCCATAGCCTAGAGTTCCCATTTATACTGGATTGTACACAATGTAGGTTACATGTATTGCATGGTACACTGTTCCAAACGTTGTCATTGTTTTCTTTGCCTTCTACTTCTATGTTTGATGCTGTCCGATGTTTTTACTGCAAAATATGTTGAAACCTCTTCGTCTGGCTTTTGTCTGTCGGACAGAGGATTTACTGGAGCAGAAGCAACCGCAGTCCTTGAATCTGTTTACATCTGTCTGCGTGTCGTTCAGTTCGTCTCCGTCCGTCTGTCACACTGTCGTCTGCTCAACGCTGGTTCCCTTTTTATCACTGTATGCTCGAATGTCTGAAACGAGACACTTCGTATAGCGTCAGTCAACCGAACACAATTGCGGCGACTGTACATGACCGAATCTGGATTCATGCTTTTTTCTCTCCGTATCTATTCTACTGTTTGAGCGCTTGTGTCTGTCTGTGTCTGTCTAATTATGCTTGTGAGTAGGCCTATGTGCCCCTGTGTTTGTGTATGCTTGTTCGTCTGTTTGTCTGTCTATCTGACACTTTCCAGACGTTGGATTTGTGAGTGTCAGATGATTCGTCGCTCAAACGACAATCGCTAATACAAGAGGATATTTTATGCGGCGCCTTTTCTCCGCATTTCAGAGTCGTAAACATCCTTTGCAGCCATTTCGTCCTTCGTGATTACGCGGCTGAAAAATGGCGATTGTCTGTTTAAAAGCCGTTGTGAGTTGTATAGCGCTAATATATTACTCGTGCATAACATAAACGACGCTCCTCATGAAATTGTGTTGGCTAATGAATCGCCTGCGAGTCCAAACGTGAATCCAAAGCAATAGAACATGGGTAAGAAAGGTTTGTGAAATAAGGTGAGGCAATTATGGCCCTGTAAGATTACGAGTAGGCCCTAAGATCGGTTTATGACATAAGATCAGTAGATAAGTGGTCCGCTATATTCTCATTCATCGATGTGAAAGCTGGATGATTGAATAGCTAGGATTGAATAGCTAGGCTATTCCTGTCTAATGCAGAGATAGATCACTGCGCAGCCTACATGTTTTGGTTGCAATGTCGTCATGAATTCGTCGTCAGCGCCAGCAAAATAATGGACCGGTATCTTAAATCTAACTAAGCTTAAAATCATGTTAGGCTGTGTAAAAACTATTATAGGAATCCATTCTAGAATCACAGGAAGTGATTCTGTTCTTTTGCTTTGATTTATTAGACCAAGATTCTAGCGCGTCTTTAACTCTTCCCTGTAATCATGGGCGGAGATTTAGGAGGGGGGGACAGAGGGACGGACTCCTCAATGGATGGGGTGGGGGGGGACGGCCCATGCATGTGTTCCCCAATCGTTAAGTGTTAGGACACGTATGCCATGCACACGCTTCACGAAGAACACTGTGAGGCTATAACGTTACAAGATAGAAGAAGAGATCTTCGAACAAATGATGTAATGGCTAAAAAAGGTCATCAACGTTTTTTACAGAGAAAATTGGGGTTTTCATCGACATTTCGCATGATTTCGGACGGATGACTAAAAGAAGGTCGTCAGAAATTTTGGCCGGCAAAAAGATGGAAAATTTCGTCGGCGACTCAGCCATTCGTCCGCCCAAAATCTCGCGTCCTTCCTTCGGTCACTCGTTCGTCCCCCGCAAGTCTCCGCCCATGCCTGTAATAAACGACCCGAAGTGGTCCAAACTCCAAATGTGGTGAAATTCGTATTGGTAAGAGAATCATCAATTTTGAGTTATGATGCAACTGAGACGGCTGTTGACTGATGTCATAGGACCGTTCACATGTATCCCGTTGCTTGTATGCTTATCTATGGATGGCTGTTGAAGACGAAAGGCAATATCCGCCGTCTTTTTATGGTAAGAGATCAATTTCCAAGACGCAATTATTTGTGTTGTTTCACTTTGTATTCAGTTTCGGTTTGGACCGTTATTGGTCTCGCAATCAGTTTCAGTTTAGGCGGTCATTGGTTTCGCAATGTAGCTATTTTGTTCTTATCAGTTCTTTTCTCGCCACATTTCTGTTTAGTTTTGATTTTGGCAAGTAGAAACTTCACTATTTTAGTTTCAATTTTCTCAGGTTTGGTTCTAGTTTAAGTTTCTGTTATTCAACCATGTGCCAGGGATGTTTTTAAGGAATTTTTAGAACTGCACAATTCCTTCCTTTTCTTACCATCCTCCATGGTAAATTACTCCTGATCGGAGAACAATGACCTGTTTTTGCTAGTTTCAACTGCACGGAACTGTGACGGAAGAGCTTCTACAGCTGCACAAATCCATTTAGAACTGCACATTTTGTGTACAACTGCACGCTAAAAAGCCCTGCCATGTGCATCACAATAGGCTATTGCAAATAGGCAGGTACAGCCATTATTTGCATTGTAAGGCAGTGGCACCGTATCATGCACCATCCATCCATCCATTTATCTATTCATTCATTCATTCATTCATTCACACATTAATTCAACTTATTATAGCACCCGTTCAAGTAAATCTACTCAGGAGCGCTCCCAGCACAGACAATGATTAATGTAACCAAATGTCTTGTCGTGTTTATGAAAAAATTTTAAGTTCCAAAGATCTTAAGATTACCGAACGAACTGGTGATTAAATAAGCGCTAAAAGGATATCACGTGATTTCTTATTTTCCCTCCCTATATAGGCCTACATTCAACTACTAGGACCAGTCCTAAAGGCTTAATTGCGAGTTTTTCTTCTCTCTTTCGTTAAAAGCTTTCGTTACTATTGGGTTCTACCTTTTTAGTTTCAGTCGCCGCTCATACATGATACATGATACATGATAGACCTACATGTAGGCCTAGCTGGTTTCTCGAGTTTCTGTTTTATTTCATTTCCGTGTTTTCTTTAGTTTCGTTTAGTCTTAGTTTCAGTTAACTATCACAATGAGCTTTCGTCAACGAATACTTTTATCTAGTTTTCATCAACAAACAGCACAACAAGCAAAAATCGTTGGTTGTCTTCAGTTTAACGACATTGTGTGACAGCAAAGAGAATTGCCATCAGTAGATAGATTAAGACTATTCTGGGACATTTGACCATAACCATGGTTCAACTTTTCCAAATCACCCATAACCATGGTTCAAAAATATAACCACCCAATAACCATGGTTCAAAAATATATACACCCATAACCATGGTTCAAAAATATAACCATCCATAACCATGCTTCAAAAATATATCCACCCATAACCATGGTTCAACTTTTACCAACACACAAAAAATTTTTTTCTTCCATTTTATAAAATATCCAAAAAAATATTTTCTTGCGACCCATCGTACTTTAACCCAAACCATGGTTCAACTTCTACCAACCACCCCAAACCATGGTTAAACTTTTACCAACCACCCCATCACGCGCCTATGACTCATCATGCGGGGAATTCCCAGTAGTTTCGATGATGAGTCACTTAATCATAAAAATTTTTTTTCTCTTGTGTATATAAAATAACTGAAAAAATGGAATATTCAACTCGACTTAAAGACAAGAAAATCCAATATAAAATGGACTACATAACGTATAATCTGAAAGAATTGCGACAAATTCCAAAACAAAGAGGACAAAAAGGATACTCAAAACTACCAAAAGCGGAACTCATCGCGTTCATAGAGCATGGAGATCGACTAGGCGCTCAGGCACCAGACATCAAGGCTCCAACGCGTACTCCCCACACGGTACGAGAAATTGCGAAACAGATAGGCACTGTACGAGAATTGCGAGAAATTGCAAAAAAGAGACACCAAAGAGGATACTCAAAATTAGGAAAAGAGGGACTTACGGCATTCTTGTCTACTACTTGGAAATTTGTGGGGAAAAATAAAGCTACTTTTTCGGATTGGTTGACTAGTGAGATTAGTCAGTTACCACCTCAAATAAAACCACCCATTCATAGGTTCAAACTTCGAGAGACAGCGACGGCTATCAAAGGGTTTACAAAAAGATACACGATCGAGGGCAACAACAGGGTCGATGTTGAATCTTTTCTCAAGGCTGTAAGATCGCGGGTAGTTAGGCTGTTAGCGAAAAATCGAGGGGTAAAAGTTCAACTCAATCTCATGTGTGTAATGGAGAAAGTAGACATAAAATCCGGTGAAATAGCAACGGCTGAGCCTAATTTCAAATCAAAGACTGATATTATTTTAGAAGCAACCGATGTGAAGGAAATATATACCAACGCAGTGGATAAAATTAAGGAGAGTATGGCGAGTTATCAGATGCGGGGTAGTAATTGGCGATTCAAGGCCGTTTTGAAGTTGGATATCGATACAGTGGTATACAAGCCATTGAAAGGTAGTTCATATATTCAGCTTCCCGAGTATTTGGTAAATAAAAAGGCTATTATTAATATGAAAAACGAAGACGAAGAATGTTTCAAATGGTGTATTACAAGGGCGTTGAACCCAGTTGATGAGCACCCTGAAAGAATCACTAAAGACCTGGTAGAACAATCTAAGAAACTCGATTGGAGCGGTATCGTGTTCCCAGTTGCTGCTGATGCTAATATTATACATAAGTTTGAGCGCCGTAATAACATTAGCGTTAGCGTATTCGGCTTTGAAAAGAGCGTATACCCATTATACATATCGAAGTATGAAAGTGATACCTGTGTAGATCTACTGCTTATTTCCGACGATGAAAAGAAGCATTACTGTTGGATCAAGAACTTTAATAGATTGATGGCGGCACGAACAGAAAAATCTGTAAATTCGATGCACTATTGTAGAAGATGTTTAATCGGTTACAGAACGAAAGACTCGCTTAAAAAACACATCGAGTACTGTTCGCAACATGACGTTCAACGAATAGAACTCCCAAGCCCAGGAACTATGTTGAGTTTTAAAAATTATTATCGAAAAATGCGAGTACCTTTTATTATCTATGCGGATTTCGAATCCTTCATTAAACCGATCGATACATGTCAACCCGATCCCAGCACGTCTTACACCAATAAATACCAGAAACATAATCCTAGCTCGTTTTGTTACCATATAAAATGTTTCGACGATGACCTATATTCGCAAGCTCCTGTAACGTTCACAGCGAAGAACGAAGACGATGATGTAGCGCAGATATTTATTAACAGTCTTATAGTGGATATAAAAGATATTTATAATCAATTTAAATTCCCAAAGAAAATGATATTTGGAAAGGACGACAAGGAGCTATACTACTCGGCTACTGTTTGCCATATCTGTGGGGGTGAGTTCTCTGATGGTGATGATGATAATGACATACGAGTAAGAGACCACTGTCATCTTACTGGTAAATTCAGAGGCGCCGCTCACAAGATTTGTAATCTAAAGTATAAAGTCCCCAAGTTTTTCCCAGTAGTATTCCATAATCTAACCGGCTACGATAGCCATCTATTCGTGAAGAAATTACGGGGTGGTAATAATGAACAGATTAAATGCATCCCCTGCAATGAAGAAAAGTATATCTCATTTAGCAGAGATGTTGTAGTCGATAAGTTTATTAACAAAGAAGGGAAAGAGAAAGAGGTCAAGCGTGAATTACGTTTCATCGATAGTTTTAGATTCATGCCAGCGGGTCTCGACGCATTATCGAAGAACCTTAGCAAAGACCAGTGTAAAAATATAAGCAAGTACTACTCCGGCAATCAGCTCGATCTCTTGCTTAGAAAAGGGGTATATCCGTATGATCACGTTAGCTCCATCGATCAACTGAATGAAACAGAACTACCGCCAAAGTCAGCATTCTATTCGAAACTAAACGACTCAGGTATCAGTGACAAAGACTACAACCACGCACAGGTAGTATGGAAAGAATTTGGTTTCAAAACATTCAGAGAATATCACGATTTATATAACGTGAGTGATGTTCTCCTGCTCGCCGATGTCTTTGAGAATTTTAGAGACGTCTGCATGAAGAACTACAACCTGGATCCCGCCTGGTATTACACTTCTCCTGGACTAGCATGGGATGCCTCATTAAAGTTGACTGAAGTAAAGTTAGAATTATTGAGCGATTACGATATGATACTAATGGTCAAGCATGGGATAAGAGGTGGTGTTAGCACAATTTCACATCGTTATGGACAAGCAAACAACAAGTACATATCATCGTTTAATGAAAGCAAACCTTCAACATTTATAACCTATTTAGATGCTAACAACTTGTATGGGTGGGCAATGTGTACGAAACTACCAACTCACGGGTTTGAATGGATGACTGATGATGAGCTAAACGCATGGAGATCGATACCGTGTATATTGGAGGTGGACTTGGAATATTCTAAAGATTTACACGATCTTCACAACGACTATCCTCTTGCTCCCGAGAATATTACGCCTGAATCTTCAACGGTTCCTAAACTCATCCCAAACCTGAATGACAAAGTAAAGTACATAACCCATTATGAAAATTTGAAACAGTATGAAAGCCTAGGTTTGAAGATTACCAAAATTCATCGAGGAATTAAATTTGAAGAAAGCACCTGGTTGAAAAAATATATCGACCTAAATACTAACCTGAGGACCAAAGCCACAAACGATTTCGAGAAAGACTTTTTCAAACTTATGAACAATAGCGTGTTTGGTAAAACTTGTGAAAATATAGAGTCCCGTGTAGATATAAAATTAGTTTCAAGCGAGAAGCAAGCCATAAAACTAGCGGCTAAAACGAGTTATGACACTCGGACTATTTTTGATGAGAACCTAATTGCCATTCACATGAAAAAGACTTCGCTGCTCTATAACAAGCCGATATATCTCGGTATGTGTATCCTAGACTTGAGTAAAACGCTCATGTATGATTTTCACTATAATTACATCAAGAACAAGTATGGAGATAGAGCTAAACTATTATTCACCGATACGGATTCGCTAGCTTATGAAATTAAAACCGATGATTTTTACGCTGATATAGCCCCTGATGTTAGAAATAGATTCGACACTTCAGACTATCCAAAGAACCACCCATCCGGAATTGAAACCGGAGTGAACAAGAAAGTGATCGGTTTGTTCAAGGACGAAGCTTCAGGTAAACAAATAGAAGAATTTGTGGGGCTGAGGTCAAAGTTGTACAGTTACAAAATAGCAGGCGTAGACCATAAAAAATGCAAAGGTGTTAAGAAAAATGTCGTTAAGAAATCCATAAGCCATGAAGATTATAAGAACTGCTTGTTTACGAGGAAAGAGCAGTCAAGAAAAATGAATGTCATCAGATCCCATCTTCACGAAATCTATACAGAAGAGATTAATAAGATAGCCCTCTCAGCCGACGACGACAAGCGAGTGATAATGGATGATGGGATAAGCACGTTAGCATATGGTCACTATTTATTGAAATCTACTTAAGAAAAAATATCCTAATATAAAATGACAGACTCAAAATTATGCGCCAGTTGCAAAATGGAAAAAAGCTTAACTGAATTTTACAAAAACGAACGTTATAAGAGCGGCTATTTTGCTTCTTGTAAAATGTGTGTCATTATCAAAACGAAGGAACTTACACAAAAATACTCAGAGCTTGAAGTGAGGGAAACAAAAAACAAAAAAGTTTGCTGCTGCTGTAAGATTGAAAAAAGCTTAGACAATTTTCATAAAGATAAAAGACAAAAGAGCGGAAGTTATCCGAGCTGTAAACTCTGTAAAAATGCTAAAGTAAAGGAGCTAACGCATAAGTACGCGAGACAGGAAAATAAGGAAACGAAGGATAAGAAAGTTTGCAGCCGGTGCAAGATAGACAAGAACATATCGGAATACGTTAAAAATCGATTTTCAAAAGATGGACATGCTAATGAATGCAAAAATTGTAGGCATAAATATTATCTCACCCGCGTGGAAGCAAAACATTTAGATAATATTAAAAATTCTCATAATATAAAAATGGAAATACCAGCTTGTGTCAAATGTAAACTCGGTATCGGACTTAAAACATTTACGAAATGGATTGAGTACCAATTTGAAGAGGGTATGAATATGGACAATTTCGGCTCGGTTTGGCATCTCGATTTTGTTTTACCAATATCATCATTTAATTTACTCGATGAAAAAGAACTTGAAAAAGCTATGAATTGGATGAATATTTGCCCGGTGCTATTGGAAAAAAATATAGAAAAAGCGAACGAAATAGATTGCGAGCTTTATGAAATGCAGAGGGAAAAAGCGTATGACTTTCTAAAATATTTAAATGAAATGTAAAAATGAGTTTTGAAACATACAAAAACATAAACGTTGAAGGCATCATACTACCAAATATCCCTCTTTCAAACATACAGTTGATTGATGCCGCGAAGAAACTAAATATCCTAAACTTCAGGGGTGTCTTCTTACGAGACGAGCTACCGAAGAAACCTAAACGGAACGAGTGTGGGATAATGAACTTGGATGATTCTAATGGGAACGGAACTCACTGGGTCGGTTTTTTAAAGAATGGTAAGGTTAAAATATATTTTGATAGCTACGGCCTACAACCACCCACAGAACTCGTCAAGTATTTACATAGTCCTGTGTACTACAATAGTGAACGAATTCAACCGGATAATGAAGTGTTTTGTGGTCATCTATGTTTGTATGTTTTGAAAAAGACGATGACTGATGGTTGTAAATTTCAAAATGTTATCAATAGTTTGTATTGATTTTGTATTAATATTATCGCGTAATAAAATGCCAGTCGATAAATTTGGACACACCGATGTTGGGACTACGACAAGAGTAATTGCCGGCGGCGTCACATTAACTCAGGCAAACAGTACTTTTCTAAGGGTTGATGGGACAAACCCTGTTACTGGAGATCTAGATATGAATGGCCGCGTGATAAAAGGTCTACCTACAACGAATAATCCGGATGTAGGAATGGATGAGGCACTAAGTCAGGGGCAAGCTATAGATTTGATAATGAATCACGATAATGTACCGACGAGCGATAACCATTTGACTAATAAGAAATACGTCGATGCAACAGCTGAAAAATATGTCGACACGAAAGCAATCGGACCTATGATTAGCATGTACACTTCAGCTACGCAAGCAATAAGCGCTGGAACTTACACAAAAGTTTCTTTCGATATAGCAAGATTCGAAAGAGATATCCGCCATCGCGTAGGATGGAATAAGATCTCTCCTGATAAAGCCGGCTGCTATTTCGTTTCAACGCACATAGAATTTCGTTTATTCGGTGCTGCTACTTCGGGTTTCGTTTACCTGTATAAAAATGGAGGGGTGCATATGCAAATTGCGGGTGGAGTAGGTACCTCAGGTTCAACTATCAATGCAACAGGTAGTACCATACTTTATCTAACCGAAAACGATTACCTCGAGATAGGCGTTTATTCACACGCCGCTGTAGGTATAGTAGCTAAGGATTTTTCCATCGCATTCTTACGACAATAGCGACTGGGAAAAAATAATCTGTTTATAAAATGCCTGTTGATAAATTTGGACACACCGATGTTGGAACTACGACAAGAATAATTGCTGGAGGTGTTACTCTTAGTCAAGTAAACAATACTTTTCTAAGGTTAGATGGGGCGAGTTCGGCTACTGGTGATCTAAATATGAATGGTAACTGTATCAAAGGTCTACCTATAACGAATAATCCGGATGCAGGAATGGATGAGGCTCTAAGTTACGGACAAGCCTATGATTTGATAACGAATCACGATGGCATTCCTTCCAACGATAATCATTTGACAAATAAAAAATATGTCGACGAACAAATTGCTTTGATAGTATCTAGAGACGAATTCTTTGGCCCGACGTTTAGTGCCTACTCCCACGCTGTTCAGACTATCCTCGCTAGCGATACGACGCAAGTAAATTTTCCGAGAAAAAGATTCGATCAGGATAATTGTTTCATCAATTCGAAACGTTTCTTTCCTCAGAAAGCCGGATGTTATATGGTTAATATTTTTGTGGAATTTCACGCCAATAGTGCTAGAACTAGCGGTAATGTTTCCTTGATGAAAACGGGGAGTGTGTACATGAAGATGCCCGGTGGTGGAGGTGACTTTGGTGGTGGAGGTATGCCCGCAGCTAATAATAATGTATCGGGTACTTGCCTAGTTCGATTAACTAATACCGACTACCTCGAGATAATGGCTACGTCAGACGCTGACTTAAACATTGAGGCACATGACTTTTCAGCTGCATACTTACGACCTTAAAATTCGAAACCATATTTAGTTTTGAATTTCCACAGTACAAGATATTTCTTTAGTTCATAGCGACAATTTTGTTACCATCCGATTGAAACTTGAATAACTTATCATAAATCACCACCGCGTACGCTTGTGTATTAGCCGGTGGATTAGCATCAAAAGTACCTTTGATCTGGATATTGACTGTCGAGCCCTTCAGACGCTCGCATTGATTGCTTACATCAAACACCATAATCGGGAACAGGTTTTTGAAGTCTGCCGGTGTGATATTGCTTTGCGTTATCTGTTCGTCCATTCCGTAGAATTTTTCGCTAAACGTGGCCGCTTCTCGGTACGCTCGTGAGAATTGCTGATTCGGGAATGATAGGTTGTAGGGGGCGGCTGGGTATTGATCACCGTTTATCGTCACGAACAAGTTATTCAGATTGCAATGATCGAAAATCGATGGGTTTTTTTCTTGATCACCGCCTCGATCGATTTGAAATCCAACTATGATGTACCTAGGTTGTTCAGGAGATGTCTTGAAACCAAGTTGCCAGCAATAGTTTCTCGATGGTTGGACGGACATAGTTTCGCATTGGCGAGCCCTGAATCCAAATAGCACCGATGCTTTCGATTCGATAATTTTGTTCAATTGGTTGTCCTCCATAAGAGATGGTTTAACCTGTGGCATAAACCACGAGATTTTATCAAGTCTAACTGTCCCAGCACCCGCAGCAGCGAGTCGAAAAATTGCATCGTCGTCGGCTTTACGAACAAGACTTAACGTATGTTTCACACCATAAACAACCTTGTCGTAATCATCGCAAAATCCAAAAATATGTTTCAACGGAACGATGAAGCTAAACGTGCCTTTGTCCCCCGGTTCTCGAATTAGATACGACTGTCTGACTTTGAAACCTAGATTATCCGCGATAACAGCCGTTGTGCCACTGTCCTTGTACCACAGCTGATTCAAACCTTGTGCCAGTTGAAAATCATTTGGGTATTTTAGTAATCCAAGCATCGTCGTTGCTTGGCCTGGGTGAAATAACGATTCAATTTCTTGGCCCGACATGAAATACGAAATTTGGCTGAATAGGTGCATGAGTCCATTATTCGTAAGGGCTACAGCATCGGCATTAACGTAAAAGGCGATGTTGTCCGCCTTCATCAATCTGCCCTCGAATAATAGATAAGATTCCGCTGGATGGCAGTAAAGACTTTGAGTTTCGATGTTAATTTCTATTCGTCCCGCGGTGTTTAGATTCGCTCCCGTTATCGGGTTATACTCGTAACATTCGTAGCGCTCAATACCCTCATCAATCTCAGGTTTATCGGTAATTCTTAGAATATCAGACTTCATTTTATTGAAGAATAATATTTTTTTATTACGCGACCTTCATTCCCGCACCGTTTTGTCGACGCACTAAATCTTGGATTGATATGGCATTTTTCAAACCATTCCCCATCATTAGATTATTGATATTCTCCGGATTCGCTCTGATGCTACTTAGTCGATCAATAATATCTCGAGTTTCCTGCGTAACCGGAATAATATTTTTCTTTGGAGGAGCTAACAGTTTTGCCGCAGCTTTCTCTACTAATCTTTTACCGGCATCGGTTGCGGCTGATTTCTCAACATCTATCGCCTTTTTCCCAATTTCTGTCGCCACGTCCTTGCTAGCACTAAGAGCTCTCGTTGCTAACTGTTTGGCGGCGTTCGATGTGGCTAGTCTTTTGAAAAATCCTGAAATAGTATCAATTATACCGGATCCACCGATAACGTATCGCTTCTTGTAACTCCTTCTATTAATGATCAGCATTTTATAATATCGACATTATATTTTTGTAAGTATCCTTGTTCATCACTCCTTGTCGTAGTAACGCGTCGCATATCGTTACGAGCTCGTTTCTTACCCCATTGTTACCCGCGTTGAAGTCGTTAACTAATAAATCTAACCGTTTCGCTAATACATTTGGGTCTTCGGAGATGACGATTACGTCAACGCCTTTACCTACTGTACCTAGGGTTATCTTTTCCCATATCGGTTTGACAATTTGTTTGTATTTGACGCTTGAAGATGATTTAGGTTTGTTAGGATTTTTTTCCTGTCTTATAGCATTCGTCGTGGTGAGAATCTCGGCGTAATCACCTATATCATTAATATCGTATATCACGTCGTTCGGCTGTTTCTTCGTCAACAACTCCCAAAGTCCCGGTGTTCCTGTGTAAGTCTTATTTACAACCGTCACGTCGTCTCCTTGAATCGAAATCGGAGTGTCGCCGATATAGAATTGCCCATTTTTGGATTTTATTCCAAACGTCGTGTCTACAGTTCGTTTATCGGAAGCGTATTGATGTAGGTACTTGGCGGCCATATCCCCTAATTCCAAAGTTCTGATATCCTCGGTCGGATCGGAGCTATACGCTTCTATCGAGGGATACTGAGGAAATTTAACTCCGTGTAACGAGGCGGGAAGTGCTTGTAGCGCATTTGAAGTAGCTACCGAGGTTTCTTTGATAGCGGATAGTAAGGCATTTTGCTCTTTGGAAATTGCGGATTGTGAATCAACGATAGGCTTGTAAAACTTGGTTAAATCTTGCTGAAGCCCTGAATCTCCCAATCTCTCCGATAAATAGTTTTGTCGAATATTCTCTCTGGTTTTCAGATAATCTGCAATGAAAACGTCTCTTTTCGTGGGGTCACTGATTTTTACAAACGGCATTTGTAATTAAAAATATAATGTTTTCAGACGTGTTTTCAGACGTGTGAAAAAACATAAGTTGGACGTATTTCCCAACGTAACGACATACGTCTACATGTTTTCACGTATGTTAGTCTTTTCTGATAGATTCGTTACCAACTGAAAACCATCTCGTACATTGATAGTTTCTTACTTCCCTTTCGGATTTAGTATCCACCTCTATTTTAATATCTACCGAACCCTCCTCATCTGAAATGTTATCGTCTTGGAGAGCTTTTAAAATATACTCGTTGATCGTGTTGATTGTCTCGTCAGTTAGCTTTTTGATCTTTTCATCCATCTCAGCTTTCATCTCAGCTTTTTCATCGAGATAGTCGAGGATTGTTCTTTGCACCCACGAATCATCTATTAACTCCGATAAATAGCTTTGTTTAATATTCTCCCTGTTTTTCTGATATTTTGTAGCGTAATCGTTTCCTTTCGCGGAGTCCTTGATTATTATACACGACATTTTAAGTAAGTAAAAAAATTTTTTTTCAGACGTGTTTTTAGACGTGTGAAAAAACATAAGTTAGACGTATTTCCAGACGTAACGACATACGTCTACATGTTTTCACGTATGTTTGCGTATGTTAGACGTATTTCCAGACTAACGACATACGTCTACACGATTTATTACATGTACGTGTTAGACGCCGCTCCATTAGGTTTGTTATTTTTTTCAAGCATGGTTTGAAAGTACTGCATGACTTCTCCTTTTCCGCGATCGATGAGTGATTGTTTCGCTTCCTCGTCTAGCGCAACTTTAATCTTAGTTTTAATTTCTTCTTTCATACTATTGAATTTATCAATCTCGCTTAAAATCAAAGAATATTCCTCGTCTGAAATATTATCGTCCTCGAGGGCTTTTGAAATATGGTCGCTGATCGTGTTGAGCTTTGCGTCGGCTAGCGTTTTGATCTTTTCGTGCTTCTCCGCCTTCAACGCAAGCTTTTTACTGATTATGTTGCCTATTATACCTATTATCCCCGCGCCTAATGCTGCTCCTTCCATAGCAATGACAATGGGTGTTGCGATTACAGTGGATAAAACTCCTATTCCTGAAATTCCTAGTCCCATCGACGCCAGCATGAGGGTGCTACCTACTACACCGATTACGCTTACACTTCTGTGATACTTTTTACTCAACGCTGCTCTTTTGTCTCGTTCTTGCTCAATTTCCTTCTTAATTTTGCTAATCTTTTGAAGACGAAACGTTTGCATAGGTCCTCCACCGATAGGCTTATGTATTTCACCTTCTGGCGCGGTGGGTGTTAGATTTGGATAGAGCTTGTTGTCTGTTTTGTAGTCTTCATGATACTCCATTGTTTTTATTAACATAATATTATTTTTTTAATGATAACTCAAACCGACCGTTTACTGAATATAATTTACATAACATAACGACTCTCCTCCGTTTATAGTTACTAATGAATCGGAATTGTTTTGAATAGAAACAATGATATCATCAACCACGTCTTCTGAAACCTCTCCGTCTTGGAGACTACATCTTCGTTCTTTGATACTCTGTCTAAGGGAAACGAGGCAAACTCCTCCAGTCATTTCTACACCGAGTCCAAGCAGTAGCGTATTAGTAGCCCTCGGTTGAATCGTTATAACATTTTGTGCGAAAATCTCCCATCTTAAGCCGCCTCGTTGTCTTTTTGGAGCGTGAGTTACATTGCTCTTTACCTTCCAACTGACAGAAATGGGTTGGGTTCTAACCTCTGCCTGACGAGTTGGTTTAGTTATAAATTTGTGTAGTGGTCTCGACATTTTATAAACACTAAATTAAAATATCATACCGAGTATTGGAATATTTTTAAGCGGAGAATTAGGACCTAACAAAAGTCCTTCACCTATAGGCTCATAACCCGACCCCGTTTTCAAAAACAACCCAGATCCTGTTATCGAGGCGCCTTTTGGCCAAGGGGACAAGTACAAACCAGACCCGACTGATTTTATCTTACACGCCATATCACCTTTCTTCGCATATATTTTCTTCACGTACTTTACACCAGATCCGCTCATTTTATCGACAATCTTCGACGTGGCTGCGGAACCTAAGCCAGCCATAGCCCCCGTAGCTAAACTAGGTAGTAATGTAGACATAAGGAATTTACCCGCTGTTGCTAGAAACGGAAGTAAAGCGCCTATGAATCCTCCTTCGACTTTTCTATTGTTCTCCAATTGCGTTTTACTCATTTTGATGACTACACCAGTTCCTTTTTGGTACGCCTTTGCCATTTTATTGATTTGTGCTTGCGTCAGAGCTAACACATGCTGCCCGTTCATGTCATCGTGCGTTAGTTTGATATTCACACCAGTTCCCGCTTGGAGAGATTTTTGAATTTTGTCTTTTTGCGCTTCCGAAATATTAACTTTTACAGCTATGTAACGACTCATTTTATATATAAATTACAAAAAAACTTTCAAACTTGTCTGACGTGAAAACGAATCGTCAATTCATCTCCTCTAAGATTTATCAGTTTCCCATTTTGATCCGTGAGCGTCGTTGTCATCGTTGAAATTGTAGATAGCGTAATGGGTTGATATATTAATTTACGCGGCTCTTGGATAATCTTGTAACCCGGCCCTACCTTTGGGAAAAAAGAATATATTAAGTTTACCAATGTTCCGTTAGAGTATGAGGATGCTATGATATCATTAGTCACTCTTAGACAGCTTACACTCATAATATTTACCGGGTTCTCCGATTCGTTATATCCACCCGAATAGATCCAGTTATTAAAACCTAGAACCGTTCTGATCGAATTATTTGGCATAAAGTCAACCATATAGTCTCCTTTTATATTTAACACAGTCCTCTGCGTATTTGTGTTTGGTTCTATTGTGATGTAGTATTCTCCATTTGCATTGTTATAATGACCATTCTCCTTCATGATTCTCTGTATGTTTTCGTTTATATCCGTTATTTCATAGCACCCTTCTGGGACATCTATGTTGATCCATGGTGTTTGACCATTCGGCGAATACCTAAAGTTGTTGTTTGTCTTGTCGATATTAGGAAAGGAATAGTACGTTTCGAGCTCTACAAGAGCCATTTCATAATTTTTATTTTTATCCAGCTCAAGTACTGGATTAAAATTATATCTGATTCGTGAGCTCTTTTCACACAGCGCAATGAAAAATGATGTTTTTGGTTCCGTGTTACGAGCCGTCTTTTCCGTATTATCAGCTATCTGTTTGAGAAGCGATGATTCCATTTTTATTATGTAATAATTTTTACTACAACGGATCCTCGATTATATAAAATTGATCGAATCCGCAGCGGTATTTGCCATTGTACTTTTCACTACTGTGGTCGATGACAAGGAATCCGTGAGGTTGGTCCCACACCGTTTTGCATAGTTTTCTAAATTCCTCTCTGCGCATGTCCGTACTAGCATGATCTCTGTAAATGTAGTCGATATTTTGCTGGTCCTGTTTGAACAGACAAATAAAGTTTGCATTCTCTCTGATCGTTTGCCGAGGTATTTTGAAATAATTCTGTGCGAGGTAAAAACAGTCCACATTACTATGCCTCCCCCGAATATAATATGTTTCGCACTTGTTTTGTTTTTCCAATTGTAAATCATCAAAAATCATCAGATTCTTCTTTTCGCTACTCAAGTCTCTCGGGTCTGGTACATCTTCAGCATTTTCAAAAAACTTGGCAATTATATCAGACTTAGCTTTTGATTTTTTAGCCATTTCTTCCATAACAATGTCTGGTGACGCGTTTAGTTCCATGATTTTGTCTTGAAGCTCCTCGAATAATCTAACAATCTCTTCTTTCGGTAATTTTTCTTCGAAGGCTTTTTTAATAATACGATATTCCGGTTGTAACAGAGATTTACCGAAAACCTGGAGGTTATTATAGTCTAACCAGCCCGGCCTGAATAATAGATTCAGAAGAAGTGTCGTTTTTCCGCAGCCGGACTTTCCAATTATCAACCCCCTTATACTTTTAGGTAACAAGGGATTATTAAATCTTTTCGATAACGCAGATCCCCAACTTAGATCTTTGATTTCCATTTTATTTATGTATTAAAAAAGCGAAATGTATTGCGTAAAGTGTAAAAAAAAGACTGAAACGAGAGATGTGCAGAACGCCGTAGCGAATAATGGAAGATCGATGCTACGAGGTGTTTGCGCTGTATGCGGGAAAACTAAAACACAATTCGTAAAAGGAGCTATGAAAGGTGGAGATTTAGTTAGTTCATTGAATGCGGCTACTAGTACCATAAAGTTACCATGGGCTAAGTTTCCCGGTGAGATGCATTTACCGGGTCATCAGTTTACAGGTCCAGGTACAAGGCTAGATAAGAGACTAAATCCGAACGGAACTCCTAAAGATTGGAGCAGACCTATTAATCGTGTAGATAACGCAGCATATATCCACGATCTTGCTTACGATCAACACACCGATACAGCTTCTAGAAATATTGCGGACCGAGTGATGATTAATGACTTGAACAACATTCCTAATCCTAGCTTCCGAGAAAGAGTGGAGAGGGCTATACTTAAGCCTATATTATCTACTAAGGCGAATCTCGGGTTTGGTTTAAAAAAAGCTCTGAACTGAAATGGACTGATCAATTAGCTGATGAGTTGCATAAACCAGTTGTTAGACATTTTAGAAAAAGGAAGGTTTACGCCGGGGGTATAGATGAGATATGGGCTGCTGATTTGGTGGATATGCAGGCCTTTGCTAAAGATAACGATGGGGTGAAATACCTGTTAACCGTTATAGATGTGTTTTCAAAATACGGGTGGATTGTACCATTGAAAGACAAGACTGGGAAATCTACGACCGATGGTTTCGTGAAGATACTCGAGGGTGGGAGAAAGCCTGGTAAATTATGGGTTGACAAAGGGAAGGAATTTTATAATAAGGATGTAAAGAATTTGGTTGAGTTGTACTCTACTGAGAATGAGGAAAAATCTTGCGTCGTTGAGAGATGGAACCGAACGATGAAAGAAAAGATGTATAAATATTTTTCGGCTAACTCGACGAGAAGATATATCAACGTTTTGGATGAAATGGTGGGTAATTATAACAATACCAAGCACGGTTCGATTAAAATGACTCCCGCTAAGGCTAGTATGAAAGTGAATGAAAAAACTGTATTTATGAATTTATACGGTAAAGAGATTTCGGAACCTATTACACCAAAATTTTCAATCGGTGATAAGGTTAGAATAACTAAGAAGAAGAATATTTTTGAGAAGGGATACACACCTAGATGGACGGAGGAAGTTTTTACAGTATCCCAGATTCAATACACGGTTCCGCCAACTTATAAGATTACTGATTCAAATGATGGGGAAATACAGGGCTCATTTTATGAACAGGAGCTACAGAAGACAACTCAGGAAATATTTAGAATAGAAAAGATTATCAGGAAACGTGGGAAGAAATCGCTCGTTAAGTGGTTAGGTTATCCCGAGTCTTTTAATTCGTGGGTAGATAATGAAGACTTAGTAGTCATGTGATGGGGGTTATTTTCCCAGCTGACGTAATCACCCTATGACTCATCATCGAAACTACCGTGAATTCCTGGAGCGATGAGTTATAGGCGCGTGCTGGGTTGGTTGGCAGAAGTTAGCAGAAGTTGAACCATAGTTTGGGGTGGTTGTAAAAGTTTAACCATGGTTTGGGTGGTGCATGCTGGATCAAGAAAAATTTTTTTTTGTTATTTTATATACACCAGGAAAAAAAATAAATTTGTGTGTTGGTAAAAGTTGAACCATGGTTATGGGTCGGGATATTTTTGAACCATGGTTATTGGTCGGGATATTTTTGAACCATGGTTATTGGTCGGGATATTTTTGAACCATGGTTATTGGTCGGGATATTTTTGAACCATGGTTATGGGTGATTTGGAAAAGTTGAACCATGGTTATGGTCAAATGTCCCAGAATAGTCTTAATCTATCTACTGCCATCACCCTCCTCCTTTGTCCAGGCTTGGGACTGGCATTGTCAGAGTGCACACGGCGGCGGAGCTAAGCAAGCAATGGACTGTCTGCAAATGGTGTTTACACCGACAGACATGAAAGGAGAGGCGTCGTGTTCACACGTCGTGTCGCCTCCAGTACGTCATCCTAGACGTCAGTTCCATCTAATCATTTTAGACACGTTGATAAAAATCATAATATGGCTGATGCCATTGAGGTATATCATGATTATATGCGCATATGCATCTCGTTGGTTGATACCCTTCCTGCAGCAAGTTGGTTTCATGCTGATATGCCAACCGGCTAATTGAAAAATGAAACGAGAGATAGAAGATTGTCTGGACAAAAAACTGTGAGCCTGGATAACCGGTTTCCGGCGGAATGTTCCTTTGCGAGCATTTCTGAGAATCGCGTCGGAGAATTTATTAGGTGTCTCTTACATGGTAAGGCTATCATGCTTCAGGCAGGTAAAAACAGGAGCAGACAAGATGTGATGACGTAGTAGTGCAGCCAGGAATTTATGATGGGATGGGTTATGGCCTGGCCAGATGCTCTTCCTGACACCAACCCAACAGTATTACAGTAGCCTAAATAAAAGGGGAATAAAGTAACAAAGGAAATAAAGTAAGAAAAACAATTGTTACTACAAACAATTGCTTTGTTTTTCCTATTTAACTTGATAAATAACCTTTTTTAAATTCCTAAGCCGATGGTTTTTTACCCACTAAAACCTCTGTCCTGTGTACACCACTGTTGCAGCTAACGCCAGATAAAGCGTTGTATTTAAAATGGGCGAGGTAACATAAAATAGGCTAGATAGTGTAAGATGGGTTTCGTAACGTAAGATAGGTTATGTGATCTAAAATAGGCTAATATCATCATCATCATCATCAACATCCTTAGGCTCAGCGCCCGTAGGAGTCCGACACCACTCTCTGTCTGAGTCTGTCTCGCGCCATATTGCCCAGCTTCAACAGGTCCGGTCAGCAGGTCTGCTCCATACCATGAACATCTTGGAGCAGCTAGACCACATTGTCTAAATGAAGAGAATATTGGGAGAGAGGCATGAAGGACAACTTGGGTCAATGCCCGTATGTGTCCCACGCTCTCCCCCCGACTCTCTCCACCGGTCTGTCCTGACCAACCTGTGCATGTCTGCTTCACATCATGACACCTTGAAGCATCTGGGTTGCTATGTCACTTGTGCCGTGGTTTTTGCGGATTTCAATCGTCTTGTTCTTTTACTGCCAGCGTATCGCCACCCATCTGGCAAACCTTCCTCCTTTTGTCGGGCTTAGGACCGGCACAGGGACATTGTTGGTTCCCTGTGGCGGAGGATGGATGCAGTTTAACGTCGTGCCCAGGCTAATAACCTAACAATAATAATAACCTTCGTTTAGGCCTTACTTAAAGCTGACATACCGCAGAATGATTCGTATAGTATGACGTATGAGCTATAATGTCGACCGATGTTCTGAAGAGAACCGAAGGACCTAAGAGAGAGAGAGAGATGAGCTATAATAATTACAGCAAGTCACTACAATAGATAATTACTACAATGTAAGATCAAATAAAATAGTGCAACCCATTTTTCACGGCACGCGCCTGACACACAAATCCACATTAGTGAGTTCGACCCATTGCGATTACATTTGGCTTTCCATATTATAATTGGGCGACATTGTGCATATTATAAATGTATAGGACTGAAAAGTCTTTGAACAGCAAAGTCTCCGATGTTTGACGACATTGTGAAGTTCACGTGGTCATCAAAGCATGGGAGTAGGCTATTGTGAGCAGAAAGCCAGCCGACTGATTGGCACGCAATGCGCTGCACGAAAAGCACTCAGAATAAAATCAAAGGCACACGGAGACTGCGCTGGACAGTGGATGGACGACAAAAGTATTAGAATTTAACAAGGTGGCTTTCCCGATAA
Organism: Lumbricus terrestris; assembly: GCA_949752735.1. NCBI lineage: Eukaryota > Metazoa > Annelida > Clitellata > Crassiclitellata > Lumbricidae > Lumbricus > Lumbricus terrestris. The sequence continues at coordinate 66,790,214 of OX457038.1, forward strand.
TTATTGAGAGGAGAACTGGGTTTGACATATATAACGTCGCCTGAGAATTATCTTCGCGTATCTCCACTTTTGTGAATTCCGAGAAATCGAGTTTGAAGCTTCGGAACTTTGGACGGAAATTTTAAAAAATGAGTGCAATAAAACTTCAGGCAAAGACGTCATATTAAAGCATCGGCATTGATTAAAGGATGTAGCATTAAAAATAAATTTAAACTTATAATGTTTTTTGTGAAATGTTGAAAAATGTTGTAAAAAATAGACATACGGTACTGTAGCTTCGAATTGACAAAAAACACTTTGTCGTAAGTCCATCAGTAATTCAGTTTCATGTTGTCGTAGATCCAATTCTGCAGTAGCTTTTACTGCTTGAAAACTCGTCGCATGAGAATTTTCTTCGCGTATCTCCACCCCATTGTCAACCATTGAAATAATCGAGGTTGAAGTTTTGGTAAAATTTTACGGAAAAATACATGTAAAAAGTGGAGATACGACAAGGCAATCCTGAACATGGACATACGACAGGTAGTTTTCGGTGAATATCTTTAAAACGACTTGTCGTCTCTCTTAACTATTAAAAGTGATGAAAGATAAACAAATTTTTGCTACAAATCAAGTCTAAACTCGATTTTGTAAAACAAATGGACATACGCGAAGATAATTCCGAGGCGACGATAATTATGACGGACGCAAATGGAGATTATTTTATTCTCACCGATCGCCACAAAATGGAGATAATGATTAAATTATTATCATTATTTTTTTACCCGAGGTAATTAGGATCCCTCCGATTCCCTCGGGATTTCAAAAAATTATGCATGGAGCTGTTTTTGAGTGTTTGAAAAATCAGGCCTAGTCCTCCGCAACAGCAACATTATTATTATTATTATTAGGCTATTATTATTATTATTATTATTATTATTATTATTATTATTATTATTATTATTATTATTATTATTATTATTATTATTATTATTATTATTATTATTATTATTATTATTATTATTATTATTATTATTGTTATTACGATGAATGTTGACAGATAGGCACTGGATCATTATTAATAGATGCTGTGGTAGTAGTAGTAGCATTAGTAGTAGTAGTAGTAGTAGTAGTAGTAGTAGTAGTAGTAGTAGTAGTAGTAGTAGTAGTAGTAGTAGCAGCAGCAGCAGCAGCAGCAGCAGCAGCAGCAGCAGCAGCAGAAGCAGCAGCAGCAGCAGCAGCAGTAGCAGTAGCAGAAGCAGTAGCAGTAGCAGAAGCAGTAGCAGTAGCAGTAGTAGTAGTAATAGTGGTCATAGTAGTAATAGTGGTCATAGTAGTAATAGTGGTCATAGTAGTAGCAGTTATTGTTATAGATTAGATCCAATGATGATGTTTGATGATGATGTTTGATGATGATGTTTGATGATGATGTTTGATGATGATGTTTGATGATGATGTTTGTTGATGATGTTTGATGATGATGATGGCGACGACGATGACGATGATGGAAGAGGTCGGATCGGATCGGATCGGATCATATAAAAGGTATAATCATGATCTATCATCCACTGATGCATCTGACAGTAGAGGTCCACTCCCTCAAAGTAGTTCTCCGGGCGAATAGAATTAGTGCCATCTAATGTGATCAATCTCAAGCTGCGGGTCGCGCACTGAATTCTGTTAGCGCACGATAAATTGCAAGCAAGCTTCCGCCGCGGCACTCCAGAAAAGGTCAAAGTTCAAATCCGTTTCACGAACGGTGACGTCACTGTCTCACGGATATATATATATATATTTATGTATATATATCCACTGAAGATATATAATTGATGTTAATGCACTCTGTTTCAATCGGTCATCTTCTGAGTAACGATTCTGGATTATATACGACGGCTGGTGACGAAGATTTATTAATGACTATTAAAGATTTATTATAGCCAAAGAAACTTTCCTTTTTGTAGTCCTCTTGATGTATTTTAGGAAATGACATAGGTCTAAACTTTATAGCAAATTGGCAATTGTCGAAGTGCGCACTTCAACACACAGAAATGTTGGCAATAAAACTTTTACCTTCAGCACAGGTTTCGGTACCCTGCAGCCTCATTTTCTTAATATTGTATCATTACTGTGGTGTTCGGCAAATAAAAACGATATATGCTTTATATATGTAGGCATATATATATATATATATATATATATATATATATATATATATATATATACACCATTCAAATGGCGAATGGTGCACTGGCTTTCGAATACATGGTACATCATTAAATGCTACAATGACTCACATTCTCTGCAAGAGTTCTTGACTCGTCCTGGGATTTAAGATCGCTGTTTATTATCAGAATAAACGCCAGACTGCGTGCGAATGAGAAGCTACAGTGCAGTTGAAATTGTTGAAGTGTCTAGCTGATATAATTGCTCGGCTGGAGGGAAGTTGCACAGATGAAGATGAGGTGCAGATTCAAGTTGAAGACACCACATTAACTTTCTTGGTTATTCAGAAACATGGTCAACTTACATACATCCATCTACGCGTACACACACACACACATATATATACACTTACATACATGCATACATACATACTTACATACATATATTACATACATACATACATACATACATACATGCATGCATACATACATACATACATACATACATACATACATACATACATGCATACATACATACATACATACATACATACATACATACATACATACATACATACATACATATCGACATACATACATGCAAACATACATACATACATACATACATACATACATACATACATACATACATACATACATACATACATACATACATACATACATACATACATATCGACATACATACATGCAAACATATATACATACATACATACATACATACATACATACATACATACATACATACATACATACATACATACATACATACATACATACATACATACATACATGCATACATACATACATGCATACATACTTACATACATACATACATACAGAGTCCTACAGACATACATACATACTTACATACATACAAACACACAGTGTGCGACTGTGCATGCGGGTCAATACTTCTCGATTTATCTGCGTAAGTCCGTAAGTACGTCTGCGTGTGCCTCTAGGTGTGCCTACTCTGCTGCTGAAAGGTTTGCTGCCATCCAGACGTCGACATATTCATCTGCCTTTTAAGTCTGGGCGCTATGCAAATGCGGCAATGCCTCTGGGCGCACACAACGTCCTCATGGCGTTATATCAATGTCCGTATATACTAAGACGTTTTTCATCATCTAACCGATACACACTCCCCCCACGTCGCTTTTAAAGCCTCCTTTTCATCCCAGGGCATCGGCTTGCTTCTTCTTCGACTTCTGGCATCAATCTCTTATTCTCCTCCCTCGTCTTCTTCTTTTGTCTCCTCTCCTGAACCTTCGTCCCATCCAGGTTTCCATCCTCCGTATATATATCTGCATGTCTTCCCTTCTCCTGTTCTCTCGTTCTGCGTCATCCCGCACTGATCCTTCCATCACTTCCATGATCCATCACTTCCATGATCCATCCCTTCCTGTACATATCCCTCTCGTCTTGAGTGATTTGTCTTAAGCGTCTATTAACAACGCCATTATGTTATTAAGCTGTAAACCATCTCGTCCCCCATACAGGCAACTCCTCTTCTCCTGTTCATCACTCCGTTCCAATTCGTCTTTCTTCCTTCTTCATAGCTTCCTCTTTCTCCTCTTTCTCCTCTTTCTCCTCTTACCATGTCCTCTTCACCCGGTTCTTTTCTTCGTTCATCCTCTTCCGAACCTTCATCCTTACCATATAATCCTCTCTTCTCTTCATTCCATCACCGCTTCGTTCTTCTTCTCGCTGTGAATCTTCCACATCTTTTCCACTCCTCCTCCCCCACCTCCTCACTCCTCTTCATCTCTATCCACTCTATTCCACGCTTCTAGTCCTTCTAACTATGGTGCACATTGTAAACGACTGTATAACAACTCGCTTTCCGGGCGGAATGCCCGTCCTACACGAGGCCGATGATGCTGCTGTTGAGTGGCTCTGCGTGAACTGCAAAAGCAAAATAAATAGTCTTGGTTCATCCTCCCTTCTCGCTCTCCGTTTCCTTCGGTCCTTCCAACTTTTCCTCGTGATATCTCTTTCCCTGTCCGATCTCAACCCGTCACCCCTTCTCTTTTCTCTTCTTCTCTCTTTCTCTCCTCCTCTTCCAAAGAACTTGTAAATTATTCCATAACCACGTGGTGTGTGTGTGTGTGTGTGTGTGTGTGTGTGTGCACACTCATGTCTGTCTGTCGGTGCATTTACATTGCGCCTTTCACAAACCTTTCAATGCGTTGATGGGGGATGTGAGTTCGCACATCAGTTGAGATCTACATACATGTACTCTCCCAAGGGAATTACTCAATGAGATGCGCTTGCGTTCTCACACGTTCGCGCGCACGCAGGCACACAGATCACACTCTCAACACTCCTTCATTCACACTGTCAATCACCCACTCTCTCGCTCACTTGCCCACTTTTCACTCACTCACTAACTCATCTACTTACTGACTGACTAACTGACCGACTAACTAACCTACCCACAGACGCACACGTAAACATCAATTTCCTATGCAACATCCAATTCCAGCCGTTCTAGTTTCTGACGATGATATAAGCTTACAGAAATGAATGTATTTTTTTCGAAGACAGAATTATACGTCAATTACGCCATGGATAGTCATCTGAATAACGGTGGAACGTGGGAGGCTTCTGTTTAGCGGTATTGTGTCGCAGCAAGTGAATAGCAAAGAACGCTGCCAATTTCTTCTGTCGTCAGTTTCAAATCTTCAATGTATTCAGAGCCATTGCTAATTATAACCACAGATGTTTTTAAAATGTACAAACTTGGCGTCATATACAGTGTCATGATGCACACTTCCGTGAATGCGTGTACGGTACATTCATATCATTATACACATACAAATACCTGACCAAACCACATCAGGTCTTTAGAAACGCACTTCGTCACAACATGCAATGTGACCGGTGTGTCTGTCTGTCTGTCTGTCTGATGATGCTGTCAGACAGAGACAGACAGGTCTACCTGTCTGTCTGTCTGTCCGTCTGTCTGTCCGTCTGTCTGTACGTATGTATGTCTGTCTGTCTGTCTGCAATTCCCCACTCTCTGTCTCTGTCCCCTTGTCGTAATCTATCCTACCACCGCATCATATATTATAGGCAACTTGCAACAGCTCTGCAATAATAATAAGCAACCTCTCCATTGCCGGTGACGCTAATGCACAGGACCAAGCACGACGAGTTATTCAGTGTCGAGAAAACCGGTCCACAGTTGGAATTGTCGCCTTATAATACATGTACATGTACATTGTACAATTGTACATGTAATGATAAGCATGATGAACGACTTGTACAACTGTTGGCTTTGGAAGGGCAGACTACCCAAGGCCGTAGCCAGAATTTGATTTGGGGGGGGGGTGTTTCACTTACCAATTTTCCTTCCCAAAAAAACTGACGACCTTTTTTAGTCATCCGGAATATTTCGGGGAGTGTTTTCATGGTTTTATTTCATGGTTTTCACATCAAGTGCTCGTAAATGCATTATATTATATTTCACATTTTCCATTTCGGGGGGTGTTCAAACACCCAAAACACCCCCTTAGCTACGGCCTTGAGACTACCGATGTAACAGAGTGCTGATCCATTATACTTTTCTCTCATCTTACTCTTGCCCGAGGTGCGCACGATCTGGCCAGATTTGAAATTTCGGAATGACATTTTCTGGAATGGATAGCCTTCAGTGGTATTGACGTGGATCATGATAATAATTATGATATTAATAATACTGATGATGATAATGATAATGATGATGACGACGACGACTACGACGACGGTTGTGGTGGCGGTGGCGTTGCGGTGGCGGTGACGGTGACGATGACGATGACGATGACGATGACGATGACGATGATGATGATGATGATGATGATGATGATGATGATGATGATGATGATGATGATGACGACGACGAAGACGACGACGACGACGATGACGATGATAGAGACGACGATGATAATAAAACAAACAAACATGCACAGAAAACTGCACGCAGAAATAAAAACAGAAAAACTGCATCCTGACTGACCATAATATTAATGCTGGTCGATCGATTTCAGTTGGTTTTTTTTAGTAAGATTCTTCTTATTCTCCGCCATTTATACAGGGTCATGATCAAACAAATAGAGTTGGTACTATGCAATTGGTGCCAAGCAAATAGGCATTATGATTAAGCATTTGATCTCGGCTACCAACATCCAGTATCATCATCATCATCCCCATCATCACCATCATCTCATTGTCGTCATCACATCACCTTCATCATCTTCATATTCACCGCGTCATCAGCAACAGCATTATAATTGCATTGTTGAGGTTGACTTCGATGGGTTTCTAGAAGGCGCTATAAAAACGCTCATTTTGCAGAGGCATGAAGGGGATCAGTCTATATTAGTCTGCTCTCGTTTAAGTCTCCAAAACGCTTCGTTATCTGGCAATTATGCCAACACAGCCTCCACTAAGTCACGAAGTCCTTAATCCCCCGACTAAGTGGAAGCTCAGACACCTGCTCGAAATGATTAGGCTTCTGATGGTTTCGACTGTTTTGCACATATAGCATTGGCAGGTGACATTTAAAAAATATGAGGTATAGGTATGCTGCGGATACATTAGAACATAATGTCGGTGAAAAACCCCGTCTTTTTGTCTGCCTATCTGTTTCTGTGTCTGTCTGCCTGTCTGCCTGTCTGTCTGTCTCTCTGTCTGTCTGTCTGTGTATGTCTATCCCTCTCACGTGTTGAGCGGAAGCAGCATTGAGTTGAACTAACAATCGACCAACACGTGAGACTCTTGTATGGCGCTAAATAAATGGCCATATACATACATACATACATACATACATACATACATACATACATACATACATACATACATACATACATGCACATACATACATACATACATACATACATACATACATACATACATACATACATACATACATACATACATACATACATACATACATACATACATACATACATACATGCACACCAGCCTAGCGAAGGACATATTGGTCATCATGAGATGTCCTGTATGTATGTGTACTTGTCATAGCGCCGCTTCAAGCTCTTCTACTCAGATGCGCTCCCGACTACAGCGCGGACATTGCATCGGAGTTTCACACCGAAGCGCTGCTCAGCAATTGCAAGTGAAGGACTTGCACAAGGTCCATCCGCGGCGACTTGAGAAGGATTCGAACCTGCAACCCTCCGGCTGCAACTGCAAGGCAACGAGCATACACACTACACCACCGCGCCCACATTGTATTATGTCGCATTGTATTATGTTGGATTGTATTACATTGCATTGAATTATATTGCATTGTATTGTATTGCATTGTATTGTATTGCATTGTATTGTATTGTATTGTATCATGTATTGAACTGAATTGTGCGCATATGGTATTAATACTAGCTATCGTATCCGATTTGTGTGTGTCGTGTTGTATTCTCTATGCCATCTATTGTATTGAAGTCTATGTATAATTGTAGGCCTATATTGTATATTGTAATGAAGTTTACTGTCTGTTTCATAAAAGGTCTGTCACCTAACAATAAGCATATTGCATTTTCTCCAGAATTGTGTTTCATATTATTGAAGTGCATCTTCTACATTGTGCCGTGTTGCAAGAATATGTATTGCAACTTGCAAGCAACGTATTTATGAGATCATATTGCATTCTATCGTGTAGAATTTCCGCAAATGCGATTGCAAAAATGCATTGCCTCGCATAAAAATGAGACAAAGCAACACCCTATATTTCTTTTAGTAGGCTTTATTCTAGGCTATTGCGTAATAGCAGACAATAAAGCTTCGAGGATAAGGCGAGCTGCAGAGGCTTTGATA
>OX457038.1:66800692-66810692 GCA_949752735.1 Lumbricus terrestris
TGGCGCCACCGAGCGGTGAGTGATGAAGCGAGCGTCATTGACTACGTATCTGTATGTATACATGTACAGTTGTACATGTATCCATTGCAAAATATAAGGTGACTTGCATGATGCAATGGATGCGAATGCTGGCTGCGCATTGTTTATGACTTCAGTGCCTTTATAGGTCAACGACTTAGGTGTGCGAGAGATACAGGCAAGATGGATATATACATAAATATATATAATACTAGCTGGGGTACCCGGCGTTGCCCGGGAAATTTTAGATTGGCCCCGTTCCCGGCCAATTTCTTACTTCCCCACCCTCACTTCACTTCATCCCATATCCTCGCTCCAACTTCCCATCCCCACTTATTTTTTCCCCATCCCACCCACCGACCAACCCTAACCCACCGGTGACACGAAACGGAGTATCCCCCTGAAAGCCATCCAGGGGGATGAACTAATCTATCCCCCCGGATGGAATTAACCAAGTCTATACTATCCGGGGAAATAAACCATTCTATCCCTTTTTGAAAAATGAGCATAATAAAAAAATTTAGGCTGTAATCAAAATTTAAAGTGACTCTAAATGTTTTAAGTGTCCTAAGCAATGCTCAGATAAAGGCAACTCGAATTTATTGTGTGACTCTGAGTGTTTTTAAGTGCTTTAAAAGTTTTAAGTGCTCTAAAAACAGGGCAAAAGAAATTGTATTGTAAGAATAAACATACTTGTTAGTGTCATTGTTCAACATAAAGCAGATGAAAATTAATTTGCCCCCAAAAATACATGCGGAAGCGGTTTTTTCGACTTTTTGTAATTTGGGGGGATACAATTAATACGGGGATACTCTATTTCGTGACACCGGCCCAACTTGCCTCCACCTCTCTGGGGTGCTCTTCTTTGCCAGATAAGTTTCGCTTTTGAACCACTCGAACCCATCCCAAACGCCGGCTCCACAACCGCCCGCTCCTCACTCCACCCCACTCCACCCCACCCAACCCCCAACCTCATCACACCGACCTCCTAATCGGCACGCCTCTCATGATATTTCCGTTTATGGGCAAATTGTTTTTCTCCCCCTCAACAATATCCTGCCTCCACCCGACCCCCGACGGGACGAGGTGTGTGTTGGGTGGGGGGGGAAGGTGGCCCCTGTAGCACTATAGCTGTCTAGCAGAAACTATTGCAAGGGAATGGAAATTTATAGCGAAAATTAGGGTTTTCGCCCCCACCCCACCCTGGCCCATGGTGGTAGAGATTCGCCAGCCGCTTCACCGGTTGTCCCATGCTCACACCGACACAGTAGTGAAGGTTTGGAGTGAAAAGGCGAACAACTGTGGAATTACATGCCTGTCAAACAGCGAAAATTAGGGTTCTCCACACCCTGACCCCATGGTGGTAGAGATTCGCCAGCCCCTCCACCGAGTATCCCATGCTCACACCGACACAGTAGTGAAGGCTTGGAGTGAAAAGCTCGAAAACTGTGAAAATGCATCCTGGTCAAACAGACAGACAGACAGACAGAATCTTCTCTTTATTTATATAAGAGTATATATATATATAGATTATACATATATGCACGAAGTAAATATATAAACTATAGCTATCGTTCAATTATTTACCGCTGCATATGTGTTGAGACTCGGTATTATGTCTGAATCTGATATGCGAGAAACAGTATACGCTAGTAATTGCAAGGCGTCCGTTCAGCATATTTAAACCTGAAATCGTTGGAATCGGGCGCTGCCGAATAGACAAGGTGGCTTAAAATTAATTATCAAGGTGGCTTAAGATTCGTACATGACGTATACGGGGTGAGACTCTGATAAAGCGTTAGGTTGAGTGTTAAGTAATTGTTTCTTGTCCTGATGGATATTGTTTTTCACCTTCTCGACAAGAAATCTAATTCTGCGCCGGATGTCACAACTTAGATGTCATCGCGGTCACCGTAAGAACAGGAAACCAGATTGCTGTCGATGTGGCACTTCGAAGACAGACGGTAAATTGTAAATCTGGAACCTTAAAAGAAAGACAGACAAGGAGACAGAGAGAGATAGGCCCGAGAGAGAGAGACAGACAGACAGACAGACAGACAGACAGAAAGAGACAGACAGACAGGCAGAGAGACAGAGACAGAGAGACAGAGACTGAGAGACAAAGACAGAGAGACAGAGACAGAGACAGAGACAGAGAGACAGAGAGACTGAGAGACAGAGACTGAGAGACAGAGACTGAGAGACAGAGGCAGAGAGACTGAGACAGAGAGAGACAGAGACAAAGAGACAGAGACAGAGAGACAAAGATAGAGAAACAGAGCTAGAGAGACAGAGACAGACTGGTAGAGATACACAGACAGAGAGAGACAGAGACAGAGGGACAAAGACAGAGACAGAGAGACAGAGACAGACAAATTGAGACAGAGACAGATACATACAGAGAGAGAGAGACAGAGACAGGGACAGATACAGAGACAGGGACAGATCCAGAGACAGGGAGAGAGACAGATACAGGGACAGGGACAGATACAAGCAGAGAGAAAGAAACAGAGACAGACAGACAGGCACATAGACAGGCAGGGACAGAGACAGACAGATAGAGACAGACAGATAGATAGATAGACAAACAGACGGACAGTGAAACACACAAAGAGATGAACATAATGAGACATAAGTCAGAGGAGATAGGAAGGGATAGGAACACCGAGATGAGCAATGAGACATGATGAGCACAGAGACATAAAATGGAGTTCACGGGTTGAACAGGAAAAGGGAATTATATAGCGTCGTCATTAAATGTCCAAGTGAACAACTCAAAAATAATAATCTATTAAAATTGGAAATAAAATCATCATCCATTTAGATTAAAAATCATAATCCATTACAATTGAAAATCGTTATCTATTGGAATTGAAAATCATAATAGACTACAATTGAAAATCGTTATCTATTGGAATTGAAAATCATAATCCATTGGAATTAAAAATCATAATAGACTACAATTGAAAATCGTTATCTATTGGAATTGAAAATCATAATCCATTGGAATTAAAAATCATAATAGACTACAATTGAAAATCGTTATCTATTGGAATTGAAAATCATAATCCATTGGAATTAAAAATCATAATAGACTACAATTGAAAATCGTTATCTATTGGAATTGAAAATCATAATCCATTGGAATTAAAAATCATAATAGACTACAATTGAAAATCGTTATCTATTGGAATTGAAAATCATAATCCATTGGAATTAAAAATCATAATAGACTACAATTGAAAATCGTTATCTATTGGAATTGAAAATCATAATCCATTGGAATTAAAAATCATAATAGACTACAATTGAAAATCGTTATCTATTGGAATTAAAATCATAATCCACTACAATTGAAAATCATCATTCTTCGGGAATCTTATTCGAAATTAGCTGCTCTCCAGGCCAGTGTGTTATCCAATGTGCCACCGGGACACCCACCCCTCACCCACCACCCTCAACCCCCAACCTCAATGGAGATTATGACTACGATTACGATTTGTCTCTACGTCAAATGGTTCAAATGAAGAACTCGGTACGAGCCATTAAAAGAGACGCGCAACGCTGCTTTGAAGGTCATAGCATCAGATGCGCCGTATTGGAAGCTCTGGTCACACGCTTACCCTCGAGATCTAAACTTAGCGATAAATCTTACTGCACATGGGGCGACTGTCTCTTTCATCTGCCACCGACGATTCTCCCTCTGGTGTTGGCTGGTCTTGTTTATGACGTCTGAGACCGAGCCCTGAACAAAGACGAGCAATCATTCAATGGCCGCTTGAGTCTCCGACCGACGAAAGCCAAAACGAAATCACGTTGAATTATCTGGTTTTACTATGTTCCGATCTTTTCAGCGCTCAGAGATTTCTATGTAAGCATACGATGAGTAGAAGCTGCCGACAGAATTATGGACAACATCGAATCTGCGATTAAATCTAGAATTAGTTTTATTTAGCCGCGCTGAGGTTGGGAGCGCCTCTGAGTAGCCATTGAAGAGGCGCTATATAAATGCATCTAATGAATAAATAATGAATGAATTTGCAGCTTGGATGGATTGCCCCGTTCCTCGATTACCAGGCCGCGTTCAACCTATTCTTCATACTTCAGTTGTCATTGTGTAGTAATGGCAGCGAGAGATGAAATAATGAGACGTGCTCGATTGTTGCAATTATCAGCAGCTAAGTTGCTGATGTATCCTTTGTGTTTGTGGTCCAACCGAATCATTCTTTACTGCCTATTACCACGCTTCTGAGTAGTTTCTGTTATTGCACTCTATTGTACTTGTGTTGCATTTAATATATATAATTATATAATATATACATATAATTATACATGGTGTACATATACATATGTGTGTGTGTGTGTTTGTATGCGTGTGTGTGTGTTTGTGTGCGTGGGACCCTGGGTGCATGCGTGCGCACGTGTGTGTGCGTGTGGGTGCATGCGAGTGTGTGTGCGTGTGTGTCAGTGAGTGAGTGTGTGTGTGTGTGTGTGTGAGGGAGTGCGTGTGTGAGTGAGTGAGTGAGTGAGTATGTGTGCCTATTTGGATATGAACGTTAGTAGCCTAGGCCTAATGAGGTGTGTTGCAACTTGTAACTGCCCTTTCGCATAAGAGGAATTTCGGTTTAGTCTCGAGGCATCTAAACTCAGTGGCGTAGCCAGGTATTTTTTCATGGGGGGGCAGTGGGGTGGCAGCTTAAAATGATGGGGTGGCTACCGCTGGCAATTAAAGCGCGCATCGGCATCGCGAGCCGTACGCACGATAATTGAACAATTGAACAAAATACTGAAAGTAGTCAGGAGTGTCATGACATCATTGACATGACAGAAATGAGCAATCACATAATTGACATGTCTTAACGACGTTAACGTGTCTTAACTCAGTAACTGAAGAACGAAGTAATTTCAGTACAAGTCACAATCACAAAATAGGAGTCACTGTAATCGTAAGTGAATTTACAAATATATTTTCTTAATTGTCTCAGTTGTCTTAAACCGAAGCTACAAATATCAGAATGCGATAGGGCTGCCAACTTTTGATTTTGCCATTCCGGGACGCCTTCATGGCCTGTAAGGCTTCAGCCACTCGATGTGCCATTACCAATTTACACAATACACAGAAGCGCATAATTTGACAAAACTTGCCAGCCCAGTATAGAATCTACACATAGGCCTACAATCTACTAAAAAAATCCTTAAAAATTATTTCAGACAAATCATCAAGATCAATTTTATAGCCTAAATATAAGACTAGAATCAACCTCAAGAAGAAACATTTCAAACTCCAGTCACCTAGGCACATCAGAGTAAGAGTTATGAGCCCAAATTGAGGGAAGTTGGTAGGTACATGTAGGTCCTATCGTAGGTTCATAGATCTGCGACCGGAGAGAAGGATTCATATTAAACTTAGATGGCCACAAAGTCGCAGAAATCAGCACTTATGTCATGCTAACAGTTGTGCTTTAATAAGGTCGGTGAACTCTCGGTGCTCAGGTTATTGCGATTATTAGACAACAGATCGTTCATAAAGCATTAAAACTGGACGCAATATGCTAAACTGAACACCGAGTGCCAGTTGTAAAGTTTTGAAGACTTTAACTCCAGATGTTCAGCCAACAATGTAGCCTAATGTGTAGGTCTGATAGAGAGCAGGACGTAAAAATCATCATACAAATGGCTGAGTTTAGTAAGCAAAAATTAATAAATAGATCTGGACGAAATTCCGGGACATTTTGAGATCAATCCGGGACACGGGACGCACAGGGTCGATTCCGGGACTGTCCCGGCGAATCCGGGACGGTTGGCAGCCCTAGAATGCGAAAAAAAATTGTTGTCTAATGATCAAATGTCTAAATAATAATTGGCAGTAAAAATTTCACAAACCTAAAATAGATGTATTCTACTGTTTTTGTGGTTAGCAGCAAAAACGACAATGTATTTTTAGATTTTGGGTGTATTACAGTATTGGACATAATACGCATGCAAGCCTCACTAGCTTGTCTGTCCCACAGTGCACTATAGTGGCCTGTCCCACTTTCCCATCACCCACCCTATAAGAAGTTGTACACGAAGTTGTATAAAAAATAAAATAAGTCAGAAATTATATAACATTCTTTATCACTCGTAAAAGTAAAAAGTAAAACAAACGCAGGGATTGGGGGGGCAGCTGGGGGGGGCAGCCCTTTCATTTGGGGGGGCGGCTGCCCCCCTTGCCCCCCCGTAGTTACGCCACTGTCTAAACTGAATTATTTATTTATAACTGTATCTTTAACTATTTATGCACTTATTTATAATTATACTCGTGTTTACTTTTACCTGTGTGCTTCAGAATACGGTCTAAAGAGATGTTGTCAACAGGTGCGTCATTGTCACATTTGCACATTTAATACCTGTCAATTCGGTTCTTGCTTAAATCGGAGCTAGATTGATCCGGTTGATGAAAAATAATTGTTTTCTAAATAGCAGTCGTATTGTTAAAACAATTGTTGCTATTTAGGTAGAAGCTGTATTGATGAAACGCGTTTTATCAATTTGTCCGGTTTTTGCCCGGGGTTAATGTCCTACACTCGAATAACATGCAGATTAGCATGATTACCTCAAAGGCGATCCGATATTCACTGCTTCGCTAATCCCTGCGAAGGCAGGTGGACCTCCGTTCGCTTAATCATTAAACGCGTTTAGCACAGACCTCGGTGGCAATGTATGCCACCAGGGTCTTTCATCCGTGTGTTATTTTTAAGTTCTTTAAACCACATATTTATTTCACTGATGGAGTTGACGTAGGGCAGCGGTTCTCAACCTGTGGGTCGCGACCCCCACGGGGGTCGCCTGACGATTTGCCAGGGGTCGCCTGGACCCTTCAAAAATTTTCAAAATATGTAAGCGTGTAATACCGAGTTCAACGCGATCCACTAAGCTTATGCTATAGAAACTTAAAATAAATTTTTAGCCTACTTGTTCTTTTGCTATGATTAATTCTATAGAATGCGGCAGCTAATTCAATTGTTTCCATGAATTTTTTAGCTTTAAAATGTAAATTCCTCTATTTAAATTCTTCTAAAATATAAAACAATACCCGGTTTGCTCCAAGAATCTGTCAACTAAGCAGTCTGCTATCGTCAGGCCTATTTATGGAAGGAGACTTTGGAGACAGAGAGGATTGGTCCCCCAAAGTTTGTGGTTGGGGCTGAGCTGCTTATAATCCCCCAATATTTCGGAAATATTTTCTAGATATCATTAAAAATTTCTACAGAGTTATCCACCGTTTATCCATGGTATAGGCCTAATGACCAATTTTGCTAAGATGACAGCTTTAAAAAAATATATTTACCGTGTGCAAAAAATTGTGAGCACTGAAATCATGAGAAGTTGAGAACTTTTGTTCAGATGACAGCTGTCCTAATGTGTTAGCAATGGTGTGCAACTTAAAAATACTTAACAATGGGGAGGGTACATTTATTGAAGTGTTTTACCATGTCTTTCAGTACTGAAATTATGAGAATTTTTTTGAGATAATAGATAAAATTGCGACCATTGCAGTGTGGAAATAAAAATTTGAACAATGGGAGGAGGATACTTTTAAAGTCCTAAACAACGACTATCAGCAATGAAATGCTGATAATTAATATGCTACCTATGCAGTGTGAAATTCGAAACGTTTTCCAGTAAAATTATAAAGCACATTCCCTCTCAAACCTCTGCTCGGCGCATTCATAAAGAGCACAAGTAAGGTTTATGAAATTGATAGCTTTCCTAAACGAATCAGCTAGGTGAAAAGAGTGCTAAGAAAGAAGAACTATTGACCGATTTTGAAAATGGTCTATTATATAATAGTTGCAGCATGAATAGTCAAACTACAACGTCTTATTTGTAACGATATTTGATCGAATCAATGAAACTAAAAAAATAGACTGAAGTGTCATTCAGGTACTAAACATCCAAAGTATATGCAGGAAAGCATGACCAGTAGGATATTTTAAAGAACAAAGCTGATGACTCCAAGAAGGCGCACTTGAGACTAGGTTTGCGGAGTTCCAGCAGCAAGACGTGGCAGTTAATGAAGAGTCACAAACTGAATATACATAGTTATGAAACTTCAACTGCCGAATAGGTAGCCCTCAGAACCGCCATTAAGAGCCAGGAAAACTCACACAGCTGCCAAAAGCAATTTCAAATTATGAAGTGAACATTTATAACAATGAACACTGGATAATGGTTTAAAATATGCTGTTACGGGGGGGAATTCGATTAAAAAAACTTGGGGGTCGTCACAACTATCGAAATCTCTTCAAGGGGTCGCCGCCCTAAAAAGGTTGAGAACCGCTGACGTAGGGCCTATACCGAGTCATTCACTGACCAGATGCTTTTTCCTTAGAGACACCATCACCGCGAATATTTCGCTTCCAAGTCGTCAGTCAATATGACGACAACCGTAAGTGAAATACACGCACACACACACACACGCGCGCACACACACACACACACATACAAACACACACATATGTTATAATTATGTATATGTACACCATGTATAATTAGATGTATGTAGGCTATATAATTTTATATATATATATTTATATATGTATGCAAAACAAGTACAATACAGTGCAATAACAGAAACTACTCAGAAGCGTGGTAATAGGCAGTAAAGAATGGATAGTGCAGACACGATGCGTCACTCAGACATCTCTCATAAGTTTATATTATGCGTTCTCATTGGTCGACAACCAGTAGACAATCATGAGCTTCGTTCTTTTTTGTTGTCAGTAAGACTCTTGTTAATTTAGTATAAGTCAACCGAACCATATTCAGTGTTGAATTGTTCTTCTTGAAGTGCATCATATTTTATTATCATGTTGACTGATCATCGTCAGATTTGAATGACCATCCGCGTGCTCATCATCATCATTATAATCATCATCATCCTCATCTTCATCATCATCATCTTCATCATCATCATCATTAGAATCATCATCATCGTCATCGTCATCATCATCGTATTCATCATCATCATCATCATCAGAATCATCGTCATCAGAATCATCTTCATCATCATCATTATCGTCGTCATCATCATCATCATCATCGTCATCATCATCGTCATCATCTTCATCATCATCATCCTCATCGTCATCATCCTCATCTTCATCATAATCATCTTCATCGTCATCATCTTCATCATCATCATTATCGTCGTCATCATCATCATCATCATCATCATCATTTTCATCTTCATAATCATCATCGTATTCGTCATCATAATCATCATCAGAATCATCATCAGAATCATCGTAATCATCATCATCATCATCACCACCATCATCATCATCATCATCATCATCAGTACCATCACAAGCATGTTTGTTTTCATCATCATCATCATCGTCACCACCGCCACTCTCCGTCCAAGGCCAGTGTAATTTTTCCGTACACCCTCCCCGCTCACTATAAAACCGTGGTCGGAAGATGACTAGAACACATCAACAGATTCAGAAGGTGTGTGTGTTTCTACTTTCTACATTAATGTGGAGGACTAAGAATGTGTTGTGGACAAGGGCGTCATCCGACCAGATGGTTTATTTTAGGACTATCATTATCATTATTAAATTAGTCAACACCATCTTGCAGGTGTGTCTAAGGCATCAGACATAAACCTGTGGCGCTTCAAGCGGTGGACGGAGGAACATCCAGAAGATTAATCGTCGCGACAGACAGGCAGGCAGGCAGACAGGCAGGCAGACAGACAGGCAGACAGACAGACAGACAGACAGGCAGACAGACAGGCAGGCAGACAGGCAGCCAATATTATGGGAGATAAGTAATTGGAATGAGGTGAGTGTCGTAAGTCGATAATGAAATGAGTATAAGTGTTAATTATGTTTGTCACTTAGCGGAAAGAATATGGAGAGTGAGGTAGGGTGGAAGAGAGAGAGGAAAGAGAGGCAGAGAGAGAGAGAGAAATAAAGAGAGAGAAAGAGAGAGA
>OX457038.1:66812484-66907484 GCA_949752735.1 Lumbricus terrestris
GCTCTACTACCAATTGAAGAATCTGAATCCACCATCTCAAAGAAGATGCTTGGTGGTCTTGCCCTTGTGAACAAAATCTAATGCATTGTATCTGACCATTATGTTCATAACTTTATAATTAAATAGCTGCTAGTGACTTTCAGAAGCGCTGCCAGTGTATGCAATACCTAGAGAATAGGCAGGTTTTAAGACGAGAGAAAGATAACGAAAGACTACTATACTAGAGTGGATGACAGAGCAAAGTGATGGGGGGGAGTCCCTTCCATAGAGAGGGACCTGTGCAGGCAAATGATAAGGATTGTGCCATGGCGGTCCTGACGCGGGAACAACGACGTCGAGCCAATCAGAGACCTAAGAGGACGCAACGAAGTGGCAAAAATGGGGTGAGTACTGGATCACAAAGATACTTCGGTGCAAGACCCATTTGGGACTTGACGTTCATGGGTTGTTGTCCCCAGAAATGGCATTTCCAACCGCTCAAACTATAGCCATGACTGTGCAGAATCGAGTTTTGTTCGTCTTGGGCCCAGTCCATGGTCGGGATAGTGCCGCTATGGCCCTACAAACCCTTCGGTAGGTCGGGCCTGAAGTTGAAGGGGTTTCCAAATGAAATTTAGCTGCTCATTATGCCTATTGTGTATGTTTATTTCTGAAACTCATGTATTTGCAACTTACAAACTGAAGGCCCCAAATCGGAGTCGGATCGAGTGCCTCCAAAGTCAGGTAGGCCTACAGCTTCAGCAAACCTAATACAAAATTATTTTGTGCACAAGTAACGCCACTTAAACTGACTCAGGTCAGTAGATCTACATAGAGTTTGTAAGCCTACTTTCTTAAGCACAGCGTCTATAACATTGCAATTCCTAATATATGGTGGGCTCATAATAAGACATGCGTGGGGCCTTCAAAACAATACCTCGGTAGGCCCAGATGTCATTAATACGCGCCTGACCTTAAGTTTGTAGGGGGCCTCCACATTTATAAGTGTAGGCCTACTCCGAAACGCAACTGTAGAAATATAAAAAAATTCTTATGACAACCCCGTCATCACTGATGTAAATGTAGGTTAGGTCAAATATTGTTGCTCAGATGTGCCACATTACATGCACAAGGATGTAACACATGGACGGCAAAAAGTATATTGGACCTTATTGGTGTATTCATTCATTCATTTCAGACATTTATATAGCGCCTCTTCAAGCGTAGCTACTCAGAAGCGCTCCCGACCCAGCCAAGGCTAAAGTGAACAGCCTTGCAACATTGTAGTGTGGTGTAGTTAATGTTTTAGGACCCCAGACCTTTAGAGTGCCCAGGGACCTAAGGTTGTCATGCCACTGCATAGTTACGTCCTTACGCTAACGGTCGAGAAATAATTTTTCGACTGATCGATTGTCTCACAAAAAATCTTATGATTAGGATAATTTATAAACTATCAAAATAATGAGCGATCCGGACACACACCTTCAAGGTTGCCTATATGTAGGATAAACGCAGATACTATGAAAAATAGCTGAGCCCTTGTCAAATTTGTACATTTCTGACGCAAGAATCAGAAATCTTCTAAAATAGCGAACCAAATGCAGCTTGCAATTGGTTGATTTGCTAAGAATGTTCTGTTATATTCAAAATGACTCGTTTAAATGCATTTAGAGAAGGTGGTTCTCTGACAGATGGACTATTTTTCTCAATGTAGGTGCGCCTACTGCTAGGCGCCCATGCGTTGGGTTTAGGTAGTGTAGGGACATTACTTTCATCCTAGGACTTTTTGTCCGGGACATTTTGTCCGGGACATTTTGTCCGGGACATTTTGTCCGGGGACATTTTGTCCGGGGACATTTTATCCGGGGACATTTTGTCCGGGGACATTTTGTCCGGGGACATTTTGTCCGGGGACATTTTGTCCGGGGACATTTTGTCCGGGGACTTTTTGTCCGGGGACATTTTGTCCGGGGACATTTTATCCGGGGACATTTTGTCCAGGGACATTTTGTCCGGGGACTTTTTGTCCAGGGACATTTTGTCCGGGACATTTTGTCCGGGACATTTTGTCCGGGGACATTTTGTCCGTCCACGCTTCCAAGTCGTCAGTCAATATGACGACAACCGTAAGTGAAGTAATGTCTGGATAGTGCAGACATGATGCGTCGCTCAGAAATCTCTCATCAGTTCATATCAGGGGTCTCAAACACGCGGCCCGCGGGCCGCATGCGGCCCGCGAACCCGATTAATGCGGCCCGCGAACAGCTTCCTGGTTTTTGATTTTTTAAAGTTAGAAATCGGTTTAAAAGAATTTTGCGGTTTTTTAACGTTTTAACCAATGTTTAAACTGCTTTCTATTCCTTTTGATTGGACATTGAGTCCACAACAGCAGATATAGGCTAGGCATATATGCAGATAAATTTAGTGGACCTTCAGTGCGATTCAGCGCCGAAGCAGAAGAATGCACAGCAAAGTTTGTATGCCTGTGTCGCAAAATATAGTATCCCCGGAATAATCGCATCTCCCCAGATGATGACAAGTTGAAAAATGTCACTTCCGCGTATGTTTATTTTTGCAAGTTAACTTCCATTTGCTTGGTTTTGAACAATGACACTAACAGGTAGGCCCTATGTTTATTCCTATAATTTTTGGTGACTTTGATTTAGAGGATTTAGAACATTTAGAACACTTAAGAACACTCAGAGCCTCTAGGCCTAACTAAATTCGAGTTGAATTACTCTGAACATTGCTTAGAATTCTTTAAAAAATTAGACTCTAATTTTAAATTTTGATTACAGCATAATTTCTTCAATTATAGCGCCCACGCATTTTTCGATAATTGGGATAGAAAGGTTTCCAATTTTGATTTGTAGTGCCATCATAGTTACACTTAAAATATAATAGTATGTGAATTTTACAGGGCTATATCATCGTTACAGTATTGTATGCTGCAATGACACATAACTAATTCCAGTTTCACGTGCACGATTAGCCTATATTTTTAGGTTGCGGCCCGCGAGTCATTCAGAATTTCCAAATGCGGCCCACATGTTGACTTGAGTTTGAGACCTCTGGTTTATATTATGCTTTCTCATTGGTCGACAACCATTAGACAATCATGTGCTTCGTGGGGTTTTTGTTGTCAGTAAGACTCTTGCTAATTTAGTATAAGTCAACCGAAGTGCATCACATTTTATTATCATGTTGAATGACCACCGTCAGATTTGAATGACCATCCGCGTGCTCATCATCATCATTATAATCATCATCATCCTCATCTTCATCATCATCATCGTCATCATCATATCATCATCGTCATCATCATCGTCATCATCATCATCATCCTCTTCATCATCATCATCATCATCATCATCATCATCATCATCATCATCATCAGTACCATCACAAGCATGTTTGTTTTCATCATCATCATCGTCACCACCGCCACTCTCCGTCCAAGGCCAGTGTAATTTTTCCGTACACCCTCCCCGCTCACTATAAAACCGTGGTCGGAAGATGACTAGAACACATCAACAGATTCAGAAGGTGTGTGTGTTTCTACTTTCTACATTAATGTGGAGGACTAAGAATGTGTTGTGGACAAGGGCGTCATCCGACCAGATGGTTTATTTTAGGACTATCATTATCATTATTAAATTAGTCAACACCATCTTGCAGGTGTGTCTAAGGCATCAGACATAAACCTGTGGCGCTTCAAGCGGTGGACGGAGGAACATCCAGAAGATTAATCGTCGCGACAGACAGGCAGGCAGGCAGACAGGCAGGCAGACAGACAGGCAGGCAGACAGACAGGCAGACAGGCAGACAGACAGGCAGACAGACAGGCAGACAGACAGGCAGACAGACAGGCAGCCTATTATGGGAGATAAGTAATTGGAATGAGGTGAGTGTCGTAAGTCGATAATAAAATGAGTATAAATGTTAATTATGTAAGTCACTTAGCGGAAAGAATATGGAGAGTGAGGTAGGGTGGAAGAGAGAGAGGAAAGAGAGGCAGAGAGAGAGATAGAGAGAGAGAGAGAGAGAAAGCGAGGCACAGAGACAGAAACAGAGACACACACAGAGACAGACAGAGACAGAGTCAGGGAGAGACAGAGAGAGAGAGAGAGAGAGAGAGAGAGAGAGAGAGAGAGAGAGAGAGAGAGAGAGAGAGAGAGAGAGAGGCAAAGAGACAGAGAGAGACACACAGAGACAGAGAGAGAAAGAGACAGAGACAGAGACAGACATACACAAAGATAGAGAGAAATGCGTCCACAACTCAAGGCGGTATTAACGTCTTTGTTTGCACTCTGGCAATGCCAGTCCCAAGCCTTGATACAGGAGGAGGGCGACACAAATCGTCTTTGTAATGGCAGTGTCGTTTCACAACTTAACAAGCCAAGGTATTAGTACAACAAAGCGTCAAACGAAAGAATTCCTTCCCTCGTTTGACGCTTTGAGTGTGGTCTCAAGTAGAAAAAGAAACTCCCAGCTCCTCGTCGTTGACTTCTTTAGCCTCACCGAATGACGAAACCGTTCAACCCTTATGATGTCGAACTGTGTCTTGCAGGGCCGGATTAAGGCATGTTCGACATGTTCGGCCGAACAGGGGCCCCCACACTTTAGGGGGCCCCCACACATGCAATATGAATTTTTCATCATTGCTAATTATAATAGTAAACGCAGTTCAAAATATATGAAAAATTGTCAAATTATTCAAAAACTATAGTGACTTTAGCATTATGCAACTTTTGAACATGTGGGGGCCCGTATTGCAGTTTTCATTGCCAGGCAGATTGATCTTGAAATCAGTCAGAAATGCTAGTAAGAGTTATACGTTTTATGCTCATTTAAAAATTGTGGGGGCCCTTTCTGCAGTTTTCATTGCCAGGCAGATTGATCTTAAAATCAGTCAGAAATGCTAGTAAGAGTTATGCGTTTTTTGCTTGTTTAAAAATTGCGGAAGCCCTTATTGCAGTTCATTGCCAGGCAGATTGATCTTAAAATCAGTCAGATATGCTAGTAAGTTATACGGTTTTTTTGCTTATTTAAACACTTAATACATCACCTGGTCGGAACTCTATTGCTATGCTACGCTTTATGAGATGGCGTGATAATAACATTGAGAAGGCCTACATGAAGTACGCACTCTATTTTTACGAATTCAATCAATCTCATAAATTTATATTGAGTCCCTTCAGATTTTTACTCGAAGACGCTCCCAGCGCAGGCGATGTCAAAAAGAAAAGTTGAGAAGACGAAAGAAAGAGCCACCAGAGTCACGGGAAGCGAGAGAGCCACGGGGAGGCTAGGCTATATTCCAGATAACTGTGCCCACTACCGAGAATGCTCGTCGTTGCATGGTCACAATACTTGAAAAAAGAACAGGGAATTCCCCACGAGCAGCTGAGCGCAGTGAACGACTATCTAGAAAGACATACGCCGGGGTAAAAGCTCATATAGATCTAAGCAGGATGGAGCTTGAGCCAGAGTATACTACTGGCATAACCGCGAAAATATATTTTAGTTTGTAAACAGTGTGGGGGCCATGCACAGCAGGGCAAATCAGGTCAAATGCCCTGGTAAACCATTTGCCCTGGCCGTTAATCAGGTCTAACAGTACTTTTCATAGCCAAGATTTTATTTGGGGCATAAAATCGCTTCTGCACTGTTTGCTTGTACGAGTGCTGTGCGCTGGTCAGGAGAATGACTGACCCTGAATCACTTTAATATTCGTAAAAGATAGGCTATATCGGTTGTTTAACACTATTAAAAGACCTGTTGATAATGTTAAAAATAATATAAGTAATGAATTAATAATAGACGAATGTTGATTCGTTGAATATAACACGTTTTGTGAGTCATTTTGCCGTGCTTCTGTAAGGTTTGGGCCCCCACAGTTTTACCGAACAGGGCCCCCACATTTGTTAATCCGGCCCTAGTGTCTTGGAGATATTATGCGGGTCTCGCCTATATCCAGTAGGCCTATGCAAACGAGGGAAGTGGTCGGGTACAGAAATAATTATGTATTTTTTCTGGTCCTGGCTTACGCACATAATTATTATGGGCAAAATTAAATGCAAAATGTGGGCCTCATAGGTTATTCATTCATTCAATTATTTATATAGCGCCTCTTCAAGAAAAACTACTCAGATGCGCAAAGTATATATATATATATATATATATATATATATATATATATATATATATATATAATTAGGCTACATGTTCTTATAGTTAATGATTAATTATCGGATATAGTTGCAGTTGAGACTTTAGATCTATTATAAAAAGGCTAACAGTCCTCCTTTATTTAACTACAAAAGGTAAATCCTACAAAAAATGATTACCATCTGAGCATCTGTTTCTACAAATCTGGTAATTTAAATTCACAAAATGATTGTTTGCAGAAAATAAACTGTCGGTCGTTACCTCACAACACGGTATAGTCTACGTGATACTACGATGCCTTGACTTACTCTAATGCGGCAAAACATTACTGTACTCTGCTGTATACCCTATAGCCTGTTATTATACGAAGCCCTAGGGGCCTGTTATAAGATGACAAGTAGTAAATACTGGTTGGTTTCATCAGATGATTCCCGACCATTCTGACCCTTGTGTCAAGCGAATGTGTGTGTGTGTGTGTGTGTGTGTGTGTGTGTGTATGTGTGTGTGTATTGTCGGCTTCAGCGCAAATGGTGTCCACTAGAAGGCTCACTAATGTAACGATCCCCTTTGGGATCATCCATCAAATTTCCTCGGCGCTGCCTGCAGCAACACGCGCCATCATTACTATAGTTCGGCGCCTCTACTTTCCGATTTTTCGTACTGTGGACGCGCTCACACACACACACACACACACACACACACACACACACACACACACACACACACACACACACACACACAAACAAAACACACAAACAAACAAACAGATAAAACACACAAACAAAACACACAAACAAACAAACAGACAAAACACACACCGATGTAGCCACTCAAAGATACACATGCATACGCAGACATAGTCTACAGATGCTGGTAGCGACACATAGCCTACTGTACGTTGACGGGCACGGCACACCTACACAAATATTGATAGTGTGCACGACAGACACTAAAATGGTAAATACATAGGTCTACATAAACAGGCAGTGGCCTACATGTATGTCGAAACGCACACATTATACCGAAAGTGACACACGCACATTATATACATGTAAATAGACATTAACGGAAACACGTGTAGGCTAAGTCAAAGAATACGGACACTCTTAAAATCCACGTGAATGTATACATCCAGATTGCTTAGTGCTCATCGACAATATCTCTCCAGAAGTTAGTGCAGAAAACTTGTAGATGAATGCAACTATACAACGTAATTCAATCGCGTCGCAGATGGGTTACTATCTAAGCTTGGTCAATATTCAGAAGTCTGAGCATTTCATTGCTTGGCTTTTCTACTAACTTCAGTTTAGACAAAAATTCAGACTCCCCGCAAACCCTTAATCAAAGCTGTCGACCAAATGTAGCAATTATTTGCATTTCGAATAATGTCTCGTTTCCGATTCTAGGCCGTTCTCTCGCCGACTTTGGTCGAAAGCAACCTATCTGTTCGTCTCGAGCGCATAATTTGACATCGCCCTCTAGTGCAATATCTCTTCATTACGAAGTCGATTCCACTTGCACTGCAAGTAATATAATATTTATATTTACACCATTTGCAGATGAATTATTCACGATACAACGCCATGCCAGTATGCTACATATTCATTGGAACTCGCTGATGGGGGGTCAAACTTAATGGTCACTGTTAAAATGTTTAGCAAGAGCTTGAAAAATGCAAAATAAGATAATTTTCAATATGGGTATTTTTCATAGAGGTATACTAAATACAAATTTCTCAGTTTCACACTGTTAGTATCATTGCAGTAAATAAAATGCCTTAGCATAGTATAAATAGTAAACAGTATGCCTATAAATATACGTCGGCTCGCGTTACTACCTGTTGACTAGTTTTTCGGGTCAGCGCCATGTTTAAGGAGTGAATTCACACTAAGATACAGCAGTAAAATGAGTCTTTGCATCAGGCAACATGCGTTGTGAACTTGTGATACTTGTGATGCCGTAAACCGCTCACCCTGAAGATGGCGAACTACTCTAAAGTGCGCCGCACACATTCTGACTGCAGCAAGGGCCGGAAGTCGAAGCACTGTTTGTTATTTACATGTAGTGTTACAAGACCAAAACGTAGTAGTTAAAAATAGATGTCAATTTCCCTCTTGCCACGATGTGCCGGAACCCATGTACATAATGGCTTTCGACCAGACGTTTCCAATGGATAGCTATTTTTATCACTATCTACCCACTTGCGACCGCCATTCATCATGGTTGGCATGACGTCAAAAAAAGACGTCAAGAGTAGTGTTGTGAGGCGGAAACTTTCCTCGGAAAGTTTCATATCTTTCCGGAAAGTTTCGGAAACTTTCCGACGAATCTTTCCGGAAACTTTCCGACATATTTTTCGACCAATAAAATATTATTAAATACATACTCAATTCTAATAAGTCCGAAATTTTCTTTCAATATGATGTTACTAAATACATCAATCACTATCAGAAGTTAGTGTTGTGAGGTGGAAAAATTGTCCAGAAAGTTTCATATTTTTCCGGAAACTTTCCGACTTATTTTTCCACCAATAAAATATTATTAAATACATACTCAATTATAATGAGTCCGAATTTTGTTTCAATATAATGTTACTAAATACATCAATCACTATCAGAAGTTAGTGTTGTGAGGTGGAAAAATTGTCCAGAAAGTTTCATATTTTTCCGGAAACTTTCAGACGTATTTTTCCACCAATGAAATATTATCAAATACATACTCAATTCTAAGGAGTCCGAAATTTTCTTTCAATATAATGCTACTAAATACATCCATCACTATAAGCAGTCTTAGGTGGTTATAAGTAATAGTTTATTCAATAGATGGCACTGCTAGTGTTAGTGATAATTGTTCACACAGCCCAAAAATACCGGTACATTTAGGAATTAAATGCAATTAAACTTTGCTGTAAATTTAGAGAAACTATTTTTTATCATTCAGTCACCTTCATATTTGTGAGTTATGAAAATAAAAGACAGAAACAGAAATTGATGCTGTATTACTTCATGTTATATCAGTTTTTTACACATTTCCTGCAACAGAGATGACTGCAGACATGCAAGCAACTAGTTTTCTATAGGCTACTCTAGTCTGAAATGCTAATGAATAGTGTTTATTGCTCATATTAATTATTTTTAAGTTCAACATTGTTTGTATCGACAGAAGTACTGTGAATAAAAGGAGTTTAAACTATAAGAAAAAATTTCTGAGAGTGAAATTCTTATATTTTCTGAGTTCAATGTATTTTCCGGTTCTTCGGAAACTTTCCGGAAACTTTCCGTCAAAATACTATTCCGGAAAAGCTACATCACTAGTCAAGAGCATAGGCGACACGATAATATTATTGTGCAACGGTTATTATGGCCGCCGACGCAATTTTGCTGCGTTACCTCGCGCTTCGGAATTTTAAATGGCTATATCTTGGGATGTAAAGTGAATAAAGAGCTGAAAATAGCTCTTCTGAATGGTCCGGGTGAAGGCCTGTCTATATATAATGTTTCAGGACAATAGCTGCAAAACTGCGAGCGCGCATTCTGGACAAACATATATACATACACACATAGCCATATTCATTCGCCTTTTATATATATATATATATATATATATATATATATATTGCGATTGTACCTAATGTTGATTTCATAGCGAGTGCCGTGCTACAAATACGTCTGCTGCAAGCCCCTCTCCGTCAGTTCTCCTTCCTTTCCTTTTTTGCCCTTTTCTGATGACCCATCGTCGCGTATATTCATGGCAGCGACTCAATTCCCCGAGGAAGGAGACTACGATGAATTTAGAAAGAATTGCTGATGGAAATGGAAGGCATGACCTCCATTTCCGGAATTGGATTGCTGGACCAGAGTAGAATAACGACAAACGATGTGCGCCGGCATAATTAGAGGTATGTACATGTAGACCACATCGCAATGAAATGCAGGCTAACAAAAGCCGGTGGCGCTATGACTTAAATCTAATCTAGTCTTTCATAATCATGTGTATTCTAATCACTTCTATTGACATGCCATCATGGTGCACAATGAATATATCGATGTCGCAATCTAATCTGAGCAAGGCTAGCCATATCTGACTTCTAACCTATAGGCTATAGATCGTTTTCATCAATTCACCTGAGATCCTATAATGATAGCGATACATTTAACCTTCCCTCAAGTATTGCAATATTTAGAGTTTCCAATTTTTCTATCCTTTCCATTAGGCCTACCTATTTTCTTCAATGCTACCATTGTCGCACATGCGGACGCACAGGATCTGGACGACGGTGGATTGACGTGGTATAGAGTGAGATGGTTACGTAAGCCCCAAATGGTTATTTCAGTGTTAACAATTTGTGCACCCTTAACATCAATTGTTAACCTCAGTCAGACCGCGGATTGCAAGTAGGCTTTTAGGATTAGAAACTTGTCTTGAAGCAGCTTAAAATCGAGCAGCCGTGCTTTGTATGCCCTATATTTGTTTGTCACTGACTACCGACAAGTTGCTGCTTAAAACAAGACTGTGTCATATTAATTTTTAATAAAATCTAGAACAGTGGCGGCGACAGAGGGGACTAGGGGCTTAGCCCCCCCTAAACAAGAATATCCGGGGGCTAAGCCCCCTAAAAAAGGCCATCCGGGTTTTTTACATGAGATTTTGGCTGAATTACTAAAAAAAAGGTCGTCAGAAATTTTGGCGGATTCAAGTGGAAAATTTTCATGAGATTTCGGCTGAATGACTAAAATTATTTGGCTAATGGAAATGAAAATTTCCTCCGTGAGGATTCAGCCCCCAAAACTTAAATCCTGGCGCCGCCACTTATCGAGAAGTGTCGCCCTCCTGTGTTTGAGAGTCAATATGTCAAGCCGATACCCGACTCTTCCTTGCTGCCCTGCAGGGAAGCCCAGGACATATTTTGCATGGGCTACTGCCAACAAAAAGCAAATAGTCTACTCTATGCCAATAGACCGAGAGAATACGACCGAATATTTCCCAAGTTGATATTCTATTTATCTATTAGGAAGGCGTTTGACAAGACTCATGTCGCGTACTTCACTTGCAACTAGTGTTTCAATTTTTTTCTTAATTACGAGCCTGTATAATAATAGGCATTGGTATATTATTGCAAATTGCACCTATGTATAGTTTGTTTAGGTTTATATGGCGCATTTTTAGGGAAACACTATTGGTGCAGCAGACTTTACTATAGGCCTATGTGGCTATGCCAGACTACGATCGAGTAGAACGGTCTTCGACCAAGAGGTTTAAGTCTGTTGATTCGACAATGTTGTATATGTTTGCTCTTCAAAACTTATGCAAAGAGTGAGGTACGGCTTTAACTCTGGACTCCCTGGTCATTTACCATCATCAGCATTGGTATATTTTCCATAGCATTTATATTTAGCTCTTTCACTATTCGGTTTCAATCACTAAAGGTATTGCTCGTATTGATATTCATGGTATGGAATTACAGTCAAGGATCAGGATTAGTGGTAGAGATTCGGAAAACTTCTTATCAAAACTTCGGTTCCTTCTTACTTACTTACATACTTCGGTAGCCTTTAACTATACAGGCCTGCAACGGCAGAGCGTCAGCCAAAGTCGAGAACAGTCTAAAAGACACGACACGGGAAATAAAATTAATGTTGAACAAGTAACTTAAGAGTTTTGCTATTTTATTACAAAGTGATCACTGATTGAGGGATGCACCTCCCAACAACACGTTATTTCATTCTATTGCAAAAGTCTCTTTGAGTCCGTAACGAAAAGTTTTTTGTGCCGGGTCGGAAAAGCGTCCGCCTCGTTGCCGATTGTGTTGAGGTTGTCCTTCTCTTGAGGCTATGTGTCGATGGCCCTCCAATCTGGCTGCACCTCCACCATTTCCCTCTTACCATGCCTCCCTTCATCCCCCTTCACAACCCTCCGCTCAACAACGCACAACACATAATAAAAAATATAAATTTAAAATTAATAATAATGGGCTTGCGGGCTATTGGGCTGATCCGCGCCAGGGGTCCTCCTGCCTTTGCGAGGAGCTTACGGGTTTTTAAACCACGCCAGAGGCCCGGCAGGTACTAATACAAATAAACTACAAAGACACAACAACAACAACAACAACAACAACACAGAACCAACCATACAACCGTCACTCATCACAATCCCTTCCATCAGGTCAATCCCTTCAGTCGAATCCTCTCAGACAGCAACGTAGCGGTTCCTAAAGCAACACACGAAAATGATTAGTACATGTTATGAGAGACTGATAATATAATAATAACATTAATGATAATAATAAAAATGATAAATAATAATAGCATTAATAATAATAATTGTGGTAATAATAATTGATTATAATAATAGTAATAATAATAATAGTAATAATAATAATGATAAGAATAAGAATAATAATAGTAGTAGTAGTAATAGTAGTAGTAGTGAGTAGTGAGTAGCAGTAGTAGTACTGTAGTAGTGAGTAGTGAGTAGAGAGTAGAGAGTAGTAGTAGTAGTAGTAGTAGTAGTAGTAGTAGTAGTAGTAGTAGTAGTAGTAGTAGTAGTAGTAGTAGTAGTAGTAGTAGTAGTAGTAGTAGTAGCAGTAGCAGTAGCAGTAGTAGTAGTAGTAAAGTAATACTATTAATAATATTGTTGTAGTAGCCCATTTTTATTTGATCAATTAATAGCTAAATGACAAACTTCTACACAAACCCACGAGTGGTTTTCCTCTTGTAGTCATAGGGATAAACCATATAAGTATCCCTCGTCTCTGAATATCATCATCATCATCATCGTCGCCATCGTCGTCATCATCATCATCATCATGAACATGACCAGCACCTTCATCGGCATACTAATTACTGTAATTCACTCCTCGTTTTCCTCTTCAAGGTTCGGCTGCAAGTCTCTGTTCCTAAAATAGCTGAATAAGCCGCTTGAAGCCTAAACTTTTAAGCCTCATCCAACCATTAATCAAGCGCTAAATTCTGAATGACTTACATTTGCAAATTTGTCTTCGTTCCTTCACTTCAAACATCTGCAGAGTCTCCATTTTTCCACACTGATTTGATTCTTAGTCCTAAATGAAACAAGACAGAGTATAATTTACACATGCAACGACCCTGCGGTCATAACGCGACCTCTAATCTGCGGAATCTAGATAATAATGTCTATGGTCTAATAATACCTAACTTCATAATTCATTCGTATTTGCCTATAATAAAATATAAAATAAAAATAATGACGCATACTGGTCACAAAATATTGGTCTATTATGACGTCAGATGGGACTTCTTTAGAGGAATCGACGTCTATTATAATTATAGTACACGAAGATGACGTCACAATGCGGTGTTTTTTGCATTGCAACAGGAGACAAACACGCAGGTAAAGAGTTCGTCTAACTGTATGTTTGCGTCTCTGTGTGTCTCTGACCATCGGAGGCTGTTGCTATGGTGATGTACATGGACAGAGACAGACTGCAGAACTCTCAAAATTTTGCAATTATTAGGAAGTGATCTGACACTTTTATGAAGCACAGTTCTGAATGCGCTATATAAACACTGTAGCAGATCGAAATCACCAAAAACAGATGCAGTAAAAGAAGGGAGGGCATGCTATAAAAATCTATCATTTTATGTATTACTTCTTTTCTAATTTTTTACTCTCACATTCGCTTCTTACTTGCGTCAAATCAATTCTTCATTTTTATGATTTCAATGTGGATCTTACTGTATATAAAGCAACTTTGGTACTTAATTGTTCTATATTCTGACGTTTTAAAGGCACAGTAATTAACGACATACATTACGATATTTTGTTTTACCTCTTTGAAGGTCGACTGCCATCCAATTCAGTTGTAGTTGTTGTTCGTCGTTTTCTGCGCAATCTTCGTCTTTTGTCGTCGATTAAATCGTTTTCGTCGTCGATTTCAACACATTTTCGTCGTCTTCTTCTTCTTCGTCAATTTCTGCTCTGCTGTTGTCCACAGAAATGAATCGAATGTTCCCGAAAGAGAACAAAGGAAAATTACGTCATTTTGTGATGACGTCATATTTGGAGGATTCTGACATCAAGCGAGTTATGCAGAAAATGGCAATCACATCGGGTGCAGCGATCTCTCTTCTGACAACTTTCATGTCGCTATTCAACTTATTTCTAAACTGCAGAGCTTTTTTAACGTGCAGTTGTAGGCTACACAAAATGTGCAGTTGTAGAAGCACCTCTGTACAGCTAAAACTTAGCAAAAAGGTCATTGTCATCCGATTGGAAGTAATTTACCATGGATGTTGGGAAAGGAAAGAAGGTGATTTTAATGTTGATCTGCTATCTATAACCTCCCACTCACTTTCCAATGATTACCTTGAACTTATGACGTCTCACTATTTCCTCCCACTGATTCTCCAACCTACTAGGATCACTCCCACCTCAAGCACCTTAATAGATAATATCTTTACAAACTCAGCTCAACATGTTATTGAATCTGCTATCTTAATGACAGAAATTTCTGATCACCTCCCGGTTATGACATGGTTGCATAATCTACCGGATCATAACTTGAATCTAGGGAAAGTTGATATGATAAGGATTGTAAATGATGATAATATCTCCAACTTTCAATCTTTATTATCTAATGTGGACTGGTCGTTGGTTCTGGGATATTGTCTGGAAAATAATACTGCTGATGCATACTCTTCTTTTATAAAAATAGTGATACATAACTTTGAAGTAGCATTCCCACTCAAACCTAAAAAAAGTTCTAGGAAAAACACATTTCAGCACCCCTGGATGACCCAAGGATTGTTAAGAGCAATTAAAAAAAAGGAAAAACTCTATATAAATTATATAAAGCACCCTAACGATGAAAATAAAAAGAAGTTTACTGTATATAGAAATAAGTTTAAGGTAATCCGAAATAGTGTAGAATCAACTTATTATGCGAATGAATTCGCTAAATATAGTAATGACATTAAGAATACATGGCGGGTAATTAAATCCATAACTAGGACCGAAAAAACCACCACAGAAATAAAAGAGCTTAAAGTTAAGGATCTAACGACAAATGTCCCAAATGATATGGCTAACCAATTTAATGATTACTTTACTGATTTAGCTCACTCGCTTGCACTTAAAATTCCATCTGTGGACCAAACTTTCAATGACTACTTGCCTCCACCTACGTTAAACTCTTTAGCTATTATTCCCACTTCACCAACTGAAATTATATCAATATGCAAATCTCTTAAAGCTACACATAGCTCTGGCTTGGATGACCTCGACCCGTGCATATTGTCCCAGGTAATGGTTATCCTTGCTGTCCCACTGGCGGAAATAATTAACTGTTCTTTAATAAATGGAGTGGTTCCCTCTGAGATTAAAATGGCCAAGGTGTTACCAATTCAAAAAATAGGAAATAACAATGATATTTCTAATTTCAGGCCTATATCGATTTTACCTTATTTTTCTAAATTATTCGAAAAAATTATGTATGACAGATTACTTTCTCACATAGGTCACATTAACCTGCCCTACCCATTACAGCATGGTTTTCAATCAGGCCACTCCACATCTATGTCCTTACTTGATATACAAGATAAAATTTCTAAAGCAATGGATAATAATGAATTCTCTATAGGTAGGCCTATATTCCTTGACCTTGCCAAGGCATTTGATACGGTGAATCATAAAATACTCCTGGAGAAATTACAACATTACGGTATTAGAGGTATTGCTCACAAATGGTTTAAGAGTTACTTAACTGATAGAACCCAGCAGGTCCTATGTAATGGTTCATTGTCTACTCTCAAATTAATCCTACATGGGGTACCGCAGGGATCAATACTTGGACCTCTCCTCTTCTTAATTTACATAAATGACCTACCTAACTCATCATCCTTGCTACGTTATATTTTATTTGCAGATGATTCTAACGCATTCTTATCTAACTCTTCCTACGAACAACTGATTAATCTAGCTAACAAGGAGCTAGCTCTTGCTAGTGACTGGTTCAAAGCTAACAAGCTCTCTCTTAACGTTAGTAAAACCAACTACATCATCTTCAGATCTAATAAAAAAAAACATCCCAACTACTGCTCATGGATTATCAATTGATGGCGTTCCCATACCCCAGGTGGAATCTTCTAAGTTTCTTGGGGTCTTTGTTGACCAGCATTTAAAATGGAATGTTCACACTTATGAAATATCAAAAAAATCATGAAGAATCTTGGAATATTAAGGAGAATATCATACTTGCTTCCTACTTTAATACTGAAAAACTTATATCATGCCCTAATTCAACCTTACCTATCTTATTGTAATTTCATCTGGTCCTCAACATACCCTTCACACCTATCGACAATAAAAATTCTACAAAAAAAAGCTATCCGCATTATTACTAAGTCATCTTATAACTCACATACTAAACCCCTCTTTGATGATCTTAAGATTTTTAAAATTGAACAAATTAGATTTATCCAAACATGTGAATTTATGTTCAAGTATGCCAATAACATGTTACCTGCTGCCTTCTTGTCATTTTTTACCCCAGTATCATCAGCTATTACTACTAGAAGTAACCGTGCCTTTATATGCCAATACGCCAGAACCAACACTCGTAAATTTTCTATACAGTACCAGGGACCTCTAGTGTGGAATAATTTGCCGAAGGACATCCAAACTGCTCACAGCCTTCCGCATTTCAAAAGACTTATTCGTTCCCATATATTTAACATAGAAAGGATAATTGAAGGATAATTGACACCTTGCATTCTATTTACAGTCCATCTATCTACCTTTTCTTACTCAGCTACTTATTTATCTACTGGGCCCCTACCAGCGGGACCCGTCCCTTTAGGTGTGCCCTTTGTGCCCTACGTATGTTATTCTTATAAATTTGCTGTGTTATTTGTTTTATTATTGTTGTCTATTGATGTACTGCTTTAGTTGAAAATGTTTTATGGGTTCAATAAATAAAATGAAATGAAAATGAAATGAAAAAGGAAAGGAGTTGTGCAGTTCTAAAATTCCTTAAAAACAGCCCTGCTAAACTGCGTATTCCGTTTAACCTACTGCGCGTTTCATGTTACAACAATGAAAGGTCTCACATTAATCAAATTGCATTAGGCCTATATGAAGAACGTAGGCCTAACAGGTTTTTCACTCGAAACTGAAAAAATTGCTTTTTCACAGATCCTATCCTGATTTTTTCAATTCAATTCAACTTGTTTATTCAGATAGATCAAAACATTACTCCACTTCACCCCCCCAATCTAGTCTATTATTGGAATTTTATATCTCCGCTGTAGTAACACATGATGACTTATCAATCGATAGGTGTCGCCACTAACAAAGGAAATCGGCCAGCAATATCATAATCCAGTCCATGGACAGTACGATAAAAGTCTATTAGCAACTTCTATAGCCCTACTCCAATAGTTAATTGCATCAAGTATCAACAGACAGTGGACCAGAACACCAGAACATAGGCCTAAGCTGTGACAGAGAGGCAGGCAGCCTACGGTGATATGTCATTTGAATAAGCAAATTTAAGTTAAGACCAGGCCATTTTGGTCGAGGCAATTTGCGGATATACATCGCGTACTCACCTTACAAATACTTGTGAACTGCAGACAGACCATACACACTGCATTGTGTAAGCCTACTCGCCTCTAATTTGCCACTACAGCCCTACCTAGTGCCTGTGTCACGAAATAGAGTATGCCCCCGTATTAATTGTATCCCCCAAATTAAAAAAAGTCGAAAAAACCGCTTCCGCGTATATTTTTTTTGGCAAATTAATTTTCATCTGCTTTGTTTTGAACAATGACACTAACAGGTATGTTTATTCCTACTAGATAATTTGTTTTGTTCTGTTTTTAGAGCACTTAAAACATTTAAAACACTTAAGGACACTCAGAGTCACTAAATAAATTCGAGTTGCCTTTTTCTGAGCATTGCTTAGGACACTTAAACCAATTAGAGTCACCTAAAATTTTGATTACAGCATAAAAAAAATTTATTATGCGCATTTTTAAAAAAAGGCCTTCTCGAGGAATCGAAATTAAATATCTCCAAACAACAAGCTTTATTGAACAGCCATACAAGAGGTGGCAGCGATTACTCAACACTCGCTAGGTGATACTCGCATTGTAGAATTCTCGAGGACCATGCGCAAGTTTATCCCCCCGAATAGTATAGACCGGTTAATTGCATCCGGGGGGATAGATTAATTCATCCCCCGGATAGCTTTCAGGAGGGATACTCCGTTTCGTGTCACCTCCATGTATCAGGCTAGAGTCACTATTCGAGGAATCGAAATTAAATATCTCCAAACAACAAGCTTTATTGAACAACCAAACAAGAGGTGGCAGTGATTACTCGACACTCGCTAGGTGGCAGTGATTACTCAACACTCGCTAGGTGGCACTCGCATTGTAGAACTTCTAGAGGACCATGCGCAGGTTTTTTCTCGCAATTGTTCAGTGCCATTGATTTATATTTGATCATTATAATATTAAAGTGGCACTTCATACATTTAAATGCATGATGATGATGACGACGACGACAACGATGATGATGACGATACACTAATACTAATACTTATAATAATAATAATAATTTTTTTAAATAAGAATACTAACACTAATACCATTACTAATACTAATACTTTAATACTAATACTTTAATAATAATAATAATAATAATAATAATAATAATAATAATAATAATAATAATAATATAATGTATAATGTATAATGTATAAAATATAATAATAATAATAATGGTCCCAGAGGATATATAATATTAGTTATTGCTTCCCTATTTTATTGTACTTCCTGTCTTGATGTTGTTCGTTGAAAATATTAAAAGGATATAATAATAATAATAATAATAATAATAAAAATAATAATAATAAAAATAATAATAATAATAATAATAATAACAATAACAATAGCAATAATAACAATAATAACAATAACAAAAATAACAACAGCAACAATAATGAAAACAATCGGAACAAAAAGAAAGAGCAACAATTTAAACCAACAAAATGCTCAGTTTATGCTAAACACAAAGAAATCTATCAGCGTCCTAAAACCGCTCCTGTATTCCTCACACATATCCACCGCCTATCCGTTGAAACTTCCTGTCACCACATCCCCCCTCCCCGACATCCCATTCTACCATACACTTCACTTTTCGCCAGATCTACAAATATCTCTCAACTCAATATTTAAATAACAATATCTACAATCTTAAAGTTAATGTCCAACAAACAGCAGACACTATACAGTTTACATAGACTATCTAGTCATCAAACACTAACAGTTACTGTGGTCCATAGCAAATACTGTAGCCTATTGAGGTAATTAAATACTAAATGTCTAGCAGTAGACAACGAAAGTAACATCAGAGACTTTAAGAGCATAATCATTCTAACATTTTAAGACAAAAACATCTCAAGCCTGCGAGCCATATGTGGCTAAACACGTCGATAGGTGGCTCATCGGTGTGCAATGCAAGAGGCACTTAAGAAATAATATTCTTAAATACAATACAATGCAATACACGTCATTTAGCTTCATAAACATGACATTCTACGCTATCTTAACATTTTCCAGGCTCCAACGTTTTGTTGCCTCTCAGCATCAGAGCCGCGGGCGCCCCACAAATGGGTACGTGGGGCTTTTTCGCCATGAAAAATTGACATCTAATTTTTAGGGCCCTAATATTTTTCGAATTCGAACAAATTTCTTTGCACTGAAGCACTGATGATACTAATGATACTGATGATACTAATGATATACTAATGATACTGATACTAATGATACTAACAATACTAATGGTATACTAATGATACTGATACTAATGATACTAATGATACTAACGATACTGACGATACTGATGATATACTAATGATACTGATACTAATGATACTAACAATACTAATGATACTAATGATACTGGTGATATACTGATGATACCAATGATGCTAATTATACTAGTGATACGCAAAGTGGAATTGCGAAAAGTAAACTTATAAACATCTATGAAAATATCCATGTCCTTAATTGTCTGCCTTGCATTTTTCAAGCTCTTGCTAAAAATTAACTGGCCATTGTGCTTCGTCCTATCCAACAAAAGCATTCGTGGGCACCCATGGTCAGAGCCTGGATCCATTTACTGCCGCAGCTGCCTGTGATACAGTACATTACAGTACAGTAGATACAGTACGCTTTTCGTAACATTTACAAAGTAAAGTGACCTGATTATGAGAATGTCCTGAGAATCTGAAACACGGTCATTGTCGTGCCAGTCTTTAGCTATAATATTATAAATGTTTTTACCAAAAAACATCGCCACTGTTTGCACTCTGGCAGTGCCAGCCCCAAGTCTGGATAAAGGAGGAGGGCGACTCTAATCCTCTTTGCTATGGCAACGTGTCGTTAACCAGCAAGATGCATAATACTGGTGGCTTGAGGAACCAGATACATCTGGAACCAGTAGATGTGGAACCAGCATCATTGGAACTGAAACTGGTTCCTTGTGGAGTTATAGGTCTTGAAACAAGTGCATCATAATCGTAGTCTCCAATTCGTAGAGTTCTACTCCAAAACTAAGCTGTGCTTTCAGAAATTTTTAGTCTAGGATTATGATTCACTTGTTCCAAGACTTATTGCTCTGCAGGAAGCTTTACCCTGGAAGCATTAGCCGCTGGAACCAGTTCATGTAAGCAGAACTTCCGGAACCACCGGCCAATGGAACGAGCTCCAAAGTAGAAGGAGGTTTGAATAGCCCCTAGACCAGATCACGTGGAACAAGTAGCCCTTGGAACCATTGATTCTGAAACGCATTTTCCTTGGACCCTGTTCCACCTGCGTAAAACTCGGCGTGGAGTAGGCCTGGCTCCACACTGGCCGACTGAGGAGAGTCCTGTGACTGCAGATGAAGGATGTGCAACAGGATGCATTCTCTTCATCGTTGTCAACTTCTCTCCACAGTTTTCTCTCCACAGTTGTATATTCTCTCCATGGTTGCCTATTTCTCTCCGTGGTTACCTATTTCTCTCCGTGGTTGTCTATTTCTCTCCATGGTCGCCTATTTCTCTCCATGGTTGCCTATTTCTCTCCATGGTTGCCTATTTCTCTCCGTGGTTGCCTATTTCTCTCCATGGTTGCCTATTTCTCTCCATGGTTGCCTATTTCTCTCCGTGGTTGCCTATTTCTCTCCATGGTTGCCTATTTCTCTCCATGGTTGCCTATTTCTCTCCATGGTTGTATATTCTCTGCATGGTTGTTTATTTCTCTCCGTGGTCGTCCGTTGCTGACCTCGAAACGGACGATGCCTCAGATCTCAGCTCGTGTTCAACGAAGGCGCGAATGCCACCTAACGACGAGATCTGACTGCAGAAGAGTGCCTCGACCATCGAACCGTTGATGCCGAACAGCGTGTACAGCGTCAGCAGCAGCCGAGAATACCGCAGCTTGTCGTCACCATGGAGATGACCTACGAGTGCATGGAGGTCCTGAACGGCCTCGCAACCAATCCGCTTTGCGAGATCGGATCTCAAAAGAACGCCAATGGAACCTACAACAGACAATGCACAAACAGACTCAATGGCCAATGCATTTGCCAATGCATTTGCACAGAAATACATTGCTGAGCATCAACACGACCACCACACTTCACCACGACCACCACACTTCACCACTACCACCACACTTCACCACTACCACCACACTTCACCACGACCACTTGTCAAAGACAGATTATACTAAGTGGTTGCTTTGAAAGCCCTGACCATCAGCGAATGGAAATAAACCTTTCTAACAGACGGATAACAACAGCTGCAACAACAACAACGACGACGACAAACAACAACAACAAAACACACGTACACACACACACACACGCGCGTATATATGCCGGTATGCAAACGGAAAGTATAGGTAGGGACGCTAGTACCTGCTTTTACAATAATTGTTTTTTTTGCATTCTTAAATCATGATGATTATTTTTATTTCTATTCAAAACTTTCGAAAATATAACAATTAAATTTAAAATCATTACTATTTAAGTGCACCTTTTCAAGCGCGGTGGTCCGTGGAGTGGGGCAAGAGCATTGGAAGCCCCCGAAATGGAACTCCCCACCTTCGAAATCTTTACTCGCTATGCTACTGGGTCAGAGAGCTCCTGAAGCATACTTTTCCCGGGGTCTTTTGGGTTGGGACGGGCTTCGTCAATGGTGTAGTAATCACAGCATGTGGACTGTCAGTTTAGAGGCGGGGTGGAGATGGGGGGCGGGGGCTCAAACCCGCACCTTCGAAGAAATTGGGACGGCGGAGAGGACAGGCCACACGCCTCCATAAGCCAAGGCTAAGAAAATGAGGTCGCCAGCATTTCTTATGATCCACGACTACCTTAGGGTTGGCTTAATGAACTATGGGCCTACTCTTCCTCTTCCCATTTCTATTTCTGCTCCTTCTCTTCTTCTTCTTCTTCCTCGGGAAGTTCCTCCTCCTCCCCGTCCTCCTTCTTCTTCCTCCTCCTCCTCCTCTTCCTTTTCCTCCTCCTCTTCTCCTTCTTCCAGATAAAGCCGACCTTGGTCATATACGGTCCTACATTAATTATATCAGGCGCAAGTTCAGACACGAGCGACATAAACCACGTGACCTCTCCAAGGTCACGTGGTGTTTACGATGTCACGGTCATGGAAGGCAGACGGAAGCAAGCTGCACGCGGTTGCAAATAAAACCACGTGTGCGCTTAAGAGCTGAACGCATTGTAGGCTATACAGTCTGAAAAGTAACGTTTCACGAAATTTTCCTATCACAGGAAAAGGAATTTTTTTAAAGATGAAGGGTCACGCTTTCTGCACATGTTTACAAATTCCTCACGTGCATTAAAGACATGGACATTGGACACTTATTAAGATGCCTGCCACCGATGATCTTAGGTGCCCCTTGTTCTGCTCTGACATGGATCTGAATCCATCTTTGAATTGATGTCCAGCACACTAATCACTGATGCAACGAGCAGTTCTATTATTAGCGTAATTAATTCGCTATATTCAATTTTTATAGTTTTTACAAATCTTCAAAATAATTTTATAGGCTACCATAACGCATGCAATCAATTACCATACCATGATACCATACATTGCCCTGCTTTAGACTATACTCGGGATTCCTCCGCGAGTGGAAAGATCTTTGGACTATTTTAATAGAATGTCTTATTGTTCACCAAAAAAAACCAGTTCGATCATAGCCAAAAGATAGGCTAGTCATTGAACATTCAACGACAATGGGTAAACTCGAAAGAACTGAAGGTTCCTCTAACAGGGCCACCTATTAGCCTACATATAGACATTAGACAATCATTCTCAACTCCTCATTGCATTCATCACACTACAGAATATTGTTATTTACCCATAGCGTCCTCCAGTGGCGTAGGCAAGGGGGGGTTTCGGGGGTTAAAACCCCCCCATTGGCTCCGAAAAAAAGATTTTTTAAGGTTATTTTTCCATTTAAGTAAGAAAAAATAGCAAAAAACAGGGTTTCCGGCCATAAAACCCCCCCATGAAAAATTCCTGGCTACGCCACTGGCGTCCTCTATTCGAACATATATTATATATATATTATATATATATATATTATATATATGTATATATATATATATTTATATATTCCACTAGACTTGTCTACGACTGACTAAGCTATCAGACGTTATCCTAGATCAAACTGGTTTACACGCTAGCCAATCACAGCGTAGGATGTAAGGGTCATGAAACAAAACATCTCTATAATATTAGGCTATGGTACGTCTGGACTGTGGACGGCTTAACAGTTCAAGACGTCTGATAGGCGTCGGGCTATTAACCAGACCACCAGTCATTTCCACGTTTCGTGTTAATATAGCGATGGAGGTCACAAAAAAGCACTCCTTTGCTTTAAGATCCTGACGATAATGTCCTGGGGATAATGTCCGTTTTCCATTAGTTAGACCTATAACTTGTTCCTTATTTACCAGCACCCTTCATTTTTAGCATGAAACTCGTTTACCTACAAAATATTATGTTAAAGATCAACTGTAAATTGCTAGTGCATACGAGATCTCTTTGAACGAGTTCCACCCAAAGCCTCACCAATTACCATTAACGAATCTAAGAAAACAGCAAGGACAGACCAAAACAAATCGAGACTTACAAAGTTACAATACAGTCGAAGACTTGACAGGACTTTAGACTAAAATGGAAAAAGCAAGAAATCATGGAAATTCGTGACAAGACACTTCAAAGATTAGGTTCGCAGTGTAAGGCAATGTAACATCAACAATCTATGCAGCCTACCAATGGAAGTGCAGGTTAATTCTATGATTAAACACATCCCACACTACAGCAGGTAAATGAATATGTTTTCTATTAAGCTCAGTGCGATTGCGTTTCCACAAATAAACCGACTTCAGCCTCTTTCGAGATGCGCTTAGGCCTCGTTTTTTAAGTAAACAGCAGCATTGACCTCATGCAAACTCAGACCGTAGCCGCTAACCCGGTTATCCGAAGCCTTTTCCGTCCGCCGCTGGAGGCGCTGCACGCGGCCGACTCGTACAGCACCATCGTATAGAGCGGCTTTGAATTGGTCTGGTTAGTACGCGGCCTTGGCCTCAACCTTCGCCCGACCGCAGACGATATATATACCAAGGTTACGGCACACAGCGGCGGCGCAGTCAACAGCTGGGGCTCAGCGCATCCCTCCGCCGTGCATTAATACACCCGTTAACAATAACAGAGAGGTCATTGCGTTGGTTCAGAGACGTTAGGACGACTACTGAACACCAGAGGGCGAGCGACGCCAACTTTTGTGTCCCGTGTTCTATTTAAAGCGCTTGCTTAGTCTGAAGCCTGCAGCTCGTGCTGTGTGTATTTCGGGAGACTGAATGGTAAATCCCTCTGTGGGATGAAAGCACGTGCAAAATGAGCGATGGACACTGGACAGTACGCTTCATGCACTGCCACACACACGTACGCACATACACACTGCCCACACACAGAAGCACACACACACACGCGCGCTCACTTCATCATCAGCATCATCGCCATAGTTTCTGACGTGTTTGATGGCAATGCATGCGCACAAGTCTTAAATAGGAGCTATAATAAATCTATGGATACGAAAACAGATTTTCACACATTTCCGTTGCTTTAGTCATATAAGATTGTGTTTTAAAATTTTATGTTAATCCAATGCAGTGGCGGATCCAGAGCGTTTCGAGGGTGGGCAAAGTTTTCGGTCTTGGGCAAGGATAAATGTACATCTTTAGTTTAATCGCCGGAAAATCTGATGACATTTTAAATCATTTGTCCGATTCTCACGGACAATATACCATTTTATCCGCCAAAAAGTTGACAACTTTTTTAGTCATCACAGACTAATTTTTTTAAGGTCTGTCGAACTGATGGGGGAGGGGGGCACGTCCACTATCCACTATCCAAAATGGCAGTTAAAAATTAAGAATTTTCTAAATGGGGGCCATGGCCGGATTGACCCTCCCTCGATCCGCCCCTGATCCAATGCATTATGTGATTAAAGCTGCAGGTTCCAATGGTGGTGTAGGTCAGCCGTTGTCTTTCCGCTGCTACTCTTGGTAAGAGGTTAGCTTGTCCAGACATGCTCCCTGTTGACCTCCTGCCCTCTGTCCGTCACAACAAAACCCTGGCAAATGTCCGCTTGTTGCGTTTATTGCATTAGGAGCAATTTATGCTTTTATTTTGCGAGAGTCTTCACCGGTTTTGCTCGCGCATGTTGTCTCTGTGTTCCAACTTCCAATTAACTTGGACTAGACGGTCTAACTGTCTTACATTCCAATTTATTTGTTCTGTTTATTCTTTATTCCGGTTTGAGTTATACGCCTATTTTCCCAGACGTTTCTTATCCATCATCTGAGTAATGTGGTAAACGGACATTATCCCCTCAGGAAATAATTCCGCCAGGACATTATCCCACCAGGACATTATTCCGCCAGGACCCTATCTTCCACATTATCACCCGCCAGTCTGATATCATTACCTAAAAACGATGCCAAGAATATAAGAATAGGCCTATATGTTATGGTGAATATAGTATACATTAGTTGAATATTGTAATAATATGCTAAGGTTTATATCTGTAAGCTTATATTATATATGAAAATAATACATATAAAATATCTATAAGAACGTGTTAAGAGGCATAGTCTTTTGCCGACGCATCTTATTATTACAAACATCAAGATATAAAACTTTCTGTCCTCTTCTTACACATGGCTTGTTGCTTCTTAAAGACACTGCCATTACAAATGATG
Source organism: Lumbricus terrestris (assembly GCA_949752735.1). NCBI lineage: Eukaryota > Metazoa > Annelida > Clitellata > Crassiclitellata > Lumbricidae > Lumbricus > Lumbricus terrestris. The sequence continues at coordinate 66,838,954 of OX457038.1, forward strand.
ATGACGACGACGATGATGATGATTATTATGATGATGAAGATGATGACGATTATGAGGATTATGATGATGAAGATGATGACATCAAGATATTAAACTTTCTGTCCTCTTCTTACACAATGGCTTGTTGCCCACGTGGGGTGTGGTGGGGGAACGACGACGACGACCATGATGAAGATGATGACGATGACGACGACGATGATGATGATGATGATGATCATGATGATGATGATGATAATGACAATTTCTATGGCGCCATAACACAGCACATGCCGTTGTAAAGGCCCTATACAAACACAAACGCAATCAGTCAGATGACTAGTGTTGCCCTCCTCCTTTATCCAGGCGTGGGACTGGCACTATCAGAGCACTAGCAGTGGCGGAGTAATTCTTCCAACACACAACGGAATTGAACGGATTCCACTTCTCTTTACTAGCCGGTAGCACCTATTGTTGTCACCCTTTCCCCTCGGCTCCTATAGCGCCTAGGTCAACGTAGACTGGCCAGCCTATAGATATATTAATAACTAGCTGGGGTACCCGGCGTTGCCCGTGAAATTTAGGATTTGACCCGCTCCCGGCCACAACCCACCACACCACACCCCGTCCCCAACCCCCAGCACCCCACCACACTCCGACTTCCACCGGTAGCCTACGCCACCCTTGAAATTTGCCCTCCCACCCCCACCCCACCCCTCACCCCGTCCCCTCGCTACAACCCACCTTCCACACCCCACCACACTCGGGCCTCCACCGGTACGCCACCCGTGAAATTTGGGTCTTCGGGAACATTTTCCCCACCACCCCACCCCATCCCTCCACCCCATCCCCACCCCATCTCCCCACTCCACCTATACCCCCACCCACCCACTCCACCACCCCTCATCCCACCCCACACCACCGCGCTTCGACCTCCACCGGTACGCCACCAGTGAAATTGGGTTTTTGGAAAATAACTCCCCCACTTCCCCCCACCCCTCACCCCACCACACTCCGACCTCCACCGGTAGGCTACGCTATCCGTGAAATTTGGGTTTTCGGAAATTTTTTCTCCCCTACCCCACCCCACCTCCACCCTTCCCCACCCGGCCCCTGCGGGCCAAGGTGTGTGGTGGGTGGATGCGAGGTGGCCCGTGCAAAAATCTGTCTAACTGTGAAACTATGGCAAGGGAATGGAAATTTATAACGAAAAATTAGTTTCCCACACACACACACTGGCCCCCATGGTGGTAGAGATTCGGCAACCCCTGCACCGGGTGATTCTGATGGCCCTCTGTCTAGGTACAAAGTTTCAGATCAATTGCTACGTTTCAGCGAGAATTTTTTTTGGGGGTTTCGTTCCCCACCTTGGCCCCATGGCGTTAGAGAATCGCCAACCCCTCGTTGGGGTGTCTCATGCCGAGACCTACACAGTAGCGAAGGTTTGGAGCGAAAAGTTCAAAAACTGGAAATGCATTCCGTTCAAACAGACACACACAATGCTTTATTTATATAGATATCTATGGGTCACCCGAGCCCGTGTGAAACCTAGCCTGTGTCAACGAGGTCGTAGTTCACCCTCCGTGTCGAGGCCGCTCCCATTCTCACTGTTGTTGGAGGGTGGGGCAAATAATCGCTGTTTACCGAAGCAACCACCGCGTAACACAGACGAACATGGACGGTTGGCGACGTTTAGCGTCATCTAACGACGAAACCGGCAGAAGTAGCCCAAACGCCGCAGGCATAGCGACCTGTGCGTAAACTAGCCCATGTCAACACAGACTCCTCGGTTGCCCCGATCTAGGTCTGCGTTCTTGGCCGACTGCACTCTACTCCCGCGGGGGCGCAGAGTCTATGCGTTCGTACGTGCATATATATATATATATATATATATATATATATATATATATATATTATACATATTATATATATGCATATATATATATACAAAGTTATATTATACATATATATATATATATATATAAATAATTATATACCTCCTTTCACGACTTCGGACTTAGGCAATAATGCCGAGCTGCGATTGGGACGGTGGTTGAAGAAGGGGAGGCAGTGTGATAAGAGATCAAAGTGACTGGAGGTTGGAGTTGGAGGAGTAGGAGGAGGAGGAGGCCTACTTGGTGCAACTCTACGTGTCTCGGTATTTGTTCTCAGGCTATCAGAATCGCAAATTAGACGACCGTTCTCAAACCTATTCATTATAAATACGTCTGTCTGTCTGTCTGTCTCTGTCCGTCAGTCTGTTTGCATTGTCTGTGTGGCTTCTTTCTGTAGGCTTTGCATTTGTCTGTCCGTCTCTGTTGCGGTCTGTCTGTGTGTCTGTCTGTGTGTGTGTCTGTGTGTCTCTCTGTCTGTGTCTGCGTGTCTGCAGACACAGATACCAAATTTCACGGATAGCGTAGCCTACCGGTGGAGGTCGGAGTGTGGTGGGGTGGGGTGGGGTGAGGGGTGGGGGGAAGTGGGGGAGTTATTTTCCAAAAACCTGGTAGAACATATTGGTATAACTGGTATTTCTGTGTTTCTGTCTGTGTGGCTTCTCTGTGGTGCATTTGTCTGCGCTCCATTTTCGGCGTCGAAATAAAAAGTTGTTCGATTTTTAAATGAGTTTAAACTGAAAAGTCTTGAAAAATCGTTCTTCCGAAGAATACGATCTAACGAATGTAGGACATTTCCCCCTGGACACCCCTCCCCCCGGCCAAACCCCGGACAAAAAATCTCCGGACAAACCCCCAGTGTAGGGCAAAAAACCTGGTAGAACATATTGGTATAACTGGTATTTCTCCGAACGGCAGTCCTAAGTACGCAAGTTGTATTGATGAAAAGAATTCTCACTAAATAAAAGTCGGATTGATACAAAACAATTTCGTTGAAATGGAAGCTGGATTTTGTTCAAATGTTCTTGCTTTAATTGGAGCTGGAATGCTGGATTGATGAAAATATTCTTGCTTAGATAGGATCATAAATAGGCTATTTGCAGTAACTAAATGGAAGCTGGATTGATGAAAATTAATGGTTATCTAAATAGAAGTTGGATTAATGAAAAGAAATGTTACTATTTAAATAGAAGCTGGATTTATAAAACGCGTTTGATTAATTAACTACAGAAATAGGCTATTAGCACAGGAAGTCGGTTTTTGTCCCGGGGGCTAATGTCCTAGGCTAAATCGGGGGTTTTGTCCGGGGGGAGTTTTGTCCGGAGGTTTGTCCAGAGGGGAGGGGGGATGTCCGTTCCCCAAACGAGTACATCGATGCATGAATGCCAACGTGATATTTGCAATAATCAATAGCAGTAACTGATCTTTCCAGGACAGAAAGTGACGTCAGAGGAAGCGGCGATTCCAGGTCACGGCCTACTTAGTTCCCAAGACGGATCAATACATCAAAGAAACGACGCTTACTACCGACTTCAGTGACGACCATTAGCAAAGCATTCACGGCTGATTAGTCTTGATACAATAACTTATTAATATTAATTTGTTATGCTGACCTACAAACATGTTGGCAACAATAAACGAAAATAAGTGCTGATCTATGTCCTCATTCGTTCGTTCGTTCGTTCGTTCGTTCATTCACTCGTTCATTCGTTTGTTCATACGTTCGTTCGTTCGTTCATTCATTAATTAATTAATTCGTTCACTTATTCATTCATTCATTCATTCATTAATTCATTCGTTCGTTCGTTCATTTGTTCGCTCACTCATTCATTAATTCATTCATTCGTTCGTTCGTTCGTTCGTTTGTTCATTCGTTCGTTCATTCATTCGCTCATTCATTCATTCATTCACTCATTCATTCATTCATTCGTTCGTTCATTTAATTCGTTCATTCGTTCATTGGGCCACTTACATAGGACCTTTCAAGGAAACTACTCAGAGACGCTCCCGACTACACTACATTCAAAAAGAACAGCTTAGTGAGGAAGAATTCTGGTATGGTCCAAGAGTGAAGGGCCTGCAAGCGTAACTCTAAAGAAGGCCTTTGGTTGACTAGTAATAGTCAATTTAAATGATTAATATTACTTTATTTATATTATTTTCTATACATATTTCAGTAGGGTTATTTCGTGTATACGCACAATTTGTTATTGCACTCATATTTCACCAGCTTCATTTAATAAATTATTGTGATCTTATTTATAATTTTGAAGAATAACCAGTTAATATAGACTAATGTTAACTTTTCTATTTCCGTTCCCTTTGTTCGACTGAACAAAGTCTGCTCTCAGTATACCTTTGCTTGTACTTCCACTATGCAGAACTGTGCTTTCTCGGTGGTAAGACCCTCAACCCGCAATGGTCTTCCTCTGACACTCCGCTCTCTTTCTAAAAATCCTTCTCAGGCTTTCCTCTCTCATTTTAAAGACAGTTTTATTTGTTTGCGCTGATGTTGAGAGCGCCTCTGAGTTGCCCCTATGAAAGGCGCTAAAAAAATGCATTGAATGAACGAACGAACGAACGAACCAACGAACGAACGAACCAACGAATGAACGAATTAATGAATGAATGAATGAATGAATGACATACAGGCATATTCAATTATGAATGAACTGCAGTGGCGTAGCCAGGAATTTTTCATGGGGGGGTTTATGGTCGGAAGCCCTGTTTTTTTGCCATGAAGTGACTAATGTGTAATAGTTCAATGTGTGTTTGTATGTGTTTACGTGTGTTCATGTGTGTGCGTGTGCTTACCTGTGTGAAAGAGAACGATCATTCTCATGTAGAAGTATTCGGTGGCTCCAATCGCATGCGTCTGACATTTCCCGATGAAATTCTGAACCGTTTCGACAAACTGCATCGTCGGCTCTCCTCCTCCACCCACCGCGTCCGTCTTCGTTTCCGCAGCCGACCTCACAGGGGTCACGGCGAACTGGAAATTGTCCTCTGCCAGGTAGAGTAGGAGAAGGCGAGGACAGGCCTGGACTAGGAGCAGGACCTGGTCTTCATCGGGGAACTGGAGGAACTCCGGAAGGGATCTGGCGAATCCGATGGCTCCGGTCAATCGATCGGCGATTCTCGCCAGGACGGGCATCATGTTCCGCTTGGCGAGGGCCACACGCTGGTAACTTCCGGTCGTTGCCATGGGAACGCATCCCTGCTGCTGCTGCTGCTGCTGCTGTCCCCCTACCGGAAGTTTCGTCACTGCGCCGGAGAACGACTGCGATCGGTTCCTTCCGGTGAGGATCGATTTAAGGATGGATGTTTCATCCGTTCGCCGTTCGACATCTCTGCAACATCGCCAGCGGTGGATCTTCTTTCCCTTTAATCCAGATTCAGTCTTACATCCCGATTCCGCCGAAGGGAGTTTGTACGGATCCCTCGAACAGCCTGGTTCCCTTGAAATACCTGATTTGACGGAAATGTCTGGTTCCCTTGCATTGCTTTGTTGCTTAGAGATCCCTGATCCGTTGGAGCGTACTGGTTCCTTGGATATGTCTAGTGCCGTTGTGATACCTGATTTTTTCCGGGAGATGTCCCGTTCCAACGTGGAGTCCCTGGAGCAGCGTCTCTTGCAGGTTAGATCGATCGCTCCAAGGTCGATTCGTGATGGGCAGAGCTTCTTGACGCTGCGTCTTCTCCTCGTCGTGGGTAGTGGCGTGGCGATGGTGTTGGGTGGAGATGACCGAGCCACAGGTGGGGCGGAAGAACAGGGGTCCTGATGGTGGACAGAAAAGTCCTTCGCACCCTCATCGTCGTCGTCCACCCACTCAAAGGGACTGCACTTCGTCGTCAGACTAAGCAGTTGCGTCGTCGTCGATTCCAGGAACGACTCGGCCCTCGGTCTTCGCTGCCCCTGTCCCCGCGGCCTCAGCTGCACCACCAGCAGCCCTCCATCCTCCAGTGTCCCGTCGCTACTGGCAACGCTGCCCTGACTCGGCGAGCTACTACCATCGGTCAGCGTCATCGTCGTCGAGTCATCCGAGCTGCTGAAGGACCTCGGAGCCTTTCCAGACGCGATGGAACGGATGCGGATCGCGTCCACGTCAACTTTGGAGGCAATCCCGGTGTGATCCATCCGCTGGAAGTCATCCCCGGAGAGGTCCTCGTGCTGGAGCAGCTGGAAAAGGATCGTCGGTCGCTGTTCCGGGGTAGCCATAGAACCTGGAGAGGCATCGCTCGTGGTCCACGCTTTGAACCCGCAACGTTTGGGCGACGACGTGGCATCTCTTTTCAGTTTGGAGCCTCCAAAGGATGAAAACCGGTCGAAGTAGACCGCAGGTGATTGGCTGACACAGACGTCCGTTGGGGCCATGCTTCGTAATCCCAAGTCCATTCTCTATAATAAGCGGCAGACGACACGATGACGACGTTCAGCAACTCCGAGCAGACGACGATGACGTAAATGGCGCCAAGGAAATGGCGGGAAACGACTTGCAATCGGAAAGAAGGCAGGAGGGTAGGAAGGAAACGAAGGAATGAGGAAATAACAGACGACGAAACTGGTCAAGCATATGACTGGTAACAGAAAAGAATTAACATGAATTGATGCACTTAAATATTTTTTAAAGCAACAATGACGTAGCAGTACATCCCAGAAGGCAACAATACGGGCAACGTGACGAATTGTAATGCTTTTAAATAATGCAATCATTGGTTTTCTGTGGAAATGTTATTTCTATTGCATAGGTACAGGTGTGGGCGCGGTGTTGTAGCGGTATGTTTGTCGCCTTGCAGCCGAAGGGTTGCAGGTTCGAATCCACCTCAAGTCGCCGCGTAGGGACTTAGAAAATGATGCTGCACTATAACAGCATTAATAATATTTAGCAGTGGAGGTGGCGGTGGTAGAATTTGTAGTAGCAGTAGTTGTTGTTGTTGTTGATGGAGAAAGAGTAGCAATAATAGTGGTTGTTCAAAAGTAGTAGGAGCAGCAATAATAACAATAGACCCATTACAACAATCAGTTGACTAATATCATTGTACTCAATAAAGGACTAACTCCAACGACAACTTCATCCGAATACTGGCACTTACTCTTCTCGTTAATCGCTCCTCCTTTAAAAACCCCACCGATGTAAGTTATGCTTTCTCTTCCCCTCACTCTTTAACCCTACATGCGCTGCCTCAATGCCGACTGCAGCGGGCACTTCTCACTCACTCACATTGGCCCCAGCAGACAGCTGCTTGGCCCTCCTCTCTTCTGCTTTACCAGGCCAGAACTCTAATTCATATTGATCGTGGCGAGGCCAAGCAGTCCCCGCCCCAATCCACCCATCCATCCACCAGTCAATCCTTCCTTCTGTCCGTTGGTCCAGGCCGGTCGCCCTATTGAAGGTCATTGCGTCTGGCTCGTGTGAGGAAATAGTGGACCAAGTCCAGTTCACGGTCCAAGCATCGGTTCACGCGTGATCGCTTGTCTGTCTGTCTGTCCGTCTGTCTGTCTGTCTGTCCGTCTGTCTGTCTGTCTGTCCGTCTGTCTGTCTGCAAGCGCAAGTCACAGAGCTGCTACCCAACGCTCGGGAGCCAACGGGCGATATATCTATGCCTGGCGCTCCAAATGTCAGTCGGGCTTCGGTCCCTCCGCCCCCCCCCAATCTCTCCCTCACTACTACGCTCCGTGGCAAACAAAGAAGATGGAGCCGAGGAAGGCTTAGAAGAAGAAGGGACAAAGTTCTCAGCCAATGCAATCGAGTTGCTGCAGATCCGATGGCTTCCCGTTGCCAATTGGATTTTCACTTAGATCAATTGGACCATGATGACGTACGTCGTGTATGCTTCAACCTTCAACTGTCACACCATAATAAGGCGCATCTTGCATAGGTGACATGATTGCCGCAGTAGTGGTGGCGGTGGTACCATCATCGTCGTCGTCGTCATCATCATCATCATCGTCATCATCGTCATCATTATCCTCCTCCTCCTCATCATCATCATCGTCATCGTCGTCATCATCATCATTATCCTCACCATCGTCTTCCTCATCATCATATCATCGCATTTACTTCGGAAAATCTAAGAATATTATGTGCCCTGTAATCTTACACACCTCACAGACCTCACGCTGGCGAATTTACTGCACCAGACTAACGGGACCAAAGCAAACACACGCGCACACATTCGTCAATGCATTGGTATCTTTCCATAGCGACCTCTGGCCTTGACCTCTGACCTTGACCTTGTTATAATTTTTAAGGACTTGATCTAGTGAGACACTTCACGGTTTTCAATTAGTTGCACGCTTTTTAGACCTCGGTACAATCGCGAGGTTGAAATCATACGCAGGCCTCTGCAAACCGACCGACAAACGCCTACATAAACACCGGGACCGCCCTCTTGTCAATTTTGCTTAGCACTTAGCAGGCCAATATTATACAGGGTGGGCCAGCATTAACGAACCGACTCTGCATGCGTAGGCCCTATTACTCCGCCATTTTTAAAATTTATTTGCTTAATGCGACAAATTATAGATATAATTATCAGCTCAGTATTAACTTTGAGAATGTCGAACTGGTACTACTTTAGATTTTAATAAAATACCTGGAACAGCCGTAGCTACCATATTTTATTGTCAATAGTGAAGCAAAAAGGCACCGTTGACAGACAATGATCGAGTTTTTATCCAAATTTTGCAAACTGAAAAAAGTCAAAAAGAATTTAATTCGTTTCAATTTTCAAACTTAAGATTTAAGAGTTTCCTAGCAGACGATGGAACAAAAATACCTATAATCGTCTGATACGAAAAATTTAGGACACAGGAACTTGAGTCGTAAACTACGCGAATCGGTTCGCACTGTGTGCTGCACACATGCCAACATTGCTCGTAAACTGTGTCAGAGTTCAATTGCAGTCAAGACGAAGACACGGGCACAAGCAAATATATCTACGGGAAATTCGAGACGGAACATGGGACCTTACTGCAGCCGCTGATCGACAGAGACTAGAGAGACTGCTCATAAGAACGCAGCGTATGGGTTATCTCCCATCAGGTGCCGCAACAGTTGCAATGCGAGTCGGTTTGGCTGAGAACCGACTGCTGCATGCAGTGGCCAGGAACGACTTCCATGTCCTTCGAGGTCTTTTCCCGCCAGAGAACAACCGTTGTCCAGGTCTCAGGGCCCGTATGCACAACTTTGAACTTGCGAGCAAAGATGACCGGATCTTTGTCTCTAGAGTTCTTTTCAAACATATTATTAAAGCATGGTGTAACAATGATTCAATTTAATTCCAATAACTGATTGATCCCTTTAATATTTTTATTTCAATGTGGTTTTTGTCTGTCTCAATGTACCAGGTTGCGGTTTTCCAACTTGTTTTTGCTCATTAAACGAATATACATAGCCTACATGCATTTTTTTCCTAGAAGCGCCGAAGTTGAAATTATTTCGTCGACGTGAAGTCCAGAAGCTCTCCGACTCTGATGCAAAGAAATAGCTGTTGGCATGCAAGCGTCCGAAGCAGCCAAGCAAGGCATAGCTGTTAATTAAATTTAAATGGCGTCGTTTAGCGATTTCATTAATATGCGACGGATGGATCGATCCAGATTTGACCAGGGTCTATGACTCTATGACAACAAAGGTCGATGCTCTGGACAGAAATTTGTTTTGGCACAGGTCTACTAATATGCGACGAAAAAAATGAAATGTTTGGGTTTAACGACTCTTTTTCATTTCGAAGATGATATCAGCGTCGACTCCACGTTTATATTGCGACCGAGTCACCCGCAGTATGTAAAGATCCGACCGGGGAATCGAACCCGCTCCGCCGGCGCGGCGAGCGGGCTACAACCCACTCGGCCACCCAGGATAATATGCGACGAGAAGATATTCTCGGTAAAAGACTCCTGCAAGCACCCAAAACGATGGTGTCCATGCGCAATTGCGCATCATTTCCCACTGAGGTTTCAGAAATAAACCCAGACTTTCTTCTGAAAGAAACGAGAAAAACCCAGACTATGCATATAAGTGATTTTAAACCCCTTTATTAAAATTAAGTAAAATTTTTGCTTTGTTCGGATGAGTGTTAAAAAAAAGTTCGTCAAAATTAATGAGTCAAATCAAAAGTAGTCGCAACTTTTAACTTTCTAAACACTGTCAATTGTCAAAGTTTTCGGCGGCCAATACATTGCACACTGTAGTAGTGTAGTTCTTACATCATGCTTATTTGCTTGCAGGCCTAAATGCATTACATTACTTTTGCATTTTTCATTTCGGGGGTGTTCAAACACCCAAAACACCCCTCACTTCTCCCGCAACCCCTCAGGAATGGACTATAAAGACGATAGCAACAATTCTGTTAAGTCACGAATACAATCTTATCGGGCACTATGTAGGCTTACTTCGAATGGATAGACTAATAATAAAGTTGTGTTAGGCCTATTTGCAATTTCTTGATAAAATGCATTAGCAAGGTTTGTAGGCTGAAAATGAAATTTCAGATGTAACAAGGGCAAATTATTTTCCGTTTCCGTTTTTTTTATCGTTTTTTGTCGTTTTTTTATTATTTCGAAAAAACGACGTTTTCCGTTTTTGAGTTTATTTTCATCTTTTTTTGCATCTATGATTCGTTCCCTACGCGTCGCTGGTGATGCTTACGGTCTCAACCAAATCTTTGGTCTCAACCAATATTGTCAAACCGCCATCTATGGAATGCATTAGGATTGTATTGGCCAACAAGCAGGCGGCAGTGGCGTAACTACGAGGGGGCACGGGGGGGCAGCCGCCCCCCCAAATGAGAGGGCTGCCCCCCAGCTGCCCCCCCCAATCCCTGAGTTTGTTTTACTTTTTACTTGTTACGAGTGATAAAGAATTAAAGAATGCTATATAATTTCTGACTTATTTTATTTTTTATACAACTTCCTGTACAACTTCTTATAGGGTGGGTGATGGGAAAGTGGGACAGGCCACTATAGTGCACTGCGGGACAGACAAGCTAGTGAGGTTTGCATGCGTATTATGTCCAATACTGTAATACATCCAAAATCTAAAAATACATAGTCTATGGCAATATACCGATGCACGCTTTAATTGCCAACGGTATAGCCACCCCATCATTTTAAGCTGCCACCCCACTGCCCCCCCATGAAAAAATAACTGGCTACGCCACTGGCAGGCGGACATTACGCACCGTCTCCCACTTCTAAGTTTTTTCCTTTTACGATTAGAATCAAGTTCAATCAACGAATTAGGATAGGCCAATAAACTATTTAAAATTGTTTATTTTGCATGAGTTGGGCCAGTATGTGTGGACCCTATTAGAACGAACACGTTGAACACGACTTAATCTGCCACTGGGGCCGCTATAATAAAACATTATGTGCGTGGTAGACCGGTGGGTTCTCAGAAGGGGCCCATTGGAGGGTTATCACTTATCACAGCAGCCGTGCTCGCACTAGCGTTAATGCGGCACCAGGGTCAGATCCAGGCAGAGGCGTAGCGACCGCCCTCCGTACCCTCCGACCGAAGGGGGCCCCCGTAAGAAAGGGGGCCCCTAAATGTGCAAAATGTGTAAGGCATAACTGAGTATAAGTGATATTTATTGACGGTATTGCACAATCCATATTGGTTTTACTGACAATGCCGCGAAGTATAAATACGGAATACATGCATACTGCAGGCATATATATGTATGCATAATATTACATGAGCCCTGCAAATTTGTATAAAGTAAATACTGCTTCCAGTTTCTTCAATGTAAGGGGTCCCGCCGCCCCGGACATAATAATTATGTTTGGAGGGGACCATGTTCTTTGTTGCTACGGCCCTGGATCCAGGGACCAATCCGGCCATGCACCCCATTTCAAAAGTGCATGGGACGTGGCCCCCCATTTGGTTTCAACAAGCATTAAATCAATGGCTTGCATAGATGCATAGACGTCGATCAGATGACTGATGACTAATAATCGTCATCAGAATTTTTTCTCGCATAGATCACCGAAAGTTTTGCCCCCCCTCGAAAATGTGTGTATCCGCCCTTGTGCGGCACTGGTTAAACGTAGAGGCTCCAGAACCTAGATGGAACAGAAACTTCAACCTCTCATCTCTTTGTTGACATGCAATTCATCGCGCTAACCACCAATTCTATCCAGCACCTCCTCAGCATCTCACTAAAGGTAGGTCCTACTACATGCCCTGGTGCAGCCCTGGACCTTAGAGAAAACGATTAGGCCCTATTTAATATTGGAATACGCCAATTCACCGTGTGGCGCAGAGTTAACAGTTTGTACGCGGACGTGAAAGGTTGGTCACGGGGTGTCCCTCCTGCTAACGATTGCGTTCCTTTCGACAGATGGCAATAGGTGACGAGTATCAATCGCGAACATAAGGGCAACCTGCAACGGTAGGATTAGAAAACTTATAGGCTTATGACCTTATGTTATAGCCTGCTAGACCTACAGGATGAAAGAAGTTAGACCCAGTCACTAAAAATATCACGTTTTGCATTGTGTCGACTTTGGAGGGGATAGAGGAGACGGACCCCAAAGTTTGTGGCTTCCCATTTATCTGATGTGGCTATTGCGTGGAAATGGAGACTTTTCGAAGGTTTAAGCTACACTACAGTCTACATTACATCATACAGACCTATGCGCCAATTCTTTGGGCCATAGTGCAAGGTCATAGTCTCAATCTCATAGATAATAATTTGACGGTAGGCCTAAATGTGCATACGCTATAATAATTAGAGTAGCCTATAGGCCTACATTTAAATATCTATGGTATAGCCTATATACATCTTAGCACCTATAGGCCTAGATAGACTTGCATGCATGTGAATACACGTACAGTTAGGCCTACTTTTGCGTATATGCACATATTAATTCCTTAAATGAATATAATTTATTGTAGGCTATGTGTAGGCCACATATTTAAACGTAGGCCCTATATGCCAATCTTTGGAACAACGAGACTATAATGCATGTATGTATACATTTAGCCCATGTATAATTTGAGATAGGCCCTACATAGGCCTAAAATTTAGCCTAAGTCTATATTCAAGTTCAATTAATTAATATACTGTTATTGGTCACCATAACACAGGCTTAATGTGTATAGGTATACCATCCTGCCAATCGTTGTTATTAAATCATATATATATATATATATATATATATATATATATATATATATGCAGATAGGTCAAATGAGTGCTTGGATTAAATATCTCTCACTGTCCCCCAAGATCTCCTCTCACCTATTCTAGCTGCTATCTCCGTCCACAAGCGAGTCATTGATCCTGCAGCATATACTACCCCAGATATTTCGTTACCCTTAATAATATTTGCTACCCATTCTTTGGTCCTTTGACTAGGATCAAGGGATCTGTCTTCTTTTCCTTTGTGTAGGGTGAACGCGGCGTTCTTTTAGGCTTACTTCGATCGAGGTTCCAGAGGAAGAGGCTGTGTTCCATTACTCGATAGAAGTTCTTTGTAGGTTAACTTATAATGTCTTATGATCTATGAAGTAAGAACGGGCTGAAGTGGTTGTTTGTGTGTATGTGTGTCCGCTTGACCGCGTCAGTTTTATGCCTACAGGCTATAGATCGCTCCTTGGATTTTCCCAAGATCTTGAGATTTGGGGATCGACTTGGGATTTGGAAATTTTGCATAGCAGTCTGGGATTTTTACCAAATCTACAGATCAGTTTCCACCAGATGCAATGAGTAGCAGCCAGGGCTGTTAACAATACTGGAAAAAAGTATTGGCAATACCAATACCAATACTTACTAATAAAAGTATTGGCAATACCAATACCAATACTATTTCTTAAAAGTATTGCAATACCAATACCAATACTTTTACCAATACTTTTCGATAAGTTTTTAAAGTTTAATGACTAAAAAAAGCACATGCCATTGCCCGTTAAACAGTGTTAAGCAGTGTCAAGCAGTGCAACTACTAATCTATATACATGCTTTCCATAAGTCTACCACTTAGCCATACTAACTAGTAACACGTTTCCGGTCATTTGACTACTCGATTTCCGTCCATTCCGGTCAAAGATCACAGATCGGTGAGATCGCACCAAAGAGTCACTTATTCAAGCGGATGAGAAACCATATAAATTATTGTCAAAAAAGTATTGGTATCGAATATCGCTGACAGGCTAAAAAAAAGTATCGGCGATACGCATGCGATACCAACAAAATTAAACTATCGCGATACTCGCCGCGATACTGAAAAAAGTATCGGCGATACCAAGTATTGCGATACTTTATCGCGATATTAACAGCCCTGGTAGCAGCAAATCAGATTAGAGGAGACTCTCTCAGAGTCAGTAGCCCTGTTTGAAAGACGTCTATCATTATTGCTACATGTAAACATTGTTATAATTTTGTCAATTCAATGGCATATGCACCGTTTCTTGAAAATCCATGGAGAGCATACCATTGCTCCTTTGCAATGGTACTGTATAGGCCTACTGGAATACCATTAACCTGAACAGTAAACACGCCTTTCTTTCAGTGCATATAGGCTGCTGCGAATAATTGTGGCGTAGGCCCTAATAATTGTTAAGAAGACACAATTCGTATCTCATCAGTCATCACAACTGTTTCCTTTCCAGTTAGGCCTGCTTGGGATTTATATACTCTTGGTCCATAATAATTTGAAGTTTTAAAAAGATCGATCGGGTCGGGATTTCTGAAAATGGAGGTGGGTAACACTGGCCTGAGTGTCTATCCGTGTGCATAGGCCTATATATGTGACAATATGTCTGCCAGTACGTGTGTGTGTGTGTGTGTGTGTGTGTGTGTGTTTGTGTGTTCTTTGAGCAAAGACTTAAGCTGCCAGTGAGACGTGAAATCAAGCCTGGAAAATCGACAGTAGGCCTAATGATGAATAATATTCATAGAAGTCGGTCAACTTAGTCTTACCGAAAGTCAAGTGGGGCAAATAGGACGTATACATACGGACCTACGTCATTCCACAAATCCTTTGCAAATATTTGAAGCAGTGAACTTCATATATAATTATATATATATATATAATTTATATATGTATAATTGTTTATATGCATCGTAATCGTAATCGTAATTTCCAGACTTCTACAGCGTCCACATGCAAAAGCGAAGTCGCAGGAACCAGCTTATTCACAGGCGCTTAATCAAAACAAAATCGATAGGCAGCGGGTCAAGTCCGGAGAGTCAGGCAGGCAGACAGACAGATGGACGATGGACGGCTAAGGTGGTTGATGTTTAGAGTTGAAATTACGAGGGATGTGAGGTGAAGAGGAAGAATCAGGGACTTTCAGGATAGTAGGCTATTTGTGAAAGAGCAATAGTGAAACACATGTGGGGAGATAGGCCTATCGAGAGGACTGGTGGAGTTTTGGTGAGGCATAACTTATAATAATTTATATTAGACCTATATAAGCCTATGTATATACATATGTGTAATATATATATATATATATATATATATATATATATATATATATATATATATATATATATATATATATATATATAGGCTTATAAATATACAATTCTAAGTATAGCGACATGAACATTGAACAACTGCACTCCTTCGGGCACTTAGATGTCGTCGTACTTCTTCCTATTGCCCGATGGAACGTCACCTTTCACAGCTGCAGACGTCATTGCACAGACCTATCAATCAATAGAACGACTATGAAGACTTACTAACTTAGCGCAATGTAGGCGGGGCCAAGAATTGAAGCTCCGCCTCTGGCACTCGACGTAAACAAAGTGCGGCGTGACAATAATTAGAGTTGGCGACTCGATTCAAGTGACCAGAGATTCCCGACACATGTTCTGGGGCAACGGTGGGTGGAGGGGCTATGAAGCAATTTAAATAGGGGGTTGACATGAAGACGTATCGAATTGCGTTTGACATCGTGCGCCTAAGCTGATTGAGATTGTTAGCTGCATGTTACAACTACAGGAGAAAAACGGTTATTCGAGTTGGCTGTTGGAGGAGAGAGAAGGCTATCGGTCGGAAAAACAGATCATCAGGTAGGAAAATGTTTTAGATTTCCAGTCTGCATTGGAATCAACTTTATTTCGAAGTCTTCGAACACCGTGTGTGTATATATGTGTATGTATTATATATATATATTATATATATATATATGTGTGTGTGTGTGTGTAAGCTTGCACACACACACACACACACACACACACACACACACACACACACACACACACACACACACACACACACATTACACACACACACATTACACACACACACATTACACACACATGAAGCTATTTGTAGTTTCTTAGCTTTGTGCTGACCGTTGATAGCTGATGAGTCATGATTTGCGAATGCCTGACACCTATTTTATCGTTGATGGGTTTCTTGACGATAGGACCTGGTGCTTGATTGATGATTAGTGATTGACAACTGATTTGTGATTGGTTTTTTATGAAGAACTGACTGAATTTTTCTTCATTGATAAATGTGCACTTGTGGATAAACTTTCTTCTTTTTTAACTTCTATCACAATTGCTTTCAGTCCCATTTGAAAGCACTTTCATCATCAGCCAGGAAGTTTCTCCCCTACCTACCTGGTGACTGTATATATATATATATATATATATACATATATATATACATATATATATAGATAATAAGAATGCCAAGTCCGTTTTTACAATGTATTTCTTTGCCCTTACTGACCTCGAAAAGTAGGCTAAGTCCTGCCATGTATCAATTTCCTGTATTGACATAATTTTATTTACTTAAAACACTTTCGCCAACCAATATCAGGTCTATCAAATGCGTTCCAAAAATGTTGACACTGACTGTGTGCACATGCTGAGATTATAGTTTGCAAAAAACAGGATTGCACCGAAGAATAAGCTTGTCTCTCTGCCAGCCTTTCTCATGAGAAATTTCGGAGACTTACATTACAGTACATTAATCGCATCAGTTGCTCTGCTAATCAAAATATTCAGTATTAGCTGGGATTGCCCTGAATTTTCCATGGTCTTCGTCATGGAAAAATGGTCAAATGACTCCAGTAATTAAGTTGCAGGCTGATTGGGATGGATTTGGTTACGTGCTGGAATGTTTACAGTTTTTCTTTTTATGTATGTCTGTCTTTCTGTATTACTGTCTATCTGTCTGTCTAGTTGCTTGTCTGTCTATTTGTCTACTAGTCAGTCTTTCTTTTCTGTCGGTCTATCTCTGTAATTGTCTTTGCATTAATTATAATAATATTGAAACGTATATGTGTGCATGTGTGTATGTATGCATTTGTGTAACTGTTTATGTATGTCTGTATGTATGCATAATGCATATATTTTTGGTATTTGTATGTATGCAGGCCCGCATTAAGGTAGGGGCTAAGGGTGCTGCAGCACCCAGGCCCGCAGCTTTAGGGGCCCGCATTTTCGGAAATGATGAAATTTCTTAGCAAGAATACTGCAACAATTATGAAAGTTATTGTCGATGAAATTTTGGCAAAGTTCTCCCACACATCCGATTTATTAGCTCCAGCTTATGAATTGGTTGGCATCGCAGGAACTTAATGTTATTGTAAATTTATCTTTGGGAACAGGGCCGGATTAAGAAATGTGGGGCCTTGTTTGGAAAAATTTTGCAGATCTTCGGCAAAAACTTTTGATAACTTTTTTTAGTCGTTTGGCTGAAATTTGCTAAAAATCTAAAAATGTTCTGAATTTTTCCCCGAATGTGTGGGCCCCCTAAAGTGTGGGGGGTCCCTGTTCGGCCGAACATACTGAACATGCCTTAATCCGGCCCTGTTTGGAAAGTATCAACAGTGATGGGCTATCTTAAATTAGGCCATGCGGGTCAATCATTTTGACTGGATTCTTTAAAATAATAAGAGAAATAACATTAGAAGACTTGTTATCGGATAATTCTTAATTTCTTAAACCTATTATATCTTATCATGTTCTTCTCTGGTTTTCTGTCTCCGAGGCTGGCTGAAATGTCCGATGCCTCTTCCTCAAACTTTCCATAGGCCTATCAATTTGTTATTATCCAATCCAGCATAAGCTGTCGTGGTCCTCCTCTTGTTCGCTTCCCTTCATTTTCCCTTCATGACCGTTCTTCGCAGGGAGTCTATACCCACAGCCTGTGTCTCGATCTCTTTCGCTGTGTAGGTCTACTCTTCTCTGATAATTCCTAGACCTAGACAATTAGTGCAAGAAAATTATGACGCTCTAAAGAGCGGTTTGCCAGGATAGGCCTATTATTGGAGTCTGCAAAAGAAATATGATGCTAAGTTTTATTAGACCTGGAAATAGGAAGAACGAACTTATAAATTTAAATTTAAGAATTACGATAAACTGAAAAGAAGGACACAGGAATCCAGAGAAACGGATGATAAAAACATTGACATGGAGTGCACGTGGTGTTGTTTAGATGTGAGACATGAACCATGAGAGCAAGCAATATATTTATAAGAAGACTGGAAACCTTCGAAATGTGGACGTGGGGAACAATGAAGAAAATCCACTGAATGGAACATAGGCATATAGGCTTCCTGGCTTATAAATATAAATAACAATTGAAGAATCTAGTCGTTCGTTCCTTCTGTCACGTAGGCCTATTGTAGACTTATATCTACTAGTGTAGGAAACTTTTCCTTGGAAACAATAACATGCGTACCAAAGGAAAAGTATCCCTTGGCTGTATAGTGTATACTCATTAGTAAACACGGTATAATTACATGCGTGTGGGAGAACTATGCCATGGTAGACCAGTGGCTGACAGAAGACTGAGAGGAGGGCCCGCAAAGTTACCACAGCACCTGGGCCCGCACTAGCCTTAATGCGGCCCTGTATGTATGTATGTATGTATGTATGTATGTATGTATGTATGTATGTATGTATGTATGTATGTATGTATGTATGTATGTATGTATGTATGTATGTATGTGTCAACCTCCAATTGACCTTCAAAGTTTTCTTCCTTTTTCTTCAGTGTTCTCAGTAGCGCAGCCTACGCCTAACCTAGTCACTGTATTTCGGTATCTAAAGCTAGTGTATAAGTTTCTAAAGTTCTTAACTTGTTCAATTACAACAAAGCTCTGTTTCTGGTATTTTCTTCTTTCTTCATAACAACGCAAATAACACAACAAAGGATCAACGACGACAAACGCTTGAATTCAACGACAGCAACGCAACTATTATTATCTAACTCCACTGTTCTCTAAAACGTCTTCTACTCTCTACTACCAACTCCTTCTTCTACAACTTAACTCACTGTCTAGACGTACACTCTTCCCCTTGCCGCTCTGTCCTTCTATCTGTCCGTCTGTCTGTCTGCCTATCCCTCTCTCTCTCGCGCTCTCCGGCGACGGTCGGCCGAGCCGCGCCAACTTTCCCGCCAGTCTGTCACCTGCAGGCCTAACTGTCTAGACGCTGACCTTGAGCTGGTCTATTCGTACGCCTAAACATCAACTGACCACATAGACTATACAAAATTAGCTCACATTACCTCCCTCCTTTCTTTTAAAGAGAGCTAATTATCTATAAAAATTAGCGAACGTACCTTAACTAAACAATGCAAATAGTCCATAACATAATACATCATAAAATATCTTACACTACAATCTAGACAGACAATCAGCTACTACATTCAATTTACCTTTCTTATAGTTCAACAGAATGTCAAAATTTTGCAATGATAAAGACCATCTGACTAATTTAGCAGATTTCGACATTGATTCAGTCAAATAAACTAAAGGATTATGGTCTGTAAACACATTGATTTTAGAACCAATAAGAATTTCTTTCAACTTGTTTAAAGCCCATATGATTGCATAGGCTTCCTTCTCAATCGTCGCCCACCTCCTCTGAGTATCTGTCAGCTTCTGACTGATAAATGAAACAGGACGTTCAATCCCTTCCTCGTCCACCTGAGACAGTACAGCTCCCACAGCAAAATCACTGCTATCACAGTACAAATTAAATGGTTTCCCAACCTCAAACATATATAGAATCACATTTGATAAGACAATCTGTTTAAGGGAATCAAAAGATTTCTGATGTGCATCAGTCCAAATAATGTTCTCAGGTACTTTCTTGCTGGTCAAGTCTGTCAATGGTTTAGCAATTTCAGCAAAATTACAAATAAACTGTCTGTAAAATCCAAAAAATCCTAAGACTTGCTTCACTTCCTTCCTGGTTTCAGGTTTCTTCAAATTAATTAAACTGTCAATCCTGTCTGGATTCATCATCTTCTTCCCTGATCCTATGAGGTGACCGATGAACTTCACCTCACTCTTACCAAACACACATTTCTTCAAGTTCAATGTTACATTATGCAGTCTTATTTGTTTCAAAAATAATTCCAAATGTCTTAAATGAATGTCCCAATCATTCGAATGCACTGCAATGTCATCAACATAAGGTTCAGTAAAATCATGAATCGGTTGCAAGATCATATTTATCGCTTTTACAAAAGTCCGTCCAGAGTTAATCATTCCAAACGGAACACGCGTAAATTCATACAGTCCATTATGTGTAACAAACGCAGTCTTCCATTGGTCACTCTTTTTCACAGGACAAGTCCAATATGCACTGCGACAGTCCATAACAGAAATGAACTTGGATTTTCCAACTTTGCTCAAGACATCGTTGACGATTGGCATAGGATATCGGCAATTTTCAGTAAAAGAGTTAATGTATCTGTAGTCACAAGCCAATCTCAAGGATCCATTCTTCTTTTTGACAATGACAAGTGGACTTGCCATTCTGCTTGACGATGGTTGAATGATGTTTTCTTTCAGCATCTCTTGTATTTGTTTTTCCACTTCTGCTCGGTATATTAATGGTATTCGATATGCCACGAATTCTTTTTCTCGAAAGTCTGGTCTCAGCACCACTTCGTGTTCTACTAATGTACATAGTCCAGGTTGGTCTGAAAATCTGTCTGCATATCGATTCAGTACATCAAGTAATTGTTTCTGCTGTTCGCTGGTCAGATGTCCAATTTGTTCGTAATCCAATTGAAGTGACTTCTGTTTTGTCTCTGAATAGTCTTCCTTCAGCGGTATTTCTACCACTGATCCAAATTCGTCATCCTCTTCCACGATCAGACCACAAGACAATGTTCTCGTAATGAACTTCCTCATCTTGTTAGCATGAATAATCCGTCGACCGTTTTCGTTCATGTCCACCAGATACGAATATTTGGATCTTCTTTGCAGGACCGTGCATGGACCATGCCATCGGGAGATCAATTTATTGGTTGACGTTGGATACAGCACGATGACGTTCTCTCCTGGCTCGAATTCTTTATCTTTTGCTCTTTTGTTGTATTGACTGGCGTACTGTTTTTGCTTTTCTTCAGCACAGCTCTCGGCGAATGTCAAGGCCTTTTCCATGTCTGCTCTTAAATTCTTCAGGTACTTTGCCGGTTGCACTCCAATGTTCGGTGGTAGATTTATTTCTTTGGTCCAGCTTTCTTTAAGGATGGTGAGTGGCCCTCTCGGCAACTTTCCATAGACCAGCAAATACGGTGCCACTCCTGTAGTTGCATTAGGCACTTCTCTCAATGCCCAGACTGTAAATGGAATAATTTTATGCCACTGTCTCGGATTTTCCACAACGACATGATGAATCATTTTCTTGAACGTTTGATTCCATCTCTCCACCAATCCTGCCGCTTCTGGATGTCCTGGCGAATCGAATCGAGGACAACACCCCATCAGTTTCAGAAATTCTCTTGTTAGACTGGCTGTAAAATTCGTCCCTCTATCGCTCGTGATCACTGACGGAACTCCCACATCCATGAACAGCTTCATCAAAGCTTCGCATACAGCCTTAGCGGTCAATGACTTCATCAAGAATATTGTCGGCCATCTCGTACATGAGTCCACGATGCACAAACAATACTTATGCCCTGCTGCTGAAGTCGGTTCGATTGGTCCTACGACGTCCATGGTCATTCTTCTGAACGGTACATCCTCTCTTGGTATTGGTGTAATCGGCACTCGATCCATCACCAAACTTCGTGCTTTCAACTGACACTTCTCACAGGACTTGCAGAACTTCACCACATCTCTACGCATTCTTGGCCACACAAAGGACAACTTGATACGTTCCCTTGTCTTCTCTTCTCCCAAGTGTCCGCCAAATACTGACTCATGTGCCAATTCCATCACCTGAATTCTTCTTTCCTTCGGCAACACCAACTGATACACCAACTGGTCCAACATTTGATGCTTCTTATACATCAACCCATTCACCACACTAAACTCTGATCCTTTGTCTTCAGCTATCTTCCACCACGACCTCAGTGACTCGTCATTTCTCTGCTGCTCTTCAAATTTCTTTGCGTCTGCCAATTGTCTTTCATCACTCGTATTCTCGGCAAACAAATCCCTCATACTCGTGTCTATTTCACCATCACTCTCAGAATCATCATCATTATCACGTTCACATGCAACCATCTCTTCTTCAATTTCATTGTTTCCGGATGTTATTCCTTCTTCTTCTTCTTGAACGCTTTGTTCATCATCGCTTTCTGTGTCCTCCTCTAGCAAACTTTCATTTGACTTTTCCTCTTCTCCTTCTTCCACTTCTCTTCTCCGACTCTGTGCTCTTGTAGTCACATTCGCTTGCAATTCTCCTTGTAATACATTCAATGGTGGAACCTCTTTCAGTTCTGCGATTATCTCTGGATGCAGCAAGAACTTTTCTTTGTTATCTTTGCACAAGACTGCCGGAATGCTGGCACACACCAAGGTTAAATATGGCGCGATATTTACTCCCTTGTCTTTCAAATCTCCTCCTTCGTTATGACAACTCATCCGCACTTCGATTTTCACCAACTTAGCTGGAATGGGTTCTCCAGCCACACATTGCAAATGTACTCTGCCAATTTCTTCCACTGTCGCTCCTTTCAACAATTCCTCATTGATTACTGGAATCTCAGTACCAGAGTCGATCAGCGCTCTGACTTGCACGGGATGACAACTGTCATCATTTCCACGTATCTCTACATTGACATGCTGTAGTAAAGACTTCTTCGTACGTTGACACTCATCTTTGCTTTCTGTTTCTCGACCAGTATCTTTAATTGGAGCAGAATTTACTATTTCTCTCTGTATAGCAAATTGAGGCGTGCACTTCATCACTGACTTCACTTCCGTTTCGCGGTTGTCTTGTTCTTCAGACTGATTCGGTGCATTCATTACTTGTATCTGATTTACTCTGAGATTTTCTGCACTTCGAGTAAATCTATTTCTCAGATTTGTCATTCTGGGTGGTACTTTGCAATCCTTTATCAGATGTCGGTCTGACTGACAATTATGGCAACGTTTCTTAACAATCCCTCTCTGTTCAGTGCTCTCCCGCCTGTAATTGTACGCTGTATTGTTTTCTCTTTGGCGTCCCATCACTGGAATTCGACTGTACATTTGTCTGTCACTCGTTGCTTCTCTTCTATCTTGACCAAACTGTCTTCCAGTAGCACCATCATTCCTTGCTTCGTTATTTCTGGCATGGTTTCCTGTTTCTTTGTTATTACTATTCCACCTGGGTTGCTTCGAACTATTTCCCCATGCTTCATATTTCGGTTTGTCTTGAAACATTAGACCAATTCGATTGTTCACGTGTACGTCTGCGAGTTCTGCAACATTACTAGCTTCAAAGCATTCAGTACCCTCTTTTGCTAGTACGAACTGTAGTGGACCCGGTGGTAGACATTCTTTCAATTTATCCGCCACTAACAGATCAAATAACTTCTCGTAGCTTTTGCCCACTCGCCTACTTCTGACATAATAGTTCAACAGATTCTTCAATCTTGCTGTAAACATCGTGTATGTTTCTTCTGCCGTTTTCCTCGCATCTCCAAATCGTGATCGATATTCTCTCGCTGTCAATTTGAATTCTTTCAGTAAATGTTCTTTCACTATGTCGTAATCATCCAGATCATCGAAAGACAATCGGTTCAACACCGTTCTTGCTCTAGGCGTCATTAGTGGTAACAGCAATTTGACCCAAAACTGCTTTTCCACCGTAAAACTGTTGAATGCATTCTCAACTGTCTCAAAATATAATGGCACCTCCATCATATCATATGGCATCTTAGGTAATACGTGTTTCATTGCATCACCTATCCTTTTAATCTTGGACACCATTGTCTCACTTTCTCTGATCCTGTTTCGTTCTGACTCCTCACGGCTTCTTCTTTCGTCTTCATTTCGTTCCCTCAGTCTATTTTGATCTTCTACCCTACGCAGTTCTTCTTGTTCTATCTTTTGCTGCAACAATTCTAACTGTTTTCTGCGTTCCTCCTTTTCAATAGCCATTTCTCGGAGCTGAGCTTCCTTAAGAGCGATTTTCTTTTGTTCTAATTCTAATTGTTCTTCCCTTTCTCTTTCCGCTTTTTCCAAATTTTCTTTCTCCATTTTTAATTCTTCCTGTCGAATCTCTTCGGCTCTTTGTAATTCTGCCAAACGCATGGCTTCTTTGTCTTCCTCACGAATCTTTTGCTCTTCCATCTGTTGTTTTCGTATTTCTTCATCACTTTTTCTTGCTCTCTCGTATTCTATCATCAATTCCATTCTTCTTCGTTCAGCTTCGTCACGATCTCTTTTCAGTTGTTCTAGCTGAAGCTGGAACTGCTGCTTCTGCATCTCAATCTCTTGTTGTCTCATCCTTTCTGCTTGTTCTGCTCTTGCTTTTTCCTCCAGTCGAAGCTTTTCTGTTCGTTCAATCTGCTCTTGTATCCGTTCTTTCTCCTCCTGTCTCCGTTTCTCCTCTTTCTCTTTATCTTCTTGTCTCCGTTTCTCCTCTTTCTCTTTCTCTTCTTGTTTTCGTTCTTTCTCTTCCTGTCTCCGCTGCTCCTCTTTCTCTTTCTCCTCCTGTCTCCGTTTCTCCTCTTTCTCTTTCTCTTCTTGTCTACGTTGTTCTTCTTTCTCGTTCTCCTGTTGTCTCCTTTGTTCCTCTTTCTCTTTCTCTTCTTGTTTCCGTTCTTTTTCTTCTTGTCTGCGTTGCTCCTCCCTCATCATCATAAATTGCATCAACGCCTCCATAGACATCGGTGGCTGAGGCTTTTCAATTGGTTTCTCCTCAACACCACCCACAGCACCTTTCTCTTCAGCTTCCTTTTTAAGCCAAACCTCTGCTAATGCTCCCATCAAATTTTCTCTAGACATCTCTTCGACTTCTTCTACGTCTAGACCCTCTTCAATTAATAACTTTATTAATCGATCAGAAGACATCTTCTTTATACTGGCTTGCTTTTGTTCTGTAAGTTTCTCCATCTTTCTTCTTTACTTCAGTGATTACCGTGAAGAAATCGAGGGAGTGGCTATGAATATCTGTGATTGGCTGACTTTAATTCTTATGGCTCCTTGGGTAAACAAGCAAGTTTTGTATACCTCTCTCTGGCGTTGCGTCGTCGTAATATTATTCGTATGCCCGTTGTATCTTCTCACCAGACTCCGAAATGCGTCTCCAATCGTAAATATTCCTCCAATTGAAAATATTCCTCCGACTGAAAATATTCCTCCAATTGAAAATATTCCTCGAATTGAAAATATTCCTCCAAATGAAAATATTCCTCCAATTGAAAATATTCCTCCAAATGAAAATATTCCTCCAAATGAAAATATTCCTCCAAATGAAAATATTCCTCCAAATGAAAATATTCCTCCAAATGAAAATATTCCTCCAATTGAAAATATTCCTCCGATTGAAAATATTCCTCCAAATGAGTTCGCTATCCCAACGTCCTTTGCTTGAATTCAGTATCCCACCGCTGCCACCAAAATGTCAACCTCCAATTGACCTTCAAAGTTTTCTTCCTTTTTCTTCAGTGTTCTCAGTAGCGCAGCCTACGCCTAACCTAGTCACTGTATTTCGGTATCTAAAGCTAGTGTATAAGTTTCTAAAGTTCTTAACTTGTTCAATTACAACAAAGCTCTGTTTCTGGTATTTTCTTCTTTCTTCATAACAACGCAAATAACACAACAAAGGATCAACGACGACAAACGCTTGAATTCAACGACAGCAACGCAACTATTATTATCTAACTCCACTGTTCTCTAAAACGTCTTCTACTCTCTACTACCAACTCCTTCTTCTACAACTTAACTCACTGTCTAGACGTACACTCTTCCCCTTGCCGCTCTGTCCTTCTATCTGTCCGTCTGTCTGTCTGCCTATCCCTCTCTCTCTCGCGCTCTCCGGCGACGGTCGGCCGAGCCGCGCCAACTTTCCCGCCAGTCTGTCACCTGCAGGCCTAACTGTCTAGACGCTGACCTTGAGCTGGTCTATTCGTACGCCTAAACATCAACTGACCACATAGACTATACAAAATTAGCTCACAGTATGTATGTATGTATGTATGTATGTATGTATGTATGTATGTATGTATGTATGTATGTATGTATGTATGTATGTATGTATGTATGTATGTATGTATGTATGTATGTATGTATGTATGTATGTATGTATGTATGTATGTATGTATGTATGTATGTATGTATGTATGTATGTATGTATGTATGTATGTATGTATGTATGTATGTATGTATGTATGTATGTATGTATGTATGTATGTATGTATGTATGTATGTATGTATGTATGTATGTATGTATGTATGTATGTATGTATGTATGTATGTATGTATGTATGTATGTATGTATGTATGTATGTATGTATGTATGTATGTATGTATGTATGTATGTATGTATGTATGTATGTATGTATGTATGTATGTATGTATGTATGTATGTATGTATGTATGTATGTATGTATGTATGTATGTATGTATGTATGTATGTATGTATGTATGTATGTATGTATGTATGTATGTATGTATGTATGTATGTATGTATGTATGTATGTATGTATGTATGTATGTATGTATGTATGTATGTATGTATGTATGTATGTATGTATGTATGTATGTATGTATGTATGTATGTATGTATGTATGTATGTATGTATGTATGTATGTATGTATGTATGTATGTATGTATGTATGTATGTATGTATGTATGTATGTATGTATGTATGTATGTATGTATGTATGTATGTATGTATGTATGTATGTATGTATGTATGTATGTATGTATGTATGTATGTATGTATGTATGTATGTATGTATGTATGTATGTATGTATGTATGTATGTATGTATGTATGTATGTATGTATGTATGTATGTATGTATGTATGTATGTATGTATGTATGTATGTATGTATGTATGTATGTATGTATGTATGTATGTATGTATGTATGTATGTATGTATGTATGTATGTATGTATGTATGTATGTATGTATGTATGTATGTATGTATGTATGTATGTATGTATGTATGTATGTATGTATGTATGTATGTATGTATGTATGTATGTATGTATGTATGTATGTATGTATGTATGTATGTATGTATGTATGTATGTATGTATGTATGTATGTATGTATGTATGTATGTATGTATGTATGTATGTATGTATGTATGTATGTATGTATGTATGTATGTATGTATGTATGTATGTATGTATGTATGTATGTATGTATGTATGTATGTATGTATGTATGTATGTATGTATGTATGTATGTATGTATGTATGTATGTATGTATGTATGTATGTATGTATGTATGTATGTATGTATGTATGTATGTATGTATGTATGTATGTATGTATGTATGTATGTATGTATGTATGTATGTATGTATGTATGTATGTATGTATGTATGTATGTATGTATGTATGTATGTATGTATGTATGTATGTATGTATGTATGTATGTATGTATGTATGTATGTATGTATGTATGTATGTATGTATGTATGTATGTATGTATGTATGTATGTATGTATGTATGTATGTATGTATGTATGTATGTATGTATGTATGTATGTATGTATGTATGTATGTATGTATGTATGTATGTATGTATGTATGTATGTATGTATGTATGTATGTATGTATGTATGTATGTATGTATGTATGTATGTATGTATGTATGTATGTATGTATGTATGTATGTATGTATGTATGTATGTATGTATGTATGTATGTATGTATGTATGTATGTATGTATGTATGTATGTATGTATGTATGTATGTATGTATGTATGTATATGAGAGAAAGGTGCAACATAGCTCTAAACTCTATAGGCTCTTCGGCAGTCGTGAGTAATAAAATCGACACCATTAATAATTAATTAATTTGTATCTTGTAGGCCTATTGAAATTGTTTCTTCAAAACCAGCAGTGGTGGTGCTACCATCGATCACGGCAGGTCATCTAAACTGCCTATTGACTTGACTTGTCTAATGACCTGCCAAAAAATTCGAATTTCTCATATCTTCCTTACATTTAATTTCTTCAACCTGCTGAATAACTCCCATTAATCTGACGCGACCTGCTGAAACTATAATAGCTGGGGCAGCCACTGAAAACCAGAATTTTAGCAGCATATTGCTGCGATACTTTACCAAATTGTAGATCTCAGCTGGAAACCAATGCTTGACAGTTCTCATTAGACTTATCATGTCTTCCCACCTCTTTTCTAATTGGATCTGGCCTGGAACAGGACCCAACCCTCATTGCAAATACCTTTAATAGTTATTTCACTACAATTGGCACTTCACTAGGAGCTAATATCCCTAAAGCCTCTACCCCTTTTGAACATTTCATGCCCCCTCCTCCCATGTGTTCCTTTGGCATTGCTCCAGCCTCTGAACTGGAGATTATCCAAGTCTCTAATTTGCTAAGATCTTCTTTATCTAGCCCGGATGACATCAGTCCTTTGGTTGCTAAATCCTCGATATATGCTATTGCTACACCCCTTAATACTATAATTAATGCCTCCTTCTCTACTGGCTTAGTTCCAACTGAACTTAAATCTGCTAAAATTTCTCCTATCTTTAAAAATGGTGATAAGAAGCTGATTAGCAACTATCGTCCAATTTCTGTACTTTCTTTCTTTTCTAAAATATTTGAAAAACTTATGTCTAACAGGGTAATCGATTACCTTAATAAATTTAAACTCTTATCTTCTACCCAGTATGGCTTTCAACGCAACCTCTCTACTTATATGGCCTTGCTTGACCTGCAATGTAATATTATTGATTCTGTGGATGAAAAAAAACCTCTTTGGGAATCTTTTTTGATCTCTCAAAGGCGTTCGATACGGTAGATCATAAAATATTGGTAAAAAAACTTGAATACTACGGGTTTCGTGGGATTAGTAATGATTGGTTTTTGGATTATTTAAGTGATATAGAACCCAACATGTTTGCTTTAATGGACATAAATCACTGGCATTGAATGTTTTATGTGGTGTTCCCCAGGGGTCAATTCTGGGACCGCTTCTTTTTCTATTATATATTAATGATTTATCTATGTCCTCTACTATATTCAAATTTATTTTATTTGCTGATGATACTAATGTTTTCCTTTCACACCACTCTCTTGATTGCCTATTTAATATTGCAAATAATGAACTCAATTTAATAGGTGAATGGTTCAAAACCAATAGATTATCCCTTAACCTCGACAAAACTAATTTTATGTTATTTAATATAAAAAATAAATATGTCTTAGATATGAATAAATCTCTTTTAATTAACAATATTCCAATCGCCCAAACGAAGTCTACTAAATTTCTGGGTGTTATTATAGATGAGCATCTTACTTGGTGTGATCATATTTCAACCATTTCTAAAAAAATTGCCAAAAATATTGGGGTCTTACTTAGAATTAAACACTGCATCCCCAATAAAATCCTTATTGATCTCTACTATTCACTCATTTACCCTTATTTGTCCTATTGTAATATTTCCTGGGGTTCCAATTATTCCTCTCGACTCAAACCTCTGATCACTCTACACAAACGGGCTGTAAGAATTATCTGTGGTGTACACTGGAGGACCTCTACTGCCCCCTGTATTTAAACCATATGTTACTTTCTCTCCCGAACATAAATAAATTCCAAATTGGCCTGTTTATGTTTCGCTTTCATCATAATTTATTGCCAAATTCTTTCTCAAGCTACTTCACTGTTGGCTCCAAAATTCATAACCATGCCACCAGATATGCTAAATGTTACCGTAGTGAGTATGCGCGCTTAAAAATCAAACAATTATCTATTAAATATCTGGGTCCTAAATTATGGAATGAACTCCCGGCCTACTTACTCTCTTCTCAATCCATTGGCCTTTTTAAAAAAAACTTTAAAAAATATCTTATTGTTAATTAATGGTTCTTGTTTTATCATGTTATATATGTCACCACTTTGATCTTCCTAGTCTGATCATCATAGCTTGGCATTTCCAATTTATATACCACTTATTCTCCCACTCTATATTTTATGCTGTGTCCCTATTGCATCACTTCCTCATCTCTGTCTTTGATGAAAGTCCTACTTTGAATTAATTACTATTTGTCTTCTTCTCCTTCTGTCTCTTTCTGTTTTCTTTTCTCTATTTTGCTTAATAATAATTTTCATCCTCAGCTGTCATGATAATTTTCTTTCTTTTTTCCTGTTAGTGGGTGCCTAGGCTAGCGGGGTCATTCCCTTTCTAGGTCTCCCTTTCACAGGGATCATTTAATTCTATAACTGCTGATACTTTGTTTATAACTTACTTTGTGTTTACTCTTTTCTCTCGTCAGTGCGTTTTATTGTCAATTGTTTTTTCTCATGCATTGATCTCTATGAATAAACGGATTTGATTGATCAACATAGAACAGTTGTTTGATGAAAATTGAGTAATTAATTTCCATTTATTCAATACTTTTAGTGGACTATTTCTTATATGATATTATTCAGGTCATCTGACATCTGACCATTTGACAAGCAAGGCTACATTAAGCGACTAATAACGTTAGGCTATATATTTATAGCAATTCGCAGTGACATTCATTCCGATAATTTATATTGTATTTATAATATTAATATTATAATTTATATTGACATTGTAGTCTATGTTCAGTGACAAAGATTCTTGTGCACAAGTAGGGCAAACTATTAATTGAAATTGTTTTGATATATTAGCGGAATTCAGCAAGTGCTATTCATTGAGAGTCTATGTAAAATTTGTATATTCAATTCAGGCATATTTCTATATAATTCCTTGCCTGTGTCACGAAATAGAGTATACCCCGTATTAATTGTACCCCCCCAAATTTAAAAAGTCTAAAAAAAACCGCTTCCGCGTGTATTTATTTTTGCAAATACATTTTCATCTGCTTTGTTTTGAACAATGACACTAACAGGTATGCTTATTCCTACTAGATAATTTGTTTTGCCCTGTTTTTAGAGCACATTTAAAACACTTAAGAACACTCAGAGTCACTAAATAAATTCGAGTTGCCTTTATCTGAACATTGCTTAGGACACTTAAAACAATTAGTAACTTTAAATTTTGATTACAGCATAAAAAATTTAATTATACGCATTTTTCAAAAAAGGGATAAAATGGTTTATCCCCCCCGATAGTATAGACCGGTTAATTCCATCCAGGGATAGATTAATTCACCCCCCCGGATAGCTTTCAGGGGGGATACTCCGTTTCGTGTCACCTGCATAGCGCGGCCTTTGATACGTGGGTGTTCTAGGTGTTCACATTTAGCTATAGATTGATTTTCAATGAATTCCTAAACACCACTAAGGACCAATTATATAAGTGGGTGCAGTGGTGTAGCGACACTCGGCCGTCACTGGACACTGAGGGAGTGTCAACTGTGTCAAAAGCCTTGTAGCCCAGCGGGGCGCAATAACTGAGTTGCTATTGGGAGTAATTATTGTTGGGCGTAGGTTCCAAAGCGTAGGGTGATCAAGCTTTCCCTCTATTTCTGGACTGTAGTTCTGCTCCTCGCAATGAGGCAGCAATAGGAGCGTAATTGGTAAATTTAATGAATCCAGTTCCTTACAAAAGAGCTGCCAAATAGAATCATATTTAGAAGAAGTGATTGTTCTTTCTGCTCCCCGAGCAGGCTTGACGACAAAGGAAGGCTTAACTTTCCTCAAGTACATTTTTTATTCAGGCAGTCAAAGTATTGCAAATCATTCAGTTCAAATGGCATTGTTGATCGAACCGCATAACACTCATCGACGTTTTTCAGTTAAAGCTGAAAAGGTTTTGGTTAAAAGGATAAAGGTAAGATCAGGCAGGATAAGATAATGTAATAAATTCTTTGTAGAACAATAGTCCTTAGAGACGTGGCTAAGAGAGGGTGAGATCTTTGAAGAATGGTGCTTAAAAGTCACTGAATCAATGATGGATTACCTGGCCTAATCCGACTTTACTGGGTGTAGGACATTAGCCCCCCGGACAAAAGCCCCCCCGGACATTAGCCCCCCCGGACATTAGCCCCCCCCGGACACAAGCCCCCCCGATTTTACCTAGGACATTAGCCCTCCCGGACAAAAGCCCCCCTTTGTGCAAGTCATGGAATAGTGCCGTACTTGTCACTGGCATTCACATGCAAACGAAAGTTCTTAGAGTCATTTAGGTCCTGATTGTGTCAGTAGGCCTAAATTTATAGACTTAGATTGGAAATGATAGGGCCTATACAGTCTATTTGTTTAGTGTGCTACAATAAAGGCTTGTTAACATCAGTTAGGCTACGTCTCAGCTTCGTAGGCTTATTAGTGTCGTTTCAAATCAAAATTAGATTCAATACATTAGAGAAATGAACGAATGGGAATCCTATACAGTAGGTCGGTCTAGGCTACTTGTTAGTGTCAGTTTGGCTACAATGAAGGTTTGTTAAAATCAGTTAGGTATTAAACTTTTATCTATATTTCACAAACTTTGGACTTAGAATTTCTTACATTTATGTCGTTCTACAATTAATGCCTTTAAATGTTTTATAATGTGCATAATAAACCTTCAATTAACTTTGCATATTCTTACAGTGTTAAACTAATGTGCAATTTAGGCCTAACTTAACTTAGGTCCATTGCCACATTTTGTGCATCATTTTTAGGAAATGATATCATAGACTGGGGGGGGGGGCTAATGTCCTACCTCGGGGGGGCTTTTGTCCGGGGGGCTAATGTCCGGGGGGCTTTTGTCCGGGGGGGGGGCTTTTGTCCGGGGGGGGGCTAATGTCCGTTCCCCGACTTTACTTACCCTACTCTGCCTTTCCTAACCTTCCTTCAGTTACAGGGTGCACATCCAAGTGAAGAGCAGTGAAATTCGACAGGATGTCACTGCAGAAATAATGTTCTTGACTGTAGCTCTGCCAAAGCTGAAACCGAAGGTATACGTGTATGCTGCTATGGTTGATGGTATTCAAAATTTTCATCAGGTATCATTGCATTACATGCGTGACTTGTTCCATAGGCCATTTTAAAACTGTTGTTTATCTCTGAGTTGACAGGAGAAGAGCACCTGCACCTCTGAGTAGTTATCTTGGAGAGGAGCTATATATTTGCTCTGAATGAATGAATGAATGAATGAATGAATGAATGGATGAATGAGTAACTATAATAGGCTAATCTCAAACTCTATTTTCTAGCTGACCGCTGAACAGGAAATATTATTGATTTATGTGTGATGCACTGATAGAGTAATGATGCTATAATAGTATTCTAATTTTACTGAGTAAACCAGTCACTAGGCTACCTTTTGCTTTTTGATCAGTGAATTTGCAATTCAGTATTAGATTTTTGAATGCTTTTGTTGTCATATTTCCATTGTAGATCATGTGAATTGCGCAGTTATTTCTCTTGTGAAGCGGAAAAGTCATTCTTCCGTTTCAGACAGGTTTTGATTTTTGAGCCAAGCAGACGTCTGTTTTGTCATTAACAACTGGATTATTTAGAATATCTGAGAGTATCCTCGCAGTGAGCACGCTATCAATCATGCCTCTCGACAGCAATGACATGCCTCAGTGCAGCAGTGCTGTTCCTTGGGACAATTTCATGAATGTACAATGTGATTCTACATACCAAGAGTAGGTGAAGTTTTCTCTTTATTATAATATATATTCAATGTAGGATTGTCTAATTTTTTAATTAATCCAGTCAAAGTAAGTAAAATCTGCAATGTATTATCTATCAAGACACTTACTTAGTACCTTTGTAACTACCGCCCATGTGCACTAAAATATAATATAGTGTAATAAGACAAATTGTGAAAAGAGCATAGTAAAGCAAAATTTGGTAAATACTGTCAGTTCTCAGTAACAGATTAATTACATTTCCAGTGTGAAAGGAAAGTATGGTGAAACCTCCTGAGCGGGTGTAGGACATTTCCCCCCCTGGACATTTCCCCCCCCCCCCCGGACATTTCCCCCCTGGACATTTCCCCCCCTGGACGTTTCCCCCCCTGATTTCGACTAGGACATTTCCCCCCCCGGACATTTCCCCCCCTTCTGTGCATACCACCTCAAATGACCATACAAGTCCTACCATGAATTCTAGACCTACGCCTAGGCCTGTATAATTAAATCTGAAACTTTTACAACGATTCCTTTGAAGCAAATGCTAAGGAATCCACTTTGCTTAAATTGGAGCTGGATTGATGAAAATATTCTGGTTTAAATTGGAGCTGGATTGATGAAAATATTCTGGTTTAAATTGGAGCTGGATTGATGAAAATATTCTTGCTTGAATGGAAGCTGGATTGATGAAAATATTCTTTGCTTAAATTGGAGCTGGATTGATGAAAATATTCTGGTTTAAATTGGAGCTGGATTGATGAAAATATTCTGGTTTAAATTGGAGCTGGATTGATGAAAATATTCTGGTTTAAATTGGAGCTGGATTGATGAAAATATTCTTGCTTGAATGGAAGCTGGATTGATGAAAATATTCTTTGCTTAAATTGGAGCTGGATTGATGAAAATATTCTTGCTTAAATTGGAGCTGGATTGATGAAAATATTCTTGCTTAAATTGGAGCTGGATTGATGAAAATATTCTTGCTTAAATTGGAGCTGGATTGATGAAAATATTCTGGTTTAAATTGGAGCTGGATTGATGAAAATATTCTGGTTTAAATTGGAGCTGGATTGATGAAAATATTCTTGCTTAAATGGAAGCTGGATTGATTAAAATATTCTTTGCTTAAATTGGAGCTGGATTGATGAAAATATTCTGGTTTAAATTGTTGAAGACGATAAAAGCAATGGTTTCCGCATGCAGGGGGGGGGGGAAATGTCCTAGGGTAGGGGGGGAAACGTCCAGGGGGGGAAATGTCCGGGGGGGGAAATGTCCGGGGGGGAAATGTCCAGGGGGGGAAATGTCCGTTCCCCCTCCTGAGCGCAGCAGAGCGAGTCATTTGAAGCATTGGCTAAAACTGACAATGTATTAATTATTACTATATTAGTGTTCTCACTAGAGCTGGGTTGGTTAGAGTATGGAGGAGGTGCTGATGGAGAAGAAATCTTTATCCTAATTGGCAGGGATTTGAACCTCCAACCTCTCCATTGATATCCAGCATGCTTACCAATACACTGCCAAGGTATACCAAATAAATATCAAGTAAAATCGTAATTAATCATAAATCTTACACCAATGAAGAGGTCACTGCATAGAAAAGTTCTGACATGTCAGAGAAATAAAAAAATCAACCACAACAATAGCATGAACAGGATAATGTTTACTTTCCACCACAATAATTACTTGATAAGTAATTACTTGATTTACTTAATAATTAAGTGTTTGATTTATATGAAGTTAACAACGTCTAACGTTTGTTTTAGTGGTCTTATGGAGTTTGATTTTCGTAATGAAGATTTTGGAAGTGCTGCAGACCTGGTAGGAATTTTGATTCCGCTGTTACACTCCGTTATTTACCGTTAGCCTACTTCAGGGTGAGAATTGCAGGGGAGGGGGTTAGGGGTTGGGGTTTCAATACCCAGTCTTTCTCAGTGCTCCATAGTAAAGTCTGTTTTTCACCCCCCCCCCCACCTGGTTGTAGGACATTAGCCCCCCTGGACATTATCCCCCCCGGACATGATCCCCCCCGGACATTAGCCCCCGGACATTGTCCCCCCCGATTTTTCGTAGGACATTGTCTCCCCGGACATGATCCCCCCCTAGTGTGTAAATCGTCGAATAATGCCGTCACTGGTAAGACTTCAAAAATTGTTAATGTCAGTTAAGTAGGCCTACACCTGAGCTTCGTAGCCTTGTTAGCGTCGTTTCCAGCGTCTATTTGTAGAGTTGAAATGAACGAATAGGAATCGTATTTAGTGTCTATTAACGTCAGTTCACCTTCGTATAATCTATCATTTACGTAGGTACCAACTGTGTCAGCAGGCCTAGAATTAGATTTGAAATTAACGAATGGGAATCGTACGCAGGGCTTATTTGTTTAGTGTCTACAAGAAAGGTTTGTTAACGTCAATTCAGCTACTTCTAAGCTATACTTCTAAGCTGCGTAGCCTTATTAGCGTCGTTTAGGTAATGATATCATAGACTGGGGGGGATAATGTCCTACCCCGGGGGGGACAATGTCCGGGGGCTAATGTCCGGGGGGGATCATGTCCGGGGGGGATAATGTCCAGGGGGGCTAATGTCCGTTTCCCCCCCCCACCTACTTGTTTAAGAACCCTTTCTACGAGCACATACTGGTTCTCTGCGACTGCTGATGCTGTTGACGTATCATTTATCGGTCTGTCCTTATTGCATGTGCTCATATTATTATGTTTTAACTATCTGTTGCAAATAAGTTAATTTAGCTCGAAATCTTGCCTTTTAGGTCTTTTCAAAACCAGGGCAATTAAGCTTTATAAATTACTTGAAGAAACAGACTAATTACACAGAGGGGGATTTTGTCAGAGAGATAATGTCCTACGCAATATCAAGGGGGGGTGTCCGAGGGGCTTTCGTTTGGGGGGGAATAATGTCCGAGGGGAATAATGTCCAAGGAGATAATGTCCTACAATCATTCTGTCCAGGGCATAGGAGAGAAATTCTGTGCCCTTAGGCAGATCAGTCTTGAAATGATAAAAGTGCAGGCACGACCTACAATTTTATATTTTTATATATACTATGATTTTTTCAGGTATTGACTTGAAGTTTAAAACTGATTGCTGTTAATTGAATCTGCAAAATTGTTATGTTTTAAAGGGCATAAATCGGAAACTTTCCTATAATATGTAACTACCTTACACGTGCCCAGGGCTTTAACACAGGGCTTTAAAGTGTGGCTGGACGGTCATGGACTGGAGTCCATACACTTATTTTTAAATTTGAATGCCGTCCTGTCATTTATTTCGCCAGCACATACTGGAAAGTTAAGGAGCGTCCAGGCACTTCTTTTTTTACACTTTGAGCGCTGCCCATGCACCTAACAGTCGCCAAGCCCTGGGCATTTGCCCCTCTGTCCTGCCTCTCAGCGGCCCTGCTTCTGCCTTCTTGTCTGTTTGTCTGTGTGCTTTGTCTGTGTCTGTCTCTCCGTGTCTGTCTCTGTATGTCTGTCTCTCCGTGTCTGTCTCTGTATGTCTGTCTCCGTGTCTGTCTTGTCTGCCCGTCTGTCTGCGCCTGGCGTCTGTTTGATGCAGCAGTGGAAACTCAGAGATGTCATCACCTGCATTAAAATTCGCCAATGAATTCACGGGATGGGAATAGTAACAAGGGTCCGCAGGTATAAATCACACACACTCACCTGTGAACAGGGACGAATTCCCCTTTGCCATGCGCTCAGTTCACCCTCTCCGGTTGCCTGTCAATTGAAATTTAAACCACTCGCCTCTCCCTCATTAGGACGGATGCGACGGAATACGTAAACAGCCACAGGATGGGTGACACCGGGTCATTTGCCCCAGTCATCAGTTGACTGCATAATATGGAATAATTTGTATGCGATGTGGGGTCGAGTAAGTTGGGGTTAGGTCGTAGGAGGGGGAAAGGGGTTCGTGGGTATTAGGGTCCTGGGAACGAGAAAAGTCTGGCATTAGTTTCAGGTAGAAGGGTTGAATTCCAGCGAAAGGGTGAGAAGGCTAGTACCAAATGAAATGTCCATAGGCAACTTTGAAATGTTGATGCTGCTGGTGCATCATTATGAAACCAAGTGATGGGAGCAGTGTGAGAATAAATTGTGGAAAAATAGCTGGAGGGAGGTTGGACTATTATCCGCGTGAGTTGGGGTGTGAAAAGCAGACTTTACTATGGGGCCCTAAGAAAGACTGGGGTCGAACCTCTCAAACCTCCCCAGCAATTCACACCCTGAATTGGAGAGAAAACTAATTCTATAACTATATTGAAAATAATAAGAATAATAACAATAATGATGATAATAATAGTTTTCATTAATTAAAACTCACAGGTGCACTGTAGACTGTATGCATGTATATGTATGTGTGTATGTATGCAGCATGTATGTATGTATATTTATATAGTGCCTTACATTTGTCTTAGCTTGCTCTGCTGTAGCTCCAACGCTAGTGACAGACGACAACAAGTTTAACCAAAGTCAGAGTTAACAAATTAACTGTATCTATGGCAACCATGCAAGGTTTCCACCTGTCCTATTACTCATCTTACCAACACCACATGGTAAATGTAAATGCTGAGTCATCCTTAAGTGGAAACAGGATCTGGCTCTGTTTCCTACTTGCTCTTCTGTTCATCATGCCAGTGATCTTACCATTTGATTATAGAAATTGAAAACTGCTTGCTTCTTGTGCAACTTTCATCACGTCAGATTCTGGCATTCGCAATTTTTTTTTGGTGATTGTTTTTGCAGACTGATATAAAACTTGATCCAATGGATTTTGGTCATGGTCTGTTCAACGGCAACTTCTTTTCGCTAAATGCATCACCGGCTGTTGCTAAGCAACCGATTAATCAACCAGAGGTAGGCAGACGACACGGTTACCGTCAGGTTCTTGAAAGGGAGCCATATAAATTTATTCGTTCTTTATTTATCACGCGCGGCGTCATCAGCTTTTAAAGTAAGTAAAGTTTAAATCAATGTTTATCTGTCGTTCTTGGCCAACCTCTCATTCCCTCTCAGGCATAGGCCAGAGAACATTCAGAATAGGCATAGGCATTTAGACTATAATAGTTTATGAACTTATTGATGTCTCTAATGGAATCCCTTTGCTGGCTCAGTTTATGCTTCAAAGACACTGCAAATGAGACGAAGGCCTAATGCAAGACTTTCTGGCCTTCCTTTAATCTCAACGGTGGTTTAAGCTCTCCTAATATATATACATATATATATATATTATATATGTGAGTGTTAGGCTATGTATATATTTATATATGTACAGTATTGGACACTGAACCCAAAATGAGTGTTTACATAGCCGTTTGTGATCTCTTGTCTCCATTTCATGTCAAGATCTTGGTTGAAGCCATGCCTCATAAGTCTATTTAATCTGAGAATGCATCAATTGAAAGGAGGGAAGCTGTAATTCATTTGGTTTGAATTAAAGAGGATTAAGGTGCTTTATGACCTTGTTCCCAATACTGCATTGGGAGTGTGTAGAATAATTATTATGACTCACTGCACTGTGCCACATGGCTACCGGTTCCTTATGGCTGTTTGTTTATCTGACTTTGAAGGGCTCTTTATTTAGAAATCTATTTGTTCAGGATTTAATTTTGTTTACGTAAGTATCAACTGACCCTATTTTAAGTATATTCTGTGTCAATGAAAATGTAATTAAACTTGAAATTGCACTTAAATCACAATCATGGTGTACCTGCATGGCGGAAAGTGTTCAGGCTATCACTGAAAATTTGTTGCATAAATTCTCCTAACTGTGATCTACGCTACTCCACCAAGTAAGTTAGTTACTAAGTAATCTTTAGTAGTGTGAGACTAGTAAGCGCCCATGCACACTGTACAAACTGAACTGCAATGCTTTGAAAATAGTCGAAGTGAATCGCAATGATAGGAAAAGGTTATGAAATATCAAAAATATTCCAAATTGGATGGAACACGTGATGAAGAGGTTAGAGGGGATAATTTTTATTTGAAGCTGTGGTTTGTCGTTTTGTATAGTTTCTGAAGGGCTAGAAACTTTTTCTCTTCTCAATAATTTAGGAATCTGTCAAAAGTGCACAAGGCAGCACCAAATATTTTGGAAGAGATGTCTTATGTTTCTTTTCTGCTTGTAAACATCATTTTTAATAGACCTCCATTGTGTTTGTGAGGTTATCAGTAATGTCTGTGCAGCTTTTTATTGCATGTGACTTTCATAATTATTTGGTAAGCCTGTGTCATTTTTATGTGTAGTTGCTTGTTTCCCTAATTTGGAATTCTATGCTTGGTTATAACCATCCACTTTGTCTGCATTGTTTCTTTGTGGTTCCAAAGCCATTGATTGTGAATTGCACGTATGGCAAATCTCCATTTCGTGTGTGAGCCTGCATGTCTGTCTGTATTGCTTCATATCCGTTGTTGCCCTGCTTCATTGTGTCGTTGTCTCTTTAGCTTTGTACGGATACACAGAAATGCTTTCAGCTGCAGAGGATGATAAATTGGTTGACCATGTAGCCCTGAGTGGCAGTGACCACACTTCCTTGGTGATGCCTGAGGCGCCTTGCCCTATAAATACTCCCCAATGGGGGTTATGGAACTTACAGATAAGAAGCGCGTGCCAAATTTTTGCGTGTCTGCTGCTGGGCTTGAACTGTTCTCTGAAAGAAGACTGTCCACCAAGTTCTAAATTTAGTTGTTGACCGTTCAGGATTGCTCCTTATTGGTTCAGCAGTGGTTCAAAACAACTCCCTCTCTTTTTGGTTCATAAGTACTGCCTCTAATGAACACACAATTTCCCAACAAATTTTTCTTCTGTTTAAAGGTCTGCTCACATGAGTGCCTCTGATGATGCTGTACTGAACCAGTGCTATATAAATATACATTTATTGGCCACTGGCCACATTTAAAAAGAAGATACACTTCCCCCATACATTTGGCTCTAAGGTCTACCCTGCTAAGTTCGACTAATTCGAAATGGAAGAGTATGTCTAGATGATCTTGCGGACCTGATGTCATTTGAATAAAGAAATTATTATGTTCGTAGTAATTGTATGTATGAGCACTTGTTATAGCACACCTTAAAGATTCTACTCAGAGGCACTTCCATCTACAGCACGAACACTGAATCAGAGTTTCATGCCACAGCGCATGAACAAGTGTGAGTGAAGGACTTGCTCAGGGTCACTGCTTGGCGGCTTGAGGTGGATTCGAACTCGCAACCTTCCGGCTCCAATCCACAGAGTAGCCTATACCCCTAGACCTCAGCGCCTTGCATTGTGTCTCTCATGTGGCACTGAGATCATCATCATCATCATCATCATCATCGAAATCCTTGGGCTAAACGCCCGTAGGTGTCCGGCGCCACTCTCTGTTTGAGTCTGTCTCGCGTCATGTTGCCCGTCTTCAACCTGTCCGGTCTGCAGGTCCATACCATTAATATCTTGAACCAGCTAGACCACCTTGTCTGATGAAGAGTAGGCCTATACCCCTGAGATCATATCTCAGGGTTATTACGTTGCATTACGTTTTACACGAGTCAAAGGGATGTGTTTACGATTACAACCTACAAGGAAGAGAGAGAGAGCCTGATGGATCTAAGGCCTTATTGTCTCGTGATAGAAATCAAGATTAAATGCCAGCTCATGTTTGCATGTTTACTGTGAGTTGCTTTCTCGGAAGTTCAGTCGTCACAATGGGGTTCTAGTCTTATTGGTTGACCTCTGACCTACTGAGGACTTTGACTTCATTATTATGCGTTAAGTACCTGTTGACTTTGCTTTCGTTTCCAGAGATCTAAACTCATCTCAAATGCAAATACTGTCAACTGTCTATTGCCAGTCAAATTGTTAAATAATGTGCAGTCTTACTTACTGTAGATAAGTGATTTTCTAAAAAAATAAAATAGAGGACTTAATTAGAGAAAGTCTTGCAATAACAGAAGTTCCAACTATTTTGAATTTTCTTCTTTCCCTCTGCCGTCAGTTGTGTGTGCCGACAATGAGGTTTTTAACCTACAGCATGTTTCATTTATTTCTGTCTGTAATAGAATAGCATTCTCTGCACCATTCTCATGTCCATGTCTTTTTCAATATGTTCATGTCCCACATTTTCCATCCATGTCTTTGTTTGTCTTTCTCCACTTTGTGATCTCTATAACCATATCCATCCCATAGGAGTCAATAGTATTATTACCGTGTAGTGCATATAATATATCTTCATCTGTCTTATATGCATGCAACTCTCTGTTTACCACACCTTTGGATGTTATGAAACCTTGACAGTGAATGATCAGCTCCACTTGCGACATTTAGGTTAAAGACAGTATTGCTTGTTTGCTTCTGGCTTCTGAGTAGCCTACCATTGAAGAGTCGCTATATAAAATTTCGGAAATAAATAAATGAAGTGAAATTTAAAAAACTTGTGCGGTTATCCCAAGACATGTGTGTAAGATGCAGCAGAACGGATTAGTTGGTCAAACGACCTGACATGGACTTCCCTTGACTATGCGACACCTCCCAGGCTGTTCTCAATTTCACAAACTGTTGAAGACTGTTCTTTTCGCCTAATCTCGGCCGGGAGCGCCTCTGATAGGGACCTTGAAGGGGCGTTATATAAATTCATATTGATTGATTGGATTAATTTTTGCATGGTAATTTACCAATCACTGTGTTTCCTTTTACTTCAGATGACTTCGACCCCAACTGTGCCTGCCACGTAAGTTTTTTGAGTTAGGTTTCACGTGTTGTCACATGCTTTATAATGCTAAATTTTATGCTCATGTTTTGTATGTTCATAGTTGTGTACTTCTCTCTAGTTTTTCCTTGTTGACATGTGGCAATTGCGAAACAAAACTCGTTACTCATGATTGGAAATGTTAGTACAATTTGTAAGCTAAATTTTGGCAGAAGTAAATATAATCAGTGAACTGGCAGAGAACTGAACTGACAGCTAAAAGTGTTAGTGATTCTCAACCACCTTTGAATCATAAATTGAACAAAGCATTTAATTCTAAATGTATGTTTATATAGCACTGGTTCAGCACAGCCTCTTCAGAGGCACTTCTGTCCTAACCCAATGAAATTACGATTGAAGAACAGAATGATCTTTTAGTACCTGGAAAAATGAAGCATGGAATCATAATGAACTTTCTCTGTACTTTCATACTTAATGTTACCAAGCCGGTGTCATGGAATATTCTAACCTCCCCCTTAAAGCTATCCGGGGGATGAAATAATCTATCCCCCCGGATGGAATATATTGGTCTAGACTATCCGGGGGGAATAAACCATTCTATCCTTTATTAAAACATGCGTATAATTGAAAAGTTTACGTTGTAATCAAAATTTAAAGTGACTCTAATTGTTTTAAGTGTCGTAAACAATGTTCTGAGCAAGGCAACTCGAATTTACTTAGGGGCTCTAAGTGTTCTTAAGCGTTCTAAATGTTCTAAGTGCTCTAAAGGCAAAGCAAGCACAATTGTATAACTAGGAATAAACATAACCGTTAGTGTCATTGCTCAAAACAAAGCAGGTGGAAGTCAATTTGCAAAAATAGATACACGCGGAAGT
The DNA here is from genome assembly GCA_949752735.1 of Lumbricus terrestris. Classification (NCBI taxonomy): domain Eukaryota; kingdom Metazoa; phylum Annelida; class Clitellata; order Crassiclitellata; family Lumbricidae; genus Lumbricus; species Lumbricus terrestris. The sequence continues at coordinate 66,882,306 of OX457038.1, forward strand.
GCCTTTTCAACTTCTCTTCATCTGGGAGGGGGATACGATTAATACGGAGGATATTGTATTTCGTGAGACTATTAAAACATAATTTTGAAATAATCTGTGAAACATTTTTCATTGCATGGTCCCATGCTCGATGATATTGAATAAGTAAGTATGGAGAGATAACTTATTAGGATCAAGGTGCAGACTCTACCCTAAAGCTCCATGAGATAATATGGAGCAGAGCAGTGGTGTAGTGGGGCAGGGACGCGGAGGGACGCCATCCCCCCACTTTTTTGCAAAATTCTTGCAAGATTGCACTTTTTGCTACAGTTTCTACTTCAATTTCCATGGCGTCCCCCCCACTTCAATTTCCAGGCGTCCCCCCACTTCATTTTTTAGGACTACACCACTGGAGCAGAGCCTCCCAGACAATTACACTTGAGTATTAGATTTTGAATTCAATTGAGCAATGTTTGTGACGGAGGCTGCCCTTTCGTGTGAAAGACAGTACTTGTCATTAAACGACAAGTACTTGTCATTAAACGACAAGTACTTGTCATTTGTGAAGAGGAGTTTCAACCTCTGCCTCTTCATGATGTTAGCAATGCACAAGTACAACTCAGTTGTTCTGAGTAAACTTGTTGACTTTCTTTCAGGAAGCAGTATTGCGGCAACTACGGTTTTGAAGTTCACGTTGAGAAGCAGAAGAAGGAGACGAAGACAGCGAATTGGGCGGTCAGTCAGAAGTTGATTATGATGACGTATATTCAGTAAATCGCTTTTCAGTGATTTAGTTGACCAAATCAAATATAAATGTTTTATGTGAATTGATAGCCGGTTAAAACTTCATGTGCTGCTAGTAGTGCCAATCACAGGACTGGATAAAGGAGAAGGGTGATGCAAAACTACTTTGTAATGATGCAGTTTTGTTTAAGCAGAAACTGACCAATGAAGGTTAGATGACCATTTTTTGGTTGCCTCACCTCTCGCTGATACTTTCCTTAGTTACTTGACCTTTCCCTAGTTTTACTCGACCTTATTTTAGCGGTTAGCATCTTTGAGCTTTATGTCCTGTGCACTGGTATCCTTTGTAGTGCACTGTCCACAATCCAACGACTGTGGGTTTGTGCTCGCTGAGCACTCTGGATAATGGTCGTGGTTAAGTTTTTCACTGACTTTCTTGCAATTCGGATAGGAGTAAGAGGTAAATGAAAAATTGTAAAATAAAGAGAGTAGCTGCATAAATTCTGACATAGGTGGCTATAATGTGGGCCTACACGTCCTCATGTGATGCTGCTAAGAATGCGCTAAAAATGTTCAGTTTTGTACCCTGCATGACAATTACAATAGTTTGTCTAGTTGTGAATTACTGTTGTGTTTGTGTGTAGATCAAAACATCCTGTAACCAGAGTGACCACTGTGAAGATATATGTCAAAACTTCCTTTTTGTTTATTTGTTATAATTTTCCAGGTTGATGATCACGGTTTATTTGTTAAACCAAGAGTCCTGTGTCCGTTTATGTATCGGACATCGGCTTCTCCCCCAGAGGGTGCCATCGTACGTGTTCTGCCGATCTATTCAGCCGCAGAGCACGTAAGGGAACCAGTGCGAAGATGCCCGCGACATGTGACAGAGAAAGACCCGGATGAGCCGAAGGAATCCGAGCAGCACTTGATCCGATGTTCCAACAGTCTGGCTCGCTATGAGGAAGATCCCAGCTCCCATCGGCTCTCGGTTGTTCTTCCGCTTAAAAGGAGGCAAGGTAGCTGGATGGATTTGATCAGAGCCTACATTGTATCATTCATTCATTCATTTATTCATTCATTCATTCAGAGAATTTATATAGCGCCTCTTCAAGAAACTACTCAGAGGCGCTCGTATCATATCGTATCTAAAAATTTATAGAGCGCCTCTTGCAGCATGAACTATTGAGAGGCACTTTCAGTACAGAAGGCCCTGTGGGAAAACGAAGCATCTTTGGAGAGCGGGTGGAAGCGCACAGACGTGAGCTTAGCCCGTAGAAGAGAGGATAGCCATTCCATGACGTTTCATTACATAAAATGCTTCCTTTGGACTATGTTTGTCAATGTTATGCAATTGGTGGATGTAGAGATTTAAATCAGTTAGACTGTACTTAAATCAACCAATAGACCGTTTTGTGTTGTTTAATTGTCAAATAGGATGGCTTGATTTTTGTGCTCTCTGATGTGTCACAATCGAACATGGCTTCTCTAGTGGGACACAACTTTTGTAACAATGTCACTCGAGTGACCAATGACCATTGTTTGAAGCTTTGGACATAGAACATTATTGTGCCACAGAACTGATTTGATTAAACTAGACTGAATGCAGGAAGTTTCTACAGAGTTATTAATCAAGTCTGTTACTTTTTGCTGTTTTCCATTGCAGGCAGTTGCGAGTGGATAACGAACTCATTCCAGTTCATGTGTTTCAACTCATGTCCGGGTGGAATCAACCGCCGACCGGTCATGCTCATCTTCACCCTGGAGTACAACCGTGAGGTCATTGGACGCAGTTCCCTCGAGGTCCGGATCTGTGCGTGTCCCGGACGCGATATGAGCAACACACGATCCTCTGCCAGATCCATGAAGAGACTCTCTGTACGCACGGGAGCGAAACATGCACCTGCACCAGCACATGCTAAAGCGAAAGACATATACACGCTAGTGGTAGGGCTGTCTAAATCAGCATATAATAATTATTGTGTTAACGAGAGATTGTTTTTGTTATTATTTCTAATCTATCTAATCTAATCTAATAAAGCATTTGTAAAGCACATTTATCTGAGCATTTCTACATAATGCATTTTTAGTGTCTGAAAAATTTAGGCTTCTTATTGGCCATATATTTGTTGTACATAATAGTTTGATGGTGGTAGTAGCAGTGGTGGTGGTGATAGTAACAGTGGTGGTGATGGTAGACTGGTAGTAGATGTAGTAGGGGTTGTTCCCTCAGGTGTTTAACAGATTAGGGTAAAATTTTATACTATAATGGTGCTGCTGCTAATAATGATGATGATGATGATGAAAATGATAGTGATAATGATAAGGATAACAATGATGATGATGCAGATGATGATGATAATGATAAAAATAACAAAATAATGATAATGGATGCATTCATTGCTCCAGGTGTTGCTATGTACATCCAGCACTTCCCACAGTTACTAATTGTGGTGCTTACCAATACCTTTCATAATCTTGTAAAATTTATTGTTCCTTGGTTTTGTTTGGTCAAAGAATGAATATCATTGCTCGAAGTTGTTTTTGGGTTAGGTCAAAGGTCGTACTGCTTTTGAGTTGCTGAACCACATCAACTATTCTCTTGAAGTTCATTCAATCGTGAAGTCGCGCTTGTCTGGTGACCAAACAATGGGAAGGTCAGTGGATTCTAGCGCTAACATAAAATAAATAGATGATACTATAGTCTTAGATTTTGTCTTTTACATTGTTAAAATGTGTAGGTTGAATCTGTCTATTATCATGATGATGACGGTGGTGATGGTGGTGTGTTGGTGTGGTGGTGGCAGCGGGGGTGATGATGATGATGATGACAACAACGACGACGGTGATAGTCGCTAGACTCTGCTAGCTCTTGACAATTTCTAGTGTCCTAGAATGGCTTTTATATTCCTCTGATAATTTTCTTAAATGTTGAATGTTCTGAGATACCTCAGGGAAAATTAATGAAAGAATTATAATAATTATAATAATAAAATAATAATAATAATTATACAAGAGAGCTGTCTCTCACACTCACATTTAACAATGATTCAACTAGGTTTCGTGGCACTTTAGTGTAGCAAGACCTAGATAAGATGTAACACAAATGGCACTTTGATGTTCATTTTAGACAGGAGCATACTGTTTCCTTATTAATTGCAGCTTGTTGTAATGATGTTTATTGATGGAAATAATAAACATTGTATTATAAAAATGATAATATTAGTAGTAAAAATAATTATCTGCAACTTCCTTTTGTGACCACGATGCAGCACTAAGACTCGGATCAGATGTAGTTACTTTCATAGCATCTTTATTAATTCAGTCAAAGACCGGCCAATGTCTAAGGTGCCAATGATTTCTGTTTTGTAGGTCTGACATACAGCCTCTTGCTCCTGCTCAGCCATTTGCCTTTCCAACAGAATTCGCCCAGCAGAACACGTTTCCAAACCCATCAGCTCAGAACTCAAGACGTAACAACACCCATCACTAGATTCTATCACTGCTGTTCATTCAAAAACAGTCTCAGCGTTTCAGTTTGTAGTTGCCTACAATTAAGATATCTGACCAGTGTGAAGTGTTCATCTGAAAGCCAAACCGTCTGTTGCAGTAGCATTTACGACGTGTGATTTGAATCCTGAAAATTTAATGAAATTGGTAATTTGCTGCTTCCCCAGCAGCTGATTGGAAACAAAGGGCCATTGTTGTCAGTTTCTGATGTTTGAATCAGTACTTCAGCCAACGAGATTCAACAAATTCTCTAGACAAGTGTTGAGGATCATGATGACATAATTACACACATGGCATGCTCTCAACTTCTTTGTTTTCAATGCTATGAACAGAACTCTGCTCATGATGAGTGGCTTGAACAATGGATGCAGTTTCCTCATGATTTTTCTGTTGTAATTGTCTTGAATGTGTGTGTGTGTGTGTGTGTGTGGTGTGTGTGTGTGTGTGTGTGTGTGTGTGTGTGTGTGTGTGTGTGCTCTTTTAGATGTGTTAAGGCAGTAGTTTTGAATCTGTTTAGTATTGTATTTCCTAAACATCAGTTACATGGAACAGAGCTCTGTCATTCAGGATGTTGCAAAAGTGCATTTTGGGAACTATGCCAGAAGTTTATTAAAATATGCATCATTGAACATTTTAAAAATTTCTGGGCTTGCACGTTCTTCTACCTCAGGTCTGCCATGGCCACTCAATCCAGATGCTTTGCCTGCATTCGCACCTCTCTGTGGAATGATCTCCCACCATCTGTCCATTCCTCTGTTCTCTTGTAGCGTTTCATCACCTTTCTCTCACTTTAAATCTTGCTTTGTTCTCATGGTCTCTCAAAATTGGAGCACTTCTAACTAGGCTTCACTAGAAGCAGTGCTATAGAAGTGTCAGAACAATACATTATAATTATTGTAAATTCTGAGAATAATGGTGAGTTTATTGCAGCATTTGTGTTGCCTCAGTATTAATTGCCGTGATTAGTATTAGTGTATAGTTACTGCAATTACATGTGCAACAATAATAATGACTGTTATTATCAAATGGTGTTTGGCTAAATGAAAGCTTTTTTGTATTGATATTAGTATATATTAGAGGGTAGCACCATATAGTTTTAGTATCTGAAAGCATTTCAGACCTCAAGCATTATGTTTTTCTTCATGTTGTATTTTCATTGTGTGTGTAAAATGTAATGGAAATTCGTATTAGACATATGTTACTTCGCAGTGACAGATTTCTTTTCAGTGGAGGTCGCTGTTAAGAAAAACACAGAAGTTGATAATGAAATTTGAAATATGGGTGGAATGCGTTGCCATGTTTTTTTTTAGTTCTTACTTTTTAGCTTTTAGTTAACACTTTCTATTTAGATATGTATTGGTGCTATTTTGTCTGTTAAAGATGTGCAATGATTTCAAATAATGGTGCATTCATTTTAAAGATTTATGTTTTGGTAAAATTTAAGAGTCTAAAAAGTTTTATTTTGTACATAAAGTTCTAATATAAGAAAGTATTATCTCTCAGACGTTAACAATCTTATCCACACACTGCAACTAACAATCCGATCCATGAACTGCTTAGTGTCACTGTGTTTCATACTTCATAGCATGTAATTCAGTGGCACACTGCCAACAATCACACACCCACACACACATACACACACCATACTAGAGGTTAGAGAGAATAACTACTGAAAAAAACACAAAATATAGGTCACTGCTTTGTTTACATATTCAAGACTGGTGGTGAAAACATTTTAGCCGTTAATATTAGTTCAACTTACAAAGCATCAGTCTGTATTGTCAAGAAACTACTGAAAAAATAAATCCGTAATTTGAAATAAAAAACCGTTTCAACTTCTGTCCCTTGATTTAAACTGACTACAGACAACAACATCTCCCTGAAGGATGAGATGAAGACCCTGTTGTGATGTGTGTTCAGTCATTAAGCGTCTCTCGCAAACGATCACACACAAGAAGTGCGTCCGTCGTCCTCTGCTAAATCTCGTGACAACGTTCGGAAGATTGGTGAGAGAACTTCTTTGAGTTGTCTGTGTCTTTTGACTGTGGCTTCTTCCGCTGAATTCTACGTTCTTCAGTTGGTCACCACACGCACGACTTTCTCCTTCGTTGATGGCTCCAACTGCTGCCAGTACTCGAAATTATTCTCCAGATTCCTCATCAGATCCGGAACAGGACAGAATTCTACAATGCCATCAAAAAGAACAAACTTGCGCTCAATTTGCTCACAGCTCATTTGGCATTCGTTTTGGGGTGCAGTGGTGTAGGGCAGGGCTGTACTTGTAAATTTTGAGCTGAGTACATGCTGTCCAGAAGAAAAATGGACTTTTTTGGCTGCAAAATTTCTGATGACCTTTTTTTAGTCGTCCGCCCAAAAATTTCCCCACTTTTCCCATCTGAAAAATCTCATGACCTTTTTTTTAGTCTTTCACTCCGAATTTTCATGAAAATTACACCTAGATATCCTTTGCCTCTTTTATGCTTATACCCACATGCTCTTTCATTATTTGAGGTGAGTATATGCTGTATACCCGCATGTACCCTGCTTTTTGGCGGTGAGTATATGATGCCGTTTTTTCACGGAGGTAAATACCGGGTATACTCCGTATACCCGCATATACCCTTGATTACAGCCCTGGTGTAGGGGTATGTTCGGTCCACTAAACTACACTTACAGCAATGCCATCCGTAAGATTGTCATGTCGGCCACTGCAGTGTTGAAGACATTCTGAATTTTATGCAGGAAATTAACATCAAAAGCTGCTGCATGGCAAGAAGAACATGAGTCTTTGAAAGAGGCCCAATTAAAAGGGTACACCGTTGAAAATCTTATGTGTGGTCTTCTATGCACAATTTCACATAGCATAATTCGTATTAAGGAAACTTGGACTATGCTATCTTTTAATTAGTAATATACAGGCAGGTCTGCTGTCCTGAGAATGCTTTCAATGCTATTTTTGCCTTCCTATTCAGCTACTACAAAATTTTGTTTGGTGAAAAGTTGATATGCAAATACACATACAATTATATTATGCATACATACATACCCCGTATATTAATCTGGGAAATGGTGCAAATCCAGGGGTTTTAAATAAGCAATTCATTCCAGAAGATAAAGTACAGTCTTGAGCAATAGTCATTCAAGTCCCAGCCATTCATTTGTTAGGTTCTCAGTTGTAGAGCCGAACCAATGCTTACCATTCCAGGATTCCATCATATTAAGGATGAAGAGATTCATAAACGAAAGCTGAGTCTTTGGAATGTTGCACTTGCCACGGTCAAAGACTGGCATGACGACTGGCAGACCACGCTTCTTCTCTTCGTCCGTCTGTATAATTAAATTTTGAAATTAAATACGAAAATTTCGCAGCATTTTAATTCCTTTTATAGACAATTGATTTACATAATGATTCACATGTAGGCATACTAGTGGATCCTGGGATATAATAAATCCCTGTTCCAGATTTGCATTTCGTCGGACCATCATAATCCAATATAATCTAATCCAACCTAACAACTACCATACCACAGAGCTCTGTCATAATACACATGCTGCACAGAAAATAACACATAAATAACTATATTGCATCACAAGCATAAAACATATCGCAAGACAAAGAAAAATACATATCATAAAACAAGGCATTATGCACAGCACAATGTGTGTAATGTGGTGGTCAATTCAGCTAATTTGCAGGATCCACAATCCAATTGAGGCGTGGGTTTCGAGACAACAGAAAGGATTCTACTATATCACGTAATCTTACTGCACACTAGTTTGAATTAATAAACAAATATTCATTCATTCATTCCGAGAATTACATAGTGCCTCTTCAGGAGAACCTACTTAGAAGCGCTATCAGCCCAGCCACTGCTAAAAAGTAAGATTTAGGCTATGTATATTAAAAGCAGGCAAGTCTAATATCATTATTATATCATTCTGGGGCACGGTGGTGTAGTGGGCATGCTCATTGCCTTGCAGCCGGAGGGTTGCAGGTTCGAATCCACCTCAAACCCGCGTAGGGACCTTGGGCAAGTCCTTTACTCACAATTGCTCAGCACTATGGCGTGACACCCTGATTCAGTGTCCGCGCTGTAGTCGGGAGCGCTTCTGAGTAGCAATCTTGAAGGGGCGCTATATAACAAGTGCACATACATACATACATATTAAATTTAAAGAGAAACCAGAATAAAATTCATTGACAGTAATGTTGTTATGGTTACGGTTGATGATAAGATAAGAATGACAGTGATTGAAAAGATTCTGCATAATTCTCTTCCACCTGTCGGCAGTATTCCTCGGCAATTCTCTCCGCCCATACTTTGCACGCCTCAATCGGTCTCGTTGGATTCGAGACGTCGCTGCATTTGATGAGCATTCGTTTGACGATCGTTCGAAACTCAACGGGATAGACACGTGCACTTAAATTACCTGGCAACTGAACAGATATACAATCAATTAATCAATCAATCAATCATGCAATCATTCATTCAATCAATCATTCAATCAATCTTACCATAGAATGCAACAAAGTAACAAAATAATAAAAAATTAAAATACATTGATCATTTAAAAAAAGGCAGAGTACATGAAACTGACACTGAATAATTCTAGCCATCCTAGCTTCAAGAACCTTTCAAATGAGCGAAAAACATGAATAATCAACACATCTAATCCTCTTCACATTTCATATATCCTACAACTTTATCTATTTAAAGACATGTATGTATTATGCTCTGTACACTTGAATGTACACTCGAATGTACACAGCGATGGGTTCTAGAGATGAACTGATATATCTCTTTCATCACTGTCACCTAAACCATTCTACTGCTAACTAAGCCATTGACTAATTGCACCTATAGTTCTATAATCTATACACTATACTTATATTAACGCCGGTGAAAAAGCTGGTCTCCTTGACGTGGATTTTGTGGGTGCAGAGATTTACATTACATTACATCATACATCCAAGTGAATGCTTGCTGTACGCTAGGGCTGTTTTTAAGGCATTTTTAGAGCTGCACAATCCCTTCTTTCCTTTGCCATCCTCCATGGTAAATTATTTTCAATTGGAGGACAGTGATCTTTTTTTGCTAGTTTGAACTGTGCAGAAGTGCTTTTACAACTGCACATATCCGTTTGGAACTGCACATTTTGTGTACAAGTGCACGTTAAAAAAGCCCTGCTGTACGCTGAGCCAACCTACTGACTGATTGCTTGATGACTATTAATTGAAGCATGAACTGCAACGAACCACGTCAAGTGACGGCCGTCGCATCGTGTCGTTGAATCGACTCAAGTAGTCGAAATGCTTCGTCATGTCTGTCGCTAAGACCATGTCGATGACCTGCTGCCGGAGAACTCGATAGTCGTCCCTGTATGAAGCAGTTTGAAGTAAGCTTTTAACGCTTTACCGATCAAGGGCACAGCATTCCCATTTACTACACTTTGGTCCAGGGCTGTACTCAAGGGTATACGCGGGTATACGGCGTATACTCACCTCCGGGGAAAAATGACAGCATATTCTCACCTCAAAAAACGAGGGTATATACAGTTATACCCACCTCAGTAAGACCAAGTGGGTATGCGCAGGCAAAAATCGCGAATTACGAAGGCAAAAAATTATGAAAGTAGAGCGTTTTACACTGCTTTAAAGGTTTTCTTTGCCAAGTATCACGGAAAAACACTTCGATGACTAAAAAAAAGGTTGTCAGAAATTTTGGCAGATGGAAGTGGAAATTTTTCCATGAAATTTTTAAGGTCATCAGATTTTTCCGGCGGCAGCATGTACTCACCTCAAAAGTTCTGAGTACAGCCCTGCTTTCGTCAGTAAAGGGTTAAAAGCCCCAAGCCCTGGCCCACAATCCAAAGTCAAAATGACCGTTCATCTGAGAACATTCCCGATTTCTGATGGCCAGAAAATGGTCACTCTACTACTCTAGCCGCAAGCGCATGATTAGGTCTTCCTAGGGGCAATGGTACACTGAGAAAGGACAGGATGGATCGGCACCTAACAAGTTGCCATACGGTTTATATGAAGCTCTTGTTAACTTGTTATCATATGTTACTACATCATCATGTGATTTTAAATAAACAAATATTTTTATCAGTAATACTTTCGCAGGCATCCCTTACCCTAAGTAAATTGGAGGACAAAATCAAAGACTTGACCCCAAAATTTAGATGGGGACATGCCACGATTGGTCCAGGATCTCAACTTGATGCACAGCATGGTAGGCATTGGTAGGTACTACATATGGTTCAATTCGCAAGTCACATAGGAAAAACAGAATATCAAGCAGGCATAAAAAATGCGCAGGCAGTTACTCACTTATCCAGTTTGTGAAAGATGTTCGTTGTTTTATCCTTGAAGGTTAATCGAAACGCCAACGCGGTGTGGTGATTCTCCAGAACGGAACTGAACAATACAAGACACAAGTGAAATGATTAAAACTGAATAAAAAACTCAGAAAAATCACACACACACTTATTCAGCAAGTTTTTAAAGGAAGACTCTATTCAAATCCATGACCTCAATATCATGCTGTAAGCCGTTAAAGAACTGTTGGCGACTAAGAAAAAATTCAGTGACAGATGAGGTTGATTAGTGTCATCGTTTGCCTACACATCATTGTAGAGAATAGCGAGTTTATCCTGTGAGTTGATGAGGTATGAGTTTGTCTTCCCTGGATGGTCAAGGTCATGAATGGCAGCCGCTATCAACGTCGAAACAACATCCATGTCGTCAAAAATCTCCTACAAGAGAAAGATTGATAACAGTTTATAAAAGCAATAACAATGCCATATTATTATTATTATTATTATTATTATTATTATTATTATGGTAATAACAGTAAAAGTAGTAGTAACAGTAGTAATAATAATAATAATTTATAATAGTAATAATAATGGTAATAGTACTAGTAGTAGTAATAGTAGTAGCAAAGTAGCAGTAGTATTAGTAGCATTAGTAGCAGCAGCAGTAGTAGTTGCAGTAATAACAGTAATATGATGAAGATGATGATGATGATGATGATGATGATGATGATGATGATGATGATGATGATGATAATAAATAGTAATAATAATACCTCAAGTTTATCGCGCCTGCACATGGAAGCAGCAGCCTGTAGGACATCGGCAGCATGCGTTGAATTGTGGTAGGGATTGTATGCGTTGTAGTGGTTTTCGATGACGTCCAACCAGTTCTTGAAGGTTGCTGCATCTGTACCTAGGAATGTATAGACGTCAAACGTCGCGAAAATCTTCAGACCAATATACAACAGAGGCCTGAAAGACAAAGACCACAAACCATGAAAACTAAAACAATGAAAAAGTATATATATATATATATATATATATATATATATATATATATATATATATATATATATATATATATACAAGCAAACACACCAATGTCCAACCAATATCATAAATTATATGATCAATTCAGATCAAACTATGTAAAAGTTCCCCAAAGGCATAAAATAGACCATATAGTACATAGTGAGGCGCAGTGGTGTAGTGGGTATGTTCGTTGCCTTGCAGCCGGAGGATTGCAGGTTCGAATCCACCTCAAGCCGCTGTAGAGGAACCTTGAGCAAGTCTTTCACTTGCATTTGCTCGGGCGCTTCGGTGTGAAACTCCGATGCAGTGTCCGCGCTGTAGTCGAGTATGCCTCTGAATAGAGAGCCTGAAGGGCGCAATAGAAATGGAGAAATATAAATATATATATATTATAATACAGTACAGTACAACACGATGTACAATACAATACGAATGATGGAGCTCATGTGGAATGTGGCAAACCTTTTGTTGGTCAGCTCTTCAAGGCGGATGACGTTAAAATTCCACGAGAACACGCCATCAAGAAGTTTGCGAACCTCTACCGCAGAACTCTGCATGGAAGGAGGAAGTGGGGAAATGGGAACGTTCCCAGCATCCGAATGACGAGTTACTAAGAAGCAGAAGAAGCGAGTAAAAGTCTAACACAGTCTAACAACATCCACACGTTTTTAATAAAGCATAACGACATTCCTCTACATGTAAGGGTCACTTCTCTCCGATTTTTAAGAATCTCAAAACTGTCCTATTTAGCCGTGGTTGGGCCGGTAGAGCTTCTGAGGAGCCTACCTTGAAGAGGCGTTATATAAAATTTCCTGAATAATAATAATAATGATAATAATAATAATAATAATAATAATAATAATAGTAACAATAATAATGTAACCGACAAATGTAATAGGATGAGATCTGACCCACAGGACCCATATGACTCATTCTCAGTTCCTCCTTCAAGAATTATTCATGTAAGTTGACTGTCTATATTTCGTCTAAAGTCAGGGTTTAAAGTGGGTGGGAACGCGTGGAAACGGCGTTCCCACTGCTCTCGAAATTCTTTGCTTGCGTTCCCACTGCTCATCACGATGGAACGCCAAAACACATGCATTTCAATGCAATTCTTCATCAGCGTTCCCACTGCTCGCATTCAACGTTCCCACTGCTCACCCAAACCACTTTAACCACTGTATAAAGTGGTAGCAATGCATAAAGTAGCTTAATTTAATTCGATTTGAATGCATCATTTGATGTTCAGTGCCAACCAATATTGTATACCAAAATGCCAAAATCAGTGTTCTTTGGAAAGAACCAGTGAAGGTCACAGAGAGACCCAAAGACAAGCAGTGTGAACAAACCAAGACCTGAGCAACATCAGAACACAGGCAGAGAAGGCAAAAGTTCCAGAGTCCCTGACATTGCCAGCAAAAAAACGAAAACAATTTAGGAGAACTTGAGAAAAGAAGATTAGTCCGTTGCACTGAAAACACAAGGCTATAGGAAGAGTCTGAAAGAAGAAGAAGAAGAAGAAGAAGAAGAGGAGGAGGAGGAGGAGGAGGAGGAGGAGGGGGAGAGGGAGGGGGAGAGGGAGAGGGAGAGGAGGAGGAGAGGGAGAGTGAGAGGAAGAGGAAGAAGAGGAGGAGGAGGAGGAAGAGGAGGAGGAGGAGGAGGAGGAGGAGGAGGAAGAAGAAGAAGAAGAAGAAGAAGAAGAAAAAGAGGAAGAGGGAAGAAGAAGAAGAAGAAGAGCAGCCCCTGAGGCAAAAGCCCTGATGCAGCCATAGGGGTATGAAGTGTGGGCGACTTCATTTTCTTAGCCTCAGCTCATGAGGGTGGTCAATCCATCCTCCCGTCGTCATCTCATTTTCCCATCAACAGTGTACAGCCAGTGTACTCATCAGAGCTTAGTTGACTGGGTGAGGGGGCTGGTATAGCAGAAACCTTAAACGAAATTTCCTGCCTTGGTGAGGATTTGAACCTCTAACCTCTCGATGGAAAGTCCAGCTCGCTAACCATTACACCACCAATCACCCACTACCATGAAAGTGACAGAAGGCTGAGATGAACTGAAATTTCTGAATATATCTGAATACATCTTTTTCCTCATTCGGATAGGAATGATCATATCTGGCTGTGAATAAAATCCTCAACAGTATAAAAAGTTAATCATCCAGGCATGAAGAGGGAGCTTAAGAGAGAGAATTAATAATATTAATTCTCTCAACCATCTGACCATACAGCACACTTCACTAACCGTGCAAAAGATCGCCAATACCTCTGCATGAATCTTCATGCCTACACATATTATGTGTAGACATATACACATATTATGTGTAGGCATATACACATATTATGTGTAGGCATGAAGATACATGCAGAGGTATTGGCGATCTTTTGCACGGTTAGTGAAGTGTGCTGTATGGTCAGATGGTTGAGAGAATTAATATTATTAAGTATGGTCAGATGGTTGAGAGAATTAATATTATTAATTCTCTCTCTTAAGCTCCTTCCAAAAGGGTTGCTCAATGTTAGTGTTATCGAACTCACCCATTCGTGAAATGCTTTTCGACATAGGATAGTATGTACTCTACAGAACAAACAGAATTCTCATAAAAATATGACATCATCACCTGCAAGTCTTCATTATCAACATCATAATGATCGTCATCGTCAACATCATTATTATTAACATCAGAATCATAATCACCGTAATTACTGCTACCATAACCACAACTATGACCACGACCAATACCACTGCTGCCCAGTAGCAACACCATCTCTAGTGTCTACCACCATCACTACTTTGAAATGCTGTATAACACTTCTATACCAAAATAAAAGCTTCTTTCATTGCTGAATATTGAAGTATTGCAACATTGAAGAAAATAATGTTGCAGGAAATGGAAATTCTTAAGCATTGTAAAAGAGAAAACTTCCGTTTTCTTTACCTTCTGCAAAGAGGGTGGAGGGCCAATCCTCTCCTCATGCCCTAATCTTCCTACAGCCAGTGTACTTGTAAACTATAACTGAGTTGGCTAATGGGGAAAAATGTGAAAACAATTTATGCCCTGGGGGAAGATTTTAACTTCCAATTACAGTCCAGAACACTAACACTACCACCATAGGCGCAACCACCCTATGGCACCCACGGGACGCATCCCCCAACTTTTGAGTGGTACCATTAACGTTATTATTATGGCCCCCAACTTTTAGGACGTGCTCCATTTGGTCCCCCCCAACTTTTAGGACGTGATTGCACCTATGACTACCACCAGTACACCAGTGAACCACTCTCAACAGTAAGTTAATAATTATCGGCTAATTTTATCTTTACACCATACATTAAGTCATTCCCAAGCTTTTTCCGAGCAAGACACACCGTTGCTAAAAGTCATTCAGTCAATGGCACCAGCAGCTAATTTCATTTATTTTTTCGTTCAATAAGTTTTTCAACATATTCTCAATCACATTGTTTTGACTTTTCAACACTACTTTAAGTCTAAAAATAGTTGTAGTTCATTATCAACACTCTGCAGCTTTTGTAATTTTTTTCTCAGAAAAATTGCTTAACTATCCATTTTTATCCAACCGTGGAAAGCCTAGAACAGGCTCATGGCACTCTTGGATGCACAAGACCTGGTTTTGGAAACACTGTCAAGCAACATTCAATATAAAGACACAATCTTACCCTTCTACGGCCTCGCGTGTCCTCTTCAACATTTGTCTGTCAACAAAAAATATGGCTCAAATAAAATCATGCTGTAGAACTAAGGAGGTAATGATGATGATGATGACGATGATGATGATGATAATCATGATGGATGATTACACCAATGGTGATGAAGTAATGATTATGATGACAAATTTTTACACGAAAACAGAAATAATTTCTAATCTCAGTCATCTTCAGCAATGCTTTCCTAAGCTAAACTGAATTCTCTAAAAATGAATGAACAAATACTAATATCAACAACTGTATGACTGTCATTGATGACGATGACAATAGCAATAATAAACCCTTGGCCCGATGAAAAAACAAGGACTTGACCTTCATTTCTGGTTCAGAGCAGAATCTCAGCTATATGGGCAAGTAAAAAAGTTTCTGTTCTAAGTTCCAACACCTGGTGCCGATGATCCAGCATTTCAACACTGTGACTTTCTTAGACCTCAATGACATAGCGCCCATTCCAGACAAATCAATGCTTCCCAATGCTGATGAAGACCTTGGGGAATCCCTTTAACCTCGAGGTGACAAAAAAACAAAACAAGCGATGATCATAAGAATATAGCAATCATTGCAACCGGTATAGAAGTAGTCATCAGTCCATCCAGCAGTTCCGTTATCAGTTCGTCGTCTTCTTTGATGATCGTGGCAACTTTCGGCGCTCGATCGCCGCCTGTTCTGATCATATCGATCGCTCGATCGATGATCTGATACACGATTGGTGGACACTGGTAAGCCTTTACGCCAGACAGCGCAGTCGTCACCTACAGATGATCATCACACCTTTACATTCGACCGATTAATTTTGGTTTTAGAGCAATCTTTTATTCATTAAAATCCTCTTTTGACACCTGTGCAAGTATGCATGCATTAAATCAAAGCATAATATAGCATGGCTTAGGAATTTGCAATGACAATGCATTGCGGCATTGTGCCTCTTCAGTAATTGACCCGATGGCTTAGAATTTATAGGCTTGAAATCAAGAGAATTGCATGTTCTTATAACTATGTAGTCTATGTACACACCTTTTCCCAGGACTAGGACTGCTCTGACTTGTCTAAATTGGAATCTGCTGTGGCTGGTCCCTCCACTTGGAATGACCTTCGTCCAACACGAAAGGTTAAACTAAAGACTTGTTTTCCTCATCAGTCTCTCATTCTATGAAGGCATTTCTTTTTCACAAGAGCCTTCTTGCTGAGAGCGCCTCTGGATAGTCATTCTGGGAGGTGCTATATAAATTTATAGATACAAAAATATAACACAAGCATTTTAAAAAGTTCTTCATCGCTGGAAATAGGACTGGGAGCGCCTCCAAGTAAGTTAGGGCTGCCAACCGTCCCGGATTCGCCGGGACAGTCCCGGAATCGGCCCTGTGTGTCCCATGTCCCGGATTGATCTCAAATTGTCCCAGAATTTGTGGTAGAGATGCACTTGACAAAATGTAGTTATGCACATTTGACTCGGCAAGTTGTATGATGACCTTGCTTTCTGTTTATTAACCATGTTTATAACATCAACTGAACTCACATCATTCAACAGGTTCTGATTGGAGATTGAGTGAGGCGACTGAGTGGCCCCTAACGACATCAATCGATCTCGACGAGTTACACCTACAACAACAACAAAATGCACGACATGTAATGTAGTGATTCTGCATCATCTTAATAATCTACACTATAAGTCTGAAAGTTTGTCCTTCTGTCTGCATGTTTGTTTGCATGTGTGGTATCCCAAAAAAGCTCTGAAACGGAATGCTTTGGCATCACGAAACATTTAAAAAAAGTTCCCATGCAAATTTATTGGTCAATGCAGTTATTTGCAGCTCATAGTTTGCTGTAAATCGGCAGATATGAACATTTTAATTTTCGACGCGGTGGTTAACGCCTGCAAATTTAAGACGCTATTTCACCATTGCACAATAATTATCGAGTCACGCAGTCGCAATTTTTTCATGACGTCAATTCTTGACATCATATCTCACTGTGGCAGGGCGGGGCTAAATACATTTAAAGCAGAGTTGCAACATGATTGCAAATTAAGAAAAATAGTGAGTTCTCACTATTTTTCTTAATTTGCAATCAAATTTTCTAAAATAAAATAATTGTATCGGATCTGGGTACTTATAAAGTGCCTAATCGCAGTAAGAACTGTCCAGAACTGCTCTGAGCAGAAACCCCAGGGAAAGAGAAATGCTTTCAGGCAACGAGGGAGCCTAGATGAAGACACACGTATATTCAAGTGGATTTAGAATAATGTACTAACAAACTCAACCATAAGCACTAAGTAGTCACACTGTCAATTGTGCTAATGCGTGACAGCATTTTTGGGAATGAACTGAATTCAATGAAATAATGAAAATAATAATAATAATTAGAGTATGAAAGATGATTGCAAGTAAAGAAACAATTAATGACAATAATCCATATCTCTAAAGGAGAACATGTCAGGTGGGTGGTGTATGTATAGGCCTATGTTTGTCCACAGTTTCGCAGTGGGACGCAGAGGAGTGGGGTGCGAGAATGTGGTGGGATTGGGATGTTGTTGGGCGAGGCTGGGCGGGTCTGGGGTGGGAACGGGTTGGGGCGATGTAGGGTAGGAGGACCCAGTGCTGGCGAGCTGAGCGGGAGTGGATATAGGGGCGGGGTAGGGCAAACAATCGAAATTTACAGGTAAATGTGCACCCGAGACTGGCACCTCCACCCAATCCTCGCAGGTGCAGGTGGAGCAAAAAAACTTAAATTTCTCGGGCAATGCCAGGTACCCAAGCTAGTAATCTTTATATAACAGTAATATTTGTAATTAAAATAATATATTACTACAACTAATACTAAAAATAATATTAATAAAATTTTAGAACATACGATGGTTTCCTTGGAGACTTTTGTATTATAAAAGAAAAATAACAATAATAAAACTATAATAACAATAATAATAATAATAATAAAAGGAGTAGCCTTTCAATAACAATAGCATGACAATATTAAATAATAATAATAATGATATTAATAATAATAATAATAATAATAATAATAATAATAATAATAATAATAATAATAATAATAACGCTAATAATAATCAGTCTGCATTCAACAATTTAATGCCTGCAGGTGCACTTTCAAAAGCAGTCAGATCTTTCTGATTGATATGCCAATCCAGATCGCATAGTCTTTGGACATTGTCTTAATTGCAGGTGGAAACAGAGTTACCTCGAAAACTTTTGGAAAATAGTAATAACAATAATAATGATAATAATAATAATAATTGTCTATCTCTTTCAGAGACTTTTTATCTGCACGCAACGTTTTAATGCTGTTGCTTTTAGAGGTTCTTTTGCACCACTCACCGGGGACGAGAAAAATGCACTTTATGCTTGAACACTTTTCTGTTTTTAGTCTGGTTTTAAGCTCGATTGGTCTTTTAATAAATGATTGTGTTATAATAATAATAACAATAATAATAATAATAACAATAATAATAATAACAATCCCTATTGCAGTCGAAACTGGAGGAAGTTGGGATGGAGATTCTCTTCAATTTGTACAAGAACTAGGACGAAAGATCTCAGCAGCCAAAGGTGACCAGCGTGAGACCAGCCATCTGCTCCAGCGCCTATCAGTCGCCCTGCAAATCGGAAACTCTGTGTCGATTTTAGGAACAACTGACTCAAACAGTCAAGACACCTGGAAGTCTTGGTCTGAATGAATACGTTACCTAATGTTCAAAAGGAGCATAGACATTAGCCTGTAAATGACTTTGTCATTGTCTTTGGAAAAAAATAAATGTGTGTTATAATAATATAAAAAAAATAATAATAATAACAATAATAATAATAATAAACACATTTTAAACACATATTTCTTCGTTCCTCTAGACCTTGAGAACAAACTTTTTGCCAGATTTAGGCCGCATCCTAACATTGTCGTCTACAGGAGATCTGAGAGAGACACGCTTCTTGCTGCAACATCTCTCTAGACATGCTTTTTGCTGCAACATCTCTCTATAACTGTCCAGCGTTTTGACTCGAAGACCTTTTGAGGTAGTTTATCTGAGCCAGAATAGGGGAGACTTAATTAATTGGCACTTTCATCACCATTTAGAACAATAGCTACTGTTTCTCTTGTATTGCTAATTGTACTTCCTGTAACTGGTGTTGGTTGGTAATAATAAAAATAATAATAATAATAATAATAATAATAAAACGATCATTTTCACTAGTCTGCGAATGAGTTTGCCAGTTTTTGGATAAATAAATGTGATAATAATAATAATAATTACAATAATAATAATAATAATAATAATAATGCAGTTGCATTCTGTGATTCATTTCCTGCATTGGATTTCAGCGATCACTAAGTGCAGTTCCAGATGTTTTTATTTTATTAAGTAGTATGTACGTCCTTGAGAGATAATTATAATATGTACCTTGCGGGAAAAAATTAAAAATCAAAAAATAAATAAAAATAATAATAATAATAATATGTAGAGATTAAAGTGCCATGGGTAAGAGAATGTTTGAAAACTTCAGTGGGAGATGATGCTTGGTAGTTTCAGAATGACTGCTGATCTTCGGATAGTTCTAAGAAACTGAGGAATCACCTTTACTTTGGTGAAAAATAACAATAATAATAATAAAAATAATAAAAATAATAGGTACTTAGTACCTGGTAGCTACAGTGCTACATCTTCTAATGTCTTACAATTACAATTCAGCACATCAATGCCGTTGCCTTCCACATTACATTCACTCAGAGCCATTCCACATGTGGTTTTATTCTAACTGCCGTGAAAATAAGTGATAAATGTAATAGATGAAAATAAGTAATAAATACAACAATAGCATGAAATAGACAGACTAAGAGATAGACAAACTAAAAGATAGACCAAAAGATAGACAGACGAAGAGGTAGACAGAACAAAAGATAGACTAAAAGATAGACAAACTTAAAGGTAGACCAAAAGATAGACAGATTAAAAGATAGACAGACTAAGAGAAAGGCAGAGTATAAGAGATAGAAGACTAAAAGACAGACAGACTAAGAGATAGACAGACTAAAAGATAGACAGACTAAGAGGTAAACTAAAAGATAGACAGACTAAAAGATAGACAGACTAAGAGATAGACAGCCAGACCAAGACGCATACGACTTAGTGTGGTTGAAGGTCCTTCTTGTTTTAAGGATTCAAAAGAAAGAAGGAGACAGACACAGAAGCAAAGAGACAGGAAAGAAACACAGACCCAAAGAGAGGTAGAAATAATGAGTCACTCACAAATGAATCTATAGTGAAGTTAATTATAGTTGCACTTCAATATTTGGGAGCAGGCTATCACGCAACCTGCAACATGACCTTCTTGACCAGGCATCGCTCTGTCTATTTTGCATGCAATTGAAACACCATTCCATTCAACCCTTGTCCCGTGTTTCCACGGTCAAAGCTCCTATCAGGAGTATCTTACGGTGGTACAGGCGCTATATAAATGTGCACTTACCATTACGCTTACGTACTGTGGGCTTCTGAAGAGAGAGTGGCCATATGCCAGCCGCTCTGGTTGCTGCCTTCGTCACTCATCCCCTTCGGTTCCATCGGTCTTGAGTCAAAGATTTTCCGGATTCCAACGAACTGCAGAACCTTCCTACATCACAACATAATGTCTCGAGACAAATCTAAATCACATATCCACATATACAGGTTTCCCATTCATTTATAGACTTTTTAAAATTCCCCGCCTTGTTAGATAGCTCTAAAAAATCCAGATATTTTTTCCCAGCGTTTCCTCTCACTTTCACTAAATCATTCAGAAAAGCTCAATTCAATCAAATCAATATGCTTGCCAACACGACCTCAATTGCTCTTCAAAATACTCAAATGTGATTCACATCTGTGAGAAACTTGAACAAACTCTGTCAATGTTACATTATAATGGAAAACCCAAAAACTTTTGGCATTGTGCAGCAACTTTCCTCTGACAAACAATAAAATTCTCTGACTTTCCAGACACATCTGAAATTCCATGACAATTTTTGACATTTTCCAGGTTTCCCAGAAGACTTGGAATGCTGATTTATATTGCACCTCTTCGTCTTGACCAGACAATGCCAGACAACGATCAAATAGAATGGTCTCGGCTGCTGGCAAAACACAGGCACGACAAAGGGCAAGCAGCTCATGGGGATCATTGCATGGCGTCTTTCCCTTCAACTACGAGCCATGGTAAAGCTACCACTGCATTTCTGGAACTATGGGACACATTACCAGTACGCTACTAGCTCATCCTGAATGCACAGCACAGATTTATATACGACCATGTTCGTAAAATTCGCCTTACCAGGATCTCCTTAGCGCTTTCAAGAACTTCTCAAATGTAGGAAAGGTTGAAAATAGATTCAAAAGATGCAGTTTAAGTTTACATGTAAATGTTTTCTGTGCAACAGATGACACAGTCTTGAATTTATAAAAACGATCTTGTCTTGCAAGCGTAAGATTTTGGCTAGAAAAAGTTCATTCCATATAAGTGTGCAAAGTTCTAGGAAGAATAAAAGCCAGCATTCAACGGATGATCATGCATGAGAGGGAAAGTCCCAAATTCATAACAAGGATCTTGTGTGATACTGCTGCTGGAAACAGTTCATTTCTAAGTGCATACAGTTCTAGGAAGAAACGAAGACACGCAGTCAACAGATGCTCATCCATGATTTTTAAATGGTGCGACACAAAAACACTGATACATAGTTGTGGACACATACATGCACATCTTACCCAGCTTCCACGAGCGGAATAATGTGGTAGGTGCTCGCAACGTGCTCTCCGGACTTCTTCTGTATGTAGCTGAGTCCTTCCCATGACTGAAACCAAAAACAAACGCAAAGCACTGACTTCAGAGAAGCTAAAGACGAAGCTCGAGAAAAATCTGCAGGAACCTTAAAGCGCCCATCATTACTGATTTCAGAATGAGACAGCCCAACTTCTTCTTCAGCCAGGCTGGCAATCTTTGCACTCTGCTAATTGCAAAGGGCAGGTTCATATATTTACACTTCAACAGCACGTGCATGTCATTCATTCGGAATTTTTTTATACGGCGCCCCTTCAAGGCACAGTTAGCGGATATTTAACATTTTATTTCTGTTAGACTCAACAATTCTTAAATTCACTGCACCTGCAGGCAGCATATATTATCAGGCAGCGACTGATTAACTGCCTTAGTAGGCACTTTGGCGATTCGTATTCCACGGACAGTTTCCCATTCGAGAAATAACTGGGATCAATGCTGCTTCATTTTAGATACCTGCCAACACTGTATCAACAAAACCAATCAGCTACTTCCCCGTCAGCCCATATAAAACCCATATTGCAGTATGGGACCCATATATAAAGACCACATGAGGGTCTCAAAGAACATGCTGGTATGGTGAAAAATGATCAGATGTTCTTGTTCTAGGTTGATACAAAACCATTTCCACAAAATTATTATGCAAGTCAATTCCTCATAGGCATGGACTGGCTGGAGGATAGTCAGTTTGTACAGCCTTCGAGCAACATGTATCAGGCAGCCACTTCACCTTACTGCGTCTGTGAGCGATGCATCAAGTTAAGGAACCCATACACAAAACAGGTCACTGAAAACCGGAATAAACGCAAAGAAAAGCGAAAAAATTATTTGGGGCAAGAAGTTGCTATGAAGGTTGAAAAGATGCGGATAACAACATTGGAAAGGAGATGTCATCACAGCTCTTAAGAAAGTCACTTGGAAAGGAAGAACTAAAATGTGAACAGCTCTCTGAATTAGCTCCAAATAGGGCAACTTGTGGATACAGGTATAGATTATTTAAGAAGCAGAATGGAACATCAGGGCACAAATTCTTCTGTGGTAAAGTTATAGACTTGTGGATTGGTTTGGATGATAGTATTTTCTCATTGGACACTATAACAGCTCTTAAGAAGCTATGTCAATTGGGCCATTAAGCATTCCAGGTGAATGTGTAGTGGTTCTAACACAGCCTAAACATCTTCTGAATCACTTAAAACCCTTGTTGCGCTATGCTATGCTGTTTTGTGCTATTTTATGTGCTATGCTATGTCATGCTATGTTATATCAAGTGACCACCAACGCTACACGCACATTAGAATGGTCCAGTTGCTGTTTGATCTTCATTGAATGATCCGCTGGATTTCGATCAGACACCATCAGTTCATACCACTGCTTTCCTTTCACCTCCTCAAGCGTGTACCCAAACTGTCGCTCAAACGACTTGTTGACACACTGAAATGTAAGCCAAACTCACATGCCAAACTCTCATCTACAGCAACATTTCTCTCATGCGACACAATAAATTAGAATCAAATTCAGCTTAGAAAACTGGTGGCTCATGCACTACAACAACAACAATAATAATATTGATAATAATAGACAAATGGGGAATTTTTCTACATTAGTTCATGTGAATGCCCCTAATGGATACTGTATACCTTTTGGCAGTGTCTAAAGTGTGGGAAAATAAGTGCCTGGACGCCCCTTACGGTACCTCTCCAAAAGAAGTGCCTGGACGCCTCTTACCTTTCCAGTCTGTGCTTGCCAATAAGTGGCTGGACGGCGTTCAGGTTTTAAAACAAGTGCATGGACCCCGGCCATGACCGTCCAGGCACACTCTAAGTCCTGCCTTTGGGGCAAAAATAACTATAAGCAACTTGGTAGATTAAGGCCACAAATCTCGGTAGTTTGATAGTGAGCAGAGCCAGGGCCGGATTAACCAGTAGCTTATGTTCAACATGCTATAACATAACGCCCCCATTTACACCACCCACCGCAGTTGAAATGATGCATGATGAAACAGAATTTATTACACCAAACAATTATTTGTTCATGAGAAAAGGCCAATAGTTCCAGTTTAAGTAATGAATTGCATTAAGTAAATTACAAACTTCAAATGCCAGGAACGTAACCAACTGCTGTATTTCCATCTGAAAAAGAGCTGCCAAATTATCCAAAACCACCTGCTTGTCACAAAACTGACGACTTGAATGGTCACAACTCAGTATTTGCTCAAAAAAAGACCAGAAACTCGCAGACCAGCTCTCACCAGCGCTATATCAAATCAAGTCCCCAGGAGCCAGGCTGTAAACAAGTTCATATACCAAGAGGAAATTCAAGACACGACAAGGCACATTGATCTCAACTTGATGTTGTAACACAGTAAAGGGCCTGTCCATATCTTACAGACGCACGGAGGGGAAGGGGTCACCGGATTTAGGCGATTTGCGAACGGGTGTGCATGGGGGAGGGGGAGTCTCGATAAAATGTACGTATGCAAAATAAATGTTAATAATGATGTTCACATTAGCCTATTTATAACTCTGTAGTATCCTAGTCACCCAATCGCATATGATCACATTATCACTAAATTCTGTTCCGACCTAAACAGCTAAATGATATAACAGTTAAAAAATTTCAGCTAGCAAATTATGTTTAACATAAATAAATGGCAGCCTATGGTAAAATAAATTTTTTTATAGATGACATTAGCTAAATAACTTATGTAGGGGAAAGCTTATTTGTACAATGTACATACGCACGGAGGGGGTTCCATGTTCATGAAATGTACGAGTTGCAAAAGGGGAGAAGGGGGTCGAAAACCGCTACATATGAATGAATTGTTTTGCATACATAATACATATATGAACCCTAACATGAATTTCCGCAGGCAAAAAATCAGAACATGCTTCAAAGACACAAATAATGATTTAAAAAATACCTGAATCTCATGATTGGCATTTGATATTTCGATGACTTCATGGACGTTTTCAACAGCTAAATAGAGACTTTTGAGCAGGTGCAGTCGATTCATCGAATCAACATCTTTCTCAAAGCGAATCAGTGCATCTAGGC
>OX457038.1:66912484-66994984 GCA_949752735.1 Lumbricus terrestris
GTACAGTCTAGATATATAATTATAATAATCAATAATAGTGGCTTGTCTTATATGAACGTCATATGCAGCAAATGCTAAGAAAGCAATGGCAACTCACAGAGAATTTTTTCTTGTACTCAGCTAGAATCTTGTCTAGCTTATCCTGATTGAAGTACGTGCTCGTCTGAAATTGAGCACATCAAAGAAAACAATGTAGGGCCGTGTAGGCAGTTACACAAACATGAAAATCACATGCACACACACACACACACACGCACACACACATACCATAATCATTTTCTAATCGGTTAGTTAATCGATTGGACAAGCAGCTAATTCTAATTCTATTGATTAGCTATAAGATCCAGCTAATTCTAATTCTATTGATTAGCTACAAGATCCAGTTAATTCTAATTCTATTGATCAGTTACAAGATTCAATTAATTCTAAATTTTAATCAATTAGCAACTACTATGATAGCGATGTTACTGAAAACATCACATTATCTCGGAACAGAATGATTAGATTTAGATATATGACTGTTGATGAGGTATTAATGGATAGGAAAAGACATGAGTTGCTGCTGCGCTGCGCAGTGTCCCCGTAAGGCAAAAAATTACCTATAAAGCAAATTTCTGACCAAGGGATAGGAGTGACGCTGTTTAAATCCTCGGATAAGGCCTACCAACACCAGCATTGTACGAAGCTCTGGGCTTGGCCTATTAACCTTCATTTGATTCAATACTCCATCCAGTCATCGAACATAATGAGATGGTAAAATTTAACGATAACGCCCATTTATAGACTTTGCAGCCTCCAAGAGAGACACGCTAGCGGAAAATTTAACAACCCATCTCGACATGGGCCTCCTGCTACGAGTGTAGGACATTTCCCCCCGGACAAACCCCCCCGACAAAATCCCGGACAAAACCCCCTGGACAATTCCCCTGACTTAGCCTAGGACAATAACACCCCGGAAATACCCCCTTTGCTGCGCATAGCCTATTTCTGTAGATATCATTTGCTCAAACTTGATCTAATTATCCAGTTCGCGGTGCTGTGTCAACTTAGTTAGTGTCATACGAGTAAACACGTGTCGCTGTCATTCAGGCGTGAACCTATAGCTTGATTAGTGTCGTTCAGTGACTCCAATATGAAGCTAATACATGTTACCGTGTAATTTAGGACAGCATGAATTCTTGACATCAATCCAGCTTCCATTTAAGCAAAAATTCGTTTAATCCAACTTCTATTTTAAAAATAATTATTTTTATCCATCCCGCTCCAATTTGAGCAAGAATATTTTCATCAATCCTGCTCCAATTTAAGCAAGAACATTTTCATCAATCCAGCTCCAATTTAAGCAAGAATATTTTCGTAAATCCAGCTTCTACTTAAGTAAAAATTATTTTGTATCAATCCGGCTTCTATTTAGCGAAAAATCTTTTCATCAATCCAACTTGCGTATTTAGGAGCTCCGTTTTATGCACGCAATATGTTCTACCAGGGTTTTTTGTCCTACCCTGGGGGGGGAATTGTCCGGGGGTTTTTGTCCGGGGAGGGGTCTTGACTGGGGAGAGGTTGCCCACAGGGGGAAATTCCGCGGTCCCTGCTACAATCTCAAGTTAAAACTCAACACTCAAGGTCTAGGGTGACGTTAATCACACGCCGACCGGGCAGCCCGGCAGTGTGTGCTCCCAGCCCTGACATGAAGCTCGTTGATTGACTATGTGTTTGTGCTGGGAATCACAATCACTTGAGACCTTCATGGCCACCTTGCATATCATATCAGTGACTCCTGTGTGTGCACATGTGTTGTCTCTTTTCATGCACTGACGATTCTGCATTCTCATGGTCTTTCTGACCGCGCAAAATGGAGTCATCAGGCTATTATCCCTATTAATGTTATTATCATCGTAACTATGATTATTATTATTATTATTATTATTATTATTATTATTATTATTATTAAATTATCCTTTATCTCTCACACAGCTCCAAAGCTGCGGCCTGGTGACTGAATCGTCTGAGGAACGATCATTGAGGGCAGTAATTGACCATGAGTCCTAGGAAGTTTGTTCCCTCAATTGTTCAGTGACAACATTACTTGCTTCCATGGTGGCATGATTTAAAACGACCAACCAAAGGCGAAACCAACAATATCCACTCTAGGATAAATACAGTCAATAAAACAATACATAGACCTAAGACCATTCTAACTGATTGCAGTCTGTCATTCAGAGTTAATGGTAAATGGTCCTGCACTTTGAAATCATCTCTCTCAATTGACATTTTCTCCGCTATCAACTGGTACCTGAAGCACATATTTCCGCTGTCTCAAACTACTTTCTTTTCTTTGGGTCTATCATGCTGGGAGCACCTCTGATTGGTGTTCAATGTGAGAGGCGCCATATAAATTTATGGATACAATACAATACAATTAATCTATAGACCTATCTGATACGATCCAATACAATCAGAACAAATTTGCATTACCTCAATCTGGTTATCAAGTTCAGCATCTGACTCATCTTTATCCAACTGCTCAGCAGGAGCTGTACTCCAATTTCGAGTCATCAGCCTCACTTTGAAATTCCGTATCGAAGTCCAGCATGTATTAAGAATCGAAATAAAGCGAGTTCTTAGTCCTGGAGTTCTTAGTCCTGTCGTGTTGTCATCGGGTACAATGAGCTGGTGATCAGCTGCAGTCCCAGCTGGTTGTAATATGTCCCCTGCAGTTTTATCATCTGAAGTCACTAATATTAAGGGTGTGTCCTGTTTCTGTGATAAAGGAGGAGCCTTTGATGGCAATTCATCAGCGACTTTGGGATCAGCAACCTTAGAGATATCGCCCTCTGGAGATTTTATGGTGACCTGTTTATGTGCTGCAGGAGCCTTTGTTGGCATTACTCCCGCGGTTTTGGAATCAGAAACCTTAGAGCTGTTGCTCTGCATAGTATTTAAGGTGACCTGCTTTTGTGATAAATCCTGAGGAACCTTAGATTGTATTACTTCAGCGGCATTGGAATCAGAAGCCTTAGCGCTGTTGCTCTGCGTAATATTTAAGGCAACCTGTTCTGGTGATAAATCCTGAGGAACCTTTGATTGTATTACTTCGGCGGCTTTGGAATCAGAAGCCTTAGAGTTGTTGTTCTGTGTAGTATTTAAGGCAACCTGTTCTTGTGATAAATCCTGAGGAGCCTTTGATTGTATTACTTCAGCGGCATTGGAATCAGAAGCCTTAGAGCTGTTGCTCTGCGTAGTATTTAAGGGGACCTGTTCTTGTGATAAATCCTCAGGAATCTCTGATTTGTTGCTCTGCACAGTATTTAAAGCGACCTGTTCTTGTGATAAAGGAGAAACCTTTGACGGTAATATTTCGTGAGTTTTGAAATCGGTGGCTTCAGATATACTGCCATTTGCAGTGATGAGTCTTGAATCATCGACAGCAATTATACAACTGTCCGGGCACTTAGTTGCAAGTGAGCAGTCCATGTCGTCTGGTATTTCAACGATGTCAGATTGCATATCTTCGATTTCCATTTTTGAGCGAATACTTAGCAAGTTGCACATAAATGATGAAAGCCATGCAACAGCTCTGAGAGAAAAGTAGAAAACCGACACAAGTTCACCTCTGCGTAAAATCCATGCCGTATAACCTGCAAATAGTTAAATTAAAACTGAACAAGCGTTTTCATAATTTTACAAACAAAATGAGGTAAAGAACACTGATTTCTACTGTGCATTCTGGATGGGACTCAACAGCATGGGCTCAGCATTGCAATGACAATCCAATTATCTCATTATTGTATGCTTAGTATGAAGTTTCCAGATACACATGTACGTAAATGAGCATACACATTATCTACACACATACATAAATGACTGCTATGATAGTTAATAACAATTATGTTCCTCTTATTTTGGCATTTGTGATTGCAAAATGTTTTTACCTGATTGGTATGGCTTATGCTTATGCGCCTGTTTCAATGCCAACAGCTTATGCGCCTGTTTATGGCTGCCGCTATTTCTCATGAATCTCTACACATGCTCAATGTTGTTTTTCGTCACTTGTGTTTTTAGTTGCTTTACTGGTGTCAATCTCTTTGAATAAACAAGTTTTGATTTGATTTTAAGAACATTCCTATCGGCCTAAGATGTTTAAAATACAGCTCACCTTAAAAGTAGCCTATGCCCGCAACTTTAGAGTACGGCAAACTAATACGAGCATCGACGGATTTGGTGGACGTACAATCTTAACAAAACGTAAAGAATCGAGTTCACAACGCACTTTGAATCGCAGTCTTACTACACACTTATTCAATGCTAACCTACAATACGTTCGGCAAATAAACAATACAGCCTATCGTTTAGTATTCACTTTAAAAGCCGAGTCATCGAATAAAATCAATTAGACGTCGTGGCTTAAAATTCACATTCCCACTAAGCCTACTTAATTTTAACTGTCTTCAAATCTTCGAACGAAAGCATCGCTGGCGAGAAATTCATAATAATTTATATTATAAAATTATAATTTATCACTTATTCTCGCTTTTTCTGCTCATGACGTCATAATTTTACGAAACTCTCGTCAGATGACGCTAATCAAATTGCGAACTCTTCAAAAGTAAACTCGGTTAATAATTCAGTCTGAAAATTATGTAGCGCTTCTATAAGAAACTACCCAGACATATTATTATATAGAGGATATCTATTCATTCCTTATGCACACTTTTGATGGCGCTGCAAAAGTTCCTGGTTTACGGTCACGACTACGAAATCTAAGAGTTCTTATCCAATATTTAGAAAATATGATTTTTAAAAGATTAGGTTTAAATCTGGGACTAATATCGATATTAATATCGATATTGATATTAATATCGATATTAGTCCCAGTCTAAATGAAAAATAAAATTGTGACTGGGATTGTTCTTATTAAAAAAGGTTTGTCTGTCGTTTCACTGTATAAAAATCTTGCTATGATATAGGCTAGGCATAAAATTTCCATCATCTTTGGTTGGGGGCTTAGAATTATTATGCGGCAAATTCGAAAATTTGAACATTTTGGCACTTCCCCAGGTAATAAACCTCAGAGTAGGTCTACATATGCTTCTTGTTTCTGATGACCACCTGTGAGAGTTTCGTCTCAGCCTCGCAATTGTTATTGAGTCCAGCTAATTAAGCCTATTTAGCTTGTGCTAAAGAAACATTAATGTCATTTTTTCGAGATGACGATAAAGGGTAGGGTAGGCTATGCAATATTACAGGTCCACAGTCGTTATAATAGGACAGAAGTGATGTACGTGCTGGCGTTTGAGGGTTTTCGTGACAGCACAGAGTTTTGCTTTAGGCCTTGCCTGTAAGTCTAGGATCAACAAATAGATGATGAGTTTGGTTCCACTCGTCAAAGATCTCAAGATTATAATATTTGGGTTTCTAGCCATAATTATACTGTCCCACTGCTCATCAAATAAATTGCACGGTCTTGGCATATAGAAAATTATACCTGCTGCTGAGAGATGGCTTGTAAATAATTTTTTACTAGCCTTGTATTGTCTTGACAAACGCACTATATAGACAGTACGGCTAGAAAAACAATTGAATTGGATTGGAACATTATCAACTATAATGGGCCATTGTACTAGCATCACTGGCATCCGTCGCTCTTCAAGACAAATCGACAAATCCATTGAGAGTTCACATATTCAAACCAACAAGACAAAAATAAAATGTATCCTCAGCAGGGTGATCACATTGCACAACAACAGCTCAAGTCATGAAAAGGAAACATAGGTGTGAAGTTGTGAACAGAGTGACAGGTGTATTCTCGAGTTTTGGACCAACAAAAGAGAGAAGAGCGCCCTATCTGAAACTCAAAGGACAGACAATAGAGGATGAAACTGATGTCAGAAAACCACTTAAATAATTCCAATTTGCATTTCACACTTTTGGGCTATCTATATAATTATTATGTATTCAAAAATACTTATTTTTTACCCCACCCATCCCCTCCATATTTTGTTGACCTCCAATGCGTGTGTACAAGTAAGCTTCTGTAACCCCTACCACGGCCACTTAGCTAGTCTTCTATGAAACAAGTATTTCACCATAGGCTACAATTTATTAATGTTAAACATGACATTTGCATGCTCAAATTTGTTAACTGCTATGATTTACTGTTGAGATCTGAACAGAATATAATCTTAATGTAGCCAAATGCCATCGGTAGACTATAGGATAATACAGCGTCGTAAATAGTCTAATATCAAATGTGGGCACATAATCAGATATATATTTTGCGTACTACATAGTGACAAGACCCAAACCCCCCGTACGCAAATCGCCAAAATTCCGTGCCCACTCCATGCCTACGTAATATATTGACTTCAAGAACCAAGATGTGCAGCACAAATCGCAAATGTTAGCAATATATCAATCCATTTTTGTTGTTGAAAGCAAAATGAAGACTCTGATACATTTCTGTTAGACTGTATAATGGCTTCTGGAATTTAGCAACTTTCTTCTTTAACTGAGCCACACGACGTTAATTCATTCGCACTTCAATCCATTTGTTCATCTTGATCCGATTGTAAAATGTCGAGATAGAAAGTTTCTGCGTCGGCGCCTTCACTGGTGATCGCAGCGTGCAAACTCTCGTTTGTTAGTGGAGTCCAACGATGACCCAAACTCTCGGACATCTAAACACAAACACAAACAAACTCAGTATAATCAGCGACTGTTATCACTGATGGGAAATTAACCGCTGGCAATTCGGTTATTGGCCTAGATAACATCCGGGACTTTTGCAGCCGATATTTCCACTTAGAATTGCAGGGCTGAAAGTGTGGCTGGACGGTCATGGACGGCGTCCATGCTTACCTTATCTTAGACCTTAGTCCTTCCCGTACAGGACTGCACATCGGGCAATGCAGCTTCGCCATTCTCCTCTGTACATCACCACCTCTACATTGAGTGTCCTCGCACGTCATCTCTATACACTGCAGATCTTCTCGTATGGTCGCCTTCCAATTCTTTCTTGGTCCTCCTCTCCCATGCTTCCCTCCGGAATCCATATCACTGCCTGGTTGGAGCTCCTATCCTTGCCCATCTGTAGCACGCATCCCATCCAATTTACTTGCTTTCTCCAGTTTAGCATCCATGCATTGATTTAAAAAGTGACAGGTCGGTGTGCAGATTTGAAAATAAGGCGTTCATGCACTTATTTTCAAATCTGAACGTCGTCTTACCACTAATTTCGCCAGCACATACTGGAAAGTTGAGGAGCTTCCATGCACTTCTTTTTCCCCAAGTAAA
Organism: Lumbricus terrestris; assembly: GCA_949752735.1. NCBI lineage: Eukaryota > Metazoa > Annelida > Clitellata > Crassiclitellata > Lumbricidae > Lumbricus > Lumbricus terrestris. The sequence continues at coordinate 66,919,778 of OX457038.1, forward strand.
CGGTGGAGAACTGCAATTATAGTTCTCCAGTTATGAACTTCTAAAAGGCTGAATCCATGTTAAAATTACTAGATTGATTAATATATATAAATATATATTGACATGTTTAAACGAAGACCTCGCTGTAGAAATCTTCTGGTGACATTTCTTGATCAGACGAAAGCAAACAGCACTCAGGTATGACGACCTTCTTCAACCGGTTTCCTCTCAGACGTGCGATAGCGACGACGTTGTTGACATTTATCTCGTATCCTTCAACAGACAAACAAACATAAACATGATACAGACGAACGAATCACAAGCAACTAAGCATAAATAGTATTTAAATAATAATCTTCGTTTAATTTCACACAGACACGATGTAGAATAAATAAAAACTTTTGCTCGTACTTCCGCTATGCAGAACCGTGCTTTCTCGGTGGTAGGACCTTCTACCTGGAATGGTCTTCCTCTGACCCTCTGCTCTCTTTGCAAAAATCGTTCTCAGGCTTTCCAATCTCATCTTAAGACAGTTTTATTTGGCCGCACTGAGGTTGGGAGCACCTCTAAGTAGCCCCTTTGAAGAGGCGCGCTATATAAATGCATGTAATGAATGAATGAATTCATAGTATGAACCTATGATCACAAGTTATTACAGGTGTCTGCGGCCAACACGGCGACCATCACGTCCTAACACTCATTTCACCAATGCCATATACCGATTGGAAGGTTGAGTGGACCTTTGGGAGGGTAGCGGGGAGCGTTTCCACGTTTTTCTGCTTTTCGTGCCAGAGTGTTAACCATTACCCTAAACTCGCTCCCGGAAGTCAAGTCTCTTGTAGAATAACATCAAGGATATTTTCATTTCATTCAAATGCTAAGTCTCTGAACCGAGCAACAAACCCAGTGGCGTAGGCAAGGGGGGGGTTTCGGGGGTTAAAACCCCCCCCATTGGCTCCGGAAAAAGGTTTTTTTAAGGTTATTTTTCCATTTAAGTAAGAAAAAATAGCAAAAAAACAGGGTTTCCGGCCATAAAACCCCCCATGAAAAATTCCTGGCTACGCCACTGAACAAACCAATATTGCAAAAAGGAACATGTCATGTCAGAACAAGACAGATGAAAAATTAGCTCAAATAAGATCATAAAATATGTCAACTTATCTCTATACAGCACACAGATTCAACAGATGTGTTAGGCTAAATACTTAGGACACTGAACTCGGAAATCTTCCGATATCACTAGCAGCGTACTAGTTCCCTGCTGTAACACACAAGGAGCTAGCCACCAAAATGGAAAAGATTTCAAATTAGCAAAGGTACTAACTATCTGGGAAACAGCCAACTAATGAGGCATTTTCAGACAACTTAAAAGCATATGCAATTACTAATACTAATAATTGTATCCAAAGCACATCTTTAATGACTGATTCAGAGTAGTTAAGAGGTGTGCAATTGAGCAATGAATGTAAACACCATCAGTGGTGAAAGTACTGAAATATCATCCAGATCACTATGGATGCGAGGTGCAGAACCTCAATGGGAATACCATGTTGGCCAACATGATTAGCAAGCTCACCCTCTGTTTAGCGTGTAACTGTGAGAGGCGCTTTACAAATATTTAAAAACACAGCAATACATGGCAACACACAGTACTAACCTATCAGGGTAAAGCTGGCAAGATTGGGACACTTCCAAGCAAGCATAACAAACGGATCCGCAATCACAGTACCAGCATCTTCATAAACGTTAGGCTCGTTGATATTGTCCATTCCATCGACAACTAAAAACGATTCGAGGCGACTTCCATTCTGTCCTATCGCGTTGACCGCCTGCAGGTTGAGATGGCTGCAGAAAAACGCACGAAAGTGAACGAGTGGCATCGTCGGCGAGATCAGAGAAAGAAGGTTCACACTTCCATACGTCGAGTGAATCAGGTTCAACGTCACTTCCACGTCACCGCACGACACCAGATGTCGCCAGCAGCTGTCCGAGATGTGCGCGTGACTTGGCTCGCGGTCATGCACGTGAATGATGAGCCGTCGGAGGCTTGTTTCGTCGTTTCTTATGAAACCGCGAATCATTTCCTCCGTCAAGTGATCGTAGTCTATGCTCAGCATGCGAAGTCGAGAAAAATTACGAAGAATGTCTGGAGAAACCCTGGCTACGGTGTAAGAACTCGGATCTTCTTTGATGCTCGCAATATGCAACACCTGAATATCACATCTCCAAACATTCAGCGTCAACTTGCAAGTAAGCACATCAACATTTAACCAGAGTAAATTTGTTAAGTTAATTCAGTATAAACTACTAACACATATTTTAAACAACTGAAAATAACCATAACTATAACCACGAATTTTATTGCTTCATGTAACAAGTTATCAACATATATATATATAGTAAACCAATTTTTTTTAACAAGCTGAAGATAAAGGAGTAGACACCTATAAGGGACCAAAGTACAGCTAACAGGGTTACCCAGAACACAACAAAATAGCTGCTGGTTATAAGGTGAAACGATTAAGATTACAGTACTTACAGTAAACTGAATATCAACTTTAAGCCAAACCAAGAACCATTTAATTACAGTAACTGTAACGTACTGATGAAGCACATTAGAAATTCAGTTTCAACAACACAAAATACCTCTAATCTCGAAGTGAGTTGCTTGCTACAGATCGTCTGCAGCAGTACATTCGCATGGTCAGTAATTTCACTGATGCAGCCAAGAGAAAGGTGCCGGAGGTTACGAGATTTACCGACAACACCTTCAAGTGACTTGACGAAACTGAATAACAAAGCAATGAGTCATATTTCACATCTAAATTTAAAGAATTATCAAAGTAGAGCAGCAGAACAATAATAGTAAAGTAGATATCGTTAATTTTATACCAAATGCACTGCAAATCTCAATATCTAATTCATAGTGAATACCAATTCGTTTAAAACAAACTATCTAATGATGAACACTGATTAACTTCGAATGTAACCACAATACCAATTAATTATAAGCAAAATACCACAAAACACTAATAATAAACCTTGCAAAGCCATTAACAAGTAAATACAACTGAAGATGCAACCACACAATTTAAGCTCATTTCTCGTATTAAGTCGAAAGCTGAACCTCAGCAGAATAAGTTATGGGCTTATCCAATACAGAGCTATAGAAAAGTTTTTGCCTATATTACCATCTGATATTAATTTTAATATGCTCACAAAAGTGCTACTGTAATCATTTAAAGCATTTCCATACTATATGCTTTGAATATATTACTCCATCCTTGACAGATGTGCACTGTCCAACAAAGAGGAGCTGAGATAGCCTCATATAAATTGTCATTACATTAATGGAGGAGGGGCAGATAGGAGTCGGAGGCGGCAGCAAGAAAAGGAACATACGGAAGAAGAGGAAGAGTAAAAGAAAGAAGAGAAAATTTAAGCCAAGTCTAATAATCTCACTAGCAGTGTACGAGCATTGTACTCGTTTGATGCCTGAGTCTACTTAGGCCCAAACTCGCACAACAAGTCTTGAAGTAAACTCTCAGCCATGGCAGGGAATTGAACCTCCAACAACTCCATTGATATTCCTCCCGCAAGATAAGTGCTTACATTTCCCTTTATATACAAATCACACAAAGAAAACTAAACACTTGCAGTTGTACAAATTCTTCCACTGTACAGCCATCTTCAATTGGCCAGTCTATTTGGCAACTGGATGGCTTTAAAACGAGTTTCTGAATGTTCGGTCCAAGCAGCTCAAGAATTTGGCGAACTTCACAGATGACCTGACTGGATGCCGAATTGAATTCAAAAGTTGCCTCGTGCACAAATTTTCCACATCTTCAACAAAAAGTTAAAAAATAGCAGCACATGGGCAATACTTGCATAGATTTAATAGTTAAAATTACACATAAATTACATGTTCCATGAACGATAATTAACATAAATGAGACCTAACACTAATGTAGGCAACGTTTGCACTCTTTAGAATTGAGAACAAACTTCTTCTGATTCCACACTTCTGTGTAAACTGTCCGTTTCGGAACATTAATATATATTCATCAAAAATGGTTGGTAAAATGGTGCGCGGGAAGTAAAGGTAGGATGGATGAGTTGTATGCGGTAGAATGGATAAACAGATGTACAGAGACACACGTATTTACCTCTGAGCCAGTCTGCGAGGACAATCAGTCCCAGTCTTACTGTTGTCTAACATTCTAAAGTTAATTACACGCCAAAATGACGGCTGCCATAAACTTGACCTCCAATGGCGACATGTTGATGAAGCTTTTAGTCTGTCTGATTTGCTCAAATATTTAAGGATTTCGCACACGACCACCACGGGCAAGTAACCCCACGAATATGATTCCATAACCATTGTATATTCTTAAAATTACTAGATTAACCTCATAAATGCTTGTGGTCGTTTACATTACTAAGAATTCTGTTCATTTGTCTATTGAGCGATATTATAAGACGCTTCATTTAGCAGTGATGCGAAAGCAGATCGAAAATATGACATCCATGATATAATATATCTCTTTAGTTATAACGGTTTTATAATTTTTTTTATTTAGCGCATTATTTATAGGCCATATTCATCCATGTTATTTATAGGCCATATTCATGCATGTTTTTTATGGTGCCGACTTCTATTAGGCCTGTAATTAATAGCATTGGTTATAGAAAATCATTTTACGGCGTTAGAGATGCATAAAGTCGCTTTGAAAATGATAATAATTAGGAGACCATCGTAAGTTTTCTTACATGTGATAGGCAAGTTAGGATTATGAGTCCTATCACAGTATAAATAAATTGTTATTCATACTGTGGTCGTATGTATACAAATTCTAAAATAGCAGTTTAGTTTTAAAGATGTAATCATACGCAGAAAAAGGGAAAATACATTCACTACTTGAAAGTGTTAATGTTGCAATAATGTTAGCTGTGGACTTGTTTCACGCAACATATTTACTCATAGAAAATGTTCGCATACCCTACCGCTTACAACACATACCACTATCTAACCCGTTCTAATCTTGCTTGGGCTTCTACCATTTGAAAAGCTAATGTGTACTGGTTTGTTTGTCAGACTTGCATCTGCTATTGGATTTTAGAGGCAACACATAAAGTGTTACCTCATACCAATCTAACAATAATTAATAGCCGTTCCAAATCAAAATCTTACTTTCCATGCACTTTACAAATTCTAAAGAATTATGGCTTTAACAGGTAAAATAATAATATTATTATTATAACAATAATAATAGTCGTGACTCGAGCGTATACAGTGGCGGATCCAGGTGGGCCAATCCGGCCATGGCCCCCATTTAAAAAGTGCATGGGACGTGGCCCCCATTTGGTTTCAACAAGCCATTGATGAAGTTATAGTAGAGAGACCATTACTTCAACCAGGATGACCGATGACTAAAAAAAGTCATCAACTTTTTGGCGGCTGAAACGATATCTTTTTCTCGGAAATTGGACGAATGACTAAAAACGGTCATCAGGTTTTTTGGCGACCAAGACGAAATAAATTTTTCCCCTGTCACAACCCAAGACCCTAAATTTTGGCCACCCCCTACGAAAATTTCTGTATCCACCCTTGGTTGTATAGGCTAATAATAGGAACAGTAGGTATAAACTAGAATAATTGAATTAGAAACAAATATATGAGAACACAATGCTACAATTATTAAAGACTGAAGAATTTTAAAACATTCTTTTCATTAAACTTTAGACAACAAGCATAGTGATTGGAAGACAGGTTAGGAAAAAAAGTAAGTTATACAGTATACACCTCATTTTCAGTTTGATACAAATAATAATCATTTTGTTTTCAGTAATTTAAGATGAGTTGAAATTAAGAAATATACTTTCACACTGTCAAAGCAACAAAACATAATTATTGTCGATAAATACACAGAGCAACCTGAACCACTAAAAAATTCTGGTTGAACACAGACAAAACAAAATTCAAACTCAGCAGAATTACGACAAAAGATGCCTGTCTGCTGCATTTTAGATTTAGGTAAAAATGAATCATTCTCAAAAATAAGTCACATGCCTTAAAGGCTTAAACCCTTTACTCATTTTGTCGGTAAAGGCCGCAACATAGCATGCGTGAATAAAGCATCCATTAAAAATTTACAATGGATGTGAACCCAAAAAGTACATTTCAAAATCATATTATTTCTTCAGCAGAAATTTCAACATAACAATACGAATCAGGGTATCTGCTTGTTAAAATGGACTGATATCCCCGAAAGTCTTATATTTTGAATTCTTTTCTGGTTTCGTCAGTGCAAGAAGTTGAGACGCTGCATGAATAAATAACCGTGTCCGAGAGACTCGTAGCAGGCAGTCGTCCAAAAGTCCATTTTCCATCAGTCGTAGAAACTGTGTACAGTGCGTGGATATCAGACAATCGGCAAGTCACCGGTTTGTCATCAGTGGCCGACAGAAACGGAGATGAAACATTGATGCGCTGCTCAGTACCGTTGATAGCATAGCTGCTACGAGTATGAACGGGGTTGCCAAGCAGTGCCAAGAGAGATGGCCTTCCGAAAATAGACAGCCTGCTGTCGACGGGCGATGGAATGATGACTCGGACGACCTGGTTGGTTCTTTGCCAATCTCGGAAGACACGCATATGATAGCGAACTGCAATCTGTTGAGAAGAACAAACCCATACTGGTACTTACAGATGAACTTTAACTTGACGAACTTTAAAACCGCTTCTACGAGTGAACACAGCACTTTCTGAGGTACTTTGTGGGTCCGGTGGTGTAGTGGGTATTTCGTTGTCTTGCAACCGAAGGGTTGCAGGTTCGAATCCACCTCAAATCGCCGCGTAGGGACCTTGGGCAAGTCCTTCCCCCGCAATTGCTCAGCGCTTCGGCGTGAAACTCCGATGCAATGTCCACGCTGTAGTCGGGAGCGCCTCTGAGTGGGGAGCTTGAAGGGTTGCTATAACAAGTGCACATACAAACAAACAAACAAACAAACTTAAGATGCAAGATACAGTTAAAATAGACACACTAGGGACGGGGTATGTACACACACACAAGTTGCACAGAAGTCACACACACAAACACAGACACACAGTAAAGACAGAACCTCAAAACTACACCTGCAAGAAACAGGTCTTAATTATTCTACACTACGCTCATTTAAGCAGATCAAAGACTTACCAGGCACCAGACGGCGTAGATGGCTATGAGTAGCAGCGATAAGATGAGCAGGCCGTTTGTCTCCCACCCAGGTAAGATGGACGCCTTAGAATAGTAGATTGCGCCAGTGATGCACAGCCACGCACTGATCGCAGCCAGTGGAGTCAGCAGAAAGAAGCACATGATGTCTGCAATGAGATTGCGCTTGTCTGATGGCTTTGCTGGATTCTGCATCCACTGAAGCCAACAGCACGATTCTTAACAGCAATTTCAATTGAAATAGAACACTAGAAATTCAGCACAATGACAAGAGCAACTCTGCATTAGCCTACCAGTATGTTATAACTTATATGTTAAAATAACTGGAATTTTGTCAGTTAACAAAACAATAAGCAGCAAACTAGAGTCAGCAGTATAGTGGGTCGACTTTCAGAAGTGGAAGAGCACATTTTCCAGATGTGTAATAGACTCTACAATGTATGCAGTGCACACATGTTTATCGGCACTCTATGTACATACAAACATGTGCAATGTGCATGCATACACATACCTGTTACACTGCACTTATTGCCCAATGGCCACTCAACACTGTTCCGCAAAAATCTCAAAACTGTCCTATTTAGCCATGGTTGGATCTAGAGTGCGAGAGGTGCTAAAAAATATTCTAAATAAAATACCTACCTGCTTGAAATGTTGGTTGCGTCTTTCGGTGACGAACTGGCACCCACAGATCTCGCAGCAGTTGGTGTTCGTTGCGCTGAGCCAACGTTCGACGCAGGACAAGTGGAGGAGACCCACAGTTCCGCGACACTTGCACAGTGAGATCAGCTTCTCGTGACTTCCTCCCTCGTGACAAATCCGACAGATCGACGACGATGAACTATGGGTAAAGAAAATTTAATGTGCATTTATTTCTATCTTGCATTTGCTATACTGCCCCTTCAAGCTCTCTAATCAGAAGGGCTGGCAACTACAGCACGGACACTGCATCAGAGTATCACGCCTAAGCACATGAGCAATAATTGTGAGTGAGGGATTTGCTGAAGGTCACTACGTAGCGGCTTCAGGTGGATTCAAACCTGAAACCCTCCGGTTCCAAGGCACCGAACATACCCCTACACCACCATTTCCCATGCAGTGCATTGAATATTATCAAGCAATCGAATCAGATTTTATAAAATAGTTCCCTTCAAGGTAAATATTCAAAGGTACTTCCAACCCAGGTCCATAGGCGAAGACTTGGTCGAGAGGTTGGGGGAGGGGCGAATGAACAAGTGGACGAAGGAGTCAGGACGATCGGCAAGGCGTCATTTTTCATTTTCATCGACAATTTTTTTTAGTCATTTGACCAAAGTTTTCTGAAAACATACCATTTTCCCCTGCCAAAATAGCTAACAACTTTTTTAGTAATTTCATCAAAAGCTTGAATAATACCATCAATTATTGAAATGTCCTGGATACTGACACTGTAAAAAAGTTACCATGCTTTTATGATAAATATTTCTTAAATAATGGGGGGGGACATAAGCATGGACGGCTCCCCACCACCACAAACATTGGGGGGACCATCCCTCTGCCCCCCCCCCCCAAGTCTCTGCCAATGCCCAGGCCAGTGGAAATAAGCAGTCTTCAGGGCATAAAGTGTGACTGGACGGTCATGGAAGGTGTCCGTGCACTTATTTTCAAACCTCAATGCTTTCCTGTCACTTATTAGGCCACTACAGCCTGGAAAGGTAAGGGCATCCAGGCATTTCTTTTCCTACACTTTAACCCTTTGAACCCGACGGGCCGGTTTTCGGACCCGTTGTCCATAGAGTTACGGGAGCTCCGGGTTCAAAGGGTTAAGCACTGTCAAGAAGCTCAACTCACTATATTATTGGGAGACTGTGGTCATACCTAACACAGGATTTGTTCTTGGAGAATGAAATGTTTTGGTTTCCGTACCTGATGAATGGCCTACAAGTGTCATTCTGTTCTCAAATAAAACTTACTTTCTTCACATTGCTTATTCACCAAAGGCTATCCCTCTTGGCGAATTAATCTTCCGGATATTTATAGCTGAAAATTTGGTGCACGGTCGTCTTAATAATGACTGATGCAGTGATGCATAATGCTTGATGATGTATAATGCGTTGTGCACAATACATCATCCAACAAAAGTTATGGTCATAATTGATGTGTTTGGCATCATGACCTCACAAGCAGCCTTCTAACCTTCTGCATATTGGCATCCGACTCTATATCTTTTTCTGGCACCTGCCAATTGTTGCACCGACCTGCCATGTGTTGGCAGCTTAATAAAACAGAATAGAATGTAGGCTATGCAAATTACGCGTGAGCGATTGAACTGACTGAATGCGAGAGCATGAATAAAGCCAACCTATTGCTAGACAGTTGCTGCATTTCCATTTCACTGTCCTGTTTGGTTTCGCTTGTCGATAATCGAATAAAAGGCCTCGACAAATGAGACACCGGTCTCACTTCTACAGTCGCCATCTTATGGGGTAGCGAATGAAACGCAGAATATGTCACACTGAGTAAGATAAAGTCTCATTATCGTGAAATAAATGTTGGTGCAAAACTACGCTATCGATATCATCTGCTGATCATTTTCAAGGAACATCACTTCAATCTAGTCGACGATTTATCATTTTATTGTTTTTATTGAACTACCGTTTATTAGTCGTAACTCGTAACCAAGCAACTCAAATCACCCTCCACGCAGAGCGGAAATGACGTCAACATACGTTAGTTATGGAGCGCTTGAAATTTAGAGCCATTTAATTAGAGCCAGCCTAGATACGATCACATTTACTTAGAGCCAGCCTGGATACGATCACATTTAATTAGAGCCAGCCTGGATAAGATCACATTTAATTAGAGCACAGAATAGATAAAGCTTTATCTATTCTGTGCTTAGAGACAGCCTGGATACGATCACATTTAATTAGAGCCAGCCTGGATAATATCACTTAAGTTTACACACAGACAGCTCAAATTTAAGTGACAAATAACATTTTTATTTCGCAACCAACTCAGTACAAGTCGTACTTACAACAAGTTTTCATATGTAGACCTAGGCTATTGGTGAACGCAGAAGACACAAAAGGCGCCGAAAGTATCTCTAGCCTTGAGAGCATTGGTGACGCATTGCGGCCGACGGTGTGATGTGGAATATAATATTTAAGCTTACTGGTTTATTTCCACAAAACAACAGGCAAAACGCTATAGGTGTACAACGCCACTGTATGCATCAACACAATTGACAGTATGGCTACTAATTAGTACTTATGATCAGGGCTTAAAGTGTGGTTGGATAATTCTTTTCACTGCTTATGGTTGAGTGTGTTAGGAAGATGAAAAATGCGATTTTGCTTGATACAGGCATTGACCAGTTTGTTAGCAATGTGAACTAGTGCATGTTCTTGTATAAAATCATTAAGATCACAATCATCACATTATTTTTCCTTAGATGGTAATTGGTAAATTGGTCATGCAGTCTGAATGTATACTGGCATTTGATCTTAGGAGGAATGTTCACATAGTATGAGTGAGTCACAACAGTTGACCATGCATCACCAACAAGCGATCCCAGCCATCTCAAACTCATTGTCCTGCCAATATTTATTCCTGGCGAGAGTTTACTTGGGGCATAAATAGGCCCCTGCAATTGTTACCAGGTACTTCTATAACCGACCTGGTTATGTCATGGTAAAAAAAACCTGTATGGTGAAGTCTCCCGAGTACTGGCCCTTAAAACAGACAAGCACTGCTAGTACATGACTGTATCGATCACCTGATAGGCAATAAATATGGTAATGTAACAACTTTGGGCTATAAGTAAGTAATGGAAAGAGTCCTCTTTGTTGAACTAAAAACGCTGTTAAATTACAGATGACAGCCGAGAGACACATTCACCGTTACTGGTATCGGTGAAAAATAAAGAAATCACTACATTATTCACATGACTTGATGATGCTGTCACTCAAGTCTTCCATCCCCGTAGCAACCAAATGATTGCTTGCAACCCCAGAAAAGGAAAGGAATCACTTGTTGGGAAAACGATTAATTAACATTTTTCATATGCTGAAAGCTCAAGAAAGTCAGGCTGAAAACTTCTCGAGTTGGTCCAACATTAACGCATTGACGTCGCACTCTGTATAAAAACTCAGCAGCAAACCCAAAATAAAAGGTCTACCCAATGCATTGATAGCAACCAAGACGCTTGTATGAATGTATATTTTATACACACTGACAAACATTTACAAAATTTAATTTTCTGGCACAGAGCAACATTCCAATACAGAGTAACTTCACATCCACATCATGTCAGTATATTACAGGCATATGTGTAGTTTCATAACAAAGATATATAGCCTAGCATCAACCTCCTCCTTAATAGCGGCCTGGGAATGGCACCAAACGAGTACAGAAGGTGCAATATTTGGCAACTTGTATGTCTATCTGAAGTCGTATGACTAATAGTTTGCCAATCATCTTACAATCTAGGTTGAAAATAACATTTTACATACTACAGTCTTTAGTAACAGAACGGTGAGATGCGAATGATTGTGATCATAGATCCAATCTAGTGACAAGTGGAGTCTGCCAATGAAGGGGTTGGGAATGATCTCCCACGGTTCCCAGAAGTCAGTGGGCCTATGCCTGGACATAAACTGGGTGTTGTTCATTTCTGTGTAATAATTTACAGTTCTGAGCGACTTCTGAAATCTGAATCTCTTATAAGTAAGTCTGCCATGAGTGGAGGTAGCCTATGTTGTCCTGTTCCACTTGAGGGTGTGACACAACTGGTCAAGCGATTCGTTTTCTCCATCAATTTCTCGTTTTGACAGCAGTGTAAACACAACAACGACAATCAAACAATTATCAAGTCTTTACATTAATATAATATGTTTCCATGTATCAGAAGATTTGTAAAGCATCTGATAGAATTCCACTGAACAAAAAGCAGCGTGATGCGATAGCTCATCATCATAGAATTTCTGTGAACATGCAAAGTGATCAGGTTTCATTTAAATGAGATTAAACAACAATAACAATATACTGACAATAACATCAACTAACGTAACAGAACGGCTTTCCAGCTAATAAGCTGAACATAAAAGCAGCAGATAGCAAACAAGATCTCGGCACATATAATTTAGACCAAAATCAATCAATATTCGATAAACCAATATCAGCATTCAATCAATAATTATTCAGTTATAAATCGATCAATAACCATCAATAACAGCAGCAATAATAATTCAACCCAGTTTCCTAAAAGTGCTTGACTGCAAACATTCTTAAACTTTTAGCACACATTTATATAGGGCCATTAAATAATTGTACACGAAGGACCACACTGCAACCATCTTGGGAAAAGCTGCTCAATCTATCATTTATAAATACAAGGTGAGCGCTGAATCATCTATCATGTCTTTACATGCATACATGTCTCGGAATAGTTAAACGCAACGGAATATTTAGATAGCCAATTTGTAATCTCACAAAGGCACCGGTCTTTCGTTTCAGTCGAGTAACAAAGTGAAGTGCATCTTTTCCACAATCAAATACCACCAGTACGTAAGAGACACAATGACCTAACATATATTGTACAGAATCTGTTTATCAGCGCAAGACAATTATCACGTCACTAAGAATCAGTTGGTCAGGCAGCACTATTTTGAACATCTTTCAATGGTAACATGTTGTTAAACAGATGATTAATAATATGCACCTTTAAGAGTCTCTCTCCAACGTGTTACCTAAGTGAAGTTCAAGTCATTAATAATCAGGGCCGGATTAAGGCATGTTCAACATGTTCGGCTGTAGGGGCCCCCACACATGCGGAAAAAATAATTTTTTCAGGATAAATTTGTATATTTTGAGCTAATTTCGACCAAACGACTTTAAAAAGTCGTCATCTATTTTTGGAAGGGAAAAGCGGTATATTCTACGGAAATTTCAACCAAACGACTAAAAAAAGTCATCAGAATTTTCGGCCGAAGATCCGCACAAATTTCCCGAACAGGGCCCCTACATTTCTTAATCCGGCCCTGTTAAGAATAAACAGCTCATCAGTAAAAAACCTGTGCTCAGGTATTTTAGCATTACCATATGGAGCACTAATAGTGCAATAAAAACGTATTAACACTGCACACAACTCAAAAGTTCAGAAGTGCGGACACAACTACACAATGACAGTGCAAAAGCAGCTAAGCAATTGTGTGTGAAGGACTTGCCAAGGTCCTTTCCACATCAACCATCTGAGTGGAGGTTTGAACCGGTCCTGTCAGTGCTACATGCCACATGCTCTATCCATTCAGTTACTGTGTCGTCCCTAGCACATACTCAGTTCACTGCTGGATTGACTTACAACGTTGAGTCTACCCAGAAACATATTGCATTTGCATCAACCATTCCACAGACAAAGACAGACAGACAGACAAAGACAGACAGACAGACAGACAGACAGACAGACAGACAGACAGAGACATTCGTTGATGGCACTAATCATCTGCATTGGTGTCCCTCACCCAGTCCCATGACAAGAATTGAACCCATAAAGTGAGCAGCATTAGGTAAATGCTAAACATCATGAAAGACCATCACAACTAACCTTACCAAACAAACATCGGATTAAAGTCGGCTAATAACTCATAAAGCTCTGCATCCACTAGACATTCTGGCCACGAAACACCAATTACCTTCTGCTAAAGCTGATCTTGGAGGAAACCAGCAAGCAGTAAAGAATGCTGCAGTTGTAATCTCCAAACTTCTAAAGTGCCATTCACAGGGCACCAGCTTATTCACGAATGCTGGACCAGCTTAACGGTATTCACAACTTAAAATGGATTGCAAATGATATTTACTCAAATCACAATGTGGAAAAGAAAAGCATATTGCACCAACGCCACTTTTATTGTCTTTTGTTTAATCTCTTTACTTCCGATCAGGTCTAAAGAGTTAACACTTGCTTCTTTCAACTCTAGTTCCCCCACCACAGACAGACTTCCGGTTTCTCTGAACTATTGTACACCAAACAGATTTATGCAACATATAACGATCTTAACTACGCTTTCACTCAGTTGAAGCTTCATCAATTGATTCCTTGTAGATACAGGAGTTTTAGAAGTGATCCTATAAGAATTATTAGAATTTGCAATCTGATATTACAACACTGTACCAATTATAGCACTCTATTTTGTTTGTGAATACAAACAGAACCAGAGAAAACCTGCCATAGGAATACTGTTGGGTTCTTACAGCGAGGATATCAACAAACTATTGCAAAATGTACTTAGAGACTGTTCCACACATTCTGCAAAATATCATTAATAATTATTATCAAAAGACAAACCTTAAGGCAATTCAATATCCTTCGTTTAAATGCACAAAATTAATATAAAAAAAAATCAAAAACAAAAAACTCTTGACTACTAGTCAGATTAATGCAAATTAAACTTAGTAGAAATATTAAATGCTAAACGTGAAAGAAAAGTTTTAGGATTTGACTCCAAATATCACAAGAACAGTTCTAGGTAGCAAAATAAACATAACTGACAAAAAGGCAGTGATGTGCATCACTGAATAACTTGCAGCATGTCACAGTAATTAGTTAGGTATGTTTTACCAAAAGTAACACATAGCAGTAACTGATTACTTTTACGAGGCAACTGCAATGCACAATATTTAATTACTTTGCCTTGCCTATTATCAATCAGCATAAATTAGAAATATAGTTAAAGTGTTTTATCGTCAACACAACCTTCGAACACTTGAACTCCTTTTATGCGATAAATATAATAGAGCAGTCTTAAAAAACACTGAGAACACAGATTAAAATTTTTGAACACAACTCCAAACACAACAAACTCGTTACAATATGGCATGATTCAGTAAAACATGAATTTATACACACAGAAAATGGCTGGAAATAATACTATGGACCATAGATGTAATTCATCTCTAAAAATGAAACTCGCTAAAACACTGTAATAAATATAAGACGGTTCTTGATTTGGTAGCCACAAGATTTTAACAACCAGCAGACTTCTCCAAAATATTATTATCTCCGACTAGAGATTCACTCAAAAGATTGGTTGGAGACTAATGCATATGTTTTGACAATGCCACTACTTAAGGAAATTTACCTATATAGTGCAACAGCAAGAAACTAAGCAGAGGTGTTCTCGCTAAGTATCATTAAGAACAGACAATCATCAAACACTGACTGTTCCTATAACTAGAAGAGTTAAACTAGACAACATGGCACCTAAAAGCAGCCATGGAACAAGCTTCCAGTTTACCCCAGTTTACCTCTCAAGGGTAGACTTTTACGATGGCCCTAGAACATGCAAATAAGAAAACTTAAGACGTGACTCGGTGTAAAGAACCGTACCAAATACTGGCAAAAGAAGTATGCGAAACGAAAATCTACGAACCTGACGAAGGCAAAAGCGCTGCAAACAAACTGCAAAAGAATGGCAAACGAACTGCACACTGGCTCAGTATGGACAAATAAGCGAACACCACAGAAAATGTTTCGACACAAACTTTCCGACTAGAATCACCAGACGTCATAGGCATGCAAATAGTACTAAACAGAAACTGTAATGTAAATGCAGACATTTATATAGCGCCATGCTCAGTAAACTTCTCAGCAACAATACTGACCTCGAAACCTCAATCCGCCAGCCATTGATGGAGATCGGGCAACGATTTAATAATTAAGACGCCTAGTGACCGCAAAACAAAGACAACTTCAGTATTAACCAATACTGACCGGTCATTTATTTAAGCAGCAATTAGGAATCACTCATAGGTGCTAAAAAATAATTCACAATCTTATGTATAGTACCTGGAAAATCTTATCCTTCGTGTAAATAGACCACAGATATACACAATCATTATGCATGCATACTGTTAAAACTGGTTGACATGATCAAATACAGAAATTTTTCTAAGCACATCCAAGGTCATAAATATATGTACAGATTCCTTATCGTGTGCCTCAGTGTGATGCAATTATTTCTCTTTGGCTTTCATGCACATGGATCTTTAACTGCATCTTCCTCTGGCGGTAGACTAGCCACGCCTCAGATTCACACTTTGGTGTGACCCTGCGCGCCTAAGAAATTAATGTAATAATAATAATAATAATAATGATAATAATAATAATGGAACAGAATAGGTTATGGAATTTTAATTTGATCCCAACTTTGATTCGGCTCTAGAATTTCGCCTCAGCAGAACACAACTGTAAGCTCCTAAAAATGCCAATGACAATCACAATTGTCATCAGAGACCTCATAGCTGTTTGGTGTCCAGAAAGACTAAATGGTGGGAACTCGGGCAAGGAAATTTAAGTCAGGCAAAATTAAATCAGGCAAAACGAGGGCATTCAAAATCTGGTCATGCAAAAATGGGTCGTGCAAAATTACATCACAAAACATTAAGTAATTCAAAACCAGGTCCTTCGAAGTTAGACGCCCGATCAAAAACGAAATCGGTGAGGCAAGATAAGTTCTTCCACCATTGTCTGTCAAGAGCAATGTGGCTCAGCTCTTGGAGTGATTTCCACACCATTCAACTATAACATCCATCCATGTTTGGACCATCGATCCATCCAATCACCAGTAAGTAAATATTAATTAAATAAGTAATGTAAAGCCCTTAGAGAAACTGTTTTGCTGATCGATCTCAATGACGTCAGAGAAACAGCTGAGATGAATGGTGCCTGCAAATGGAGCAACAACAAAGATGACAATGGGATGGAGAACAATGACATCAGACTTAGATGATAATGGGATAGAGAACAATGACATCAGACTTAGATGATAATGGGATAGAGAACAATGACATCAGACATAGATGATGATAGAGTGAGACATAAGAACCGAAAGGATCTGCACGACAGCATCGTTCTTGCATAAATTAATTAATTAATCGTAGATTCGCATCAGGCAAAGTCGAGAATTCACCCTCTAAAACGTGGATAGCTGGATAGAGATGTCTCTGACTTTCGAGACAAGCATGGGGAAGGCACACAAACAACAAGTCTTTGGTAGGATGGGAAAAACAGTTGGCCACAGGAATCCGATCAAGCACTAGTGGTAAAAAAGATGGTGCATTGTCTGGTAACAACCTGGTATGCACGCAGTGTCTTGTAACAATCTGGTATGCACATAAAATCGATATTTATTTCGAAAATTAACTCTGATGCCCAAAACAAACAATTCAATGACAACTTATTTATGTACTCCAAGTTTGTGCGATATAGCAGTGAATATTGACTCCTTCACATTATTCATCTTTACGTATGGCTTGGTTTAAACATCGTAAAATTCATAATCATAAGGCATGTATCCCCAGCGAGTCCACACTGCATAAGTTATGGATATTTGCAGATTTAAAATATCTTATACACTTTTTTATCCACCAACACAGACTAACGTACTATACACAAATTCTTAAATACTTTGGCTACTTCAGCGTCTGCTCCTATTCAAAAATATCAGTCACATTTGCGGGAGTTTTTCACAGAAAAGCACTAGTTAGAAATCAACGAGGCACAACAAAAGCCAGAAAGGTTTCATAGACAACACTGTTCGCTCCAGTTGAGCGTGACCGCCAAACGTCCACAGAAAATATCCGAGCCTTAATTAAGCACATCACACACAGCACAATTTTCTAAGCGCAGACACAGATGAAGCTTATGACTAGGCAAGTCATCATGACTCGGTAATACGACGTCGTAATGAAACTGTGACACGACATCACAGCGACACCTAGATGTAACAACGAACGCAATCACACCAAATTGCGATGTCGTAAAGACTCCATGGTACGACACTTTAACGACAGCGCAACCACGTCGTCGTGACACTACAACATTGTAATGACACCACGACATGACATTACAATTGCCCCGCAGACGACATCGCAATGCCATCGTCATATAGCATCAGCGTGACATTGCGCAGTGACATCGCAGTACGACTCTGTAACGACCCTGTGATACGACATCGTAACGACACCATGACACGACAGCAGACGTGGCTATGCTCGCAAGAGTCGCCTCCTGAGACAGAGACCGAATTCCTGACTAGACGACGTCGGACATTTGCAAAAAATGAGAAAAGCAACTTCGAATATCAACAAGCGTGTCAACTACAGTCCTTCGACGCGCTCATAGAAGTTTGGTGGCGACAGGAAAAATCAGCGACATGTGTTCGGCGCCTTTGATTGGCAGTTTGTGAACGGTGTAGTGGTGAATGACCTGTGCGATGTTCGAGAACGGCTGACTGAACTGGCCGAGAATGAAGCGCCCGTCCGGGCTGGCCACGATCTTCATGTGCATGAACCCCCGTGCACTCCTGCAAACAGAAAACCGAAGACCAGTTTAGCCGGCATGCTGGATTTTAACCCACAGGGTAGGGTTTTAAGTGCCCATCACAGCAGAAAGATATTCTGCAATTTTTCTTCCACAAATAATTTAATAATATCTCAAACTGACAAGTAAGCAAAGTAAGCAGTGGCAAAGATGATATAACAAATTTAATTTAAGGAGTCAAATTAAACTGCCGAGTCAACCTTATAAGGCCATTGCATGTATCGAATCCTAAATCCTCTCATCATTTATTATTATTAAATAAATTTGTAACGTGTGCCGGGTCACACCGAAATGTGAATCTGAGGCGCGGATAGTCATCCAGCATGCTATCATTCAACCATCACCCTTCACAATCTCTTAGAGAACATATCAAACTCACCAACATATTGAGAAGAATAGACAGCAATGACAATTATGTTCATAACTACAGCAACTTAGACTAAACTGAATTGCGAGCACTTTGAGCACATGGCTGCCTGCCAGGGTTCACTTCTTCCTAAATGGACAACGTTAGAAGGAGACATCTGCATTCGCAGATTCAACCAACAACTTACTTGACCGATAGGGAGTAGTCTTTCTTGTTGCTTTCGCTGTTGCGGACCAAGTAGCTTCCTTCTCTGTGAACGCGCAATATGTTCTCTGCCTCCACACGACTCACGCTAGCATGATACCACCTATCGACCAAAAATCGCATAACGAGATAAAAAATATGTATTTGATGTACCAAGCAAAAATTATAATTTTATTCAAAGTCTCCAGTCAGCTGCTCATCTCACGACTGTTGGGCTACTTTTTGGTGTGACCTCGCGACAAATCAATAATTATTCAAAAATTTTGCAACCCTGTCATGGATGGAGTGAGTTTACACATTTATTTTCAATTCTGAATGCCATCCTGAGATTTATTAGACCTGCACACAGTGCACAGCCTGGAAAGGTTAGGGGTGTCCAGGCACTTCTTTATCTACATAAATCATGGCAATGAATGACTAAATCATGGTAATGAATGAATAAATCATGGTAATGAATGAATAAATCATGGTAATGAATGAATAAATCACGGTAATGAATGAATAAATCACATGGTAATGAATGAATAAATTATGGCAATGAATTAATAATTAATGAACATTTGCAGCAACGAAACCGTTGGCCATTAAACTAAACATGCTTCATTGCAGCTCTTCGAAGCCAATCTCGTACGTACGGCTGTTTGTCTAAAGGCAATTTTGTATCAATCTGTTCGGCCAGTGTTGTACTCCATGTGCTGGCAATGAGATTCGAAGAATTCGTGCTCGTCATAGACCCTGTTCTACCGTTGACATCACTCACTACCACAAAATAGAAAGAAGAACAAAGAAAATCAAAAGATGGACAGAAGCAACCCATGGTTGCGTAAAACATGTTCATGAATCCTTTACTTAATATCAGTTTCGGATACTTCTTTGAACATAAAACAAACCAAATACTAGTGCTCTGTAACCAACATATACTTTCATGCTCAATAACCTAAATTAATTACATGTAATTAATCAATTATAATTATCCAATATCCATGCAAAGATACGATTAATTTTCGGTGGTAGACCCTGCAGGATATAATGGCCTCTCTCTTTAGTTGCATTTGTCCCTTGGTTACTATCCGACACATTCTATAAGCACTTGAAAACTTTCTTTTCAACAGCCTACCCCATTGATGATCAAGCACAATGTCTCTTATCATGCACAGAGCATATATATAACAAAATGTATAGAATTCCAAAATACCAGCATGTTTCCACATAGACTCATCATTGAACTTTGCAAAACCATCTCTGACACACATGCTCTTTCTTAAATCACAGTGGATCATCTACAAACAACTCAGTTTAATAGCTGGTCTGTATTCCAACAGTTGAGGGTTCCCGGCTAATGAGCATACTCTGTGTAACAACCCTGGCCAGGCTGTGTTCATAAGGTCCAAGTGTAGTAAGCAAAATAAATAAATAAAATAGCGTTCATCCTACCAGTCTTACAGATGATTTTCTTCTTCTGGTCCCACGGTTCATCGTAATCTTCCATCGGCCGCGAATCGACAGGGCGCAGACTACTTGACCTCACAGGGACCTTGGCCTTGACCTTGACGACTCCAGCAGGAGGGCCATCCACGGAGCTTCCCTGCACCTTTTTGCTGTCCTTAGGTCGAATGCTCCACGGCACACCATAGACCGGAAAACCAGTCTCGGGATTCTTCATCTCCTTACCCTTACCATCCAGCCTCATGGGCTCAGCATAGCAAGACCGGCTCATGAGTCCATCACGCGGCTTCGAATCATCAAGCGTAACCGACGATGTCATTGCATCTCCAGTAGCCCTCTTCAACTGCAGACGGTCCTCAAAACCTCTCTGGGTCACGCTCAGGTCCCACGGTTCTTCGTACATTCCAAGCGGCAGAGGGATCCTCGCATGCCTGGCGACTGGGGGCAACACCACACCCTCCGGATAGACGGGTTCTTCCAGGGGTTTTGCAAGATGCTCTGCGAGGATTCCCAAGTCCTGGAGATCCGTGTAGTTTCCGACGTCGTCATCGTCCTCCTCGTCCGCCACATCGGTTCCTCCGTATTCGGCCGATAACTGGTAAAACTTAGGTGCAACGATCGGAGGACCGTTACTCAAGACCTTGATCGTAGATTCGGTGAGTGCTGCTGCAGCAGGCTGCCCGGCTTTCTTCGGACATTCGTCCTTTGATTCAACGCTTTTCTGAGCTGCGTCTTTGACCAGCGTGCTGGTCTGGGTGCACGCAGATTTTCTATGTGCACTGTCGTCCATATCCAGGCCTTGCAACTGCTGCTGTAGCTGTTGTTGCAATTGCTGCTGCTGTTGCTGCAACAGCTGTTGCAACTGTTGCTGCTGCTGATACGGATGTGGCTGCTGCTGCTGCTGATATTTTACTGCAGAAGCGCAAGACAAGGCAATTGGCGCCAGAGGACTCTCTTCATAAGGGTCATCATACATGACAGGTGGCTTTTCTGGTTCTTTCATTTTGACCAAATCTGCAAAAAATCAACATCACCGTCGACAAATTATTCTTTCTATCATGATTATTATTATTATTATTTATGCATTTATAAAGCATCACAATACAATGATAATAAATTATATCAATTGATAGCCAGCTAAGTAATTATAAATCAAAGCACCTGCTCAAGGTTCCTACTCAGTAACCATGACAGGACAGGGAAGGCCTGAACTCATGCTCTCTGTGTTACAAAGCGTGCACTTTAACGAATCAGCTACTTTGTAACATACTTTGCAACATATGTCCATCCACGCCATGCAGCTAATATCTGCAAGTGTTCCAACCGCAACACACAATAGAAAATTACTTACTTACTTAGCACTTAGTCCTTAACGGGCAGGTCTACACATCTCCTCCACTCGTCCCTGTCCACCGCCGCCAGTTTCCTGGCCTCATCCCAAGATAGAAATACAGTAATACATTCCAATGCAAATTAAATATAATGTTTATCACTACATTACATTGCAGTTCTAACAGGCCTTTGATCAACTCAGTAAATATTATAATTATTATCATTATTATTAAATAACTTTATAACGCGCACATGCCACACAGTCACACCAAAAATGTGAGTATAAGGCACAGACAGTCAGCTGCCAAGAGAAGATGCAAAATTTTAGAGATCCAAGAGTTTGAAAGACAACAAGAAATAGTGAGGTTTGAGTCGATTTTGAAGGAGGGAAGTAAATAAATTTGAGCTAGGATGCGAGAGCGGAAATCGATTCTATTCCATGGGTGTCTGACGTCATGACTTTTAACATCACACAAAACATTCACTTGTAAGAGAATTCAATTATTTTTGAATAACAAGGTAGCATCAGCATAGACACCATGTAGAAACAATGATTATAACAAAATGTTACCTTTGTTGCGATTCTTCAGATCATATGGCACCGAATAGTCACCCTCCGAAACGTCTGTGCGAGGAACGGCTTTCACCTCCACTGGTTCATGCACGGCAGCAGCTGCAGCGACAGCAGCCTGCTTTCTCAGGTCATAGGGGTCGATGTAGTCATCAGACAGCTAAAATAAAATACAATCATGATTGCTAAACACTTCAACATTTCCAATGCCATCCTATACATATACACATAAAAAATCTTACCCTGAGGCAAAGTTGAGAGCACGCATGATTAGCTATGTTGAATACAACTATTGCACATGAGTCAATTTTACAACTGGTATGTCTCATAATATTAGAGGTCATGTTTCCATAAGAAAAAGAACCTTTACTAACCAAATGCCTTCATTAATTAATAACAATTAATGAATGACAATAATAATAAGTTAAACAATAATAGCAAAATAACAACAACAGAGGTAATTGTAATAATAGAAATAATCGGGGAAACCAAATTCATGAAGCAAAATACATGATGCAAACAATATCGGAGAGCCAGCATGACAAACCATCAACTGTCCTCTGAACCCACTGTGGCTCTGTCAAATTTAAATGCTTTACAGCTGGCCGTAGGCAAAACATCCAGCCATCGTCTGTGAACATCTGCAGTCGCCAGAGGGCTCGTGTGCCAATTTAGCAACATCTGTTGGAGGTGACAAACTGTTAAAGGTGCTATAAAAAAGACCTGAATACTGAATTATAAAATAATGAATAAGGAGTGAGTGAGGGCGAATGACTAAAAGAGCGAACATGTATATACTTATAATCATACGCATACACTTTATTGCCTACACTGTTCTACAGGCTAAAAACATAAAACTTGCCACATGTAGCAGTACAGCTACATACTGGTATTGGTTTGGCCGGTTGTTGCCTGACCGTTTGGAATGCTTCTTCAGACTCCGCTGGACCTGTCTCTTCTTCTGATGTCTCCTCCTCGGTTGCCAAGTTCTTGACGGATGGCTCCTTCTCCTTAAGACTCGCACTGTGCCCCGACTGCCTAGCGATCTTACCACGATGCACCGACCAGTTCTGCTCCTTCGTCAGGTCAGCAGCACGCAGTTCGCCAGATGTCGGTAGTGTACGCGAATGATCGGAGTTTGAACGATCGAAGGGATCTTTACTACGGTCGACCACCATACGACGCTCCGTTCCATAATTACACTCGCTCGGCAGCCGCACGCCCTTCAGATCCAAATCCTGGATGCTGTCGGCGTTCTGCGGACCGTTGTCCGACCGATACGACTGGTGTGCGGGACTCTTCTTGCCACCGAGGCCGAAATGTTTCAGCAACTTATCCATTAATAATAAACAAACAAACTAGCATCAGTCTCACCGGAAGTGAACGCACCGACTCAACGCGCATGTCACAGCTGACTAATTTTATTTGATAGTAAGTACGAAGGTAGGCATTCATGGTGAATAGTAACTTCTGTGGCGTCAGTGTATTCCGCACACAAACTATGAGGTGGCACAATCTCACGAAATCACTACATCTCATGCGTTCTGTATAGAAAGCCACCCTATACACGATTAATGATGACACGTAGTCGGCAACAACTAAAAACGAATTGTCCGGATCCGAATTTCCACGAGCTTCTTCCGTAAGCCCTCAGAAATGGACTATAAAGACTGTATCAACAATATATTAAGTCACGAATACAATCTTATCGGGCACTATGATTGTACTTCGAATGGATAGACCTTGTAGCATCGGCTAGACTTACTAATGAACTGGCGATTCTTCGAACACATCACCATCGTGAAGTGAGCATCAGTAGTGCTCGTATAGTAGCTGCTAATAACTGACGGGCCGTTTTTTGCTTATCCCGATTCTATGACAGTAATTCAACATCAAATGTCTCATGGCTGCCGCAACTTTATTACATTATTATTACTAAACTTTATTATTGCTTCTGTGTGTTATTTTACACCTCTGAACAGTACTGTAACCTGGTGCGGTTTGTCACCTGGATTTGCCATACTTTGAATTAAACGAATATCATCAAATTATCTATCTCATAAGCCGAGTTAATATAAAAATAAAATCAATCATTTTGTGATTTGTGATATTTTGCACTTGCACTAAGACAAATTCAATAGACATGGACAATCTTAGGTATATATTCTATATGTCAACTGTTAGTGGCATGGGACTGTGTCTACCAATTTTTACCAACAAACAAACATAATAATAACAATGGCTAATGGCATACTTGAAATCATCAGTCATTTGGTGTCGAGGCATGGCAATAAACAAAAACTCCTCAGCCATTCCTCTCTCATCTTAACGGTTTTATTCAGAGGAGCACCTCCGAGTCAGTACCCTTCAATTAGTCTATTAAAGAATATTCTCATATATCGCAAGACCTCACATGCAACTTGAAACATAGAGAACACAATTTGCAAATGATTTTCCAGGTGTTATTCATTATTTATGTAGGACGTTTCACCAGGAGGAAAACCAAACATAACATGCTTTAGGTTTCTTGAGGTGAAGTCACACACGATAACATTTACAATTAGATTCATTGCACATACATTCAACAATAAATGAAACACATTATAATCAAATGGAAATAATCTTTTAATTGATCGGCAAGACATTCATCATTTTAAGATATTGAAGAAAAATGTCCACATCCAGCAAATCGTTAATTAAAGTTTGTCTTTCCGATGCTAAGCGGTTGCTGCCTAAGCCAATTCCAACTGCATCTTCTCCGGTTCCTGCTGTGCAATTTTTACTCGTTGTTTTACCTTGTTCTTCAGAAGCGCTGAAACCAAAACCAAGCAGAATTAGACAATGCAGATGTTAACGGTACAGCAAAATCAAGAAATGAAGCATATTAAGGTCCTCTAGTACAAAGTATGGCAACATCAAGCAGCAATGTCTTTTTGTTAAAAACCTTCAATAAAATCGGTTGTCAGAGAATTGATCCTGGTTTGAAGCATATTCCAGGTTAAAACATTCCAGGTAAAACACCAACCCGACAATAGCTGGACCAAACTGCAAATGTGACTTATAATAACGTCTGTTATGCTGATATCTAATGCTAACTAATCGCATACCAGAATCAGATCAATGTCCAGATCAGTCTTTACGAGGCTCGAGTCTTTTTCTCAGGGGAGATGCTCATTTCGTTATCTTCTTCCCAATCAACAAATCCCAAGGTCCTGTTGTACATGCATCTTTTAACTTCCCAGCTTGCTAATCTTAGCTGAAGAGTGGAATGCATTCACAAATAGATTGTCCTGATTGTCAACCCACAAACATAGTCAAATTAAACAAAAGAATGTCTTGCGGACCATAATTAAGTCACGAGATGAAATCAGAAATTGATTAACAGAAGAGGAGCAAGAAAAAAAGGTGCTGCAGAAACATAAGATCAAATCATAATAGAAAATATTGAGTTTGATTAAAAAATTATCAGAGGCTAATCGCAAAGTTATAAGATGAAAACAAATCCAAAAAGGTAACACCGCTGACAACTTAAACCTACCAGCAGGAAGCTGTATCAGATTGTAGTTCTTTTCTAGCTCCTTTAATTGTACAGCCATCTTCAGTGCTTTTGGAACCCTCAATCTGCACAAAGAAACCACACAGAATAAGAAACACTGTTCATAATTTCAGATTCAGTGAAGTCATGTATTCGTGTATCTGCACAATTTTTTTTCAAGAACTTTTCAAGAAAGGCTAATGAATTATTTGCTAAATTTAGTTACAATAAAGATTTAGAGTATTTCATAATAATATATTATAAGGACTATCAATTAAGGACCTCTAAAAGAGACGGAGGTGTCACCCAAATGCGTACATGGGAGTGTAATGCCAGAAAAATTCCTCATCTAACATTAGTACAGTTATTTTGGAACAGCCTTCGCTTACATGCCGCATTCAGTAAAACAGAATTTTCAAAACAGGTCTGTACATATACAAATCAGTAGAAATTTTAAAAAATAAGAAAAACATATTTGTACATAATTTAAATTACTAAGTAATATAATAACTTATGTTCATCCCACACTAGTTAATGAAAATTGCCATTTTTTCAAATGAAGATCATAAGACACATCAAGATCATAGTGGAGCCCGGAAATAGTTGATATTGGCTGCAGTCTACATAATAATTATATTCACATTTAAACAATCATAAATACTACTACTACCAATAATAATTACGACAATTTATATAGCACAGTAACACAAAGGCACCTGACAAAGCAGCTAACATGCGGGATAAGCCCTAGCGAACAAGTATGGTTTTAGCATGGATTTAACATCGTATATATTCTGGTCTACACAAAAAGCATATTTCCACAAATGCACAGGCCATAATAGACCATGAGCTATAGACCATTAGCTGACAAGGTCATATTAAACTATAAGCCAAAATTCAACAGCACTATCATGATTGTTTCAACAACCACCATGAAATAAACAAAAATAACCAGGCATTGAAAATAAATCAATATCATCTTGTCTTATCATAGGTTTTTTGCAATTCATTCCAAGAGACCATTGCTTCATTTTAAGGAAATTTATCAACAAATTATCGACAAACACCAATACATCCTGACTTGTTAAATGTTTTCTAGTGTATACATGTGTACCACCTTACCTCTCACGAATGAAAGCTGCATTGCGCTTAGCACGAATCTTCTCGACCACTTTCATTGTGTCAACTGTCAAGTCAAGCAGCATCGAATTTTCAGTTTATCTTGAAACTACAGCAGTGCCAAAGGCAGGGCAACATAATTTCTTTAATATCAGCTACTTCTGTCAGAGGTGCAGTCCTAGTGTTGAAAGATACATCAAGTGAAAACATGAGATGGCAGCAATTCAACAACTGTAAGACCATTCTATACATTTCATAATGTTTGAAAAAAAAGCTCAGCTTCATCTATTGCACAGGAATATTTGAAGATCTAATCTAACTACCTACAAACCCTCAGCACCAGGCAACCTCTCTACCTTCATTCACCACCCACTAATATCATCCCTCCTCACTGCCTGGAGTCAGGATGTTGAACAGTTTTGGGTTTATGAGCATTCCATGCACACTACCACCTGGAATGGGTAGAGACTAATTCACAACATATAAATTCAAACATTGAATACATAGAAAAAAATCCATGATGTTAAGTTGCAATTAAAAAGCAGGGTCATTCCGTGTCAAATCAACCAATTTTTTTAACATTTTCCCACCTTCAATTTTAGATTTTGCTAAAAAAATTATAAATTTTTCGTCCACCATTTCCAAGCACAAAAACAAAAATTTTGTTAAAATATTTCAAAATTTGACCGAGATACGATATTTTAAAGTGAGGCGGGGTAGGCGAAAATTTGCATCCGATTTCCCGAAATGTTCTCTGCGGCTATATTCAACATGAAATATCTCAAGAAGCGTTGCAGGTAGAGGCATGGGGTTTTCACTGCTGTATTCAGCAAGTTGGTGGCAATCCACTGAGCCTATTATAATGGCTGTGTCTTGAGTAGTGACTCCATGAGACAGCTGCCAATATGCCATCTCAGAACTCGCAAACTGCATTTTCTTGAATTTGACTGACCGATATCAGAAAATGTACTTGCAAGAAATGTGCAATCTGTTAATATTCTGATTTAGCAAGTAATTGGCTCCTACTGGATGTACTTTGTTGTGTAATTTGAGTGCAAATTTTTTCATGCTGACATACCAATCTTTGTCGAACTGACGAATGGGGGACAACTTTACCAGGTGATTTTGGAAAAATGGTCACCTGGAATTTACCCTAACTTCATATTTATGAAAAGTGCATGGCATAAGCTTTCTGGTGATATAAAAATTGTCTTGGCACTAGGAAGCATTCAGGAGTAATGCATTTTTGAATATTACGAAAATTTGCATCCGATTTCGCGAAATCTTCTCTGACGCTATATTAAACGTGAAATATCTCGAGAACCAGTGTGGGTAGAGACATGAGGTTTTCACTGCTGTATTCAGCAAGTTGGTGGTGACATAATGAGCCTATTATACTGACTGTGTCTTGAGTAGAGATTCTTCAGGACGGCTGCCAATATGCCATTTCAGCACTTGCAAGCGGCATTTTCTCGGATTTGCCTTACCGATAACAGAAAATGTAAGTGCAAGAAATTTATAATCTGTTCATTTTCTGATTTAGCAAGTAATTGGCTTCTACTGTATGTACTCTGTTGTGGTCTTTGATTGCAAATTTTTTCTTTCTAGCATGCTAATCTTTGTAAAAAGTCTGACGAACGGGGGTCAACTTCACCAGGTGATATTGGGAAAATGGACAACTGGAATTTATCATAACTTCATATTTATGAAAAGTGCATGTAATAAACTTTCTGGTGATATAAAAATTGTCTTGGCACTCAGAAGCAATCAGGAGTATTGCTTTTTTGAAAATTAGCTATATTTTCCAATTCGCGACTAACTGTTTACAAATTTTGCACGAAATCGTTTTACTGATTCCGTTCGCATGTGACTGCATGCTGGATGTTCTGAGCAAAATATGCTGAACACAAACAAATTAGTATTCAACTTATACTTCAACAGTTTGCACTGTATGTTGGTAAACATTTTAAAGTTGACCAATTAACATGGTTTTACATATTTATAAATAAGCACTCGCCTCACTGACAGGAAGTGGGGTCTGATTTGCCATTGGCCATTATTATTATTATTATTACATAAATTTATTACGCGCGCAAGGTCACACCAAAGTGTGAATCTGAGGCGCGAGATGGACAGCCGAAGATTTACTGTCCAGTAAACTATTAATAAATCTCAATATCAGACATACATCAAAGGAATTTTGTTCATGTGTACTTCTTTGGTACATATGTGTGAAAATATCATAAAAATAAATTTTTTATTGCACTGATATGGTTAGTCGCGAATTGGAAAATATAGCTAATATTCAAAAAAGCAATACTCCTGATTGCTTCTGAGTGCCAAGACAATTTTTATATCACCAGAAAGTTTATTACATGCACTTTTCATAAATATGAAGTTATGATAAATTCCAGTTGTCCATTTTCCCAATATCACCTGGTGAAGTTGACCCCCGTTCGTCAGACTTTTTACAAAGATTAGCATGCTAGAAAGAAAAAATTTGCAATCAAAGACCACAACAGAGTACATACAGTAGAAGCCAATTACTTGCTAAATCAGAAAATGAACAGATTCTAAATTTCTTGCACTTACATTTTCTGTTATCGGTAAGGCAAATCCGAGAAAATGCCGCTTGCAAGTGCTGAAATGGCATATTGGCAGCCGTCCTGAAGAATCTCTACTCAAGACACAGTCAGTATAATAGGCTCATTATGTCACCACCAACTTGCTGAATACAGCAGTGAAAACCTCATGTCTCTACCCACACTGGTTCTCGAGATATTTCACGTTTAATATAGCGTCAGAGAAGATTTCGCGAAATCGGATGCAAATTTTCGTAATATTCAAAAATGCATTACTCCTGAATGCTTCCTAGTGCCAAGACAATTTTTATATCACCAGAAAGCTTATGCCATGCACTTTTCATAAATATGAAGTTAGGGTAAATTCCAGGTGACCATTTTTCCAAAATCACCTGGTAAAGTTGTCCCCCATTCGTCAGTTCGACAAAGATTGGTATGTCAGCATGAAAAAATTTGCACTCAAATTACACAACAAAGTACATCCAGTAGGAGCCAATTACTTGCTAAATCAGAATATTAACAGATTGCACATTTCTTGCAAGTACATTTTCTGATATCGGTCAGTCAAATTCAAGAAAATGCAGTTTGCGAGTTCTGAGATGGCATATTGGCAGCTGTCTCATGGAGTCACTACTCAAGACACAGCCATTATAATAGGCTCAGTGGATTGCCACCAACTTGCTGAATACAGCAGTGAAAACCCCATGCCTCTACCTGCAACGCTTCTTGAGATATTTCATGTTGAATATAGCCGCAGAGAACATTTCGGGAAATCGGATGCAAATTTTCGCCTACCCGCCTCACTTTAAAATATCGTATCTCGGTCAAATTTTGAAATATTTTAATAAAATTTTTGTTTTCGTGCTTGGAAATGGTGGACGAAAAATTGATAATTTTTTTAGCAAAATCTAAAGTTGAAGGTGGGAAGGTCTGGTTGATCTGACATGGAATGACTCAGCAGCTAACAGAGAACTGATTTTCCCTACCGATCTTCTGCCACTTTTCACGTTCGTATCTGACGGGGACCTCACGACGTTTCTGCATCTCAAAGATAGGATCGACCGCCAGCTCTTTCCCAGCTCCCTTTCTGAACGCCTTTGTCCATTTAACTTTTCGAGGATTTCGCTTTTTCATGAAGCCTTTGTGGCATTTTGATCGGCAGAAGTTGAATCGCTGCCCACAACAACAACAAAAGTTGTAGAACAGGTTAAAAATTTTATGGGACTAAATCTGGCATATCATCACATAACCACACAATCTATTATAACAATAAATATGTTCTTAATGTATACTACCGATTCCACAAGCATTAACTCGACACATGTTAGAATGTACTTTTATCAACAGTTTCGTTTAACTAGGTTGTGCTCAGGCAGTTGTGATAGTCAGAACAGGTCGTTCCTGCCGATGAAAACTTTCGAAAAAACATTTGAAATGGGAATTGTTGACACGCAGAACACAATGTTAAGCAACTGAGTGCCAGCAGTTTGCAAAATGTGGAGCACATCAAACCTAGCGCTGTCCATATTAAGTCGCATCAATAGCATCTGATCTGAAAGAGCGCTGAATGCAAAATTATTCATCGCAAAACTTGACGTGTTTAGTGCACGAAAGCAAGAACAGGCATAGATTCTGGTTAAGTGGATATATACACATAATTAAATGCGACAATTTTGAATAAATCCGGGACACAGGATGCACAACATCAATTGCAGGACTGCCCTAGTGAATTTGGATGGTTTGCAGGGTGAATCCGAATCCCCAAAAATGCTGAAAATGCATTAAAGCCCAGAAAACAGTTATAGAGAAAATAGCCAAATTTTTACCATAAATGATGTTCAGAGTTAGGCAAATCCATCAGAATAAATGTTTAGCAGAATAAATTAGTCGCCAATGCATGGGAATCAGCATTGATGGCATGCATACAAGTTGGATCGATGAGAATAATTCTTGCTAACTAGATGTCGGATTGACGAAAATAACTTTTACTTCAATAGAAGTGGGATTTATGAAAACATTATTGCAGAAATTTGAGCTGGATTGTTGAAAGGTAATTGCTATTTACATGGAAGTTGGATTGTAAAAAAGCTATAGATGAAATATAAGCTGTACCCGGGACTAATATCGATATTAGTCCCAGGTTGTACATAATGATTAATGAATTCTTGCCTAAATGAAAACCTGATTGATAAGAATATGATTCATGCCAAAGTGGAAGTCGGATTGCTGAAAAATAATTATGCTGCGCCAGTCCAAAAATTTGGTACAATTTATTCCGCTAAAACGATAGATTACACGATTTAATTAGATGCATGTATGACATTATGGCCCTGCTAGTGTTGTTGATAAAACAGTTCAGTGTCTAAAAACCATTAGCTTGTGTGTGAAAATCGATTTGGGGGATGCGGTCAAAATTCGGGCATTCGGGCCGCACCCCGTTGGTTTTTCTATAAAATAATTTATGCTGGGAGTGCAGGTCTCTATCCAACACAGGCTTAAACATTTGACGGGTTGAAGTTGCCATATTATCGCGTTACCACATAATCTATCATTGCTATAAATATGTTCTTGGTAAAAGTGCATTTTAGCGTATTTTATTATTTCGAAATCGATAAGGTGCATTTTAGCGTATTTTATTATTTAGCGTATGTATTTACATATTTCGTTGATGAAAAAAAAGTTACAAACAGACAAAATTGAGTGATATTGAAAGCTGGATTGGTGAAAAACTTCTTGGTGAAATAGAAGCTGAATTGACGAGAAAACACTTGAGAAATGGAAGGTGGATTAAGGTATCTAATGGCCGACATAGCAGCTGGATGGACAAAAATAACGCTTGAGAAATGGAAACGGAACTGATGAAAAGATTGCTTGAGAAATAGAAGTTGGATTGATGAAAATTATTTCCCTTAAATAGAAGCGGGTTGCTGAAAAGATACTTAATTAAATGAGAGCTTGGCTGATGACAAATAATTGTTATTTAAATAGAATCAGGATTGATGAAAAAATTGTTGCTGCAACAGAAGCTGGATTGACGAAAGTGATACATGCCAAGGTAGAAGTCGGATTGATGAAAATACCTGCGGAAGTTCGAAAATGCACCAAACAATAAAATACGCTATTTATTTTTAGCTAAGCGGTTTCGAATAAAATACGCTAAAATGCACTTTTACCTATGTTCTTAATGTATACTACCGATTCTTTAAGCATTAAGGTGCAAATGTGATAAACGACCACGTGCATCCACAAAACCTATATTATCGCCCTAATAATAATCACCATTTACGTAAAGAGCATAGGCATTGCTTCAATCCGTATTTAACTTTCTGTGTACCTTGCAGTCGTTTCTCACAAACGATACCCCGTGACCGGGATAAACTGTCGATGAACAAAAATAACACTTTTCCAATCTCATCTTAAATGTTACGAATCTTATTAAATGGCGAACAGCCCGAAGAATTTCTTGAGTCCACTGAATCACTGATATTTACTAATATATTACTGGATAGCTAAAGCTTCGGCTATTGGTCCATGGCCGATGGCGAATCGTACGTGACTTCCTGTCAGGGATCCGAGCGCGTTTATATGTAAAACCATGTTAAATTCGTCAACTTCAAAGGCTATTTTCAAGAATCTGGTAGGTGACCGCAAAATGTAGTCAAGTTGATAGTTTTGTATGTCGCTTAACTCAAAATCCCTAGCTTTGTTTTAAACAATTTTGTATCATTGATGAGAAATTTCCGTTTTAAAGCGGAGTGTTGTGCCGCCTAATACTTTGCTGTGATTTGCCTCTAGGAATCCTGAGATTTGCCCCAAAGAATCCTGGGAGTCCCTGGCTGAGCGATAATCCAAACTTTCATAGGCAATTAGCTATCCAGTACCTATATAATATCAATGGTTGCGTCATGATGTTTACCACATATAGTATATATACTATATGTGATGTTACACACACCGACTTCTCATTATGTAAGTTACAAACCAACGACCTCATATATAATTATATTACCACACATCTGTAATATACTACATGTATATGTGATATTACTAGACAGAGCTTCCTCTGTTCAGCTGCCCAGTGACGTTGAAACAGCGGAGAAAGAGCAGGAAACAAGAGTATAACATGGGGCCCGGCAGAGTAATGGATAACACGCTGGCCAAGAGTGCGAGAGGTAGTGAGTTCGAGCCCCCGTTGGGCGGATATGCTTTGCAGACAGCCATTAGCACCATGTATTGCAGGCTGTCTGTTCAGTTGGTATAGTTAAGATTTATGTTCATTCATTCATTCATTCCGAAAACTTATATAGCGCCCCTTCAAGAAGCCTACTCAGGAGGCGCTCCCAGTCAAGTCACTGCTAAAAAGATAGGTCTTGAGCAACTTGTAGAAAGCAGGCAAATTATTCCGAGGTAGTAAGCGTAGTGCAAGCGGGAGCCCATTCCATGTGGACGGGCCAACAACCGAAAAGGCTCGATGCTGTCTGGTAGCAGAGCGGGTTCGAGGGACCAGCAGCTCTCCATTGGTCGAAGAGCTTAAAATTCTATGGGAGGCTACGACAGAGACAGGGTGACAGAGATCAGATAAGTAGGAAGGCGCACTACCAATTAAGGACCGCCAGACAAGTGCTGCTATCCTGTACGAGATGCGCTGCGGGACTGGAAGCCAGTGCAGAACATCACGCATGTAGGCAGAAATTGGGGCAAATTTTGGGATATGACCAATAAGCCGAGCAGCAGAGCGCATGTATTCTGTAATCCGAGTACCTGTAAATTGTTTCAATTGTACACTGTAACCGGTTAATTGCGATCTGTCAACCGGATTGTTGATTAAACGAAAAATTATTATTAATATTTATGAATACGGACTTACTGATATAGATGGTTTATTTTTTTAGCTCAACCAATCACGTCATAAAAGACCCAGTGCCACCAATCACAGAAGATGATTCATGTTATTTACGTTCGCCAGTGAAAAATAGAAATAATAATTTTTACTTAATCATGACTTTCCAATTATTTACACCATTAATACTTAATCGAGAATATCATTAAACACGCCCAAATTACATTACATGTCCATATGGTTTACTGTCTAATGATGTAATGTAATTACTCACCTGTGATGGAAAAAACACTGAAGGTTGTTGACCACTTCTGCTACTTAGGTAGCATCCTTTCAAGGGAAGCAAATGTCGACAGGGAGATTGGCACACGGCTGAAGCGGGGGTGTTTTTTGGGCTGCTACATAGCCGGCTATGGAACAACCATGGTATACGACTCAATACGAAATTAGCCGTATACCAAGCAGTTGTCCTTTCCATGCTACTTCACAGGAGCGAAACATGTACTGTATACCGCAGACATATAGCAAAGCTAGACCAGTTTTATCTTTGTTGTCTGCGAAAAATTGCTGGTATTAAATGGCAAGACATGATCCCAAGCACATATGTTTTGGAAAGGTGCGGGATCACCAGAATCGAGGCTATGTTCATCTCTGCACAACTGCGATGATCCAGACACATTGCTCGCATGGAAGACACTCGAATACCAAAGCAAGCTTTCTATGGTCAGCTAGCGAATGGATCGCGGTCCCAGGGTGCACCATTCAAGAGATACAAGGACGACCTCAAAATGCATCTCACAGCCTGCGGTCTCAGGATCGAGTGCACAGTTTGAGGCCGATGTGCTGGACAGGATTGGATGGCGCAGGCTTTGTCGGACTGGAGTGGAGGATTTTGAACAGCGGAGGATGGAGGATGCGATGGAGAAGTGGCGTAGGCGCAAGGCTAGCGCAGTTAACCCGATGCAGCTACAACAAATGGCGGGTGGACAGTTCCCGTGTGACATCTGTGGCCGTGTGTGCGCTTCACGGATTGGACTATTCTCACACAGAAAGACTCACTGACGATGACGAGATCTGTCGAATCGACGGCTCATTCCATAATTTGTATTCATGCATGTTGCCTGAGCTTTTTTGGAAAATCAATCATATAATTTAATCGCTGGCATATATAATGGATACAAGATTTCGACTATATGCCTTCAAAACATTTGCCATATGACGCGGCGTGGACTGCAGATGCAGGGCTGCCAATGCAATGTAAACAAGCGCACGTCGTTTCCGTAAAGTCGTCCGTTTGCTCTTAGTGTAAACTACACTAAATTTATATTAATATCAGATTTTAACATTATATATATTTTCGTTAGACCTGTGTTTGTGGGTGGGTGTGTTAGATAAACACGGCCACAGATTTGAAGCAATCTACCCAAATCCTTCTCAAAATAGCAAATAAGCCTGTCTGAAGACTGAACCTCTCATTTATTAGCACAAGAGAATCAAATTACAGTGCAACAGTATAGGAAGCATAGCTCTGTTACAGCAAATTTGAGAGAATAGCTACATGCTATAATTATGATGGCATTACATATGTACTATTAAGTTTTATTACAGATTTATCAACTTACATTATTACTGCAATTTTTTGGTTTAAAGTCAACACTTAATGAATTACCAATTCAACAAATAATTACAGTTCTGAATTACAGTGAAGTGATACACTGTAAATAAACGAATACCCATATGTTCAGTCATCTGACATCACTGTAATTTTTGAATTTAAAGTTAACATGTAACAAATTGACAATGCCAAAATTTACAGCTAATTACAGTTTTATAATAAAGTCAAATATTTTGTTAGCTACAGTCCGATACATCGTAATAAATTAACAATTCGAAATATTTACAGAAGGACTGTAAATCTTGTATATATTGCCATTTTATTTCATGCTGATCACCGTCAATCAGAATCCCCAGTGTTTTCAGCCGGTGTGTTGCGCATGTGCTTAAGAGTTCTTGGATGGGGTAAGCATAAATTAAATGCTTTACGAACATAACTATATGCACGTGCTGAATAGAACTGCAGTGTTAATGCAAATGCTTTGAGCTCATCGGGAAACTTATCTCCGTGTCTTGATTTACCCTTTAGCATTCTGCTGATTAGCTGCAAGATTGGCGTTGAAAATGATGACTGAATATTATCTGCAGCTTGCCGTGATATCAAGTTCTTCTGATGCAAGTTGCCTAGTAGCTGCTGCAGGGACTTATCTGCAGCTTGCCGTGATATCAAGTCCTTCTGGTGCAAGTTGCCTAGTAGCTGCTGCATGGACTTGACTTTCAATTCAAGTCGCCGATTTTTCTGCTTAAGTATTCTAACTTTGTGCCTGTATTGGGCAAGTGCAGATTCCATTATGCCGAACTTATGCTTAAGCACTCTAGGATTGGGCAAAGAGTAGTTGTGCCCGTTACATACCCTCAACTTAAATGGCGGAATTGTCGCATTACTGGTTGCTTCTGATTCAACAGACACGGCATTAGTTCCAACAGCAGAATTACACTTCTTGAGACGCTTACAGAAATGTTCCGGTACTGGTGAGTAGGAATGTTCAACTGCTGATGAAGTGGTAGGTTTGGACATCTCTGTTGCTCTCAGCTCATCACCATTTCTTTCAGCAAGTGGATGTTGATGTTGAATTGGGTTCAGTGTATGACCAGGCAGTTCAAAAATTGTCGGAACAGCTCCTTAAACCAAACAGAAACAATTTTTAGTTCAGCACTGTATACAAGTAATATTAGGCCTACACAAGTAATGTAAGGCCTACAATGCTACTTCAACATAGGCGTAGGAGGCGGGGGTCCAGAATGGGGCAAATCCCCCCCCCAAATTTCGGGCAAATGTGTTTTTCGGGCAAAACAGGCATGGGCAGACAAACTTTTTTGCTTTATTTTTCGGGCAAACAGGAATGGGAGAATTTTTTCAAGCACACAGGGGTAAAAGAGCTATATTTTCAGACGATTTGTACGGCTGGGAACTCAGATATTTCAACTGGAAAATCGGAATGACTAAAAAAAGGAAAATTTGGCCGAAGAAAAATGAAAAAATCGTGGTCTGCCAAAAATTTTGAAAGTATACTTTTCGGGCAAAAATCAAATATTTGCTCCCCCACTGTCGAAATGTCCCCTACGCCTATGTACTTCAATGTAAGCCAACACTTACAAACCATAACCATTCTTGTTATGCCTTGTCAGAAATGTGAAATGATGCTGAAATGAGGTGGCAACATCTTGTTGTGTCAGAGCCGAGTTTAAATCCTCTGACCTTCGGCTTCTTATCGCGTAAGAATACGTGATGCTAAATGTTATAAAATGGAGACTTTACTTAAATTACTATGTCAGATTTTGTGTCAGTTTTCTTAAATTATAAGTCTTTGCTAAGTACTGAAAGATATGAGTCTTGGCTCATATTTATAGGTCTGTTTTGGCTAGAAATTGCTGCAATCATGTTTCACTTTTCGTTAAATCATGTTTTACTTTTGTCTGGAAGGGCACGTCAAGTCTGCAAACTTAGTTTCCAAGATTACATATCCCCATCATTTAATTTACTTTACGCTGTTCTACGATTACATACCTACATCATCTAATTATTTCATGTAAGAACAACACATACTCTGAACTCACCTGATTTCAGTCGAACTCTGAGTCCGGTGCGATCAAAAGAATCGGGGATGAAATGGTTTGAACAGACGCATGAGTGTACAGTTGCTTTAAATGCTGTTCTGTGCATCGCATGTTCCCATTTTTTCACAAGATCAGGTTTCGACCATGGAAAGCTGTCACATAAAAAATGTCATTACTTTCAGTTCATAAATTACCATAAACAGTCAATGACAATCATAGGCGCAACCACCCTATGGGACCCACGGGACGCGTCCCCCCAACTTTTGAGTGGTCCCCTAGCTTTATTATTATGGTCCCCCCCCCAACTTTTAGGACGTGATTCATTATGGTCCCTCCCAACTTTTAGGGCGTGATTGCGCCTATGATGACAATTGAAGCCCTTGGTGCAATAACCAGGTAAGTCGACTTACCTGAAAATCGTGAAAGTTGGCTTAAAATGCTCCTAACATAGAGGCGCATCTATGGTGTAAATTTCAAGCTGGTAGCTGCAAAATTAAGTGAGTAGTTAGGACAATAACCAGGCAACTCAACATAGGCCTACCTGCTTTAAGAATTACAGCATTCCTGTGCCATAATTTCGTGCATAAATGAGATAAGGGGTCGTCCATAAAGGACGTCCGCAGAAAATGACCAACTTTGAACCCCTCCCTCCCCCCTTGTCCGCATTTGTCCGCATTTAGCCTCACCCCCCCCCACCCCATTTGCGGACGTCCGCACACCAAGCTCCTTAAATGCATCTGGATTATGTTAGAGAAGCTGATAATGCATCTCTCGGGACGAAAATAGGCTGGCAGGGTAGACGGCTGTTGACATGCACTTTAACCTGATTCCAATCTGCCTATAATTATGTATATAAATATATATATATACTATAGACAGTGTATGGTACTACACTGGGGAAAGAAACTATCCCTAGGTCTTTCAACGAGCAAATTATTGTTGGTGATTATAGCGCGTGAACAGGCTTTAAAATGGCACAGATCATACAGAAATAGGTCTATTTACCAAATTTATATGCAGACGTCCGCACTTGTCAAGACCCCCCACCCCCCATGTCCGCATTTGTCCGCATTTGTATGACCCCTCCCTCCCCCCCTCATTGCGGACGTCCTATATGGACGACCCCCAAGTCAACAAACCCGGTTATTGCACAAAAAATTGTAGCCTCTCGGTTGCGATTTTCGAGCAGTAGCCTAAGTGAACAAACCTGGTTCTTGCACGCAACCATAAGCCAGTAAAATACGTTATCGGATGCAATAACGAGGTAAGTATAGGGCCTACATGGTGTCATAACAATATTCAGCCACTAGATGGATACGTTTTGGGCCATTTTCCCGAATTAGCAGTATTCTAACCGGGCCTATCCCATTAAATATATACTTACTCTGAGTGATGACACAGATTTCGTAACTTTAATGTCTGCTTAATGTGTCTGTAATATAATATATGTGATGTGGTAGCGTGTCGCAATTAAACGCCTTTTAAAATGTCATATTTAAGCGTGTCGTTATTTTACTCCAAGCAGAAAATAAACAATCAAACGAATAATGTAACACTCGTTGCGGTATGCATATTTTACAAACTGTATTCTTTTTATTAATTTTTTGCTGCAGTTGGCTAGAATTTTGACACTTCGCGTTTGCGATATAATAGGATTTCACTAAGTTTCACGAACTTCGTAACGACGGACATGATGATGTTGATCATGCATAAGACAAGTCACTGTGTTTCGTAAGAGTAGGGATGATGCAATATTATTTCTACTTTATTGTTTAAGTGTTTCAATTTCTGAACGTTTCAGGTTGTCATTATTGACTTATGTTTTGTTTGGCCTGTTGCCAAAGGTTTTTGAGCTATGTGTGATTTTATGCCACATTCATTTCTTCAGATGTAGGCTATTTTCTGCGTTTTCTTTTACTGTTTTTATATTTATCCTCACCTTCTTGATTTTCAATGCCTTGGTTCTTTGTTTGTTTGTTTTTCTTTTCTCAGAATAAACTGATTTTTGATTTGATTTGATTGATTGATTTGATTTGAATGATGATTTGTTTTTCTCTCTAAAATCAGTGTTTCTTCCGTTGCCCTCTTCTGGCCCAGTTCTCTAATGTTTATCATTTCCATGCAATAACAAGGTTTGTTCACTTATCCGATTCTTACATGTAAAAAGTCTCCTGAACTACACGAAAGTTGCTTATAATTTCCGTGCAATAACAAGGTTTGTTCACATATGTGATTCTTGCATCCAAACAAGTTCCAGAACTACAGGGAAGTTTCGGTGCAATAACCAGGTTTGTTATTCATTTGCGCATAAAATACTAATTAGTAACTGCCGGCCTATAAATATTTTTGTTTCTGATCAAATACGATTAGATGCACTTTAAACTTTTTAAATTTTCTCTTTATCTATTTCCTGGACGAAACGGCGAGCTTCTGAAGAGCAAAAAACATTAAAACTCGATTTGCCGAAAACTATGAAATTGCACTTACCTGGTTATTGCACCAAAGGCTTCAATTATTATACAATTGCTTATATCGAAATAGTTAATCAAGCGCAAGTTTCTGTGCACAGCACAGGTCAGGATACTTGTTTTTTTTATCTGACCACAAAATTTGTTTAGGGTTAGATTCATCATTCAGTCGCCAATATTATAGTTAGCCAATTATTCTGCGAAATTGCAGTATCGGGGACCGACGCATAGGCCTATACAATATATTTGGATAGTATCTAATGACGACACTAACCCTAACACTAGCCCTAACCGACCCTCACGATGCTTAACCTGACTAATCGACCCTCACGATGCCTAACCTGACCCTAACCGACACACAAGGTCTCCGATACTGTAATTATGCCAATTATACTCATCGCACGACATCCAGTGGCTTTATTTTTCAAAAACATACTTTCAAAAATCGTGGTTTGTCAATTTCAGTTTGAATTAAGAAACAATAAATAAATGTTATTTTGTCTATCCAGCGTGTTTTTCACCGTATTTTTTGCCATAACTAAATTTTGGTGGTCGGATAAAAAGCAAGTACCCAGGTCAGGATCAAAGTAGTGAATATAGAGCTGTACAATGATGTTACACGCAGAAACATAAATATTCGTAAGATTTCGTAATCTCAAGGTTTCTACACCTCGAACAAAAATCGATAGATTGAGTTAAAAACAAAACACCAAGCGATATGTCGAAATTGTAGACTCATTTTCTAAATAGACATTTTATAGCATAGTCCAAAATCACTTACGAATGAAATGTTATTCCTTGCTGTTTGGAGTGTTTGTCGTAAATTACTTTACATCCAGACGCAGAGCAACTTTTCCCTCCGTTCTGTTTCTTTTTCACCTTTGTTTTCACCAAATCGTCTGCCTTCATACCCGCCATTTTTGTTTCAAGACACACGGACAAGTCTTTGTCATTTGGCTGCACTGCTCCAGCTTCTGATGTACCTGCCTGCAAAAATGACAAACAGCATATCTGAATTTGGAGGGACAGGCACAGATTTTATAGGGTACAAGATGAAGAAAGGCAAAGGCAAACGGTGAGTTAACTACATGGCGTTGACAAGTGATTTACGGGATGCTATCAAGTTGTTATAATGCGAAATTGGTAATGCATCCTTTCAACATTCTAATTATTTACCCAAATTGTTGCAGCATTATTACTTTTCATCAATCCGAGTTCTATTCATAAAGCAACTAAAGGAATTATAGCAGC
The DNA here is from genome assembly GCA_949752735.1 of Lumbricus terrestris. Lineage (NCBI taxonomy): Eukaryota > Metazoa > Annelida > Clitellata > Crassiclitellata > Lumbricidae > Lumbricus > Lumbricus terrestris. The sequence goes on from OX457038.1 coordinate 66,961,717, forward strand.
CACAAATTTGCAGTACATTGAAAAATTGACAAATCCGTTACACAAAGAGCCAAACATTTCATAAGTCTGTCAAAAGCAAAAGAGTTGCTGCTTTGTGCAGGAACTGACCAAAAGAAGAGTTGGCGATAGTTTACATTGCTTAGATTCAGTGTATGTACTCCACATGTCTGCCTGCCTTACTTTTATTCCAACTGAACAATGAACAACAATGTAATGAAATTTGGCCTAGGTTGGAATTAATGTAATAATGTGGGCGGTGTCTCTGAGCAGCAAAAAGAGTGGTCGATCTGATCTCTAGCAGTTTAAGATTATTTTTTATTGCCAAGGTCAATGACTATTGACTCACGGCTTTTGTGAGAACATCTTATGCAGAAGTGCAGTTATATGAGGACAACGTTGTGCGCATCAGTTTTGTCATCAATAAATATAACTACTCTGAGTAGAGATCTTTCGGGGTGCTATACAAATTTATGGGTAAACACGCACACTGCCTGCATGCGATTGAATGATAACAATGTAAATGTAATCGGATTTTTATATAGCGGTTGTCTCATGGCCTCGACCCTGAGGGTGAGATCCTTCACCACCGCTCGCCCGTTTGAATGGACGCCACGCCATTTAAGTCCCCGTGGACGGACCGTGCTATCCCGAGATTTTGAATCTCTGAAATAGCCACCTTCAGGATTCGAACCGCGGCCCGCACGCTCTCTTACCGATGTAGCTGAGCTAACAATAACCTGAGAAGGCTTAGATGCAAGAAGTTCCTGATTCATTTTTTCCACCAGCATACTGCGCAACCTTTCACGCGCCGTCACGCCACGTATATCCATATTATTTAATTTTTATAAATACTTGAATGACTGTATCGCTTTTTAAAAAGTTTTAACTTGAGAAAACACCGACGAAGCCTGGACTCCTATAGTTTCTCTTCTGGGATTGGTGGTTCTTTCATCAGCTGTGATTGGTTGAGCTAAAAATAGATGATGAATAGATGATGAGCATTGAGCATGTATTCGAAGATGTTTCAGCAGAACCCACGTGATCCACCGGCCTGTTACAATAAATTACAAACAGGGCGAAACTGTAGGACCGAATGACAACACTAACCCTAATCCTAGCCGACCCTCACGACGCCAAATCTGGCCTAATCGACCATCACGACGCCTAACCTGAGCCCTAACCAGTGATGCCACAGCTGGGTTTTTTTCCACTAGATCTGGGTTTTTTACCTTCGTCTGGGTTTCTGGGTTTTTTTTGGGCAAGATCTGGGTTTATTTTGGCGAGTTGACATTTTGTACTTACAACACATGATTATTCTGTGAAATTCAATGTAAAATGGTTGGGATACATAATTTTTTCCACCAATTTTAATTTTAAACTCCACAATCAAGATCTCATGTTGTCAATTCACAAATAATTCATAACCTGAAGAATAGTTCTGCACAGAAATAGACCATTTTGACATTGACAGGTCAGGTCACTCGTCTCTTTTCTTGTAAAGCCGTATTACATCTATAACATGGATATACAGTTATACACTGTAGGTCAGGTCAATCCTCTAGTGGTATAAATATATAATATTAGCCAAGTTGTTACAGAGTATTAATGTTCTAGGTGGTGAAAACGTTAGATTGTTGGTGTATTAAGAAAATTTGGCTGGAAACCTCGGACAACTTTAAAACTTTGTAAACTTAAGCCACGTGTGTTATGTGTTATGCACTCGATGCACTGTGAGATAGGGAGCCAGCGTAGAGTATGACGCATGTATGATGAAACAGATGCATATTTAGGGATTCGCCCAATTAGCCGGGCTGCAGACCGAAGAACACGGTCAAGTCGGGATGTCAAGCGAAAGTCTCCGATCCATTGAATGAAATTTCGAGATTACAAATGCGATATTCATGACTCTTTCTTACTATTGTAATGTAGGTCTAACCTAGCATAGTAGACCCTGTAGAGTGGACTTGGAGTGAATTACCGAAGTAGATCAATTTCATCAAAATAATTGCACAACGCAAAGTGTTGAGCTAAATAAATTGCGAGAAGAGAAGGCATCTTTGATGCGCGACGTCGTGACTCGTGGTCTCGTGGTAGGTAATTCCAGGGTAATTCGGTTTCACATTTTTGTCGTTTATTATTATTATCGTGACATGTTGTGCGACTTATATTTATATTTTGTTTCACTGCGTTGTTTCGATTAGTCTCGTTACATTTTGAGTTAGTCTATGCTATTTGCAGAACTTTTAATTGAATACCAATATTAACAAATACTGGTATTATCACTTTCATCTGTTTACTTTGGCATTGCTAAGTAAGTAAGCAGGTGCTGCCAATCCCGTCACTCAGCATGACGATGCAGTATATAATTATGTCGAATAATGTCGAATACTTAAACACTAGAACAGTTGTGTCCTTTGCCCGCCGCACTGTGGTTTCAGGCAGGCTAGACTGTTTTGTCAGAAAATCAGCAATACTTCTAAAAGGCTTGTTGAGTTAGAGTTTTGAAACGCTTCATTACCATTTATTTTTCCCGTTATGGACTCGGCTGTTCAAAACTTTGTACTGCCGTGCACAAATTGAGCAAGCCTACCAACTTCCACACAACCTACGTAGACATGAAAAGACAATGCACTCAACCATGTCAGTAAACAAAGTGCACAGAAATTTGTGGAAGCAGTTCAGCAAAGTTTTGACAAGCATTTTAAAACTTGTGTTAGTTTTGTATTTCTTTAATGTTCATATTGTGACATGCTTTTTGTAGCGCTATGGCTGGATGCTGTGTTCAGAAGACATGGAGTCATCTACTACGTGGTGTATGTGGTAGAACTATTAGGACAAATTTCAGCACTACTTCCTCAAGGTATGGGACTCGAGACTTTTTGATACCTCATGCTTTCAGGATTGTTATAGCACTTGTCATATATGGTTTAGGTCTTACTTTCAGTGTAAAACATCACATCTCACCAGCCACTGAAATAGAATTTAACTGTAGACTTGATTTTTTTCAAATGCATCAAAGCTCCTAAATTAATTGTTTGTATATGCTTGGCTTTTTATTCATCAAGTTAGCATTGATGAGTTTTGTTTATTTGAGAGTGTCTCGTGAAGCGGCACTGTATTAATCTGTGATTAAAAATCATGTATTTTAAACAGTATTTATTCATTCAAAGTTGTCTTCTACATTCTGCCAATGTTTTATGACATTACTAGCTGGGGCACCCAGTGTTGCCCAGGGAATTTAGGGGTTCTGTCCCCAATCCAGCCCAATTGCTCTGCATGCCCCTTGGGACGGGTTTGCCACCCTCTGGGATACCCGGCATTGCTGGGTAAATGTAGGAATTTTGCCCAACCCCACCATCCCCTGGCCCAACCCCCACTTCACCCCAACGCTCCCTCTGAGGTGCCCAATGTTGCCTGAGAAATTTGTTTTTTCGCTCCACCCATCTCCTGTCCCACTCTATGGGACCAATGAGGGTCATGGTGCCTGCCACTGTAACGCAATAGTTGCTGTTGATACGTTCCAGATGGAAGGCTAAACTACTTGATGGGAAAGCTATGGCTCGTCAGATCCAGGACGAAGTGAGGAGTGAAGTGGAAGCGTGGGTAAAAGCGGGCAATCGACGTCCACAACTCACAGCCATCTTGGTTGGCAGCGATCCAGCGAGCGCCACGTATGTCCGCAACAAGATGAGGGCAGCTGAATACACAGGTGCATTACTTTGCTGAGCATTCCTTTGGATTTCAACTTTAAACCTAGATGCTTAGAACATCGCTTAGATGTTCAATAGTTTTCTGCTGTCAAAATCAATATTGGGTGCACTGAGGTTTCGTTCGAGATTTTGCGTTCAAGGTGTCGGATATTGCGCCCAGAAGGCATAGTTGTTCTTTTATAGAGCATTTAAAATGCTAGTTTGATGTGATGATTCGGGTGTGTGCACTATGCAGCTGCAAAATCTAGAGTTGGTTGTGCGTTTAGAATGCTGCTTTCAAGAGGATGCCATGTGGTATGTCTCTGGGATTGTGAAAAAATTGCAGTGTAGAGATACATGGTTAGGTAGGTGTAACAACGAACATTTATTACGTGGGACAATTGAGATAATTACAGTGTCAGATGAATCATTGAGCGGTGTAGGCAGTGTGTTCCATGGTATGGTTCAATTTTAGGTCTTAAGATCCCATCCATATATTGCGCATGTGAAAAAAGGCGCATTTTCACCCCTTGTTGCAACTCGTACACTTTGCGGACTTCCCCAAACCTATGCATGCTTGCAAATATGCTTTCCCTGTTATAAAGGTTAATTAGATAAAATCGTCTGTAAAACATTTATTTTGACCCATGGCTACCATTTATTTTTGTCCTGCCTCATTGGATAAAACAAGAAGATGGAGAGGCCGTTGTGAAGATGCAGAAAGATGAGAATGAATGAGATCCCCGAAATATTTAGGCGCAAAACGCAGTTTCGATTTGAGGACCAAAGCAAGGACTTCACATTGGATGCAGGCAAAGAGAGGAAGCCAGTGCATTTGGTTGATCATTAACGATGATATATGGTAGTTCTCAGGAAGGGGTTGGCTAAAGGATACATGAAAAGCAAACAATTGCCTGGCGCCATAACATATGAATCATCGCATGGATCTGAGAAAATTTACTTTACTTTACAGGCATTACCAGTCAAACTATACATCTGCCACAATCAGCGACCGAGAAGGAGTTGCTGGGTCAGATCCATGACCTGAACAATAACGACGATGTTGACGGCATCCTTGTCCAGCTTCCAGTTCCATCGCACATCAGCGAGCGACACGTCTGCAATCTGATTCTGCCGAGAAAAGACGTCGATGGGTTTAACGTCGTCAATGTCGGTAAATTCTGTTCCGATCAGAGAGCCATGGTTCCAGCCACTCCTCTGGGTGTAGTCGAGCTGCTCCGGAGGACAGGTGAGTTTAACGCTGCCGGGAATCGTCTGTTTCATTATGCAGATTTATATAGCACCTTTGCAGGGTTACTGTACAAGGATGCCGTCAGCATCTTGCATCAACTACTCGTGGCATGCTGCGCTCACACAGAGCCCAACTCGCAATATAGAACCTTGCATCAAAATTCTATAAATATTAGATGCTTTGTGCATTAAATACGGTAATATTTATGAACTTCAGATGAAGTTTCTTGGCTGCATTTAACTGAGTTTGTCTGTTGAAGGAGTTGAAGATTTTATGTGAATGACCTGACAAATAAATTTATGGAGTTTGCGTGATATGATACATGTGCATTTATGCTTTAAACGATGCATCTTGTTTTTGCTTTTCCGTCTAGGTATAGAGACATTTGGAAAGAATGCTGTGATCTGTGGACGTTCTAAGAATGTTGGAATGCCGATGGCCATGCTGCTTCACTCGGATGGAATCGGAGAAACTCACGGATGTATGACAATCTTTTATTTTGCAGACTCATGAAACTTTTAGGAGTTTGAAGAAGCAGTTTCAATGCTGAAAGAGCTTTTTTTTATTTAGCTGGCTGTGTGCTTTAATATGTCATATTTCAATGCTGTAGCTCTCCTGATGCAATTTGGACTCATCCTTATATATTATGTATGCAAAAATCTTGTTTTCGACACCACCTAACCCTCCAATATTTACGTGAATATGAGTTTCTCTACCTCCACCCCTTACAAAGTTACTTGGCTAAAATCACTTATAAAATATTTTTTCCCTGTAGGCTACTATTTCTTTCTGTTAAGCATATTTACTGACTCTAGTTTGTTAACTGTTGCAGTTTAAAGTCTAGATTGGAACAGAATTTGTAATTAAATGCCATAGTCGTAGGCTATAGGATCATACAGAGTTATGTAAATAGGCTAATGTTTGTTTGTATGTGCACTTGTTATAGCGCCTCTTCCAGGTTACTACTCAGAAGCGCTCCGACTACAGTGCGGACACTGCACCTGAGTTTCACGCCGAAGCGCTGAGCAATTGCGAGCGAAGGATTTACCCTAGGTCCCTACAAGACGACTTGAGGCGGATTCAAACCTATAACCTTCCGGCTGCAAGGCAACGAACACACCCACCACACCACCATGCTCCACAATGTGGTCATCATAATTATACATTTATTTTGTGTGCCTAAATTTTGCCGAGACCCCTCCCACACTGGGCTGAAATCGCCAAAATCCGGTGGCTCCCTTCCTTGCATATGTAATATGTAATACGTCAAACATAGGCAGTCCATAACTCTTTGGTTGAACAGAGACTAGATTATTTACTTTTCTGTTGCTAAGGTGACGCTACGACAACCATCTGCCATCGATACACTCCTGCTGAACAGCTGCGTGTGTTTACGAAGACGGCCGATATCCTAATAGTTGCGACAGGCATTCCAAATCTCATCACGGCCGACATGGTGAAGGAAGGAGTTGTCGTTATCGATGTTGGGATAACGGAGATTGTTGATTCCAAGACAGGAAAGCGTCGCCTGGTGGGAGATGTCGACTTTGACGGTCAGTTTTAATTATGCTAATTTAATTTTTTCGATTTTATGTCTATGTCTCGCTCTGAAATTATTGTTAGGGTACAGATTGTCCTGTTGTGATGTGTGCCATTCAATTTGGGGAGTGATTAGTTCTAGCAAGAGAATTTCCCTGGTATTGGAACTCTTTCATTTGTGCTGAGCTGTAATGACTTCTGTAGTACCCAGGGCCGTCTTATGGTCATTGTAGGCCCTAGGCACTTTTGCATATTAATCTATTCATAGGCCCCTAGGGCCTATCCAACTCAACTCTGTATTAATTCAAATTGCTACACATTTAGCCTACATTATTTCTTAAAATTATGTTGAACCATGTTTTGTGAACGCATTCAGTTTTGAATTTAAATCTCAATCTACTTTTTGTAATATTTATTTTCGATATTTCGCTAAATGTAATATTTCTGGTTTCCGATTTTCGACTTTCGGTTAGCGGCGTTTCGGACTAAATTCTAATGAAAAATCGCCATCGCTTTTTAAATTTTAATTTGTTAAATTATTAATACAAATTTCTAAAAAAAATCATGTCTGATGGTTATAAGAGGAAACACGAGTCTGGATTTGAGAAACCAATAAATCTGCAGCTGAAATGATTAGGTCACAAATAGCTGACAAGCTGGTCTCCAGTTTTCCAAATGTCAATATTGCTTTTCGAATTTATCTTTCTTTTTTGGAACAAGCTGTGAAGGTGAATGTTCTTTTTCGAAACTGAAAATTATCAAAAATTACCTTCGGTCAACGATGGGACAGGCACGATTATCCTCCCTTGCATTACTTTCAATTGAAAACGACTTAATGCGAAAAATGACATTTGAAGACATTATAAACGATTTCGCGAATGCAAAGAGCCACAAAGTTAACATAATATAGCTTAGCCAATGTTACTGTTTCATTAGGCCTAGCTAACTCTAGCCTTAAAAAGTTAGCTCGCAAAAATAAAATTTGCAAGTTTTCGTTTTCTGCTTGATTTTTCCGGTCATTGCAATCACTGCATTTATTTTTAATATATTTTTCAGGATTTCGTAGGCCCCTAGTAAGTTCGTAGGCCCTAGGCACAGTGCCTACTGTGCCTAATGGATAAGACGGCCCTGGTAGTACCGTTACAATATAGTCGACAGTTTATGGTCGCTTCTTCTCAAAGTGTAATGTAATTTTGAGAAATTTCTCAGCACTGCTCAAAGTCATTTTGATTGAGACCAGCTTACTCATCATCAACATCATTGGGCTCAATGCCCGTAAGAGTCCGACGCCACTCTCTGTCTGAGTCTGTCTCGCGTCATGCTGCCCAGCTTCAACAGGTCCAGGTCAGCAGGTCTGCTCCATACCATTAACATCTTGGAGCAGTTAGACCGCCTTGTCTAAATGAAGAGAATATTGGGAGAGAGGCATGAAGGACAACTTGGGTCAATGCCCGTATGTGTCCCACGCTCTCCCCCGACTCTCTCCACCGGTCTGTCCTGACCGGCCTGTGCATGTCTGCTCCACATCATGACACCTTGAAGCATCTGGGTCGCTCTGTCACTTGTGCCGTGGTTTTTGCGGATTCCAATCGTCTTGGTCTTTTACTGCCAGCGTATCGCCACCCATCTGGCAAACCTTCCTCACTTTGTCCGGGCTTAGGACCGGCACAGGGACGTTGTTGGTTCCCTGTGGCGGAGGATGGATGCAGTTTAACGTCGTGCCCAGGACCAGCTTACTCACCAATGCTATATATGAAATCAATTCCACCATGGTCAGGTTTGTATGGTCCGTTATGGTGCCACGTTTTTGCAGATGCCATGTGCAATTACATGGTATTAAGTAAGTAAGTGTAGCCTTTATCACTCCTCTTGAAACGCACAATGAGACTTGGAGAAAAAAATGCAATATGACACAATTAGAAGTAATAATAACGTTATAGTAATATGCATGAAAAGTAATGTAAAACAGAAAAGACATTGGCAGTACACGGTATCTTATTGAGTGGCCTTGATGACCTATGAACCTTAAAATATTTTTAGGGTGCCATATGAGCGTTCAGTTGATTGTTATTAAGACTCCAGAATGCGGCTATGCAACTGGTTTTTATAAAAAATTTACTTACTTACACATTCAGTTGTATTACATTACTGTTTCCTCAGGTGTTGCTGAGAAGGCGAGTTACATTACACCAGTTCCCGGTGGAGTTGGACCCATGACAGTTGCAATGCTCATGAAGAACACTCTGATAGCCGCTCGCAAAGACATCACTGACTGAGAAAAGAAATGTATCGCATGGATGTAGACTAGAATGAACAAACTCAATAATAAAGCTGATGTAAAAGTTTGGATGCAATCATGTCTTCGGTTCCGTGATTTTGTGTACTGTGCCGACATAATTATGTGAAATTACCTTTGTTATGCGTATTTATTCCTCAGCTGTTTCTGTTTTCCTATAGAAAATTATGACTTCTATTGCAGTCTATTGGTAATGAGTAAAAAATCTATTGTTAATGAGCAAAAAAGTTTATTGTTAATGAGTAAGTCGATTGATTCCATTGTTAAGCTGTATCGAAAGTGTGCTTGAATCTATTTTTGCTTTTTCTCACGTCTTCTCTTTATTAATGCTTCTTAGTCAGTTAGTCGAGTTGATTGTTGTGATTAAGTAATCTCAGTAATCTCAACAATGTGCCTTTCTCAAAATGGACCAATCACGTTGAACGTGATGCTGAATCTCAACTTTTGACAGTTCCTCGTAGATTTGGCTCTACATGTGTGTGTGTGTGTGTGTGTGTGAGTCTACCAGTTGTTGCTTCCAGTTATTCGAGTCTTATTAATTTTGTTTGCAGATGAACCTGTTGTTCTACTAGAACCACTTTGGTTAGTGAATGGCACCTCTGAAAGCTAAACTATAGAAACAAAATGTCCTTTTCTATTATTAAAGATAACTTCTGGAGGTTGCAGAAAAATGCAGTACTATTAATGAAAGAAAAAATGGTTTTTGGTTGGAAATATTTTTGTTATTTTTATTGTCCTTTGATATCCTGATTCTAATTAATCGGTCTAGGGCAAAATCCGACCCAAATCGATTTCTGATTTCTGATTCAAGAATCTGTCACACCATAGTACATACATTCTGTAGATTTTGATTGTTATTGTCACATCGGTGTCTTCATTTGTGATTTGATGCCCAGCTAAAGTTCCGTTCTGAAGGTATAAGATGTTTATTGCTATTTCACTTTGGCTGTGCTAAGTATATGATGAACATTGATGGCAAGTCATAAAATATTCTTTGAGAAGTTGGTCAGCATGCCTGGAGCAGTATGTGGTTAACAATTCAATAGGTTGAACGTGTTCATGCTTTCAAAGCAATCTTTGAACGGCTCATTGCCACTGATTATTGACACCCTTGCTAATGATGGCATTATATTCATATTGTCACCATTACGGTTACAAAGATACCTCTATGTATGGGATTCCTGCCAAGACATAAATGCTGATCAAGATTTATGTAACACTGGTGCCCTCTAGCAGACCTGGCTATGGAATGACAATTTATACACTTTTGGTGGGAAGAAACAGAGACAAGGAACAGGACAGACCAATGGCCACCATACTAAATGTCAAGAAAATTAAATCACTGACACTAAATAATCATTGCTACCCCGCTCAGTGATGGCTTGAAGGTCATTGTTTTTCTTCTAAATAAGAGATGATTGTTTTTGAAGATAAATTTGAACACCCCGGTAATTTTCCAAAGTTGCAAGAATACATGTGCTTGGTCTGTAGACACCGGTGGATGCAAACCTGCATAATTTGATCATGTGTGTATGCATGTAATAATTTATGCCGGTGCTCATTTGTTTCCTTTCGGTGAGCCACCATGCCAACTGTTTACTTCATGTTCATTATTTAAGGATTTATTTAGTAGAACATTTAACCGAGATTTTATTGTTGCATGTGGTTTAGATGTAATGTAAAAGCATTTCAAAATGACACCTGAGTATCAGTTCTGACTCATTCGCATTGTTGAAAACGATTTTAAGTACTAATTATAAATCTTTGTTCCAGATGTAAATTGGAATGCTCTAATAGCTTGTAGGATTAGCTTCATTAGTGGCAATTGATGTTATTGTTGAATGTTGTTTGGTTTAAATTTTTACCGGGTTGGTTCGATTTTTTTAATGGTTTATCTAGGTAAATGTTGATAGATTTATTCAATTGTTTTTTTAAAACATGTTTCTGATTCATTTTTATTATTCTTTTAATGTTTTTCATAATTTGTTTAAATTTAAGTGAAATAGTAATTTTTGTGCCTTTTCCTTTTCTAGACTAATTATCAAAATTAATTACTGAGTTTATGTTTGATGTTGATTTTAATATTGTCCTTTTTTATTATTGCTTAAGTCATTGAGGATCCTTCAGGGTTTTGAAAGTTGAAATTTTGTGTAAATTGCTGTTTCGTGGAACATCATGCCAACAGTAATTATAGTAATTGTAATTGATATTGCTAGTATTAGTTTTATTATTATCATTATTATTATATTTGAAGTGCCATATTGTGTTTTAAAATTATATTGGATGAAGTATAATCCAAAATGAATTGTCGACAGAATATAGTGATGTTTGACATGTTGACCTGGTTCAGAGGTTCTCAAATGGTGTGTCACTGGTGTGCCACGTGAAAATGGTGTCGCGAATTCTCACAGCATACAACCGTCGTTCTTCAATTACACTGACTTGCTTACTTCAGCAGTTTAGCGGGCGTAGGCTGTGAAAATTCGTCGTACACTGTATACCTATTGATTCTCTTCCATTCATTGCAATCTGGAGCGACCACAATGTTTGCTTTGTAGGCCGCAATACCTACATATGTATACAAATTATTATTTTGCGGATGATGCTTGCGCATTCAGAGCCAAACAACCATAATAAATGAAGGTGGACAAAGTCCAGGGGCTCCGAGGTACCAATGACCCTGAACTATTTAACTGAACATTTCCTGTACTAGTTTCCCATGATTATAATTGGACGTTTTGAGGGACAGCGTTTAGTTTCGAGAGTTTTTAACTGTCTTTATCCCATGTTTTCATACTTTGCCTTGAACTATTAGGGTGGCTTGGACTAAGTGGATAATTGATGATAATTGTTACGCTCGTTTTTTATCTAATAATAGTTTTAAATAGCTATCCTATCATGTTAATTCGTTTGTGTTGCTAATGGGTAAACCTCAAGCTTAAGGTGTCCAGAGACATCTGGCTAAGTTGCTATAATGCAGCTGTAGGCCTATGTACCGGTATCGCACTCACAAAACCTGTCGATTGTCGGGCGTCTTACTGTGCTAAGAAAATCCCAGAGCAAAAGTCACATTAACTGCTAGGCCAAACAATAAAAAGAATAATTAAGTTGAGCCATAAAACGACGCAAAATCGAAGATTTAGATCGGTGGAATTTAAAATTTTGAATCATTGGAAACTAAAAAGCATTCAGTGTCAACATTTTAATTCATTTGAAATTTTTACAATTTGAAATAGATAAGCCATTTTAACTCAAACATAGGCCTATTTTAATTTTAGAGATAGAGGTCTATTGACATAATGATGATTGCATGGTGTGTCGCCAAATTTGGTTGCAAGTTTAAGTGTGTCGTATGCCGGAAAAGGTTGAGAACCTATGGCCTAGTTCTGTCAAAACTCTTACGCATGCAATGTGAAGCACAGTGTGTGATTCTGAGGTGCTTATCCAGTGCCAGCTTGTGTGTCGCATGCCGGAAAAGGTTGAGAACATCTGGCCTAGTTCTATCAAAACTTATGCATGCATTGTGAAACTCGGTGTGTGATTCTGAGGTGCTTATCCAGTGCCAGCTTGTGGTGAAATACATGTAGATTGAATACTATACTTGAAATTGTCAAGAGCGAATGGTTATTCTAATAGCGGATTATAGGTAAGACTTCTTTTGTTTCTTTGTAAGTGTCCATGATGTTTGGTTTACATGTGCCATGGCTTTTAATATAAACTTGGCGATGATGTTGAATTTGAACCCATGGCATTGGGCAAGTGCATGATAAATTTATGTCATGACTCATGGAATTGGTATGTTAAAATACATCATCAGTTCCTGTTGTTTCAAATGAAGCTGTAAACATAGGAGACAATGCTTTCTTCAGTCAAATTACAAGTTTCAACGTTGATGTTTCAGTTATACTCTTGTTAGTCGCAGAGGGCAACTGTCGAATTCGTACGTTCCACAAACACTTTATTAAATGGCTTTTAAAGTCTTGACGTGATATTTTGATGTATCATGTACCTGAGATGTCAAATTACCTGGAATTGTCAGTTTCTAATTGATTAATTAGCAGGTATGATTTGTGATTTGCGTAGATCCATTATGCTGCATTTATTTCCTGTTTTTGCAATTAGTTGTTATCTTTTGTTTTGGCAGTCACTTGTGATGCTCCACAGGTTTTCTATGCATATTCGGATCTTTTCGCCATGCAACTATTATTTTTTGTGTATCTTCCTATGATTATGTATGCTGAGCACAGCACAACATTTAAATATCTCACATGTGATTTGGACGATTAATAGATTCGTGGTTTGCAGGATGGATGGATCGTGTGTGGATTTCTAGAAAAGTCTGTTACTGTTAACCGTTGCTATGCTAGAGACTCGTTTTAGTGAAACAATTTTGATATTCTGATACGACATGGGCAGAGAATTGTATCTCCAAATTGTTTAAACTGTAGAAAATAAACTCATTGCAACACATCCTTGTTATGAAGTCGTTCATGATTTGACTCACTGCAGGATATGACAAGTTTCTGGAACAATTCGGCGTTAGTCAATTATTAAAAGTTTGCATCTACTTAATATGCAATGCATACAGCTGAACAACTCAGAATTTGCTTCTGTTTATTATGTCAGAGGAAGTCCTCACACCTTCCTCTTTCAAAGTACTTTTCTATTTTTAAATGAAACAGCAGCATTTTGTAGTTTGACCTACATGTTCACAGCCCTGGTCGCAAGCATGTAGTTGCTTATGTACGCCAGCTTGTTATGTGTCGCCAGCTTTCACTTTTGTGACCATAATCAATCAGACATTAAAATATCACCGAATTAATTCATTGTTAATCTTAAATGTCTTTAGTTAATCATCAAATACAATATGATCACAATCTCCAATCTTTTAGTACAAGCTTGATAGAGTCCTTGTGTCACTCCAAATCTAATGCTTATGTTTAATTGCTATTTCAATTTGAAAGTCTCACGATTGAAATATGTCTGCTATCAAAAGGTGCTGTGACAGTACGTGCATCGGTGAACGAGGAAGAGCAGGCAGCAGAGGAGACCGCAGGGAAAGCAGAGAATGGCCAGCAGAATGAGAAAAATGTTGAATGATGCAACGACATTGCCAATCTGAAGAAAAACGAAAACAAAGGAACGACATCAATTCGTGTCCGGCATTACCGTAACTGAGGAGGAGGGGACACATAATAATTATATTCACTTTTTTTCCTACTGCTATTTTAGTTTTGACCTGAAATCTAGGAGTACATGGCAACAGGTTTTATCGCTATTATTGTCATCACTATTATTGTTATCAATATGTTATTGTTGTCGTCGTTATTTTTGCTTCCTTTGTATGGTGATGCCAGCTAGGAATTGCTCTACTAATTAACTTAGCTACTTGATCTTTGCCAGCCTGTGTGTTGGGTACCCGGGAATAGTTGATCCCTGCACTCAGTGGAAAGGGGAGTACTCTCAGTCCCATTTGCCCATACCTCCATCATTCAGCATGCAAAGTCGTGCTTCTTCCATGGTTGACCCGCGATATGGAATGGCCTCCATCTTGAGCTGCGCCTGTACCCTTTTTGGTCACTCTCTGACACATTTCATAAGCACCTGAAAATGGCGTAATTGCAGAATCGGGCACCATAAATGAGTGTCGGTTAGGGTCAGGCTAAGCGTCATGAGGGTCGGTTAGGGCTAATGCTAGGGTTAGTGTTGTCATTAGATACTATCCAAAGATATTGCGTATGATTCGGTCCCCAATACTGCAATTGCGGTTTTTTGGCGTGCTGTAGTCAGGAGCACCTCTGAGTAGTTTCCTTCAAGACGTGCTATGAATGAATGAATGAATGAATCTCGCAGCTACCAATGAGATGAAGTTACCCCGCAGGCTGGGCAGTTTCCACCCTGCACAATAACGGTGGTTGTCGCCGTGGTATTAGCATACGCCGAGCCCTGGACAGTGACTGGCGTCGCTCCTCTGACTGGCTGGCCAGTGACGACATAGCCAGGCATCGGATGTCCATAGACAGGGTATTGGTAGCCTTGGTCGCCGCGAACTATGAACGCCGTCCCACCGACCGGACGAACGTGGGTCACCGCACCCCCTGGAACGACCGTGGCATGGGTCTGCTGCTGGTGTTTGGGGGACTCTTGACGGGGGCTGCTGCTGCCCTGCGGGGGCGGCCTGCTCGAGCCAGGATCCGTCGTCGCCTCGGCGTAAGATGGCGGCGCTGGTGGATTGTCGGACGACATTATAGATCGAGAGTGACGTGTACGTCTGCAGCGTCTCAGGTAATCAAAATTATGAAAACATTCGGACGATATAATATTCTAACGATTCATCTATTTGTGATGACGTCATTTTGTTATTGGGTTGATTGGTTCAGTTGCTATTATTTTTCTTTGGACGTCCGTTGAATTATTGTGACGTTACCCAATAATTGTTACGTCATTGTGCTTTTGTTTGATTGCGTGATTATATATATATATATATATAATAATTATGACGTCATTCGACGGAACAGCTGATTCTGCTATGGTGTCCCAGGCAAAGATTTTAAAATCTTTGGTCCCAGGTTTGTAGTTTATTTTGACTATCACGTCATTTTGTCAAACGACGTGATAGTTAAAATAAATTATTAACTTTAAATAGCCTACAGTAAAGTAAATTAAGTTATTGGCTTCAATTTTAAAGTTGATGATAACCCATGTAGGCCTGGGCTAAAATTCTGA
Organism: Lumbricus terrestris; assembly: GCA_949752735.1. Taxonomy (NCBI): domain Eukaryota; kingdom Metazoa; phylum Annelida; class Clitellata; order Crassiclitellata; family Lumbricidae; genus Lumbricus; species Lumbricus terrestris. The sequence goes on from OX457038.1 coordinate 66,977,219, forward strand.
ACCGTTTGTTGACACGGGATGTAATAAAGCATTTGTATTGACATATATAGGCCTATGGTCGTAATTCAGTTTAACTAAAAGATGTTAGGTTACAACTTTCTCCATGCAAGTAGACTCAAAGGTAGATTCACAAACGTTTTTCATATAGCCTAAGCAAGTTCAGATGATAACTATAAAAGTGATCAGTTTATTACAGACCGCACAAAAATCAAAACCGTTCAGGCAGATATTCAAGTTTAGACACTGGCCAAATGACCAGAGTAGGCTACTATTCGTATATTTGAAGCAGAAAAGTGGACAAAATCCTATAAACTGTTCTTATTTCTTTGCCTTCGTTAAAGCTTAAGAATTCGTTAAAAGTTATTTTATACAAACGTTCAATTACCCGAACCCGCCATCGGCGACTCTCAGCTTAGATCTAGGTCTATATTGAGCTTTGTTGTTATGACATTCAACACCGTCGGCCTATATAGGCATACTAGATGTGTTACCCGGCGTTGCCCGGGAAATTTAGGATTTTAAACACTACTCCACTGTGGTACCCATCGTAGACCGCTAGATTTCGGGTTTTCGCCAACCCTCCACCCCACCCCGCTTCCACAAAAGGCCAAAGGTGACCCGCCGCTGCGGGGCGCTGCGGAAATTATTACTCGGCGGGTATGACGTCATGGGCTGTAGACTCTTTACTGAAACGTTATTATTGATGAAATATGTCTTAAAACGCGAATAACTCTGCTTTTAAATTGATTTAAAAGCTGAAAATAGTTGCGCTGACCTTATAATTTGGGTAAGAATCGATTGCAATAATTTTTGTAAACCGGCGCTGTTTCATTTCCGAGCCTATTCTGCAGGGGAGAGTCAAAGCGTACAAACAAATAAACAAACATCTGGAAAGTGTTTCGGAATTATAATATAGATAGGCTATAGCACAGAGAGCGCCTAAGTAGCATAGTATCTTGAAAAGGCGCTATAAAATTCTCTGAATGAATTTTGTTACAAATTTAAATTGTTGCAATTAAGTATATATAGCATTGTCTTTTTGCGCAATTGCTTCTGACTCACGATCGATGATTACATAAATCGTTATAAATTAGCAAAATAAGCCTACATTACCATTACAATATCATGAATTTGCACACACAGCCACAGCTAGCCTATAGGCATCCTCCGATCCGATTGTGCAAATTCAACGCTCGCGAATAAGCTGGTGCCCTCCGCTTGGCTTCCGAAAGGAACTCAAGAAATTTGGAGATTACGATTACGAATTCACTTATAAGATCGGTCCCTTAAGCATGCAGCTATGTGTAATTGTGTATACGAAGCGTTATAGTGACTTCATTTTCTCAACCTCGGCATATGAGCGCGGAGACCGGTCCTCTGCCTCTTCCACCGAGAGTTTACGGCCATGGTGTAGGCAGTGTAGGCCTACTCCAGTATGAGAATTGCAGAAAAACGTGGGGTCAGACGTTGATTTATGTGGAGTTGGGGTTACTATGGGGTCATAAAAAAGACTAGGGGTTGAACCCAACAACGCCCCATCAATTTTCACCCTAGTGTACTCATTATAGGGCTCTGAGTTTGAAAAGGGCACAACTGGACCAGATATCTCGAAACACATTTCTGCCCTGATGGGCATTTGAATCCCCAACTTACAGATTGAGAATCCAGCACAATAACCGTATAGTCTATAATTGCGCACCCTACAAAATCACTGCTAACCAGGGCTTAAAGTGTGGCTGGACGGTCATGGACGGCGTCCATGCACTTATTTTAAAATCTGAACGCCGTCCAGCCACTTATTGGCCAACAATGACTGGAAAGGCAAGGGGCGTCCAGGCACTTCTTTTGGAAAGATAAGGGGCGTCCCTGCAGGCACTTGTTTTTCCTCACTTTAAGCACTGCTGCTAACGGCATGAACATATTATACAGTTAGCATAATGCACTTAACAGTATGGTATAAATATACTTAACAGTATGTAGCATAATGCACTTAACGGTATGCAGCATAATGCACTTAACGGTATGTAGCATAATGCACTTAACGGTATGTAGCACAATGCACTTAACGGTATGTAGCATAATGCACTTAACGGTATGTAGCATAATGCACTTAACGGTATGTAGCACAATGCACTTAACGGTATGTAGCATAATGCACTTAACGGTATGTAGCACAATGCACTTAACGGTATGTAGCATAATGCACTTAACGGTATGTAGCATAATGCACTTAACGGTATGTAGCATAATGCACTTAACGGTATGTAACATAATGCACTTAACGGTATGTAGACTGCATGCAGTACCTTTAGCCACGAATCGCTGTGAAGTATACATACTGTCTTAGATAATGCATTTTCTTAGTTCGAACTTAAAACAGTTTAAGTACAGGTATTGAAATAGTAGAGTAATGTCTTTGACGAATAAGACTTCGTGAGCATTTAAGGTAACTTTGAATCACAAAGGTGTTTGCATAGAGTCATCGTGAATCACATTAGCTTATTGTTCTAAACATTGACACCAGCTTCCTTACTGTTGAACCTAGAGTCATAGACTCATATGAATTTCATTTCATCGAGGAGTAGCTCGTCATGAACTGCTTCCATTTCTGCGATTTGGCACTGCTGCCAATTACTGGCATTGGACTGGCAGACTGCGATGACGTAGTCGCAGGAGGTGGTGGTGGTGGTCCTGATGTCGGAGGTATTGGTCTTCTCAGTTTTCCTGTATCAGCAGATGCTGGCGAACCGCTCAAGTCTGAGTTAGAAGAAGCAGACACAGAAACTGCATTGGCCTGTGATGTGCAAGTTTAATGTAGCATTGTAACATAATGAACATATGGTATCAAGCCAATGCATATAGAATCCTCATGTAAAAATTACGCCTGCCCACGCGTCAATTTCATATCATTCCCTGAATGTGCATACACCATAAGCTACTACTGCTGCTGCTGCTATGGGCGCCCGCACATAGGGGCAAGGGGGGCACTTGCCCCCTGGAAAATTGACGCCTATGTTTTTAACTACTACTTTTGGGTTTTTAACAAATTTCTTTGCCTGAATGTGGTAAAAACAACTTCAAGTGACTTCTCTCTACAAAATTCGACTTGGGGTCAGTTGCGGTGAGCAGAAACGACCCGACCCGACTTGGGATGACCAAGTCGACTGGGGTCGACTTATTGGGGTCGACTCCCATGTCTAATTCCGAGGCACTTTCGATGATCAAGACAATGAAGAGTAGGGTCATTCTGGACTAGTTTTTAACCAATAGTTAGTAATGAAGTCCTTGAGGGATCCTAAATACCTCGGGGCAAAAATAATAATAATAATAATTACAAAAGTGACTTGTAGTTGATTGTTACGATATATGCATTGAAGGACTGCTCCAAAAGGACATACAAAAGTCATTATACGTAGATTATTATACTCCGTGTGTTTGTTTTTATATAAAAAATATTTAATCATTATAATTTGCCAGTTTGCTGTGCAAACTTTGCAAAGTATTCGAAGAAATGCTTGCTATTGTTTAACGGCACTGTGTCATATGACTCCTATCAAAGACGATTAGTATCGCCATCCTCCTTTATCCAGGCTTGGGACTGACGCTACCAGAGAACGAACAGTGGGAGAGAAAAGCAGGTCTATCTATTAAATGTCCAGCTAAAAGCAGTCTGCTCATAACTATCTACATTTCAGTGACGCACATATCATTTGTGCCACGTACAGCAAATGCTTCGAAAGCGATATCCAGTATATAGCCTACCTGTAAGCCATCGTGTCTGAAACAAACACTGTTATAAAATATCATATAACCATTCACCTGTTGACTGAGATTTCGAGGAGTCGACCGCACCTCCGTACTGGTATCTAACTTGACCAGGACTTTCACGCTTGGTATGCAAAGCAGCAGCGTCTGGTTTCAGATCGCTCTTTGGCTCTGGTGATAACGTGGCAAACTTCGAGACAAGATTTCCTACAGGCTTCTGCTGTTCCTGACGTTCACTCGCACCCGCCGAATTAACCTGGACATCCTTCCGCTCATTGGTAGAGTTTGGAAAGCGCGGTGTCGATGACACTGCTGAAGATGGATTACCCAGCACCACCTGCGTCGATTTCTGTGGCAGACGAAGCCCTGTGGATGATGATGACGTAGGCGATAATCTGGGCAGCGGCCCAGAAGGTACAGGGAGGTACTTCTGAGATGGAAGAGTTGGGAGCCGGCCAGTCGTGTGCTGGTTGACGTTGGCTGTTGTTTCTCTTCGAGACACCGGCTGGACCACAGCTCGAGGCTTATCAAGTTCCACCACTGAGGACTGGTTTGGAGTTCCGCCATACGGTTGACTTCTGGGTTCTGCCGACGATGAAGACAAGGTTTCTTGTGCAGTGGTATTTAATTTATCCGAGACTGAACGGCTGGCTGATTCCTCACGCTTGGTTGGCTTTGTCTTATCACGATTAATTGAATTAGTTGGTGGTTTAAGAGATTCAAAAAACGCTTTGGTGTCAGTAACCTTCACTAGTTCCACCTCATGAGTTTCATTGTCTAAGTGCTTCTGTCTCATTTCTGGAATTTTTTCGCTGTTGGCTTCAGGTTGTGTAAAGTTCTTAAATTTGGGCAAATCCTCAGCGCGTTCTTCATCCCTTCGCGGGATTAAGTCCTTGACACTTTTCGGTTCAATATTTGCAGTTATATTTACACCAGTTTTCGAGCTAATAACTGGAAAGCTCTGCTGCGTTGGCTTTGAAGCTGGCTTATTAAAGATAGGTTTGCTCGTGCTTTCCATTGATTTGAAGAATGCCTTCGAATCAGCAACATTTATACTTTCTGAGTCTTGGTCTACGCTGCTTTCTCTCAGAACATTCAAATTCAAGCGTTCATTCTCAACAAGGGTTCGTCTAATGTCTGTACCAGAAGAGATATATTTCCCAGAGCACTGGAATTCCGAGACAGACTCTGTCTCAGGAACCATTCTCAAATCGATCTCAGGATTCACTCTTGAGTCTCTTTGCAGCTTTGGAACTTCGTATGAGGCAGATGTTTGTGCGGACGAGTCAGGTAAGTTTCTGTCATGCAGGGCAAAGGAGTTGCCGCTCTTCTTTTTAGTGTTTTCAATGGATTTAAAGAAAGCCTTCGACTCAGAAATGTTAAGGTTTTCCGAGTCAACAGCGATTTCTTTTCCCGTGGTTGCAGATTCTGATTTTAACACCAAGTTCTGTTCATCGTTGTCCACCATTTTTGTCTCAGCTGACGAGGATAGTTGAGATTCAAAACCTCTTGGAATGCCTTCAGAAGTCCTGCTACTTTTTGAACCAGAGTGTTTAGAACTTGACGCCTTCTTGGAGTCAGCTTGAATGGATTCAAAAAAGGCCTTTGAGCTGGCAACCTTTTTCAAGTACTCAGTTTCAACTTCTGCCAACGCCCGGCTGCGAGACAATGCAGAGTTTTCGGATGACTGCGAGGAGTAACCTGCAGAATGGATGCTGGAAGAATCCGACTGAACACTGGCACTATCGTCGTCATCTTTCTCTAAGATATCCACACCTTTGGCATAACGTCCCACGTTAAACTGCAACTCGCTCTCTAAAATCATGGATTGATCTGCAATTTTCGACTGTTCCTTTGCAGTCAACTCATCGGGGGATTTTTCCTCAAAGGCCAATTTTCTTGTCTTCAGCGACCAACTGCTACTGATGGGAGCCACCAAGTCTTTAGACTCTGGGAAATTCAACCTAGACGACGGTTCTTCAAAGACGGGGATGTTTGGACCGTCCTCAGATGGCTTTCTGTCTTGGCTCAGAGCATCGAGGTATTCCGAATGAGAACTGGCGGAAGATAAAGATCGAGAAGTCTTAGCATCAGAAGTAGAAGACGCACTGCTAGGTACCATGGAACCAGAGCGTTTGGACTTTGGCAGAAGAGCTTGAGCAATGAGCGGTTTCTTTGGTTTGCTGGAAGTCTCCTCCTTTGGTTTATTCTCTTCTGTATAGTAGTCTTTCAAAACGCTGCCAACAACCTCATCCCGACTGATGTTGCGCCGAGAGATGGAGAAGGCGTCAGTGATTGATGCAGAGGTTGGGGTAGATGCTGGAGATGCTGTATCTGAAGGTGATGAAACTCTATTCGCTTGATAGGACAGATCTTGAGGAGGAATGCCACATTGAGTAGCTTGAGTGACTGACTTTCCACCAACGCGTTCGTTGCCAAATTGTTCTGCAATGTTATCGTTATAGACACATTATTGTATGTTGAATTGTGAGATTGAGACACAAATGAAAAATGTAATTCAGCATTATATACGACCTGGTTGCATTGCAACTCGCTAAAATAATGAGAGCGCCCAATGGCAGAGGAAGATTTGCTGGGAGTTTAAGGGGTTTAACCTTCTAATATTTCTAAAGGCCCATGGTTATAAGTCTTATTTTCACACCCTAATACCATGTTATCATAGTCTGACCCACAGTTAGTTTTCTAATATTCTCATATACTGCCCAATGCCCATGGTACATGTTCTTTTCTGCAATGCTCGCAGTGGACTGAGAAAACATTAAGAGTTTTAGCATAGACCTAATTTTTCAGTATTGATAAGTTTACCATGTAATTATATCATTCCCGCTAAGATGGTTTCCAGCTTCTGTTTCAGTACATGGAAATTAAGCTGGAGTCTAATGAAAACGTACTATTGGAATTTGAAGAAACAGATGATATAGAAGCTGATATAGATCTAATTTATTGTGTGCTGTACGAATAAGAAACATAGACCATGGAGAAAGATGATACAAGAAGGTTAGAGGTTTTCGACATCTGATCTATTTTCTTTATGAAGTGTAATAAAACTCCAATCTTCTAATCAGTAAAGATTTTATTTTACTCTATTTAGCATTTTAATCATTCTCACAGACAGAATGATATCCCACCCTCAATGATAAAATGTCTCCTCTGCAAAGGTTTTACATTTAATTGAACTATAGAACAGATCTATTTACCTTGATGACGTGAAGTTGAAGTTGGTGGTAAAGCGGACACCGTAAGACGCACGATACCAACTGGAAGAGTGTCTAGGAATTCTTGCATGGCTTCAGTCGTTTGACTTCCAACACCGATGCCATTGACCGCCAACAAGTAATCGTTGACCCTTTAAAAAAACCAGAGTACAACACTGTACTTTGATTTGGTTTTTAAAAATTAAGATCGATTGCGAAAATAGCAGACATTAATGCCACCAGAATATTCACAGACAATCAGACATGATTTGTGAGACACTACACGGTCCAGAGTATAGACAGCTAGACAACAATGACTAAATATTAATCATCATAAAGTTATTCCAAAATGCACATATAATTTTCTTGAGAATCTTTAAGTATAAAGCATCTTAACATATAATTTTGCTTAAAGTAGACTAAAGATGTCTTGAAGTGCTTGAATTAAAGAGCTTAAACGAAGTATCTTAGTGTAGCTTAGTTACCTCATGTCTCCAGCTTTTCCAACAGGACCCATTCTCTGAATATCGCTTATGACTGTTCCTTTTGCTGTGGCAGAAACTGTCATTCCGAGACCCCAAAGGTTCTTGATCACCTTGACCTGGAAAGGCTCCGTCTCGCTTCTGGTCCTGTTCTCCTCTGCGGTTACTTGAGGGAGAACTGGGCCAGGCTTCTGAAAATCTAATTGCTTTTGCGATGAACGAGCTTCCTCGCTGTTCCACAGTGCCAATTCATCCACAGTTGCTGCTCCTTTACCTGGAAAAGCCTTCTGTCTGGGAAGAGGTGCTTCCAGTGAAGTAAATTCACTAGTCATTTGAAGTTTTCCCAGATTGCCTGACTCACGGAAAGAAGCAACGTCAGTTTGGACGGGTGGAAATGCAGTGCTGATAATATTGGCACTCAGACTGGACGAGATCTTACCTTCAGAAGTGGAAGAGCATTCAGTATCTCGAAGAATTCTTTCAGTAAAACTGGTGTTTACCCTTGATGATTGGACTTGATCATTCTTAGGATCTGCAGGGCGACTGTAAGACAAGAAATCAGACTTGTCAGGAACGCTATTGAACATCTCCGACTCGGCAGCTAATGCTTTGGATGATCCAGCTTTGTATTCTAAATGCCGGTCTGAATGCACAGGACCAGTAAGTTGTTGCTCCAATGAAAACGGAGTATTATTGCTCTGATCTTTGGGAATTATTGGAAGTCCGTGAAATTCAGTGGAAGTCGCAAGAGCCTTTCCAGGATCATCCAACAGATGCTGCTCAGCATCATAGGCCAGGTCGTGACTTTTCCACGCTGGCGGTTCGAAGTCACTGCCGCCGAATGTTCCAAAGTCATCAGTGAAGAAACTGTTGGGAGGAGGCGCCAAGTCAGATGCGGCTACATTTTCCAGGTGGAGATGATTTGAGTCACTGTAGCCCATCCGAGGCGGAGGAGGCGGGGTGTTTGGCAGTGGAGGAGGAGCAGATGAGGGAAGTGGCGGTGGTTCAGTCATTTCAACAAAGTCTTCTGAACTGTTGGAATCGAAAAGAGGCGGAGGAGGAGGGGGAAGTGGCGAGGAAGACAGACGGGAAGGTTGCAAGAGAGTTAGGGCATCATGCGCTCCAGTTGGAAAAGGCACAGTGTCGGGGTCGTCAAGTCTTGTCGTTTCCTGATGACTAAACAGTTCAGTGTCGAGTAAGGACGCAGGGGAATCATAATTGGTAGACGGTATGCAGGCTTCCAACCAGGCGTCAGCGTTGGCTTCATCCACACAAGCAGCTGTCACAGTCGTTTTGCTCTCTGGATCAATCGACGGAGGAGGAGGCACTTTAGAAAACGACGTTTTGTCACGAGCAACGCTTGTCGAGTTTAGATCAGGGCGCGTATTCAATCGATCCGTTTTCACATCATCTTCCGCTCTGAACTTAGAAGAAGAAGAAGCAGATAACCCACTGAGATTCTCCTCTGGACGCTGACCTAAAGAATCACCGCCATTCGACATTGCCTCTGAAAAGTTGGGTGGTGGTAATGGTGGTGCAAGCTCTATCTCGCCAACTAATATCAGTCTTTTCTGAGGCGCATTAGACGTTGTTCCTGGGTCTGGCTCTAGTCCTGAGAGCCATTTCTCGGTATCAGGCGAGAAGCAAGACTCATACGGAGACAAGGTTTCCTGTAATGAATTATCTGAAGTGCTTTCGCGAGGTTCTCTCTGTCCATATTCTGCTACACCAATTAATTCACCGTCTTTGAAGTTGAACCGTTCATTCTGATCGGAATCAAGTATGCTTGAGTTCGGAATGGAAGTACCGCCGGCAAAAGGATTTGTTGCATTTTCGAGAGATGTCGTTTTCGCTTGTTGATCATGACTTGAGTCGGACCAGGCCTTCACACCAAAGACTGACTCCTCAGTCACTAACTTCCGCGTATCACTACCAAGTAAATCGAAATCCTTCCACAATGGCTCAGATGTTCCAGATGGGTCACCGTCCGGGACCTTGCTACGGTCAATCAAATATCCCTGACCCTCCCTTTGATCATCTCCAAAGCCAACCGGAGCCCCTATGCCGGATATAAATTGATCATCCTGTGTTCCAGACCAGGCGACTGCTACAGCACTGTGACGACCATCATCCAAGTCTTTTTGGAAGGATCTGGATCCGGCATCTCCATTACCATCCTCATCCGAATCATCCGCAATGTACATGGTACTGGTGAATTCGTGTGGAGGGTCAACGTACTCTGCTGATGTTTCCCTGGCCTCAGACGACTGTTTTGTCACCAGGTAACTGCCTAAGATATCTCCAGGTTTTATCGGTGGTGGAACACTGAAATCAGTATCCTCGCTGAATCTTCCTTCCGTCTCTGTTGCCATCGGATGATTCTGGTAGAGGTTTATCACCCTATGTTTCACAATAATTTCAGGTTCTTCCGCGTTAATTGGACTAGGATCAGCAACTGGTGGATTTCCGTAAAGACCTAGGGATCCTGTTCCATAACAGGACACCGGGTCTACCAATTTTTCAACCTGGATCGCGTCTCTCGCCAGAGGTGATTGAAATCCTTCATCTATCACAACTGCGTTGAGAACTGACTGAACTGACTGGTCGAGTAGGCCATCACTGTTCGCATTTTTTTCATTGAACAGAGACGAACCGCTTAGGCTGTGCCTTTGAGACGAATCTTTTATTTCAGAGCTAAAATTATAAGAAGATTAGCAGAGATAAGAAAAATAGGAGCCACATAGACATACTTAAAACCAATTGACATAATAGCTTGCTGCTTGTATCTGGGAAACAGGGACAGATAATTAATGCTACCGCTTGTACGACCTTGTCTCTGGCAACAGGACTCTTGTGTTTTACCACCCTTTGGAAACCCTTATGACTTGACGAAGTGTCCTTCTAAATGAAGGTGCCCTTTACTTGGCCTTTGAGTGACCCTTTAGCATTCGGAATTTACGATTATGGACATGCTGTAATCAGGAAACTCTTAAATCATGATACATTTGGTTCTTTCAAAGTCTTCCATTTCGGCATAATTATGTCTTTTTATGCCATGAACTGCCGGGATATTCATAGGCCAATAGGCCTATGGAGTCGGGAGGGCCTCAAATGGTATCCAACACATAGGCTACCAATAGGGACAAAGACTTTTAGGATTGATCTATTTATTTCAGGTTTATTTTAAATACAGAATAAAGCAGACCTGATTTTCAAAAAAGCATGGTATTTTCTTATAAACTATTATGCATTACTTTACAATGTGACCCAAACTATACGAACATAAAGGATAAGGCGGAATGCAAAATTCTAAATTATTGCAAATTAATATCAACAGGCAAATCAGATAACCAGAATAACAGCCAATCTTAGTTTACTGGAACACCATTCAAAATCTGTAAGAATAACTAGCCACAACACTTGACCATTCATTCGATTAACCATTGCTCATATTAATTAATTCACTCATTCAGCAACTTGAATGTGAATCAGGGCTGTTTTTAAGGAATTTTTAGAACTGCACATCCTCTTCTCTCCTTTCTCGTCCGCCATGGTAAATTACTTCCAATCTGAGGAAAATGGCATATTTTCACTAGTTTTAACTGCACGGAACGTGACGGAAGTGCTTCTACAACTGCACGAATCCATTTAGAACTGCACATTTTGTGCAGAACTGCACGTTAAAAAAAGCCCTGATGTGAATCACATAGGCCTAAGCACCAAATGACCATCTTACTTCAACTGCGCTCTACTCAATCCTGAGTTAATCCGAAAGTTAATTTATCACGATACTAGACATCAGTTGCTATAGGATTACCTGGTTTCGATAGGATCAACCAAGTGAACGAGACTACGGACGGTGAGCTGAATTGGACCACAGGGAAGGAGTTTGAACTTATTGATGGCCTCACTGTGTCTCAGTCCTTGGAGTGGAACACCATTCAACAAGATAATTTCATCACCTAATAATAACAATACAAGACATTCAAAATAGCAATAACAAAAACAACAACAACAATAACAGCAACAGCTGCAACAACAGTAGCAACTGGTGCTGCTGCGGCCGCTGCTACCACCACCACCACTACCACCCCACTACTACTACTACTATACCTACTACTACTACTGCTGCTGCTACTACTACCTACTACTGCTGCTGCTGCTACTGCTACTTCTACTGCTACTGCTACTGCTACTGCAACTACTACTGCTGCTGCTGCTGCTGCTGCTGCTACTACTACTACTACTACTACTACTACTACTACTACTACTAGCTGCTGCTACCATAACTACTACTGTAGACGTGTAATTTCTATAGCGCCCACAAGAGCGATGTCGAGAGAACCAACTTATTCACAAGCATTGCTAGTAATACTATTATTACTATTAGGCCTAGGCCTACTACTTATTACTGCCATTATTACTATTTCTACTATTATTACCATAATTACTATTATCACTATTAGCACGACAATGAGAGTTAAGTCTTGCCTGTCTTGAGTCGACCATCCTCTCCAGCCAATCCATTTGGGAAGATGGTTTTGATGAAGAATCCAATTGGTCCAAGTGGGGCATCGATTCCACCTACGATTCCGATGCCAAGACTCTTGCCATCGTCTTCTTTGTACAGATCAACGTTGAACGGCTGTGAGTAGGAGAGCGGCACTCGCTATTTGATTTCACAATACACATACATCCGTATGTAATCAATCATATCCAAACATTCAGTCAGTCGTTCAATCAACCAATGAATCAGTTAAGCAATCAACTATTCAATAAGCAAGCAATCAATCAAATACTGAAAATCTAGCTAGCCTACTCGTCTATCTGTGAGCAATGACTACTTCAACGACCATACCACAGAGAATAAAAGAAATAACAATCCACAAGTGACTTAGCGAGCGAGCAGCGATCTTAGGCTTACGCGTGTCAGTCTACCAGTGAGTCAGCCACCCACCTAAGCAGACATGCAGTTGAGCCCTACTGTACACCAGCAGCACACTGCTGCGATTGTACACAGCTCACAAAGATGCATCTGTTGTGAAAAAAATATTTACTTAGCCCTTAAAAGCTGATCGCCAGGTTTTTGGGCCCAAGAAACACGCACAACATGACAAGAGGCCCTTACACTGTAAGAGGTGCTAGAGTAAATGATACATCATATAACATATGCATACATGTATACCTGTGTAATATCATACGCCTATACAAAACTACATTCGTACATGCACATAGGAATATAAATATGTACAACATATAAACATAATATAGCCTATAATTATATTTAATTTAATATAATTAAATATGCTAAATTGAATATAACTTAATTTTAACATAAGTTATATACAAATAAAAGCATACATATTGTGATTGTTTTTCAATGTCATTACCGTTACTGGGGTTCAAATTTTTTTATGATTATGGTTAGGCCTACACACGTAGGCCTACATGCAATACGCACCTACGCTTTCAGATGTGGTATGCACATACATCGAATATGACTAGATACATTTAAAAGACTTAAGCACATACATCGAATATGACTAGATACATTTTAAAAGACTTAAGCACATACATACATTGAATATGACTGGATACATTTAAAAGACTTAAGCACATACATTGAATATGACTAGATACATTTAAAAGACTTAAGCACATACATCGAATATGACTAGATACATTTAAAAGACTTAAGCACATACATTGAATATGACTAGATACATTTAAAAGACATTTAAGCACATACATTGAATATGACTAGATACATTTAAAAGACATAAACACATACATTGAATATGACTAGATACATCTAAAAGACATAGACACAGATATGAAATCATCATCGTAATTGTAATCGTAAGCTAGAAACTTCTACAGCGCCCACAAAAGCTAAGTCGCGGGCACAAGTTTATTCACAGGCGTTCAATCAAAACAAAGTCGATTAAAAAATTATATGATATAGGTCCATAAATACCTCCTCAGCTGGTGTTGTGTCTGCTGTTGCTGTTGTTTGAGTCGTGCTCAATGAGCCAGACATCGATTCGAATGACTCAGACAGATGAGTTTGTCGGCTACCCGCGTAAGCAGCTCTCGAGGGAGGTCGCTTTGGTCGCGTGATGGCCAACCTCACCTGGCCACACCTTGCCGCTTCAGCCAACAGAATTCTAGAACACCCAGCGTTTGCTCATGCCGTGTATTGCAAAAGGCAGGGCAGATCAGTAAGGTATAGGGAAAGCAAGAACCAGATGAAGTAAAGTAATATAGATAAAATGTAAGGTAAACAGGGTGACGAAAGGGCGGACATACTTTGTAGGCCTACATGCTGCGATTAGCGCCTTGTATTGCAGGCTCTGTTAGTAAGTAGCCTATAGTTAAGATTTTATCTTCTGCAAGTTGTGTTCTTGTGAATTGTTTAAATTGCATAAATGTAGGCCTACATTGTAACCGGTTGCGGTCTGTCAACCGGATTGTTTCAGTAAGCCTAAAGAAAAATATTATTATCACTATAAGTAGGCTACTACGAAAGAAAGGCAATCCTATCGCAGATAAGTAATTTGAAAGCGGAAGTGTTCAGCAGAGACAGCTATGACGAAATGATTGATTGTGATTGATTGATTTAATCTGGTAGGCTTAGGTCGAATGCCAAATGATAAACAATCCCAGATTAACTCAATATGAAAGTCCTATCGCTTATCAATCGATCAATCAATCAATCAATCAATCAAACAATTAATATCGTTTATTCTCTATGTCCTGCTGACGGAATACAACTTGCAACAAAATCAATATCAAACAGAAACCACGTCGCAAAAAATTAATGATCTCAATGGACTACTGTTAAATTTTTACCTCAAATCTCGCAGCTAGTGATTCACTGAGCTGAAGAGTGAGACCCGTGGTAATGTAGCTTAAGTTGAGGTAACGAATGACGTATTGGTTATAGAGGATGTGGTTAATAAATTTTGAAAAACCTACAGCTCCCTACATTACTCCCGATACCAAAACCTTTGAGAACTTTTCGAATTCTTGCCAACCCGATCATAGTCCTGTCTCGACAAAAATTAGGTTCTCCAATCAGTCATATTCCGCACTGGATCGCTTCTCTGGAACGATATTCCTCCTGAACTCCGAAAACTCTCTTTTCCTCCACCACTAGGGCCTATAGGTCTATTGCCAATTACCCAGACACCCACCATTAATCCTTTGGCATTCCACTTAGACTCGAGTGTATACATATGTACCTTTCTAGTAATCATACTGGGATTCAACTGATCCTTCACCCTTCAATCCTCGACACTCAGAGCCCTTAACAGCTGCTCTGCCTCTCTGACAACCGGACCCTTTGGACAAGGTCGCTCCTCTGACGCGACGCAGCGCTCGTGAATAAGCTGGAACCCTGCGCCTGGCTTTCGAGTGGCGCATAAGAAGTTTGGACGATTATGATTCTGGCCGACTATGATAATTTTATTATTTAATTACTTAGAGTCGCTATATATAAAACAACCATGCATACAAATAGAATAACTGAAATGGTTCTGCCTGAATGTACAAGTACGTGTGCAATTACGATTCTCAATGAACAGCGTCTAAACTCAAGGTCTCAAACCCACGCTATGTTCATCACAAGGCAAGCACTCGATCAATAATAATACGTCATTTTTTACACATACATGTAGGTGTGTAGTAGGCAGTAATTATCTAGGAAATCTGATACCCAAGATAAACTGATACCGAATGGCCTACTGCGTCAAGCAGGGCAGTTTACATGTGTGTATAGGGCCTATAGTAGAAGGTATTGCGTCAGTACATCAAGGCAGAGCATGCTAGAACTAAGTAAGATATAGGACGGAGTAGAGGTAGAGTGGAGGAAGTCAAGAAGAAGGGGTAAAGTAAGGTAAATAAAGGTCGGCTACATATTGGTAAGACAGGGTATATGATTAGGTAAGAGGTAAAGAATTAGATAGAGCGGATTATGGGTATAGGCAAGACTGGCTTATAGGTATGCTGAGGCAGGAAATGATAAGGATAAGAAGCATAAAGACTGGCTTATAGGTAGCCTATGCTGAGGCAGGATATGGTAAGGATAAGAGGCAAAGAGCAGGGTATGAAGGGTGAGGTAATGCAATGAAAGTAATATACGATATGCATGTAGGGTAAAGTAGGGTAGGCCTACAATCAGAAAAGATGTTAAAATTTTGAGAATCGCTCGTTTCATGTCTGCCTCTTTCAACCAGGCTTCATCTGTGGTTGAATCGGGTTTGTATCGTTTAGTTTGCCCACTTTTCCCACTTCCGGTTCCAGGGCCTTAGTATGCAGATGGGGAAAATTCATGCCTCTTGTATACTGCAACAACGGAAACGGAAACTCGACTTTTACTTAACAAGAACGAGGATGGTGAGTTGAAATCAAATGCATCAACCATCAGCTGTACTCACCCTGCATGGTCCAGTGAGTACTTGTAAAGCATACAGCCATTGATGGCGAGTACTTCATCACCACGCCTCAGTCCAAAGTCCTGTGTCGTGTTGAGCTCTTCGATCTGGAAGAAGTCTCCGGTCTCCTTCCTCTGGTAAACAATTCCGTTTCCTTGTACGGTCGACTTCCAGAGGATCGGATCGTGGTGACCGATCCCAAGGGCGATGCCGAGGCTTTTGTCTTCGCAGGCAAACTCAAACATGTAGACCTGATCCTTTCTCAGTGGCTTCGGGGGCGATTGGGTGACTGGTGGAACCACGACGGTTCGATATGGACCTGGAACCTCAGCCGGTAGGTTTATGGTGGACGATCTAACTGGAGGGACAATCCGAAACTGACCTTGGAGGTTCTGAAGCGAAGATCCAGACACTGGCTGCAGACTGGATCGATGTATCATCTGACTCATCTCATCCTGCGATGGGGGTTGCGGAGGTAGGTCGCCTGGAACGACTGGTCCCTGGAGCGACATCTGCCTCCTTTTCCGGATTGGTGCCTCCGGATTATGTGAGGTTTCTGAAGAGGAGCTTTGACCGTCAGATGATCCACTCGCCATTCCAGTAATTTATTGGTTGAAGCCACACTGAATAATCATTCTTCACACAAGAAATAGAAATCAGTCTCGAAAGAACCAGACTTTTGGCCACAGAACCTCAATTACAGCTCTCGTGTGAGCGTTTATCCGTTTTTCAGACGAAAAATCCTGGTGCATCGAAATTAAGAAAATTAGAATAAATTAAGTAAATAACAGCAGTTCTGAAGTTGTTAAACCACTATATTCAGATATATTTAGTAGCCATAACATGGTCTACGTAATTGGTTTATTAATTTTTTAGCACTGACAGAAGTATACAAATTCGCTATAGGCCTAGGCCTAAGCTATAAGACATGACCCAAATTTCGTACAATAACATAGCCTAAATGCACAATTTAGCCTATCCCATATCACTTTACAAAATCACAAAATCGTATTAAAATGAATCAATTGAATGAATCATAACACATTCCTGCCTTTTTAGCTGAAATATGCCTACATCAAAAATGAAATACTAGTGATTAAAAATCCACTTCACTTTCCTCTCTCGCAGATCACCAGGAAACCTGAGAATGTTTGAAACGCATTTAGTGCATGTCCGTATATGATGGCCATACAAAAAAACTAGTCCAACGTAATGACTATTCCTTTCACACAGCGCACAACTGGAGCTGTTTACACGAACCCGTCGTTTAGGCCTAGGCCTACACCTGTTGCTCTATCATAGTTACAATGTGCCCTACATTATATCTGCCTAACTACATTTAGACTCAATTTCGATCCAACTCCACTAAGACATAACCTGAACTTACTTCGAATCCACTGCCAAACGCCCTTCTCAAGTCACTCCAACTGTAAATCTAATTCCATTTATGACAAATTACCGGCTCAAGTGCTATTCAACTACCAACGAACTGGTCACCGTACTCGATCTGTTGGTATACACGTTCACGATCCTCATATGTTAGCCTCATATATACATGTATGTTATGCTGTCATAAAAAGCCTGTCATTGATGTTGTTCAGAGAACCATATCCAACATTCGCCTCTGGCCGATTGTTACCGTTTTAGGCTTTACCCAGACGGACTACCAAGCGATGAGCTTACTGAAGCAAAGCGAGGAAATTCGCAGCCACCAGTAAATTAAGCCTATGTATACCGCACTATAATGACAGACTTTCCGTCTTTCTGCATAACAGACTTCCAAGTTCCCACCCTATAATCTGTCTCTCTATGAATATCTCCCTACCAGAACATCTGACTGTCTGTCTGTCTGTCTACCGAATTTTCTAC
>OX457038.1:66999984-67184984 GCA_949752735.1 Lumbricus terrestris
ATATATGATAATATATAGGCTATATATATATAATTATATATGGTTATATACAGTATATATATATTATATACCCCAATATATATATATATATATGGGGTATATAATTGTATATATAATATTATATATGATATGCATATATGGGATGCAAAATGGCTAGCGCGCTGGACTGTCAGTCTGAGTCTAGAATGCGGGATTCAAATATTTGCAAATTATATATAATTATTAATTATATATATATGATGCTAGATTTATAATTATGATCAATGCATAGACCACGTGTTGGACGCATATATATATATATATATATATATATAAATAATATATAATTATATGCTTAAAGTCCTACTGTTGGTTGAAGATTTAAAATGAGGCGCAACCCCTATTTGCTCTATGACTTATTGAAATTGATATGGTACAGCACAAGACCGTAGATATGCGGGTGTTTTGGGTGTTTTAACGACGACGACGACGATGATAATGATGATGACGACGGCGACGATGATGATGACGATGATGATGATGATGTTCTCTATAGACGGAGACCACGATTAAATTCTTAGGCCAGGTATACAGTGAACGGGTCGATTGATCGTGATACTACAGAGGAGGCTGATATGTCTATGCGCATGCATGAGCAGATGGTTGAACAGATGGTTGATGTCATGCATGGTCCCCCGCATGAGAGGAAGCAGACAACGGCGCCCCGCTGGTCCGCAGCCAACAACGACTATTATAACGCACTGGTCGACCAACATATACAGGGTGCGCCAAAAAAAGTAATCCCTTACGGTCTTTTGCCCATATCTTGGCCGAACATACGAATTTTTAAATGAAACTTTACAGACTTGAAGGCAATTCATATTTACGTACAGTGGTCAAATTACAAAAAAATATTTCAAACAGAACAAAAGTTATATCACTTTTAGTGAGGCCACCCAGCGTTTTTTGACGATTCAAAAACGAAACGCAACAAAAAGTAACAAAAACACGCTTTTATTAAGTCTTATCTCAAATAACTGTTGTCAAATGAACTTGGTAGTGCTTCACAACTTGTGCTCAATGTGCCCACCACCAGTGCCAAAGCTTCTTTTGAGTCTCTTTGCAAAGTTCTTGATGGACCTGTTGATTAAGCTGACAGATTCCTTATTTACCGATTTTATTGTCATCTTGCTAAGTGTCTTCTCAGTGACGTGCAGCTACGCTGGCGCCCTGTTTCTTTTTTAAATAGTTATAATAATGATCATCTGGCAATATCAAGGCTACCTGATAACAATTATTTGAGATGAGACTAAATAAAATCGTGTTTTTGCTACCTTCTTGCTGCGTTACGTCTTTGAATCGTCAAAAAAACGGTGGGTGGCCTCTTTAAAAGTGCCATAACTTTTATTCTGTTTGAAATATCTTGCTGAAATCTGGCCATCATGTGCAGATATGAATTGTTTTTAAGCCTGTAAAATTTCATTTCGAAATTCTTACTTCCGGCCAAGATATTGGTCAGAATAATTAAATTGGTGTTTTCTTACTTTTTGTTGCGTCGCGTTTTTGAATCGTCAAAAAACGGTGGGTGGCCTCACTAAAAGTGATATAACTTTTGTTCTGTTTCACATATGGCGATGAAATTTGGCTATTGTACGTAGATATGAATTACCTTCAAGCCCGTAAAACTGGATTTGAAAAATTCCTATTTTTGACCAAGATATTGACAAAAAGCCGTAGGGGATTTTTTTTTGGCGCACCCTGTACATGTATATCATGATAAAGGAGGCTGTACTGAGAAATTACGCAGTGACCTGCAGACAGACAGTTAGGCCTATAATATAATTATATACTGTAACGCCCGCCCCTATCGGCATCCCCGGAGTCGCCACTTCCGGATCCTCGCCTGATGGGACCGCGTGCTGCTGTGGACAAGCTCTAGAGATAGAGGGAGGACAGGAGGTGACTTCTGGGTTCGAATCCCAACCCAGGAAAGGCGGCCAGTCTTTTCGACTACCGTACTCCCTATATGAAATTGGCGGCCTACCAGCCAATCTATCACTTCTTCGCAATATACCAGGTTGCGTGAATCTTTAGGCCTAGCACCCAAAGTTTCCTCCAGGCCGATGGTCGAGTGGTATGGCGCGTCCGCAGTGGTAATAGCGGTGAGGTAACCAGGGTTCAAATCCACAGCAGGCTTGGGTACCGGCGACGCCTCTAGCCTTTCCAATCGTGATACAACTTCCGTCAGCGCTTCCCTGACATTATCTCTTACAGCCGAGATCTCTTCTCTTATCTCCTCTCTTACATTTGATTGCACTGAGGAAATAGCATCGCTAACATTTGATTGCACTGCCAGGACATTAAACTCCACTGTGGCAATCGCCTCTTGCGTCTCTCTGGCATTCAGTTGCAAAGACGACTGTATAGAAGTCATAGCATCATGAGTTGACTTAGCATGCGCTTGCATAGCCTCTTGTGAAGACTTAGCGTTAGTCTGTATTGCCTCAAGCAATATCTCCATTGAGGACGGGGGCCTCGAAGGCTGAGCAGGAGTGACTGGCCTAGACTCCTCCATAGCGCTATAGAAATGACTCCTATCTTTATAGCTCACAATCAATCAAGTATTCATTCAACGTCAATTGCATTCAATGCCATCAATGATCAAAGTCAGAAGTTTAATTAATATTTCTTATTATCCACAATCAATTGAATCTTCAATTGGCAGCAATTATGTTCAAAGCAATCAACATAAAAGTCAGTAAGTTTAATTATCAGTTCCTATCCTTTGTAAAGACATTCAATGAAAATCAAATGCAACAATTCAATGCAAACACCTATCAACCGGAGTATGCCTAAATTAAATCCCGATTGACTCTCAAGTCCCACAGCCAATTTCAGTTCAGCCCAAAATATCTTAATAACCGATCGTATTAATTCCCCAATAAAGCGTACCTTATGTCCGAAGACAAGGGACAAAGCCGATCGTGTGCGAAGAACAGCGACGAAGACGATATCCAAGATGCGACGAAACACACAGAAAGGCGTCGAGTTTAAAACGCCCGAAAAGATCAGCTAAATCCGATGCTGATTTCTCGCAATGAACATCAATTTCGGCTATGTATCCAAGCCGTTTGAGAAAGACGCCCTTAGGCAAACATACGAACAACCGCTTCGCAACACAATTTCGAAGAACGAGAGCAGAGCGCTGACGATTCGAAGCCCACGATAAATCACTCCGTGTGACAGGGCGAAGAGAGGCCTTGACTGATTAATCCAGGAGTAGATCCAATGCGAAAGCGAAGGCAAAACTCGCAACAACGCTGATATATTTCTCGCAACCAGTAAACTCCTGTATTAAATCGACTCCATGTCGAGAGAGAATGAAACGCCGACAGAATTCGTGTATGCGCAACTAGTGTAAGCAGGCGCTTATCCTGGCCATGCTTCACCAACTCGATCGAGCCTAAAACTACCAACCGCCGCAATACATCCGACCGCCCTGAGATCCTATGCGCAACTCCTTCTCTCAGCGTTGCGCTGCTCTTTTATTACTGCCTGACAAGGAGAGCGTCCCTCTACTACGCATGCGCAGCTGAAGAGCCGAGCGCGCCGAACCAGCAGCTGTACAGCTGTCTCAAGGCGGCAAGAATCAGCTGCCACGTGCGTCCTCTCCTGTGTATCTCCGCTTATGCCCAGCAGTGGCTGTCTTTCTCCTTCTATCTCTCCTTCTGAAAAGCGTCATCTGCCGTCAATCACGTAGACCACAGATGCACCAGTTTAACCTTGCGAAAACACACATACACAGGCCCACACGCCTACAGTGTTTCCTTCTCAATCTGTCTCCCTGTCTGTGCTTGTCTGGCTGGCTGTATTCCTCGCTCACTCTGTTCATCGGACCACCTCGGAAAATCGTGCGAAAGATAGCTTATTCTCATCGACAGCAAGCGGCACGCTCTTTGAAGACGGCCGAGGCGTCAATTGCCTTATCGTGGGAAGATACGCGAATCTGAGACGCAGCTGCAGCGGCTACGTCAGCGGTCGCTGTGACCCGTGTCAAGCGCAAATCAACATTAAAATCTAGGTCACCGCGAAGCACCGAAATTAAACAAATATATCAGATCCATGAAACCCCATAATCGATTAAATAAAATAATAATATAATAATATTATCGACCAGAAACCTGTAGCGTAGTCATACGTCGCTACACTATTCTCGGCCCTCCCTGATTTCAGGATCCTTTTAATTGGAAAAATGGATCCTGAAATGTTAGTAAGGCCATACTCCAATTTTTACATCAAGGATTCAAATGCAAGAATTAAGAAAATATATGCAATGAACAGTCCTCAACGTAAGCATCACAAAGTTCACATTTTAGCGTTAAATGTCAGTTCCAGCGAAAGAAATAAACATTATTATAATTATCATTTTTATCATTACTTTTATATAGCTCCATCGCTAAGAGTTCCGTGAAGCTCCAAAACATTTATATATATAGTATATGTAAGCTTCCTTCAGTTTAGTTAAGCACAAAGACTTCCACGGCAAACATTGACTTAAGAACCCACGGCAAAGCCACAAAAAAACATCAGGCCTACGTTACCTTTACAACAGGTCATCTGATTAATAGGCCACCCATAGCCTTTACCATCGAGACTTCTTTAGGCATTTCACTGTAGGCAAACGTCTACATTTAAAGACTCATCTAAGCAGTTAAACCTAAGTCTCTAATCCCATTAACAACGGTGCTATCATAGCAAATTACCTGAGACTACACACACAGCTTAAGTCTCCAAAGGCCAATGCTCATTATAACTATCCGTAGGCTCCCCATCAAAGCTTACCGTAAGAGACCAAGCCTAACTTCAGCTTAATAAGCCGCTCCCTTCCCAACATCTTTCAGTAGGCCTACTTAATTATTAAAAATGCAACCGATTATGCACAGACTTAAAATAGGCCATTTAAACATAGGCTAACGTAACATATTATTGCAATTAACGTTACAAAACAGTCACATTGTATAATCGTAAAAATCCTAGGCCTAAAAGGATTATCATGATTTTAATATGAGATCTTAGTCTAAAGCGCAAATCAACAGTTAGGCCACTTTAGTCTATCTTATGCATACACTTAGCATGAATCAATATGCCATCTTACTGCGCAGTTCAGTCATCCTCTTTTCAATCTATCATTAGCACATGCATCAGACCACACACGCGTCAGCGCCTGGGAAAATCATCGATAATTAAAATCGCCGCTTTGATGCGTCGACTCCGTGTCTCTATTCCCCCGCCATCCATCTACAGCGTGCGTCTAACACCGTGGGAGTTAGGCAACAAAACATGATCCTTATACATGTAGGTCAAAGTGCATCGTACGACTAAGGTCGCGCTGTTTTGCACAAAATAAAATAAGACCTCAAATAAATCCTTTCAGAATTAGGTCAACCGTTAATCTAATCTATAGCTTAATCTTTACCATGCTAATCATAGCAGTAAATCTTACATTACAATTCTAGTCAGACTGCAGATTAAATGCAACATTATATTACAACTAGGACAGACGTTCCGAACTTCTGTCGTCTGGAACAATTAAACACTGAGAACCTCAGCCGATAATCGTCGGCGTCCTAATGCGTCGCTCTCGGACTACGCCTCCGCTCTTCCTCCGCCATCTACAATTGATCTGTAGAAGCGTGGAAAACTGCGAGGCCACCCATCAACAAGATCCAAATTAGGCCTATTGAACGAACTCGCAATTAGGTCATAGATTCATTCATGGATCCCAATATTAATCTGCACCGAATTAATAATAATATTAAATCCAATGCTACAAAATCATTTAGGCCAACCTCATTTCTCGCACAGACAGAGCTCCTAATTATTTTATGCCTGGTCCTAATAAATATTATTAGGCAACCAGTTTAATCATAGTCTACACTGCAAAATTATAAGACCAAATTGTATATCGCAAGAGCATGGCTACTATTAAAATTAGGCCTCAAACAGCAACGCTGATGCACACAGTACATGGGCCAATCATTAAAGTAGG
The DNA here is from genome assembly GCA_949752735.1 of Lumbricus terrestris. Lineage (NCBI taxonomy): Eukaryota > Metazoa > Annelida > Clitellata > Crassiclitellata > Lumbricidae > Lumbricus > Lumbricus terrestris. Next base: position 67,006,013 of record OX457038.1, read on the forward strand.
CCTATCAAATCAAACTAAATATATTTATATCCTGCGTCTATCAACTGCAATCTAAATAATTCGTACTGCAACCAAAACATGTAGGCCTATGCAGGACTATTAATCAAAGAGCAGCTATGTATATTAATTTCACCGCTGTTAAACTCAAAACCTCGGTAATGCATTAAGGCGCTGAAGGACAATAAGGGACTATTATAGAACATTTATAGAGCGCCTTTTAACTCATCAATAATGCATCTATACACTTAATATATACATAAACGCTATGTGGGCCTACCAAACACTTATGTAGCGCCTCATTAAACTTAATTAATATGCATCTATACAATTATATATATACGATGATAATAGTTACGCATATAAAAATTCTATACACAGAAATTAGGAGCATTAAACTTTAACTGTGCAAATCTCTTAAAATCATTTTTCATAAATCGGAATATAGGCCTAATGCAAATTTCCCCTCCGAGCATTAACTCAGAAACATATAGGCCTACTATTTCACCGCAGGTCATAATATCACATAATCACATCATCATGGCTAATTCCACTGCAAGTCTAAGTTCAAGGTCACATAATCGTCATCAATGGCCTTAACTAAAACAGGCATCTTATATATATATCAACAGGTAAAACCAATATTTATATAGCGCAATGCAGGCAATGACAGTCCAGTTTTCTGTCTACAGCAGAGGCAATACTGAAATTGTCCATCGCTGGAATACAATGCAAGGCAATACAAATATTAATACTATGCAATACATATATGAATGCACAACATACGATGCAAGAATACAGTTATTCACACAGTAACACACACATGTAAAGCCTTCCGCGTATAAAGTAAACGTATTCATCACAATCAAAATAAAACATGGTTACAGATGCTTCTGCATTCATAACGGCCGCCATTATGCGGTCATTAGGAACAGTACCTGGCCGGCCTCTTGATGACACGGCGGGGTCTCGCTAATTCCTCAGGAGCGTCGTTAGTATCCTCTGTCCCCGGAAACTCGATTGGTTCCTGCGGTTGTAGGTCGGGTTCGGTCCAACCTGACGGAGGTTCACCCAGGTACGGCTTTAATTTGTCGACGTACACCAGCAGCGCTTGTGATCTGGCGGACTTCTGGATCCGGAACAAGACCGGACTCACTTGCTCCATGATACGGTAAGGACCACAGAACCACTTAGCCCATTTATCCTTGATCCGAGTGTACTTCCGGGGATAGTAATAGTACACCCACTGTCCTTTCGTGAACGACGGCTTTTTGACTCGTAGATCATACCGGAAAGCACGGCGGACGGCCTGTTTTTGCATGCATTCCCGAGCCAACTGGAACACGTCTCGCATTTCCTCCGTTCTTTTCTGGATGTAATCGTTCACCGACAGCTGGGCATTGTTCTGGTTACAATCCCCAAGTACCAGATCGATTGGGAGGCACGTCTCTCTTCCAAGGAAAAGTTTGTTCGGCGTGAACCCCGTGCTTTCGTGTTGACTGGCCCGGTACGCTCCCATAATCCAGGGCAGGTGAATGTCCCAGTCTTTCTGATTCTGTGCGACGACTTTGCCGAGCATGGAATTTAGGGTTCGATGTAGACGTTCCACCGTTCCATTCGTGCTCGGTTTATAAGGTGACGTCCTGATTTTGTCAATTTGCATCAAGCGGCATAGATCTCGGAACAAGGCGGCCTCGAAACAGGGGCCCTGGTCGGTCAGGAGCTGTTTAGGGCAGCCGAATCTAGGAATCCACTGGTCCATCAACATCCGGGCCACGGTCGCGGCTTCCTGGTTGCGAATAGGGTAGGCCTCCGCCCAACGGCTGTAATGATCAATCACGGTCATGATATAATGATATCCACGACTGGATACTGGATGTGGTCCAGTTATGTCGACGCCGAGACATTCCATTGGTTCTCCGACGGCCATATTCTGTAATTGTCCTTGCCTGGGTGGTTTCCCTCTGATGTACCGGGCGCAGCTGTCACAGCGCTTCAATTGCTGGTATACTTGTTCTCCCCAGCCCGGCCAATAGGCTCGCTGTCGTACTTGTGCCGCGGTTCGTCGGACCCCCAAATGCCCTCCGGACATCCCTTCATGTGCAAGACAGATAATGCTTTCTCGCCGTCCGACGGGAGGTATTAACTGGTAGCGAACAGTCTCACCATCAGAGTTCAACCAAGCTCGATGCAATAGTCCATTTCTGACAGTTAACTGAGGCCATTGATGAATCAACGTCTTAGTCATGGCACTACAACTCCGTATCTCCTCCCCGGTTGGCATCTCGGTTGATTTCGTCATCCATTGCAAAATCCAGTTTAGATCCGGATCTTGCCGTTGTTCTTCTGCTAAGACCACCGGATCCCAATCCGTCATTTCAGTCGAGGCAGGCTGAGATGGTAGGCGTCGTTCTTGGATGACGTTGACTTGGTTTGGCCTTCGAGACAGCGCATCAGCATTTTGGTGCGCGGCACCGGACCGATGTTGTATGTCAAATTCAAATTCCTCCATGACTGAGAGCCACCGTGCCTGCTGTCCAATAGGCAATGGTGTCTTGCGGAGCCATTGGAGCGCTGAGTGGTCCGTTCGTAGGATAAATTTCCGTCCAAGAAGATATGGTCTGAACGCTTTGAGAAAGTTGATTACCGCCAGCAATTCCCTCCTTGTCACGTCATAATTTTGTTCCGCCACAGAACACACTCTGCTCCCGTAACAGATGACCCTTTCTTGCGATTCCTGCATCTGAGATAAGACCGCCCCAATGGACTCCCCGGATGCATCCGTATCCAGTATGTACATCCCAGTATCGTTGGGAAGCGCCAAGATGGGGGATTCTGTTAAGCAGTTCTTTAGCTTTTGGAACGCGTTTTCACATGGACCAGACCAGTCAAACTTGTATCCCTTCTTAGTCATTTGGTGCAGTGGCCGGGCTATTTGAGCGAAACTCGGTACGAACTTGCGATAGTAGGAACATAAACCCAGAAATGCTCGAACATCTTTGACTTTCCGCGGCGTGGGCCAGTCACGGACGGCTTGAATCTTTTCCGGGTCTGTAGTTACTCCGTGTTCGCTGACCACGTGACCTAGGAACAACACCTTTTTCTGTAGTAGTTTGCACTTGGATGGCTTCAGTTTTAGATTAACTCCCTCCAGGCGAACGAGAACTTGCTCCAATCGAATCAAATGGGTTTCCAGATCGCTGGCGAAGACGATGATATCGTCAAGATAGATTAAACAGATCTCGAAGTTTAACCCCGCCATGACCAGATTCATCATCCGGCCAAACGAAGCCGGAGAATTGCAGAGCCCGAACGGAAGTACTTTGAATTGAAAACTTCCGCGTCGGGTGACGAAGGCAGTCTTGTGTTTATCCCTTGGATGAACAGCCAACTGATGATAACCGGCCCGGAGATCGAAGGTACTGAACCATTTCGCTTCGCCGAGGGCGTCCAGGCTCTCGCTGATCAGCGGAAGCGGGTAGGCGTCCTTGCGCGTCTTGGCGTTCACCGCTCTATAGTCGACACAAAAGCGAGGGGTCCCGTCTCGTTTCTGGACCATGACAACGTTGCTTGCCCAAGGCGACAGTGACGGTTCGATCAGTCCTTGATCCAACATAGCCTGCACTTGTTCGTCTATGACAGGGAGTAGCGAAAGCGGTTGTCGTCGCAGCGGCTGACGAACGGGTGTTTCGCTACCCGTGTCGATCTCATGTCGTAGAATGTCGGTGAATCCCAGATCCCATTCACCAAGAGAAAAGGCGGCGCGACGATCCATCAGGATTTCACGTAGTCTCTGTTGTACCTCAAGGGGAACGTCTTCAGCGATGTTCGACCATAACGGCCTCAGAATTACCTCTGCATCTTGTGAGTTGACATGGTCCTTGTCTTCCCTCACCATGGCGCAGCCTGCAGCGGGCTTGCTGTCCTGGTCAGCTCCGGCTACTGTCACTTCTTCCAGGGCACATTGCATTCCTTTCGACAATTTAATCATCTTGTGGGTCGGATTCAACACTCTGATTGTCAGGTCGATCGCCCGTTCCGGTAGAAGCGTTCCGGCGATTACGAGTCCAGATGCCAACACGTGTGGCGGCGTCGCCCATTGAGTTTTGGTCGGTCTCAGGTCTGGAAGTATGGCATACACCTCGACGTCCACTTCCGACAGTGCGGGAACATTCACGTGCTGCGCGGCGGCTATCCTTCGACAAATTCCCCTCCGGTCTTGACTTACCAAAGGAAATGAGCGGCCTTGTAGTACTATTGTTTTATCCGGAATGCTTAGATGAGCCCGTTGTTCTGTCAACCACCCGAGTCCAAGAATCAACTCACTGACTTGAGCCGTTACTAAACAGGGAACATCGAACTTGCAGTCGGCTGCACGACATCGAAGGACTGTCTCTCCAAGTACCTCTATAGCTGTACCATTTGCCGCGGTTAGCAGTTGTTTCGACGCCGTCATATCTTTCCGTCTCACCAGGGATGCAGGTACCAGTGACATTTCGCTTCCGGTATCTACCAAGGCCAACACGTCCTTACCATGGATCTTCAGAGCCAAATACGCATTCGTGCTGCCTTGTACATGGTAAACATTTGCCGGTCCATTCAGAACCTCATTGGCTTCTGCTTCGGCCGCTTGTCGCTGGGGACAATTGCGCACCAGGTGGTCGGTTGCTGAACACTCATAGCATCGCCGCACATCAGTTCTTGCTTCCGTTTCCATCTCCATGCGTGGTCGACGCCTACAGTTCGCACTCAAATGTCCGAACTGATGACACAGGTAACATCGCGGAGCTCCCTGTCCATAACCTCCATTGTTGTTCGATCCTTCATTTCTAGCTGATTCATTCTGACCTCTTCCGGGTCCACGATTGTTGTATCTGGGTTGTGGCGCCGACACTGGTTGCCGCTCCTTCTTCTCTAGTCGCTCCACTTGTCTCCTCATTTGCTCCATCCGCCGTTCCAGATCCTTTACTTTCGACTCTTCTTCCTGTTCTTTAATTGCGTTGACACGGCCGTGTCGTCGGTCTTGTTGTTCATGGCCGCCGGCCTCTGCTTTCTGATAGCCGTCCAATCGCATTGCCACCTTGTATGCTTCGTCGAGCGATTTCGGTTCTCGCTCACGGATTTTTAAGGCGAGGGTCCGATCTCTCAAGGCATCCACGAATGCTCGGACAGCAATGGCTTCGCTGTGAGCCGTCGAGGAACCCGGATAGGCTCGCGTGGAGAGACGTCGGATGTCGTCCACCAGGACGCCCATATCCTCGTCGACTTTCTGTTTCCTGGTGCTTAGCTGCGTTTGGAACAGGGCTTGTTGTTCAGCGTTGCCGTATCGTTCACGAAGTCGCTGGACCAAAGCCGTCCAAGTGTCCAGGCTATCCGCGTTCGATTCGCTCAGCAAATGGATCGCCGGTTCAACCAAGGAGACTACTAGTTGGTTCAATCTCTCCTCGTCTGTCCAATCATTGTTCTTTGCGCAAACGGAGAACTTGCGTAAGAACGCCTCTACATCGGACTTTCCGGAGTAAGACCCGAGTTTCAACCACTGCTTTGGCTTGGTAGACGAAGGCGACGACTGTTTGACCTCGCCCTCTTTAGCTGTCGTCGACGCGGTCGGTTCTGCTTCCTTGATTGTTCCCTTTGAACCGATCGACGGTAGCTCCCAGTCGCCGGTCGTTTGCGTTGCGACGGTGGTCGTCGGGACAACTTTAATAGGGCCGACTGAAGCGTTGGTAGACGTCCGTGCTCTCGTTTCACCAACCGCAGACGTCGCTTTATCATCGCCCGTCGTTTCATTCTTCTCCAGAGGTGTCGACTTCGTTACCGTCTGACATCGCGGTAATTCGGCGTCACGGCTAAATCCGAAGTTCTGCGCACCCAGGCATGAACTCATCCTCGCCGATTCCACGACCGTTGGCCACCGAGGAAAGACGGCGTCGCTTGGTCGAAGCGGGTCGAGACAGCGAGGCGGGTCGACCCAAACCCGGTTGTCGCTACTACCGTAGAAAGCGTTCGGAGCGTAGGTCGGAGCATACCTCCACGGCATGTTTGAATAGTCGGGACGAGCGTATGGTTGCATCCAGTCGACCGTTGCCATCGCCGCTGGTCCAGGAGGAAGGTCGGGTCGAGCGTAATCTCGACCAACCATGGTCGACGTTGCACGGCCGTCGAGGACATAATCAGTCACGGCCTGGTAGGTCGGCATTACCGGCGCTGGTTGTGGAATGTCGGCCCGACTCGGTGCTATTTCCACTCTTTGTTGATCGACCTTTGCGAGCGACGCTTGAATTCTCCATTGTGGATCCGGTCGAGGATACTCGACGAGAGGAAGGGACGAAGAGGCCAAAGGGACTGGGTTGACCTTATCACCCCCCTCCCATGACAATTTATTAGCGATCGGTTTATTCACTTCAAAATTTCTAAACTCCGGTTGCCGTGCTGCATGCATTCTGTTATCAATTATTTTAACAGTTTTAGGTCTAGATTCCATTATCTTGCTGATTTCAATGTCTACACTACCATCATCAGACATTATATCCACAATATCCGCAAATTCCCTTTCCTTCCTTCTTTCAAAAGAAATTGCCATTTCGCCTGTTCTAGCATAGTCAGTTTCCTCTTCTAACCTATCATCGCCAAAATCTCTAGAACTAATTTGACCCCACTGGCTGGGACCAATTGTAACGCCCGCCCCTATCGGCATCCCCGGAGTCGCCACTTCCGGATCCTCGCCTGATGGGACCGCGTGCTGCTGTGGACAAGCTCTAGAGATAGAGGGAGGACAGGAGGAGGTGACTTCTGGGTTCGAATCCCAACCCAGGAAAGGCGGCCAGTCTTTTCGACTACCGTACTCCCTATATGAAATTGGCGGCCTACCAGCCAATCTATCACTTCTTCGCAATATACCAGGTTTCGTGAAATCTTTAGGCCTAGCACCCAAAGTTTCCTCCAGGCCGATGGTCGAGTGGTATGGCGCGTCTGCAGTGGTAATAGCGGTGAGGTAACCAGGGTTCAAATCCACAGCAGGCTTGGGTACCGGCGACGCCTCTAGCCTTTCCAATCGTGATACAACTTCCGTCAGCGCTTCCCTGACATTATCTCTTACAGCCGAGATCTCTTCTCTTATCTCCTCTCTTACATTTGATTGCACTGAGGAAATAGCATCGCTAACATTTGATTGCACTGCCAGGACATTAAACTCCACTGTGGCAATCGCCTCTTGCGTCTCTCTGGCATTCAGTTGCAAAGACGACTGTATAGAAGTCATAGCATCATGAGTTGACTTAGCATGCGCTTGCATAGCCTCTTGTGAAGACTTAGCGTTAGTCTGTATTGCCTCAAGCAATATCTCCATTGAGGACGGGGGCCTCGAAGGCTGAGCAGGAGTGACTGGCCTAGACTCCTCCATAGCGCTATAGAAATGACTCCTATCTTTATAGCTCACAATCAATCAAGTATTCATTCAACGTCAATTGCATTCAATGCCATCAATGATCAAAGTCAGAAGTTTAATTAATATTTCTTATTATCCACAATCAATTGAATCTTCAATTGGCAGCAATTATGTTCAAAGCAATCAACATAAAAGTCAGTAAGTTTAATTATCAGTTCCTATCCTTTGTAAAGACATTCAATGAAAATCAAATGCAACAATTCAATGCAAACACCTATCAACCGGAGTATGCCTAAATTAAATCCCGATTGACTCTCAAGTCCCACAGCCAATTTCAGTTCAGCCCAAAATATCTTAATAACCGATCGTATTAATTCCCCAATAAAGCGTACCTTATGTCCGAAGACAAGGGACAAAGCCGATCGTGTGCGAAGAACAGCGACGAAGACGATATCCAAGATGCGACGAAACACACAGAAAGGCGTCGAGTTTAAAACGCCCGAAAAGATCAGCTAAATCCGATGCTGATTTCTCGCAATGAACATCAATTTCGGCTATGTATCCAAGCCGTTTGAGAAAGACGCCCTTAGGCAAACATACGAACAACCGCTTCGCAACACAATTTCGAAGAACGAGAGCAGAGCGCTGACGATTCGAAGCCCACGATAAATCACTCCGTGTGACAGGGCGAAGAGAGGCCTTGACTGATTAATCCAGGAGTAGATCCAATGCGAAAGCGAAGGCAAAACTCGCAACAACGCTGATATATTTCTCGCAACCAGTAAACTCCTGTATTAAATCGACTCCATGTCGAGAGAGAATGAAACGCCGACAGAATTCGTGTATGCGCAACTAGTGTAAGCAGGCGCTTATCCTGGCCATGCTTCACCAACTCGATCGAGCCTAAAACTACCAACCGCCGCAATACATCCGACCGCCCTGAGATCCTATGCGCAACTCCTTCTCTCAGCGTTGCGCTGCTCTTTTATTACTGCCTGACAAGGAGAGCGTCCCTCTACTACGCATGCGCAGCTGAAGAGCCGAGCGCGCCGAACCAGCAGCTGTACAGCTGTCTCAAGGCGGCAAGAATCAGATGCCACGTGCGTCCTCTCCTGTGTATCTCCGCGTCTGCCCAGCAGTGGCTGTCTTTCTCCTTCTATCTCTCCTTCTGAAAAGCGTCATCTGCCGTCAATCACGTAGACCACAGATGCACCAGTTTAACCTTGCGAAAACACACATACACAGGCCCACACGCCTACAGTGTTTCCTTCTCAATCTGTCTCCCTGTCTGTGCTTGTCTGGCTGGCTGTATTCCTCGCTCACTCTGTTCATCGGACCACCTCGGAAAATCGTGCGAAAGATAGCTTATTCTCATCGACAGCAAGCGGCACGCTCTTTGAAGACGGCCGAGGCGTCAATTGCCTTATCGTGGGAAGATACGCGAATCTGAGACGCAGCTGCAGCGGCTACGTCAGCGGTCGCTGTGACCCGTGTCAAGCGCAAATCAACATTAAAATCTAGGTCACCGCGAAGCACCGAAATTAAACAAATATATCAGATCCATGAAACCCCATAATCGATTAAATAAAATAATAATATAATAATATTATCGACCAGAAACCTGTAGCGTAGTCATACGTCGCTACAATACTACCTTTTGAGAGTGAAGCGAGGATAAATAATTATATAGGCCTACGTATATATTTGACATATATATGATATTGTATATATATATATATACAGGGTGGTCCAGCATAAATGTCCCGACTTTGCCCGCGTGTAACTTCGCCAATTTTTAACATTTATGTATGCTTTATGCGTCAAATTAAATGTATTTCACTCTAGTTTATTTGCACTGAAAAAATGGAACTGGTACTTTAGGTTTTAATTATATGCTCGGAACAGCGCTAGCTACCATATTTTGCTGTCGTTGTTGACGTAATATGGCGCAGTTTCCCAGGGATATTCACAAATCGCTTTTTGCCTGCACGCGCATAAACACAATCATTTTGGGTGTTTGTAGGAGTCTCTACCATGAATATAATCTCTTCTCTAAACCATTTCCTTTCAATTTTATCAACAGCCGTGCGTGCTGCCACGCGCTGCTTTAGACGCAAAGAAACGGCTGGCAGCACGCCAGCTGTTTCGTTAGCCGTTTCTTTGCGTCAGTGTTGGAGTGCTGCTGGACATCACGTCGACAAATAACTTTAGATCATCTGTTAGAATACGTTGTAAGGCAGCGGTTCCCAACCCGTGGCCCGCGGGCCAAAAGTGGCCCGCCTGGCCTACAAAAATGGCCCGCGGCACCTCAATGAATTAAGAAAAATGTATGTAAAAAATGACAAGTTGGACATGATAGAATATATAATTTTTCTATTACAAATTATTTTATTCGGACGTTAACAAATCGCATCAAAATAGAATGTTTGATGCGATTTATTAATGTCCAAATAAAATAGCATTCAATTTCGATTAAATTATAACAATTTTATAACAAACACGCCTTTAGTTCATTAAATTTTTGCCTTGTGGCCCCCTAATGTCCTTCAACTAAGAAAAAGTGGCCCTCGTGTCCTCCAACGTAGAAAAAGTGGCCCGACAGTCGAAAAAGGTTGGGAACCACTGTTGTAAGGTGTTTCTAGGACTACCTGTTTCGCGCTGAATGACCGGGGAGATTTGCTTGTAGGGCCAACCGGTTCATTATCTTGACTGCAAATTTACTCGGACACAAGAGCAATGCTAGCGGATATGCGCGCCGTGATTCCCATGGTTTACGAGTAGAAAGTCCTGTTTTTATCAATTTTCCGTAGCAGATAATTCAAGGTTTTGTTTATTCCATCCTCTGTTAGAAAATTCGTTAATCATTTCAAACGAATTAAATCCCTTATCAGTTCATAAAATTAGGATCAAAACGCGATCATCGTCTGTCAACGGCGCCATATTTCGTCACAAATGACAACAAAATATGGTAGCTAGCGCTGTTCCGAGCATATAATTAAAACCTAAACTTATACCAGTTCCAATTTTTAGTGCACACACCAGAGTGAAACACCTTTAATTTGACGCATAAAGTATAAATAAATGTAAAAAATTGGCGAAGTTAAACGCGTGCAAAGTCGGGACATTTATGCTGGACCACCCTGTATATATATCTATCTATCTATATATGTATATATATATATATATATATATATATATATATATATATAGCATCGCTTCACTCTCGAAAGGTAAGCCTAATGACTGAAATGGCCACAGAAAGCTCTATGTTGTATGGGCAACTCTGAAACCACACAGCAAATATGGACTTCATTCTATCCCCTCCCCTCGAAACAACGGGGCTTTGCCCCTCTCCTTCCCCTTTCCCTTCCCATAAATAAAGATCAGACTCCTTATATATATATGTATATATAATTATATACAGTATATAATATATCATAATATGTATATGATGATATGACTATATATTAAATAGTCTGATTAATTATATTTTGGTTTTGATGCTGTCTTGTGTAAAATTAATGTCTGCCCCCTAGTAGGCTACGCATATATATATATATATATATATATATATATATATACAGGCATCAAATCTCTCCGAATGAATATCGCAACTCAGTCCTCTACATGTATAGTCTATGGCCGATTCCTGAATTCACCTTTCAAACTCCAGTAGGCCTATGCTGCAAAGCTTATCAAAAACTTAGCTCCTCGTGATCGTGTATCAACCCACCCTTCGTGATTTTTAGAACTGCACAATCCCTCTCTCCCTCCCATCCTCCATGGTAAGTTATTTCACATCGGACAACATTGAACATTTAAAACTATTTTTTAGCTGCTTAGAAATGCTTTTACAGCTGCACAAATTCATTTAGAACGGCACTTTTGGTGCAGAACAGCACACTAAAAAGCTCTGCTACATTGGCTTCCTGTACAGGCCCGGATAATTTTCAAAATATGTTGGTGTCTATGAATCCATCTGACGTAGGCCTACTCTGACATATCCGATCAAGGCCGTAGCCTGGATTTTTTGGGAGGGAGGATGTTCACTCGATCTTGAGCAAGCCGACAAGCAACTGAATCAACGGACCAATGGATTTGGAGAGATTTCGTCATATGAAGATTTTCCCCAGAATTTCAGCAGCTTCCACGTCATCATCATCATGATTAGATCACCGTCATGATTAGATCACCATCATGATTAGATCACCATCATGATTAGATCATCATCATTAGATTACCGTCATGATTAGATCGCTCTACCTTATGACGCCATGGCACTTGGTCCAGAGACTCTGAACATCCGTCCAGGCCATCAGCTGTTGACGAAATCCGCTGGTTAGCTCCACCTGTGTGTGTGTGTGTGTGTGTGTGTGTGTGTGTGTGTGTGTGTGTGTGTGTGTGTGCCTGCCAACGGTGACTCTTCCAGCTTACTGTGCAATGTTTGCTAACTGATGCAATATATTTGTTCTTAATGACAATTAACATCAGAGAGCGCTTCTGAGTAGATATCTTGAAGAAACGCTATATAAATTTTCGGAATCAATCAATGATTAGATCACCGTCATGATTAGATCATCATCATGATTAAATCACCGTTGTCATCCAATGATATAATCAGGGCTGTTTTTAAGGAATTTTTAGAACTGCACAACTCCTTTTCTTTCCCATCATCCATGGTAAATGACTTCCAATTGGAGGACAATTACCTTTTTGCTATAGTTTTAACTGCACAGAAGTGCTTTTAGTGACTTTTACAACTGCATAAATCCATTCAGAACTGCACATTTTGTGTACAACTGCACGTTAAAAAAGCCCTGGATATAATCGATTGTAAAGTTTCACATAGAAATAAGAGCTTCAAAATAAAATCACCTCCACAGGTATAGGCCTACATCGTGTGTTAGTATAGGCCGCTAAGTGCATCATTTCATTGTTCCATTATTTTTCATTTCGGGGTGTTCACTGTTGAAACACCCAAAAAACCTAAATACGGCCTTGGGGGGCAACACCGAGAATATACCTACAGCGTAAAGGCTACAGTGATAATTTTAAAAATAACAAAATATGTCAGTGGTGTAGACAATGGGGGGTTTCGGGAGTTAAAACTCCTCATTGGCCTAGGAGAAAAAGTTTTTTTAAAGGTTATTTATCCACTTAAATAAGAAAAACAAAACAATTGCTTGTAGTGAGTACTAGTGACAATAGTTTTTCTTACTTTATTCCCTTTGTAACTTTATTCAATTTCTATTTACTGAAAAACAGTTGGGTTGGTGTCAAAAATGGCATCCGGTGTGGCATGAAATTATGTCCGGCATGAAATATTGTCCGGCTCCGCCCACTTCCGTTGTCAAGACAGTATTTCATACGGTATACGTATGAAATCTTGTCCGGCATGAAATCATGTCTGGGTCCGGCCACTTTCGTTGTGGAAACAGTATTTACTATTACAAACGTGAGATATTGTCCGCGTTGGAGTTTCGTCTCAACGCAATATCAACAAGATATGCGAAATAATGTTTGTTGAAGCAGATGAGAAAACAACGGTGTGAGCATTGGAATCATGGTTTTAATGCGCGCATCTTGTAGTCGGGGTCACGATGGGGACTAGTTCTATTTTTAGAAGGAAATTCCCATCGTGGAACGGGACGAACGGGCGATATGTTGAGACGTAGGCCTGTGTAAACAAGTCTTAAGAGTTGGACACAAATACGAAATCTGCGCTTTCATTTATTGATATCTGTCTTTTCTTGTCTACTCCAGTCATCGAGACAAAGCAAAAGGACTTTTGGCCAGCACAAATACCTCAGCGGAGTTAGCAGCGTTAGGTTTTTGTCTGTTTATTTTCCCGTTACATAGCGGTCATTATTGGAAGATGCTTAGTTTTTACATAGCACAATTTGCCCTGTTGGCGTTGCATCCTGGTTCATGCTCCATCCTACCTGTGGGAGCTTTTACTCCAGTCTCCGTTTCTGAAAATAGAAAAAGTAAACAGTCCAACGCCCGGGAAACCCTGCGGCATATTCGTATTCATATCCGTATTCCGTTTCTCTGTGCCGTCGTTCGCTGCGGTCAGCTGCCCTTCGATCGGTGATTACCTTGTCCCTTTTTGTTATACCGCTACTATGCAGCGAAGAACATTTTCCGTGGTGGGTCCAGCTATCTGGAATGGCCTCCCTGCGGCTCTCCGTTCACTTCCCCGTGACTCTGCTGGCTCTTTTTTTATCGTCTTCTCAAGAGTTTTCTTTTTGACCATGCCTGGGTTGGGAGCGCCTATAAGTAGCGATCTTGAAGGGGCGCTATATAAATTTATGTGATTGATTGATTGAATAATAATAACAACGAGATTATAATAATACCCAATGCAATTCAAGACATGTAGGCCTATAATGTAGCGGAATCCATATATACGTACGTAGTTCACTACTTTCAATTCTCCTTTTTGTCATGACATGCATATACACGTTTACTTTAGGTTCACTCTAGCCGACTTGTAGGCTTACGCTGTTGACAAATATTGACGCTGTTCGTAAATGTAAACTTTTCTAGGTCTACTATAGATAATAGATTCGATTTTATCTGACTGTAATAGACCATTAATTTTATAACTTCATGTAAAAGGAAAATATTCCGAAAGCGCAGCAAATGGCTTCCGTTTGCTATCATACTTTAAGTACATGTACTTAAAACATAATTTTTCGGTAGTATCGGAAATCACAGGCCTACATAATTACACTTTGTAGCCTATCTTAATCATTGATCTATATTTTTATACTATTATGTGTCTAATTATAGAGTTCGATGACCTCAGTACGTCGTGTAATTATCTTGAATATTTTGTGTCTTTCCCGGACAAGATTTTATGATGCTGTAGCTTGACAGTTGTCATCTGATGTCATCGGTCACATGAACCAATGACAACGCTTTCCGGACACAATTTCATGCCGGACAACATTTCATGCCACACGGCCAGGCCATAAAACCCCCCAAACCCTCCCCCCATCATACATTCCTGGCTACGCCGCTGAAAGATGTTAAGTCAATTAAGTCATTAAGCCAATTCTCACCAAATGAATTATTATAATGTCATTGATCTATCATCAACATTAATTTACGTCACTTGCGAAGACATCAATCGATGCTTGCTTCCAATCGAATCAAAATCACAGCCTAAACTCCTACCGGTAATTAATCCAAATGCAAAAGTCAAGAAACCTCAACAGACCAAAGAAAACAATAAATCAGACGACCGTCGAAAAGCACGCTGAAATAGATCAGACTACAGTTCAAACAGCGATAGGCAAAAGGAGTAGGCCTAATAGAGAAAACAATTAGACAAACAATGCCGGTGTGACGAAATAGAGTATCCCCCGTATTAATTGTATCCCCCAAATTAAAAAAAGTCGAAAAAACCGCTTTCGCGTGAATATTTTTTGCTTTGTTTTGAACAATGACACTAACAGGTATGTTTATTCCTACTAGATAATTTGTTTTGCCCTGCTTTTAGAGCACTTAAAACATTTAAAACACTTAAGAACACTCAGAGTCACTAAATAAATTTGAGTTGCCTTTATCTGAGCATTGCTTAGAACACTTAAAACAATTAGAGTCACTTTAGATTTTGATTACAGCATAAATGTTTTTATTATGCGCATTTTTCAAAAAAGGGGATAGAATGGTTTATCCCTCCGGATAGTATAGACCGGTTAATTCCATCCCGGGGGATAGATTAGTCAATCCCCCCGGATAGCTTTCATGGGGGATACTCCGTTTCGTGTCACCGGCAGCAGCTGCCCATAGAACACAACGGGAAAAATTAATGTAAAAGCAGAAGCATTCGTCTGATCGATATATAAGCTTAATTATCTGCATCCCAATACTTAGCATCATGACAAGACATTTATTATTATTATTTCAGTCTAGCCCGGGCCCCTGGGCATTTGCCCCCTAACCTCTCTCGGCGGGCCTGCGGGTGATCCAACTTGAGTTGTATCAACGGGAAGTTTCCTCCAGACCATATATGACGAGGTTACCTAGTCGCGATATATTCTGCACTTCGAGTCTACAGCACAGAAGCGAATTCTCCTTTCCCAGGGAAGATATCGCAAGATTTTTTCCTGTATGTGTGCTGAGAGCATTCCTTTGGTGGCCTTCTCGACAACCTCTTCCAAATTTGACGTTTATTTGGTAATGAATTTATCCACCAACTTCTCAACAAATGCCTCAATTAATGGAGCAGGCTGGTTATAATTATTAGCTTGCCCGTTAACACTTTTACGACACAAATGTCATGTTCTTCCTGTAGCATGTCCATCATATCTTCAGTTTTAAGTCCATTTTTGACATTGTGAATGTTACTTTTACAACTTGTTGGGATGTCAGCGGAAATGCTGCCTAATTATTATTTGTAGCTAAATTATTAACGGCTACATACAAAAAGTAGTAAACGTTGATTTTACGCAACTGCCGTCAAAACACCACCTTCTTAGCCGGCCATCTAGCGAATGACAAGTCAGATGTCAGATCAGAATTGCCAGGCATCAAACGTCAGATCAGTGTTATCAGGTCAGGTGAATCTGCTTTAAACAATAGATGATCTGGCGCAGGTCATATGGACGACCTACTCTGACGAAGTTCAACGTCCTTTGTTCTGACTGTAACACTGTTCTCAGCGACGAGTGTGTAGCGTCGGTAGCTGAAAATCGTCATTTGTTTATTGAAGATCTGGGTTTCAAGAACCGCGTCCGTTCTATCCTACAACTAAAAGAATTATACACATATATGATATCACCCATATAACATATGGGTGGTATCATATACACAAATGATATCACCCATATAACATATGGGTGATGCCATATACACAAATTTCATATTTGATGAGGTAAATAATGCTGAAGAATGGGGTATGCAACCAAGGCAATTTTCGAATATTACTCCACCAATTTAAGATAACTAAACTTTCACTATAGGACGTTATTCAAAGATGCATGGCCAAGTCTTGAATAAGCTGTTGTTTCATTGTTCATGATCCCTCTCTCCCATATTATGGGGTACAATAGGCCAACTTTTCACTTTTCGACAGATATCAAAAAAGTACTTTGAAAGAAACCGAACCCTGTACAGCAACTTCGCTGATTTTAAGCAGGCATTTGATAGCGTAAGGCAGCAGAGACGATGGAAAGTATATTAAGGAACTATCGAATCCCAGAGGAGTTCGTGGTGTTACTGGAGGACCTATACAGCAAATCATAAAGAGATCAATCTTGAAGTGATCCAATATTGAAGCAAATCAATCATGAAGCGATCAATCATGAAACGATCAATTTTGATGCAATCAGTGATGAAGCACCCAATCATGAAACGATCAATCTTGAAGCAACAATCATGAAGCGAACAATCATGAAGTGATCAATCCTGAAGCAGTCAATTATATTGATGCGATCAGTTAGAAACACTCAATCATGAAACGATCAATCATGAAGACATCAATCATGAAGCGATCAGTCATTAAGTGAACAACAAGGAAGCGATCAATTTTGAATCGATCAATCATGAAACGATCAATCTTGAAACGATCAATCTTGAAGTGATCAATACTGAAGCAATCAATCATGAAGCCGCAAACACATGGATAACATCTCGAGGGAGGAGGTGGAGGCAACTATAGAGACATTGAAAAGAGGAATGCACCAGGGGAGTATAATATCACAGCAGAGATGATACAAGGCAGAGAAGAATGCTCGACAGAAATGTTACACACGTTTATATGCAACGAGATCTATCAGGGGGAAAATGTCTAGCTGACTGGGGGGTGAAGAAATAATTGTCCCAATACATCAGAAGCATGACAAGAATGAATGTAGCAATTATCGAGGTATAAACCTGCTAAGTGTTTCTGGGAAGGTATACTCACGCATTCTACAACAGAGTCTGAAAATATGTAGAGCAGGTGGTAGAGGAGTTGCAGGCAGGATTTAGAACAGGAACGGATAGACCAACTCTTCACTTTTCCACAGATATCAAAGAAGTACTTTGAAAGAAACCGAACCCTGCACAGCAATTTCGCTGATTTTAAGCAGGCATTTGATAGCGTAAGGCAGCAGAGATGATGGAAAGTATATTAAGGAACTATCGAATCCAAGAGGAGTTCGTGATGTTACAGGAGGACCTATACAGCAAATCATAAAGAGATCAATATTTGAAGTGATCGATATTGAAGCAAATCAATCATGAAGCGATCAATCATGAAGCGATCAATCATGAAACGATCAATTTTAATGCAATCAGTGATGAAGCACTCAATCATGAAACGATCAATCATGAAGCGAACAATCATGAAGTGATCAATACTGAAGCAGTCAATTATATTGATGCGATCAGTTAGAAACACTCAATCATGAAACGATCAATCATGAAGACATCAATCATGAAGCGATCAGTCATTAAGTGAACAACAAGGAAGCGATCAATTTTGAATCGATCAATCATGAAACGATCAATCTTGAAACGATCAATCTTGAAGTGATCAATACTGAAGCAATCAATCATGAAGCCGCAAACACATGGATAACATCTCGAGGGAGGAGGTGGAGGCAACTATAGAGACATTGAAAAGAGGAATGCACCAGGGGAGTATAATATCACAGCAGAGATGATACAAGGCAGAGAAGAATGCTCGACAGAAATGTTACACACGTTTATATGCAACGAGATCTATCAGGGGGAAAATGTCTAGCTGACTGGGGGGTGAAGAAATAATTGTCCCAAAACATCAGAAGCATGGCAAGAATAAATGTAGCAATTATCGAGGTATAAACCTGCTAAGTGTTCCTGGGAAGGTATACTCACGCATTCTACAACAACGTCTGAAAAATATGTACAGCAAGTCGTAGCAGGTAGGATTTAGAGCGGGAAGGGGTACCAACACTTAACTTTTCGACAGATATCAAAAAAGTACTTTGAAAGAAACCGAACCCTGTACAGCAACTTCGTTGATTTTAAGCAGGCATTTCATAGCGTAAGGCAGCAGAGACGATGGAAAGTATATTAAGGAACCATCGAATCCCAGAGGAGTTCGTGATGTTACTGGAGGACCTATACAGCAAATCATAAAGAGATCAATCTTGAAGTGATCAATATTGAAGCAAATCAATCATGAAGCGATCAATCATGAAACGACCAATCATGAAACGATCAATTTTGATGCAATCAGTGATGAAGCACCCAATCATGAAACGATCAATCTTGAAGCAACAATCATGAAGCGAACAATCATGAAGTGATCAATCCTGAAGCAGTCAATTATATTGATGCGATCAGTTAGAAGCACTCAATCATGAAACGATCAATCATGAAGACATCAATCATGAAGCGATCAGTCATTAAGTGAACAACCATGAAGCGATCAATCTTGGATCGATCAATCTTGAATCGATCAATCTTGAAACGATCAATCTTGAAGTGATCAATACTGAAGCAATCAATCATGAAGCCGCGCGAACACATGGACAACATCTTGAGGGAGGAGGTGGAGGCAGCTATAGGGACATTGAAAAGAGGAATGCACCAGGGGAGAATAATATCACAGCAGAGATGATACAAGGCGGAGAAGAATGCTCTACAGAAATGTTACACACGTTTATATCAGGGGAAAAAATAATAAAAAAATAACATTGTATAAGACAAATTAGTCCCAGTACTGATGTATGGCTCCGAGTTCTGGCGCATGCGTAGAAAGGATGAAAGGAGAATCCTTGTGGCAGAAATGAGTTGGTTGAGAAGAATAGCAGAGAAAACCATACGGGATAGAATCCACAACGAAGTAACTCGGAAGGAGCTTGGACATGAGGAAACATTGATACACAAGATCAGAAAAGGATGACTGATATGGTTTGGACATGTGACGAGTGGACGCAAAGAGATCACCAGCGCGAGCACTGTATTGCCATGTGGAGGAAAAACGGAGCCGGGGACCACAGCGAAGACATGGATGGAAAGCATACAACAAGATATGGAAGAAATGGATATGGACATGAGAACAGCCGTGGATACCATCAGAGAAAGGAAGAATTGGAGGAGTCGAGTACAGGCCTCGTCGTCAGCATACGCCTGATGGAGGAGAGCAGGAGAAGACAATGAAGCGAGCAATCCTGAAGCCATCAATCAATCGTAAAGACATCAATCATGAAGCAACTAATCATGAAGCAATCAATCATGAAGCAATCAATCTTCAAGCATTCAATGATGAAGCAATCAGTCTTGAAACGAAACAATCATGAAGCGACTAACTGACGAAGCAATCGCTCCAGGAAGCACCTTCGAACTTTGAGGTGTCGATAATGCGTTAGTCAGTCATGAATAAATCATTTTGAAGCGGCATATGATCACTGATTCAAAGTAGATGCATCGTTCGGCAAGGTATCAATCTTGAAGACAACAATCATGAATCGGCCAATCGTGAAGCAATCAATCATGAAGAGGCTAATCATGAAGGAATCAATCATGACGCCATCAATCAAGAAGCAATCAATTTTGACGCAAACAGTGATGAAGAAATTCAGGATTGCTCGCTTCATTGTCTTCTCCTTCTCTCCTCCATCAGGCGTATGCTGACGACGAGGCCTGTACTCAACTCCTCCAATTCTTCCTTTCTGTGATAGTATCCACGGCTCTTCTCATGTCCATATCTATTTCTTCCAGATCTTGTCGTATGTTTTCCATCCATGTCTTCGCTTGTCGTCCCCAGCTCCGTTTTCCCTACACATGGCAATACAATGCTCGTGCTGGTAATCTATTTTCATCCATTCTCGTCAGATGTCTAAACCATGTCAGTCTTCTTTTTCTGATCTTGTGCATCAATGTTTCCTCTTGACTTTACCATGCGCATCTCAAAAGTTGTGGAGAGGAACATACCTTATCACACAGCATAAAAGCTAGCATGCACAAAAACCTTATAACTAGAACAATTTATAAAATTTAAACAACTACCGTAGTATCCGGATCACAACTTCTAAAAGACATCCTAAACAAGGCAAATCTAGAAATTATGAAAACTGTCTTAAAACTCCTTGGTCAACGTGTACATTTCCAATGCCAGAATTAGTATAGTTATTAAAGAAAACCGTTGTATAAGCCAAAATGCGGTCTGAAATTGGTCAAACTAAGCAGAATCGAGACGTTTTTATGGTGGGGCCCAGTGGGCCGGAATGTACTTCAAGACGAGTCCACTTCTTGGGGCTCTTACTGAAGCATTTTTGCATTCAATTAGAAACTGTGCCTTCTTGTCATGCTAGAGTAGGCAGCACTTCTGAAAAGAGGTGCTATAGAAATATTCTTAAATGAATATTCTTTTGATCGAACCTTCAAACTGATGAACATAATTTTTACGTGCTTAACAATCAAGCAATATTTTTATTAGGCCTAATATTCTAATTATCCGAAGTGCCCACACTAAGCAAATAATTAGTTCATCTTAATTTTGATTAATTATTAATGAGCAATTTAGTCCATGATACTTTTTAGCAGTGTGTAAATTTAACTCTTGATGTAAAACTTCAAAAATTTTATATCAAACATGGCGGTCATTTATATAAATAAAACATTCGGTATATTTTAAGCTAAACCTGCTGTCAAATTATAAATCACATCTATAGCCTAGTGTAATAAATTCGCTATGAAAATTTGAATTACAATTAAGCGCGCACACAGGCCTAAATCTCAAAAGGATTTTTCGCAACAATAATTGCGTAACACTAGGGATTCAAGGGAAACGTTACGAAGCGTTACAGGATGGGTGGGTCAAAAACGGTCATTTTTGTGTTACGTAATTATGCAATGACCTTGCCTTCTTGATGTTGGCCATGTATTGCTTCATGGCTACTTTCTCAATGCTGTTCTAGAACCCAAAGAACAATTTGACGTCAAGATCGGCATCTTGCTCAAAACACGTCCCGCCAGGATTATCTGGATGAACCTGCAAAATAACAAATTACAATGTAACACCTGTGTAAAATTACAAATTACAGGGTACTTAGTACTTACTCTGTGCAAAATTACAATGTAATATCTCTGTAAAATTACAATGTATCTCTATTTTTCTCTCTGTGCAAAATCACAATTTACAATGTACTGTCTCTGCAAAACTACAATGTATCTCCCTCTATCTCTCTTTCTGTGAAAAATAACAAAATACAATGTACAATCTCAGTAAAAATAACAAATTACAATGTATATCTTCCTAAAATTACAAATTACAGTGAAATATCCCTGTAAAACAAGGGTCTCAAACATGCGGCCTGTGGACGCGAATTATGTGGCCCGCGAGAAAACATCTGGTTTTTATTTGTTTTTTTATTTAAAGAAAGAAATTGGTTAAAAACCGAATGTTGCTGTTCTTCTGCGATGTAAACCACAGTTCAAACTGTTTTCTTATAATTTTTGCTCTGGACATTGAATCTGCAACAGCAGATATGCAGATAGAGTTATAGCGGACCTTCAATGTGATACCATGCTGAAGTAGAAGTAAGCCTACAACGAGGTTGATATTCCCGAATTCTACACCTTTTTTACCACAAGACAAATTCCAAATTCCAAGACCTGTACCTGCAGTGCTGCAACACGAATAACTTTAATGTGGCAATATTTAGCATTACCTACATAATTACGTGAATAGCTTTTAATTAATGAAGATTAATGAATCTCAAAGGACACACCTTACAATTACGGGTGAATATTTGAAAGCTGTAGGCCTACACCGATTAGTCGCATCTCAAAAGATAAAACCAAACAATGATATTCTCGTAGTTGGGAAACATTGTCAGATGTGTAGCGCAAATCAAGCCTGATAACCTAGAGACTATACTCAGTATTACTCACTAGTCACTATAAAACTCTAACATTTAAAGCTGCTACAAGTTTAGTTGTAGGTATTAGGCCTACTATAGTGTGCTATCCATGATCTTCATATGGCCTACCCCGGTATCTTTGTGGCTCTGAGTTTCCAATTTTGTGTATAGTACCATTATGGTTACACTGAAAGTATAATATTAACTTAGGTGATTTTACAGGATTATATCATAATTACAGCATTGTATTCTGCAATGATGTAATTCCATATAAATAGTTTAACATGCATGACATATTTTGATATTGCGGCCTGCGAGCCATTGTAAATTTCTAAATGCGGTCCACACGATGACTCGAGGTTGAGACCACTGCTGTGAAATAACAAATTGAAATTTGGAATATATTTTCTCGGCAGAATAAGAATGCACTCTACGCAAAATCAGAAAAAATAAGATTTCATCTCTGTAAATAACAAATACGAATGTACTCTCTCCCTCTGTCTCTCTGCTATCTGTATCTGTCAAATCTCCACACAGTGCCAACATGTTTTACAGTCATTGTTCTAACTTCACTGTAAAATCACCACTGTCAAATTAAGCCCAGGTAGCATTCATAACAGCCAGGTCTGTACTGGTAAATTTTGAAGTGAGTACACGCCGAACGAGAAAAATCGACTTTTTGGGGCCAAAAATTTCTGACAAAATTTTTTCTTAGTCGTTCGGTCCAAACCTCATGAAAAAAAGTCAACATTTTCCATCTGAAATTTCTGACAACCTTTTTTAAGTCATCCGGCCCAAATCTTCTGGAAAATACATACATTTCCCTTGCAAAAAAACTGATGACCCTTTTTTAAGTCATTCACTCAAGATTTCGTGGAAATATGATGAAATAAACCTTCCAGGTGAGCATAACTGTATGTCCGCGTGTACTCTCTTTTTCGTAGACGAGTACACAATGCTATTTTTTCCCGGCGGTGAGTACACGCTGTATACCCAAGCATACTTTCGCGTACAGCCCTGATAACAGCCGTATTTAGTTCAGATTAGCTTAGTACAGATAAGAAAACGCTGTCTCCTCACCGAATAGAAACAGCGTTCGTTGATGAGTATTCTACTCATTGTTAGCCTCTATGCTCATCGTCCGAGCACGTCTATCGAGCGAGTTCTTCTGGATGAAACACACTTGGTCCACGCCAACAATCTGTCCAAAACAATAGGAAACATAATGACAACACAATGTAACATATTGGTAACACAATGTAACAGTGTAGCACAATGCAACATAGAGTAGCACTATGCAACACTATGCAACGCAATGCAACATAGTGTAACACAATGAAGCATAGCGTAATATAATGTTACAGCACTTGTACTGCAATGCAATTTTCTGCACGGGTGGTGGTGCACTGGGTGATGAAGAGAGCAACAAAGAATAACAACACCGGAGTGCTATGGATAAACGGAGGCAGATTGAGAGATATACTTTGCCGATGATATTGCTCTGCTGGATAATACATGGAATGGAATGAAGGCACTGACATCCAAAGTTCAGGAAGAGGCATCAAAAGTGGGTTGACCATAAATGCAGAAAAGACAAAGATCATGAAGATAGGACAATGGCAAAGAACCAAAGAGATCAGGTTAGAAGACAAAGAGCTAGCTATGGTGGACACTTTTTGCTACCTCGGCAGCTCAATCAGAGCGGAATGTAGTTATGATGAAGAAATAAGCAAGCAAATAGGAAGAGCAAATGCAGCAGTTGGAAGATTGGAGAAGATCTGGAAAACAAGTGGATGCAGTATAAGGGTCAAAATCTGATTGTACGAGGCAGTGGTGGTTAGTACACTACTGTATGGAGCGGAAACGTGGACGATGACGGTGACAAACGAGAGGAGGCTAGAGGCGGCACACCACAGATGAAAAAATCACCGTAAGGAAAATAACAGGACAGGAGACCATCATAGATCGAGTATTCGCATATTAACGAATATTAAAACCGCCAACAAATATTATATTCGTAAAATATATGTTCATAGGCCTAAAGGAAATTATTTTTTCTCTCAAAGAAACAATGCTTGATAAAGATTGCTTTTAATTACATTACAGTAAGAAAGCCATACAATTCATTCAAAACCTTATATAGTAACTCTTAAAGGAAACTACTCAGAGGCACTCCCAACTCTAGCGTGCCCAAGAAGAACAGTTTTAAGTCTAGTGAAGGATTCTGGTAGAATCTCAGTGTGTAGACGTAGCTCTGGCTCTAAAGAAAGGCCATACCAGACCACTGAACCAACCACAGAGAAGGCTCGATTCTTCATGGTTGCAGTATGACAAAAAGAACTAAGAGAACTCCCTTTTCGGCAGAACGTATGGGAGAATGTCCTTGGACACCCAACGTGAGGCAGCATAGCTCTAGTGGGTAAATTGGGGTGAGGCCCTGACGACATCGCCACACCAGAGCAGCTACTCTAAAATTATTAAGTTAATAATGCTGCCAACCTTTTTTGAGTACCCGTAGATATGGTGCGTCGACCGCAAGATGCTCAACGACGTTCGACAACATGGACAGCTCCATCGGCGCTCATAAATTGTGCTGCGATAAAATGTCACTTCGTATAAATACTAGGATCATCTTGAAGGTCGGGAAACGTTTTTTGTAGGCCTGAAAATGAGAAAAAAGATCTTAATAATAATAATTATTATAATGCCGTAACATTGATGTGGGGCAATATAAATGTTACTTTCCAAAGATGGAAACCATGGCAAGAAAATAGAAACCACAGCAATTCAATCCCACACTGCTTGGGGCAAGGTGTGAGATGAATCGTATGTATGTCCACCAACCCTGAAAGGCTTAGCAAGTCAACCTTGGAATTCTTTTCAATCAAATCCATTCGTGTTCCATATTATCTTGACAACAATCTTAGCTTTGATTACAAAGAAAATTGGCAATCCAGAAGACTGCGTGCCAGGCCGTGCCTGTAAACAAAACAATATGGTTGCCATGACTTGGCTAAAGTAGAGTGCTGCGATCTATCAGACGCATCCCATGATGCAATGTGCTCAGTAAGTAAGTAATCAATGCGAGATCTAAGTAAAATGGTTAAGTTAATAAAAAAATTATATATTTTGGAAAATATGAAGTAAACACGAGTACATAGAAAGTTCGAAAGAGCTTCGTAAAGGCGCTTCTGAAGTTAGAAGTCGATTTGTGTTTTGCACATTGGCCACGTTAATTGAACGAATCTGAATGAAAGCTCATGACATGAAAGGATGTTTCGATGACGGAATTTCGAACATTTAACCTTCATGCTTCAAGTTTTTTTCAGGCATTTTTCCTATTTCTGTACTTCAACCAAATGCTCTATTTACTTACTTAGAACACAAGCTAATATCCTGTTAATTACTTACATACTGAGCGCACTGCATCATGGGATGCAGCTCATAAGGCTGCAGTGCTCTATTTTTTCTATATCTCTGTGCGGCTATACTGTTTACATGGACAGTCACGCAGTCTTCAGGATTACCAGAACATTATGTCATAATCAAGAGCCACGGTACTGGCGGTATTGGGTAATAACGGTAATGGTAATAACGGCAATGGTAATGGTAGTAAAGGTAATGGTAATATCGGTAATTGATCATTAATAGAGCGCGGTTAACAGCGTAAAGCAAAATCTGAGGTGCTTTCCCCTTTATGTCAACGCGGTTATATTCTATAATGACTCGGTAGCAAGTAACTTTTTTATAAATTTGATGAAAAATATTTCCTGACGAAATTGAAGCGGGATATATCGTGTGAGGGTCGGTTAGGGCTCAGGTTAGGCGTCGTGAGGGTCGGTTAGGGTTAGTTCTAGGGTTAGTGCAGTCATTCTGAAGCTGGATTGATGAACAATAATTTTCAATGAAAAATGGATGAAAAATATTTGCTGACGAAGTAGAAGCGGGATTTATCGAACAAATTCTTGCCTAAAGAGAAGCTGGATCGATTAAAAGGATTCTCGGCAAACTAGAAGTTGGATTTATTAAAGATAACAACGCTGCAACGTTAGTTCTTGGTTTCTACCGAGTCATTCTAGAACGTCTACCGAGTCATTATAGAATATAACCGTCAACGCTATAAAGTATGCAAAATGTCATTAAGAGCAGACCACTTTTCTGTTATCAAGCCAAAATAGGTATAAGCAGAATGATAAAACTGGTCATCAAACAAAACAAACAGATCAGACTATGGTATTTTAAAGTACACTGACCGCTATGACCAGTTCAAACGGATACTTGTACACCCTGACGAGTGACTGGTACTTCTGCACCATTCTCAGACGATAACTGGCGTGTAGTAGGTTTAAATCCTTCCCGATCCATCTAAGGAGTCAGATCTCAAAATCTGCGCCATATTGCAACGACAGGAGTCACCAAGACAACTGATTACAATGACAAGTTCAAAGATTTTAGCAGCAAAGATTTTAAAATCTTTGGACAAGTTGACAACGAC
Source organism: Lumbricus terrestris (assembly GCA_949752735.1). Taxonomy (NCBI): domain Eukaryota; kingdom Metazoa; phylum Annelida; class Clitellata; order Crassiclitellata; family Lumbricidae; genus Lumbricus; species Lumbricus terrestris. Next base: position 67,032,738 of record OX457038.1, read on the forward strand.
GACTACAACTGTCCAGCTTTGCAATTTTGCGGGAAAACATCTGTTTACCAATACCGGAAGTCACCGTGCGCATGCGCAGATGCACGGAAGATTGCACTCAAATTTTGTAGCGCAATCGTTCAAAACCACTAGCTCTTGCTAAAGGCACACTGTGCTAAAGGTGATAATAATAACAAAGATAAGTTAGCCCTCTTAATAATAAATAATAATAATTTTCTTTAAACGCAATGCGCTGTAGAAGTCTCGAGATTACGATTTTACGATTTACATGTAATAATAATATTTTTTTCTTCTTTTTAATAACTCAATCTGACACACCGCAGAACGATCACAAGTAGGCCTACATGTAATACGAAATACGGCCCACTGTAGCACGACACGCAGATCGGCTTTACAGCAGTGGGTTCAGTAACTTAACTAATGGCCCAAGTACTGGATCACTTCTGGTCGGCCAAGCCAGAAGTGGGAGGGGCTATCTTATCTTAGGCCTATCTAATCTGCCTGCAGTCAGATTTTATTCATTTGAAGTCACAAATTTACGTCTCGCAAATCATACAACACAGTAAAAAGACTGGGACGAGGACATTTTCCCGAAAGCCCAAATTTCTCGCATGGCGTATACCGGTGGAGGTCGAAGTGTGGTGGGTGTGGTGTGGTGGGGTTGTGGCCGGAGCGGGTCGAATCCTAAATTTCCCGGCAACGCCGGGTACCCCAGCTATAGTGAATTATAATAACAGACTCTTTTTTATTTTATTTTTTAAATGTTATTTATTTATTGCACCAAAGAAACAAAATAGAACATAAGTAAGTAAGTAAGTAGCCTTTATTTGCGTCTGACAATCGCACATGCATTACATTGCATAACAAAGCGAATATATACATTAATTTTAGAAAAACTATGATAGATAACAGCAGTTGAAGTCATGTATAGCTAAATATAATTAAAAATGCATCTGTTAACAAAACCCTTTAAAGATAAATTTGTTTTAACGAGGGGCAGCATGAAAGGATATCCTCTCTTGCGGAGTAGCTAAGTAGCCTGTGCCTAAAGGTAGTGAACACAGAGCAACCTGTAGATCTGGACTACCTTCGGACTACAGACAACCCTTTTGACTCGACGCAGCGCTCGTGAATATGCTATTGCCCCGCGCTTGGCTTTCGAGTAGCGCTTTAGAACGAGGGGCAGCATGAAAGGATATCCTTTCTTGCGGAGTAGCTAAGTATATAGCCTGTGCCTAAAGGTAGTGAACACAGAGCAACCTGTCGATCTGGACTACCTTCGGACTACTCGTACGGACAACCCTTTTGACTCGACGCAGCGCTCGTGAATATGCTATTGCCCCGCGTTTGGCTTTCGAGTAGCGCTTTAGAAGTTTGCAGATTACGATTACTATAGCCTAACCTCTGAACAACAGGAAGCCCGAAAAAAGCTAAAGCTTATCGGCTATATCAGCCTGACCCCTAATATACAATTATTTACAGTTATTTATTATACAATAAAACCGGAATAGATTTTGAATTGACATATTCACATTAGCATATATTTCAACATCTTTAATACGATTCTATTCCGCCGAATTTTGTATGTGTTACTGGAGCACATCCGAACACAGGGTGGCGCTTGTGTGTGTAGAGCCGCCACAGCAGTTGCGCTAATCGCGTTGGATTTGGTCATTACTCATTATACGAAACCACTCTAAAGCGGTAGCGCTTCGTTGTAGCTAACAAGTCGCTGAAATAATAATTATTTTAAAGATTTAACGAGATTTAATTAGCCATTTAACCGTCTGGCCTCTAATCTTTGAAGAGTGTGCATTGATTTAGCAGTATGTCGAATCACCCGGGAAACACCTTTGCAGATGTTGACGATCGTAATCCTTTCGAGGTAAACAATGACGAATTTGCCGATTTGCGTAATTATTGTGTGTATATATATCTGAGTATTTATATAGCTCCTATAATAAACATGCGTAAAATTTCCGTTTACCCTTTCGTCGGGCAATCTGCAGTTCTTTTCTTTAATAAATACCAAAACATATGAAAATAGACATTTTTATAGCGCCTTTTAAGCGTACATTCTAAATGATGATTGTGTGGGGAAAAAAGGCACTTTTATTTGACGGTGAATGATGTTAAACTTGTGTGACATATGCGACAAGTGGTTGACGCTCACTTTGTAACTGGAGGTTTGCAGGACACCTCACCGGTCTGAGTCTTTCAATGGACGTTTCTGAGTTAAAACTTCAGAAATATAATGCCAGAGTACACAGCTGACCATTTTTTTGGCTATCTCCTATCTGTGAGCTCTATGTCTTGAAGTCAGTCAGGACACGGATGCCCTGGAAGGTAAAGTAAAATTGACGTGAATGGCCTTAGCATCCATAAACCATTGTTTATCATTGAAAGCTTATAGCTACCAATGGTGGCTTGTTGTAGAAATTTGAATCCCGTATGAATAGAAACCTTAGATGAATGGCATCATTCGCAGCAAGGAAATGGTATTGAGGATCTCACATCGGTCTGATAAATGCATTGAAGATGAGCAGTGTGAAAGCCGTAATTATGGTCACTGTCACTAACAAAAGGCCTGTAGGCTACATTCACTTTAATAGCCTGTGGATCTGCATGCTCATCTGTTCCTTTCATGTGCTTTTTTATTCGAAAACTTGTTTGATTTGCTTATATGGGCAAGTGCATGTCTGAGTTACACATCTTGACGGAGAGCTACATAAAGGTTTTCAAAACAAAATAATATTAGCGGTAATAATTATATTCGGAGAAGTTCTTCAGTGTTGACTAATGAAATTCCATGTTCTTGTGTCACTCCAGGACCCAGCAATACTTGAAGCAATGAGGCCGCAGCGTAACCAGCAAGCTGGCGGAGAATTTAACGCTTTCGCCGGTCCACAGACAACCCAGCAGCCGCAACAGTCAACATCTCAGGTTTAGATTACATCCTGCACTGTAAAGGCGTTTAAGGGAAACATACCCGCTTGAGAATACATTGCATGTGAATGCTGAGATATTTCAGTGTAATTCAGTGGCACATGTTCTATGATCACATTTTTACTTGCACCTAAACATAAAACATGCAGGTTTTTAAGTGCATGGTAATTAGAACCACTGAACATTCACTTGGAATGTTTAAAAGCCCATTTTCCATAGCGACTGTTAAAAGTCATTAGAGTATATATACTGAGACAGTACTGTCATCTAAATCATTTTTTTCTCAAGTCTGTAACTCTTGCACTGAAAGTATTTCTGTCCTAATAATTCCATTTGGCTTCTTAAATAATAAATACCCGCGTTACCTTGTTACCTTGATCTAATTCAGGGAACCTATCCCGCTTTAGTGACTCCTTTCCAGTGATAATCCTCCAAGCTTTGATCGGGTCTCCCTTGCTCTTCCTTCTCTCCAATACTATTTGCCTACACCAGTTCAACCATTCCACATAGACTTTTACTGTAAAAATTTTTTGCAAACAAGTGCAAGATGGTTAATATACACAAGGTCATTGTTCTTTAAGACTTTCTTTGAGTCCAGACCCAGTGCATCGCAGACAATAGCTGCGGCACCCACTCAGCCAGCCGTGATGCAACCGACAATGGAGCCGCCGCCTCCGTACTCCCCTAACGTATCATGGGAAAATACGGCTGCAGCAGAGGAACTGAAGAGGAGGCAGGAGGAATTGGAGCGCAAGGCGGAAGAGCTCCAGCGCAGGGAAGATGAAATACAGAGGAGTCTCCAACTCCAAGGTCATTTCAAGATGCCACAAAGCTTCCTTTGTCTTCTATTTCTTTGTGTTCCATTTCTTTGTGTTCCATCTCCTGTGTGCCTGTTGTTGAGAGATTTGTCATTTGTCAATTTCTTCTTCTTTTTATTTGTTTAAGTTACTTATTGCAAGTGCAAAGTAAGTAGAGCTGTATTTGAGGCAGTAGTTGCTTCTGTGTAAATTTTCTAGATAATTAAGTCATTAAAAGGGTGGTTGGTAACTTTAATGTTGTCTTTGCGATTGTTTAATCTGCCATCTGGAGTGGTTCAAGTCTGATTAAATTTCTAGGTTAAAATGAGAAATTATTTTCATTTTTAGTCAATTCACACTGACAGACCACATGAAAATATAGGAACACCTGCTTACAAGCTCAGTAAGAGTCGATTTTAAAATTATATGGCAGCCTGATGTTAGGTGCAAATTTTTCCTATTCTGCTTACTGCCATCGCTACCTAGCGAATGGAAGGCTGAGGTAACCTTATAGGACCAGCGGGTGTCGACCCATGTCCTTCTGTCCTTCATGCCTTTCTGTTACCATTCTACCATTGCCGCTATTGTGATGTAAATCTGGGTGATGTTGTACAGCCAGGAGAAACAACTTTCCTCCGCTGCCATCCAGCTGTCCTGTCCAGCCGTGCTTCTACCAAGACATCTCCGTCGACATTCCACTCGAGTTCCAGAAGGTCGTACGAAACGGATTTCATCTTTGGATGGGTGAGGGACGAAATCAATTGTCTGTTAATTATTGGCTCAGCACTCAATTGCTTATTTAATTTATATTTATTTTTCATTAGGGTATTTATAATATAATTTGTAATTATACTATATAATTAATAAATAATATGAATATAAAATGCTATATTATGGCATTTCATATTTATTCATTCATTTATATGGTTTTTATATTCTTAGTATTTTTATAGTATTTATATTTATAGTATTTATATATATTTATATAGTAAAAATGTATGGTTTTATGCAGCATTTCATATTTATTCATTCATTCAAGTATTTATATTGCACTATATACTATATAGTCTATTTGCTATTCAGAAGTGATTTATTTTGAGCGACAAGCATTGAGACAAACAGTACTTTTCATCTGAGTCCTGTTGCACTGTGCTTAGTTTTGTAACTGTAAAATTTCAAAGTCTGTTTAGTGCCGCTTTATAAGTTAACTTATCAAGTGTGCTTTCTGTGCTAACCTGTGTGATATTAAATGTCTCTATGAACTGAAATGTCGTCACAAGTAGAAGAGCAACCAGCGGCAGGTTCATGTACAATGTTGTACATGAACATGAGGAAGGTATCATAACCTTTTTATTGTAAGCTGTTGTCTTTGTGTGATGAGCAGTTTTTAAAAATTTGTTTTCAGCATACATTGCACTTCTGTGCGTCAACGTGATTGGCTCGTTGACGTATTTCGTGACAAGTGCGCACAACGGATACAGCAACAATTCTGGCGTGACGTTTGGAATGTCCATCTTCTATCTGATTCTCTTCACCCCTTGTTCGTTCGTCTGCTGGTTCCGACCTCTCTACAAGGCTTTCAGGTTTTACAAGTCAACTGACTTTCTTCCTCTTCCCTTTCCTCTTCCTCGTGCATGCATATAATACATACATTCAAGCATAATCATGTGTATGCAAACATATTATGAGCATTCCTCTATAGTAAATAGTAACAATATATATAAATTGATCATTCGCCTCCATCAAAGAAATCATCAGACAAAATACATTCACTACCATGGCCTGTTTTGAATTATGAGACCCAATTATTCATTCATTCATTCCAGAATTTATATAGCGCTTGTGTAATACTGACGGTTTCTTTGTTGTGTTTATTTTAAAGGAGTGACAGCTCGTTCAACTTCTTCTTCTTCTTCTTCATCTTCTTTTTCCAGTTCTGCGTTTGCATCGTGCAGAGCCTGGCAATCGACGGATGGGGCACTGTGTACGTCAAAATTGCGAATATTTTTTATGCATGCATTGACTTATCTAGCAAGTGTACTATGAAATCGTGAGTTGATTTTGGCTTCATGTGAAATCCTTGTCGAAAACTGGTAATCCATTGAAGAAGTTTAATCAAGATCCAATACATCCAATGGACTGTGTTTATTACTACACTTTTGTATGAAGTGATTATCTGTTGATGACTTGTGCATTTTTGTAGAGCCTCTACATTATATTTTATAGCCGAGCTCCATATGTACCTTAGAACTGAATACCTCTGAATGATTTTATTAGAAGGTCCTAGAAAGAGAGTCTGGGTTGAGTCGAGGGATTGTATTTAACTGATGTTGTCGGACAGTTTATTTTATTTCTGTTCTTGTAGAATGCGTTTAATCAATCAATTGATAAGAATTTATATAAAGCCATTTCATCATCCCTACTCGGAGGTAGGGGTGTTCATAGGTAGCTACCACTTGACTTATGAGACTGAAAATGAATGCAATGGCATTTGTGTTTTAATGACACAAGTGTGTGTGTGTGCTTGTGTGATCTGAGATTGCTTTGATTTCTGTTGCAGTGGATTCATAACTAGTCTGTCGATGTTCAGCAAAGGTTCGGCTGGAGCGACGGCTGCGGCTGTCATCATGATCCTTATTGGCTTGCTCTTCGCAGTTCTTGCTCTCCTCGACTTATTTATTCTTTTCAAGGTTTGTGCCGTTCTACGGTTTGGAATAATTAACATTCTCATCTAATGTGAAGGATTCTGTTGCACTGTTACTCAAAGATCAGATTTTAAAAGTATTTTCTCTTGATTATTTGCTAATTTAATATATAGCTCGTATTTCACTTTTGAAGCCAGACTGCTGTCATTACTTCGAGGCGCGGTGGTGTAGTGGTGGCGTCATTGCCTTGAAGCCGGAAGGTTCGAGGTTCGAATCCACCTCGCCGCGTAGGGACCTTGGGCAAGTCCTTCACTCGCAATTGCTCAGCGCTTCGGCGTGAAAATCCGATGCAGTGTCCGCTCTGCATTCGGGAGCGCCTCTGAGTAGAGAGAGCTTGAAGGGGCGCTATAACAAGTGCACATACATACATACTTGGAGACCATTGATCACTATTATTATTATTATTATTGTAATATATTATTATTACGAATAATATTATTAGTATTTTTGCCCATAGTAGATAAGATTCTTCAGGCTCTAAGAGATTAAAACTAGGTTAAAGGTTCTCATCTTCAACGTGAAAAAAAGTGCTTCGAAGTGCCATAGCATTAAAACATTGAGTGATGAAGTATTGTTATTATTATTATTATTATTATTATTATTAGAAGAAGAAGAAGATAAAATTATGTAGAATGGTACCCACCTTGACAGCCACAAATAATGTTAAATATTATGTTCACTGCCGCAGTTGTATTATGATGGTTCAGTAAATGAATTGAATTGAAAATACGAGTCACCATAATATAATGAAGCTTAGTGCAGATGCACAAACAATACGTAGATCTGTTTCCTTGTAGGTTCACCGCATCTATCGCAGCACAGGGGCCAGTTTTGCCAAGGCACAGCAGGAGTTTGCGCACGATGTCATGGGCAACCGCACCATGCAGCAGGCGGCCGGAAACTTTGCCGCTTCAGCTGCTCGCAGCACCGTTGATCAGTCGTGGTCAAACAACCGGTACTGAGAACAATGATGAAACCATCGGTACTGAGAACAATGATGATGAAACAATCGGTACTGTGAACAATGACGATGAAACAACCAGTACTGATTACAATGATGATGATGGAACAATTGGTTTAGTTTTCCTTTAGCAGCCGTCGCTGTATTTGTTTGTCTGTCTGGCGCTGTTTCTCATGCTATGATTTGCGTCGTGTTTGTGGCCTCCGCGTTTAAATGAATGAGGCAATGCTTCTGCGTGCATGTTCTGTTTTTGACGTAACTTGCAAAGTGTCATGATGTAGCATTATGTAAACAGAAATTGTATAGCTCCTGTAAATTAGAGTAGTGAAGTAATTATTTAACGTTTGGGCGCCTATATTAGAAGCACTTTATAAATGTCTCAATACAATGCAAATTCTTCTCAGTGAAATGCGCCGAATGCATTGTGTCGACAAAACATTTTATGGGTCGCCTGAAATCTCAGTGAAGCATTTTGAATGTGTTCTGTTTAATAGAAGTTTGATTTATTGTATGCAAGATTAGCAATGAGACACATGATATGGAAATGAAAAAAAACTAGATTTTATTATTGTTGTTTTGGAGATTTTATTTGACAGCTAACTACTGCTAAAATGTGTGTTTGTTTAAACTGAGGTCGATGTGAACCCATAGAGATTATATACTGGGTTGAGAGCATAATGGTCATTTGGGATATGGAATATCAGACATGTGCCAGAATTCGAGGGTGCATTTTCATTATGTGGTGGTGTTGAAAGAAGTTATTCATGATGAGCATGCATTTTCTGTTTTACTGATGTAAGAACCTATGGCCTGGCAATTCTGTCTGTCACTAAGTGACTGCATACTGAGAACAATGGCTTTGTTCACCCTTATTACAAGATGTATTCTGATGAAAAAATGCATATTGGATGTGGTGGATAAAAAACCAGTTCAGCTTTAGAGACTGCTGTCATTAAAAGATAATCTTGCTAAACTGCTCCCTAAGGCAGCTTTGAAATGCCTTCCAGCTTATAATATTTCAAGTGCAACAATTTTGTTAGCCGGTGTGTCGGAAAGCATTCCGGAAATCATGTGAAATTTTGACAAACAACTGTTGTGTTGTCGTATGATGTGCTTTTCTCCACATGTTTTCAGTTATAATTTCTCACGTATTAAGAAAACTGCCATTCTCTGTGTCTTGCATATTTTTATTGTTGATGTTAGTACCTTTCATTTTTGGTATCTGATAAGTACCGGGGTAAACTTCGGAGATTAAATTTGTTGATTTTGAAAGACAGCAGTTGCTCACAGCTACATATCAGATGGATTGGTGAGCGGCGTAATTTGATACGTCTGTATGGCATAATGGTTAGTTATTTCTGAGTGGCTGATTGCTGGGGTGGGTTAGTGAGATGTTGCTAGTTTGCATTTCAATTAAGTTGGCTGGAAGCACCACAGATTAGGTGTCTTAAAGGGTCGCTAAGTAAGTGCTCTGAATGGATTACTATTGCAGGGTGCATGGTGGCATGTGACAATGGTTCTGATCTTGTGCTGCTCTCATTTTTCTTGTTCTATTCATTGTGCATAGTTTATCGGGACATCTAACACCTGTTTTGAACTTAAGATCTGATCATTGACTTTAAATATTGTAGATTCTAATAATTATGTTATTTCCTAGATTATTCTTCTCACTGGGGATTTATCCTTCTTTTGTTGTTTAACTTGTTCTTTGTTTATGGTTATAGTTTGGATTTCATCAGTCAGTTTTTGACAGTACAGTATTAATCCAGTCCACGCTTGTATCATGCTTAGGCTTCAATTTGGACTTTCTTTCTTTCCTATCTTACGAATTACGTGAGTGTCAATGGTAGTGAGGGAACTAACTCACCAAGTATCCTGCTTTTAAAGCTGTTGTCTGTGTTCAAACATTTATTTATTCTTAGTATTTAAATATATACTAGTCTTTTAGCTGTGAAATGTGTCGGGTTGGCTCTTGTGAAAACTGTGGTGATAGTGCCGTACAATGTTACATTTGAGCAGTTTTTTACAAATAAGTTGTGACATTGGCATAACTGTAACATGACGTCATATTATAGTGAGCATGTTGATTTTGAAGTCAGTACGGAGCTTTTCGTATGTGCACAGTTTCCTGTAGATGATTTCCAGAAGTACATATTATTGTATTGGCTTCGTAAATTGGTTTAAATCCTGCTGAAAAGTATTTTTCATGCTTCTTTTTTACAGCACTCAGCACAACTTGTCATTGCTTTAACTTTCGGCATGTTTACTTGGTGCTTGCTTGGTACTAGTCAATGGTATGAATGCAAGCTGTAATAAAGACATGCTCTCATACCCATTGGTTGAGTCAAGCTTACAGCTTGGTAACTTATCGCGAATTGTGAGGCAATATGTGTTACTTCATCACCATCATTTAAAGTGTTGTTTATCAGAGACTGGCACAAGATATGTTACTAATGAAGTACTCAAAAGTTATAATTTGATCAGTTGTATAGCTTTGGCTTTTACAAATTATATTCAGTGCTAACGAATATGACATGCTTTTGTGCGATGCCGATATATATATAGTGTAATTTGACATTGTTTTAATGCTCAGCATGTATACTTGTTGCTAGTCAGTAAGTAGTCTGGTGGTTTCAAGTTGCAACTCTATGTCGAAGTCATTTTGCTTTGGAGATTTGCACACAGCTGGGCGACTAGCTTGTAATTAATTCTGAGATAATGTTGTGTGCTAGTACATCATACGCAAGCTTTCGAATCTGATAGCAGTTATTATGTTGTAGATCTATTTTATCATTTCGCAATCAGTAGCTGGTTTTAATTTTCTCAGCATGTTACGGCTTTTTGTTTATGGTAGACCATGGTTCAATATGAATTCAGAATAGTAAATGAGTGCTGTGTCAGAGTTGATTCTTTTTCCGTCATGTTGCAGTTCATTGAAAGAGTGCTTACATACTTCGTTTTGACTTCCCCGGATGGTGACCTGGCACTGCAATGAACAGGGAACTCTGGCTATTGCGGACTTGATTTGATATAGCGCCGGTGAATAAGCTGGTCTCCCCGACGTGGCTTTTGTGGGCGCTGAAAATTTCTTTGAGATTTACATTACATACAGTAATCCTGTCAGTCTTTTGTTTCAAGACAGTTTCTGGCCAAGCCACAGATCTACAGGACTGTAGACAAGGTAACGTATCATGTATGTATTGTATATAGATGATAATTTATATAGGACCTTTACCAGACCTCTGAAATCCACTAAAGTACAGCTAATTAACTGATCTAAAAAAGTGTGATTTATGATAGCTTAAAAGTGTTACTCAAGGTGTTTGTGACAAAACTGAAAACAGCGGTTTTACCGGGAGACTGTTACACAACAATGATTCAATTCATAAAAGCACAATGCGGCCCACATTGTTATATGGGATCACTGGGACCAACAGACTCACATGAGCTGCTGAGCATAGGCAATCATAGACCTGAGCTCTCTTATTACAATTATTACATTTGCATTATGCCATTAATATTGAGAATCATTGCATGAGATCTTGAATGCAATTCTGTCCTTCTGACACTGGGCACACCTGTGTTTTTAATGTTATGAAATTGGGCTTTAAAAAGATTCATCAATATTAATCAAAGATTGTATGAACAGTATGGCTGGCAGTGCATAAGCTTTTGCATCGTATGCAGCGTATAAGCACATAATCGTATGCTTATGAACTGAAGCCATCATAAGCAGAACTTTTGTTGATCACAAAGGACATTGTTGCAGTAGTTGAGGTGCCTTCATAGCAACTCAAGTACTTCTTTTTATACTTACTGTTACCTTTTTACAATTACCTTTTACGATTACCTTCTTTCTGTTTCTTTTACATCTTTGCTAAAATTTCACCAACCTTTGAAGTTAATAAAAAAATTACGTTAGCAATTATAAATAGAGATCTACACCACGTACAGGTTGTACATGAATTGGGAACACAGTGTGTCAACGAATGAACCAATGACACCAGCTCAAGCAGACGACAAACAAAATGAATAATATATATATTATCTATATATATTCTGTATTCGCAGATATATTATTTTCTGCACCAGAACTTCCACAAGTTAAACCCGAACTGTCTACAAAATGCCGAAAGTGTTATAGATAGAAATAGTTTTTTTGTCTTTGTTGGACTACATCATATTTGCAGTCCATTGTCCTCTGGCAATTCTTTCATAGTGACAAAGCGTCCAACGTCCACTTGTCAATTGCGCTTTCAAGACGCGTCAGGCCGTTGATTCGCTCGAGGTTCTTGAGGAGTCGGCGTATGATTGATGAGATTTTCAACATGTCTCGCTGTGCTGTGGTTAACAAACAGATTCGCACATTGTATTGTATTGTATCTATACATTTATATAGCGCTTCTTGCAGAATGACTATTCAGAGTTATAGAACAATTCCATGTGAATAAAGTCTTTGCATTGGTCCTTAAGTCCAAAATGAAAAGATGCAGAAAGACAAAACCAAATGTGATCCCTGATATATTGGGGATATATCATTCGTTTTCCTCATTCTGCATCTTCTCAGCAGCCTCTCTGTTTCCAGGATTGGTCTGACTTGTTTGTCCCACGAGCTAAGACCACTAGCTATTACTCAAGCCTGCTCCTTTGCCATCATTGGGACCTCTGCATGAAATGCCCTTCTGCATGGGACTCCCCTCTTCGGATCATTATCTCCCTCCCTCATTCTCGGCGCAAGGTACTCAGCATGGACATGTAAGAAAATCTCGGACGGAAATTTTTCCTGTGAGTTTGAAAGCAGACCACTAACCACACGTGGCCGCCTTTTCCGTGACCGGAATTTCTTCGAAGCCGAAACTCTTGAGAGTGGTGATCTGGGTCGCTGTGATTGGATGGTGCCACATCATCTTGCTCATCGATGGCGCGAACAGAACCGGCTTCTTTAGATCCCACGCACGAACAACACACGTCTGAAAGTGAAACGAGCTACATAAATGCACACATCCAACAGGGCACTATATAAATCGCAATGTACATCAAATGCAAACGAAATGTCTTGTCAAGTTGAATCTGACATTAATGAAAAGTTCTTCAACAGTGTTACATAAGATATAATATTCTTTCAGCCAATAAGATGTCAGATTCAATAAATTTAAGTGATAGTCTGATAAGTTGAGTGCAATTTTGATAACCAACCGAGTCAGAGATATGGCGGCCATTAAAAAGGAGCAAGAACCAGTTATGCGACATATCACACAATGATAGAGCTAAGGCAAAGTGTCCACTAAAATTTAAAAACCTTGGGTATACTGCATGACTGAAGATAAAGTAAAGGATCTAGTGCAAAGTAAAAGCTGGTTAGAACGCTCAGCCTATGGCACACAGAATACGGGCTCGAGCTTTCACTTAAGTAGTTAATTGCTTTAAATGGAATTTTGAGCAAATCCATCACTCTGTGCCGCTGATGATGCTCTTTTTCATAACATGCTTGTCTGCAATTTTGAACTTTGGAAGTGGAGCAATATCAAATAGAGCTGTATTATATTGCACTAATAAAATCTACAATTCATGACTAAACAACTTACTAGCTTCCTCTCTCTCTGCTCTATGCAATTCAAAATTATTTTTGGTTCTTAAGTCTCAATTGGGTCTTGTTCCAAAGTATCTTTGTGATTTCATTCTTCGAAATCACTCTGCCACTTCATTGCGTCCTTTTATATCCTCTGATCGGCGTGACCTGTTTGTTCTTTATGTCAGGACTTCCATGACTCAATCCAGATCATTTGCCTCCATGCATAGGTCCAACTCTGAAGAATGGACTTCCACCCCTCAGTTTGCTCTGCCTTTCACTCTTGAAGTCTTTCCTCGTCTTTCTCTCGCCTCAAATCCTGCCTTTTCTCTCGGAGACGATCGCGCTAGGAGTTCTTCTGAAAGGCTTTTGTTGAGAGAAGCACTTTATAAATGGTCATTTCCAATACAATGCAATCAGAAAAAGCTTGAAGGACTACCAGAAGATTGTCACAGATTCCATTGGCTACTTTGGCCAGCGTGTTCGCATCCAGTGGAGTGATGAGCAGAATGTCCGCCCAACGACACAGCTCGATATGAAGGACAGGATCCGACCGACCATTCCACAGCTGTCAACAGCCATCATCATTATCATCATCATCGTCATCATCATAATCATAAACATCATCATCATCATTGATCATCGTCATCATCATCATTAACATCATCTAAGATATATCAGGTACTGTTTTTCTCTGGCATTATGAAAAATGTCATATGAATGTGAGGATTATTTGGTGATAACATGCTTCACCTTGACTACTGCCCATCTAGCCGAATGGCATGTCCAGACCGGATGCTGCACTCTGTAGCGCACCTCATAGGGCAAATCCAAAAATATGGTTACGTTTCCAGCTATAAATTAAGCCAGAGGTTCTTCACTGGCTCTTCACTATCTGCCAACATTCAGAGAAGCTCTGCTCTGGTCAGTGGCGGATCCAGAACGTTTCGAAGGGGGGGGCCAAAATTTTTGGTGGAACAGGGGGAAAAATTTTCCGGGAAAAAAGTTGATGACTTTTTTTGTCATCGACCAATTTTCCCGGAAAAAGATACCAACTTATCCGCCAAAACAGTTAATGACCTTTTTTTTTTTTTTTTTTAGTCATCCATTTATTTTTTAGGAAAAGAAGAGAAGATGCCATTTCCGAACGGGGGCGGCCACGTCCCGTACGATTTTCTAATAGAGGGGCCAGATGTCCTGTTTTTCTCTCCCACTACATGTGTTTAATGACTTCTTGAAACCAAATGGGGGGGGGGCACGTTCCATGCAATTTTTAAATGGGGGGCAATGGCCGGATTGGCCCCCCCTGGATCCGCCCCTGGCTCTGGTAAGGGGATGTCGTCTGGGCATCGCCCCAATTTACCTCCAAGAGTTATGCTGTCTCATGTCAGGTATCCAAGGACGTCGTCAAGCCCAACGCTGTTCTTTTCGAGCATGCTGGACTCGGGAGCACCTCTGAGTAGTTTTCTTAAAGGGGTGCTAGATAAATAAATTCCTGAATTAATAAACTTTTTTTTACCTAACTACAGTTTTAAATGGCTATCTCATTATTTATACTCTTTAGTCTTGTTAATGGGTAAGGACCACCCCAACTTACAGCGTCCAAGGGGCCTAGCTATAGGTTGTTACACCACTGTTTGAAACACAAAGGAAATCAACACTAGACAAATGCTGTCTGGAAGCATTAGTATCTGCTACTCTAAGACATGATAAATAAATGTAAGAAAGAGATAGAGTGCATTCTCCATGATTTTGAGAATTGTGTTTCGAACAGCTAAATCAATTTTTGCTTGCAGAGTAACTGCGCATAATTAAATAATTATTAGGCATGACCCCATAGCAGTCACTACAATGAAATGTAGCGTAAACATTTATGTTGCTCATTTACCTCCCATTCGTCGACGTCACAGTAGACACGAACAGGAAGACAAGATCGGTCAAAGAAGTTTCTTGCGTGATTTGTCACAACAACCTGCGCTTCAATCTAAAAAATAAATTTATTGAATAATTTATGAATAATTTCTTTCTGCACCGTTTGCCGCAACTGATGTGACATAATACACATTCATGGACATTCATTGGGCACGGTGGTGTAGGGGTATGTTCGGTGCTTTGAAACCAGAAGGCTGTTGGTTCAAATCCACCTCAAGCCGCCGCGTAGGTACCCTGTGCAAATCTTTCACTTGCAATTGCTCTTGTGCTTCCGCGTGAAACTCCGATTCTGTGTCAATGCTGTAGTTAAAGAGCCTCTTAGTAGTAATCTTGAAGGGACACTACATGTGCTCATACATACAATGTCATACATACATAATTAGACATGCTCCCAGTGCAAAGAACCCTTCAAAATGAAAAGTTTGTCAAACTATAGTATCATAGCATCGGGGGATCGAAACATATAATGATGACACTAAACCAAGCCTTAACCCTAACTAACTCTCACGACGCCTAACCTGATCCTAACCGACGCTCACGACGCCAGGTCCCCGATACTGTATTTATGCCAAAAAGTCTAAAGACCTTGAAAGAACGGGAAGAAACCACAATGCATCAAATAAGAGATCTCAGCAAAGGGTCAACAGAGACATAGTCACGATGCTGTGCTGTGGCAGTCCGAGATCTGGCAAATTACAGTATCCTCCGGAACCGAATGACGACCATAACCTTATTCCTATCCCTAACCGACCATCACGACGTCTATCTTGATCCTACTTAACCGGTTCTCACG
Source organism: Lumbricus terrestris (assembly GCA_949752735.1). NCBI lineage: Eukaryota > Metazoa > Annelida > Clitellata > Crassiclitellata > Lumbricidae > Lumbricus > Lumbricus terrestris. The sequence continues at coordinate 67,048,441 of OX457038.1, forward strand.
ACCTTAACCTGATCCTAACCGACCTTCACGACGCCTAACCTCACCCTAACCGACCCTCACGACCCTTAAACCTGAACCTAACCACATGTCGGTCCCGGATACTATAATTATGCCCGAGATCTTACACAGCTCACTGACCCAGCACAAGAATTGTAGGAAAATAACTATTCTATTCTATTCTATTCTATTTTGGGATTTATAAAGCGCCTCTCACAGTACAACCTAATCAGAGGCGCTCCCAGTGCGAAGCACTCCTGGAAAAAGAAAAGTCTTAAGACAACGGGCAGAAAAAGTAAAGCCTCGAGATAAAATCTGGGAACGAATAACAGGAGGAACGCCATTCCACAGTAAAGGGCAGACAGAGGCAAAGGCGCGATGTTGGGCTGTGGCAGTCCGAGATCGTGGTAGGCTACAAGAAGATCGTGACGGTCTAAAGAGCGGAGAGGACGTCCAACGGTAGCAGAGAAAGGCTTCCTAATAAGATCACAAAGGTAGCGAGGCGCTTGACCCAAAAACATCTTATAGGTAAGAAAAAGAATTTTATATTGAATCCGGGCAGTCAAAGGAAGCCAGTGAAGGTGTTCAGTCATGAAAGTCGAAATGTGAGAGAAACGAGGAAGGCGGGCAATCAAACGTGCAGATGCATTAAGTACCGATTGAAGAGGAGCCAGGCGGAGTTTAGGTAGGCCAATGAGTAATGAGTTACAATAGTCAATGCGGGAACAGATGAAGGCATGGACCATAGAAGAAAAAATCGATGAAGAGACAGATCGCCTAATGGCACGTAAACGTCGCAGATGATAGAAACTGGACCGAGAAATATTAGAAATATGTGTAGAGAAGGAAAGAGTTTTGTCAATAGTAACACCCAGGTCACGGACATTTGTCACAAAAGTAAACTGAGGGGTCAGACGTTTATTTATGCGGACTTGGGATATGCATTGAGAACTTTACTATATCGTCCTAAGAAATACGGGGGAGGGGTTTAAACCCCACAACCCACCAGCAATTCACACCCTGCAGGCCTGCACTGAACCTGAAAAGGCGCATCTTACGTTGTACTTGAGCTCCGAGAGTTCTTCGAGTAGCATGGGTAGCAACATGGTGTCAACGCTCCCCGTACAGCAGATGAGGACGTGGTTGCGATCGAGGTGCACCCGATCCTCGTCGTACGTCCAGTTGCCACCCTTCTCCTCGCCACCCGCGGTCTCTCCATGGCCACTCGAACTGTTCACTGTTTCCAAACTATCCTGCATCGTTAAAGAAACTGAAATGATTTTCTCAATCAATCGATTTATTTGCACAAAAATTAATTGCTTTTGTTTACATGTAATCACGAATATACTGACGTCACAATTGCGCGTGGAGTCGATGGTCATTTTACTGTCAAAGACGCTGCGGCCTACAAGTTTTTCAAAGCGACTTTAAAATGGTTGTAATGTAGATGTAGGCCTAATAATTTATCATTGTTCCTTTATAGATAACTAGCAATTTCATCTGGACTTATAATTCAGCAGGTCGAAGAAATTAAAAGTAAAGAATATATAAAAATTTCGACTCCTCGAGATCTAGCTAAAGGCCTTATAGGCTAGTCTACGACTGAAAACTCTAATATCTTTGATCTAGCTGTCTTTGCTGTTCTTCACTGACCCACTCTATCAGCGCATATCCATTTTAAGTTGCTGGGCCTGTGTGGCAGTGCTTTCTTTGTCGACCTGTTTATTTATAGATTTATATCTGACCTCACAGCCCGTCGAGCTCTTCAGGCTTCAGCAAGAGGGAATGTTTGGTTCCACGAGTTCGCGCTAATATAAAGTGACTAAACCCACTGTAAACACATCGATTTGCTCTCTGCTTCTTGTTTTTTTTACGACGACACTTCCCAATGGAGTCTAATATAAACCACGATATTTTTGTGAGGAATATATAATTGTGACTCGGGAATGGACATTGATCAATCTGATGACGTCATCAACAAGTATTGAATCTGTGAATAATATAACATCCGTGCTTTAGTCATTTTACCGTGAAGAGCATCAACTGTTGAATTTTGCTTTAAATATATTAATACATTCTAATAATTCATTTAAAATTTGGAGATAATCTATACGACGACAATCGAACCTAGTAAAAGTATTCTAGATATTCGTAAACTCGTCTCAAAGTAAGATATCCAATACGGAACTAAGGTACACGCCCCGCACTTGTTTTTTTCCTGGATCGATTCTGCTCCATTGGTTTTTGAATTCACCATTTGAATAGGACCACTTAAAATGATGTTTCTGTCGAAAATTTTAAAGCATGTGTGAAGCACACGAATCTGACTTAAGTGCAATACCTTGTGTTGCTTCCTGCTTATCTTTTGTATGATGATTATAGCTACATCCTGGATGTTCGTTACCGGTTTTGAGTGAATAGTTATTAGGTGACCCGTATTTTCCTTGCCCAATAATTGTAGGCTGTTTCTTGGTTGGCAAACTGATTTGTTATTTAGTACTTAGCGATACAATTTTGTGGGCAAATGTGAATTATAAAGCCAGATCTATTATCACCAACTTTCGTCTTTTGATATTTTCAGGCACAATGTCAGATCGTGTATCAAGAGTTGTTCGAACAAGCAAATTTCGACATGTGTTTGGCCAAGCATCAAAGCGTGACCAGTGCTACGATAACATTCGTATCACAAAGAGTTCATGGGATTCCACGTTCTGTGCCGTTAACCCAAAATACCTTGCTGTGATAACAGAGGCAGCTGGTGGAGGGGCATTCTTGGTTCTTGGTCTTGATAAGGTAAATTTGCGATTCTTTCTGAGAGGTTCTTGTGATTGGTATGCTGGTTAACTGAAAATATCCGCTTATGTATTGCATTGATAGTCATTAGTCATGTCACTAGCTTCCTGTCAGACAAGAACATCTCCAGAAAATCATTGTCTTTTTGGTACCTGGTTGGTAGATTTTGAGACTCTTCGGGTTCAAATTTCTCACCCACCATAACCTGACCTGTACTTTCCCTGAGCTTTTGTATTTCAGTTGCTCTTCTGCAGCAGATTATGATCCTTAAGATGTGCAGTTCTATTTGCTTAGTTCAGGCAAAATGTCATATACAATAAAAACTGGTCCTCAGAATTTGGAAAGGTGTGCATCTATGTATCAAAACGCATGATATGTACCTTTCTTTTTAGCCGTGGCTGGGCAGTGAGCACCCCTGAGTGGGCTTCTTGAAGGGGTTCTATTATGGATTTCCAGAATGAATGAATCCCAGTCTACTGCGTTCTAATCTACCTTTTTATTCTGCTGATGTGTTCTTACATAGACCGGACGTGTTGATCGTGATGCTCCATTGGTCGTTGGTCACACGGCCGCTGTTCTCGACATCCAATGGTGTCCTCACGATGACGATGTCATTGCCAGTGGTTCAGAGGACTGTACCGTCAAGGTGTGGCAGATCCCTGACGGAGGACTGACTGCGAATCTCGAGGAACCGATGGTGAATCTGGTCGGACATCAGCGACGCGTTGGACTCGTCGTCTGGCATCCGACGGCGCAGAACATTCTCCTCAGCGGAGGTGAGGTTTCATTTTGACCTATCGCTGCTGGCCCAGTGGTGTAGCCAAGGGGGTTTCGGGCGTTAAACACCCCCTCCCCATTGGCCTCGGGGAAAACAGTTTTTTTAAAGGTTATTTATGCACTTAAATAAGAAAACCAAAACAATTGCTTGTAGTAACCAAACTTTATTCCCTTTGTTGCTTTATTCCCTTTTTATTTACTGTAATACTATTGGATTGGTGTCAGAAAGGGCATCCGGCCAGGCAAAAAAACAAAAAAAAACATCAGAAATTCCTGGCTATGCCACTGTGCAGCTGGCCAGGCTGAAAAATTGCACTTTGGGATATTGTGTAGATGTTTTATCTTATCTTTGTATTGTGCTTGCAAGAGTCTGGTGGTTAGAGTGCAAGAGGTCGATGGTTCAAATCCCGGCCCGGATTCAAATCTTGGCCTTTATATAGAAAACTACTGAATGATTTCTTGGGAATAAATTGAGTGCATTGGCCACACGTTGAACATTGACACGACGTTGTAGCACTGGTGAGAAGGCTGGCTTCGTAGATGGGAATGACAAACTGACTGTTTAACAAGTGTGTTTGCTGTGCAGTGAAAAGCAAAGTCAATATGTACTTGAGTTATTGTCAGTCAATAAGGAGCTGTTTGTACAACCATTTCAGTTTCATTTGCTCTTGGTGTTCATTAGTAGCAAGTTTAGTTTTATGATGCTGTTGACGCCTTATAAGGACTTTGATAGATAGATACAAAAGCACAATACCTAATTTGCCTATGCCCTTGTAATAGCTTGGCTGTGTTATGGTTCTATAATTAGGTGTCATCGCTATTATTAACGAACACTATACAATTTATGATTTTTTAATGAGCCTATATTTGCAAATCAATCCAGGTGTAAGGTTTTCTAATTTTTAGAGTCCTACAGGTCTGTACAACCAACTTCAAGTTCTTGACGACCATTTTCTTTGATGATCATTTTATAAAGTTTTGAATTCTTCTGAAGAATTGCTGTGCAAATTTTGCAAATAATTATTGTTCTGCTTTCTCCGCTGTCAAACCCTGTTGTAAATTGACCAAGCTAAGCATTAAAATTGAAGAAGTGAAAAGTTAAGGTAAAGGCTGACTAGCTTACATGCCTTCGTAGAATGACCAGAAAATGTGGCTTCATGGCATAGATGACTTACTGAACTTGTCTCGCTTGTCTTTTATTTTTCGTAAACAAGTTTCTGCTCCCTGCTTCAGGTTCTGATAACAAGGTGATCATCTGGAACGTTGGAAACGGCGAGATGGTTCAAGAGATCGATGTTAAAGACATTCCTTTGAGTGCGTCATGGAACTTTGACGGAAGTCAGATCGTGACTTCGTGCAAGGACAAGAAAGTGCGAATCATCGATCCACGATCCGGATCGACTGTGAAAGTAAATAACACGCTTCATTGTGCATTGGTCAGGTTTTGGCGATATGCACAGAGATGTGGATGAAATTTCTCTGTGTGAATTTTGCATTGTTTATTTAACCGGATCCGAACATCCATCCATGCCATCATTGCCTGGCTGTCGGTGGGAAATTGTTGGTTAGTTTTGAATGTGTGTGTGCATGAACCCGCTGATGGTGGTTCTGTCAGTTTATTGCATCATTTTGATAATTTATGTGTTTATTTGTTGAAATGACATTTGACATCATATTATAGGCTAGATAATTTTCTTCGTCTTTAGGTTCTCTGCCAAGTGGCAGGTCCAAACGTCCAATGCCTCCATCTTTCACGCTGTTGTGCCATGTCTTTAAGTTCTCTGTAACCCTTCTGCATCATCCCATCCAGTAGTTTTTGTCTAGGTCTTTCTCTACACCTTTTCCCCTCCAATCTTCCTTCAATTATTTCTTTTTGCAGTGAGTTTCCTCGCAGCAAGTGTTCTACCCAATTCTTTTGTCTTGTCTTTATTGCATCTAACAGAGTTCTTTTCTCTTCTACCATCGTCAGGACTTCCTCGTTCGTAACTTGCTTTGTCGAACTAATTTTCTCCATCTTTCTCCAAACCCACATCTCAAAAGCTTCCAGCCGCTGTGTGTCTTCTTTTCTCATTGTGCATGTCTCTGCGCCATGTAATGTCACACTCCATATCAATGTTTTGACCATTCTTTTCTTCAGATTCCTATTTAGCCCTCCTCTTAGCAATTCTTTCCGTTTTAAGAATGCCTCTTTACCCATTGCTATTCTCCTCCTTATAATAATATGATACTTTTAGGAGGAGCTATATAAATTAGTGGAATGAATAAATCAATGAATGTGTGTATTGCGTAAGAGGCAAATGTCTTTAAATTTTGCGTTTCTCTTTTCACCAACTGGTTATCTAAAATGTTTGTGCACCAGAGTACATGTTATTTAGCTGGTTAAATAAACAATATTCGTACTTACTTACTTTAAACTGTAAACTGGAGCTCACAGACTTTTTTCATTGGAATCTATTGTGTGAATTCATTCTGCGTTTCAGTCATAAATTGTGGAATATTTTTGATAGGAAGCTTTGCTGCATGACGGTACGAAACCGGCTCAGGTCCTGTTCGTAAAGAGTGGACACATCTTCTCAACGGGATTCTCAAAGATGGGTGAAAGGCAGTTTGCGCTCTGGGATAAGGTTTGTCAGTGAAGTTGAATTTTCTCTTTATCTCTCTTATTGCTGCACGGACTTTGTTAATGTGAAAAAGTCTTGATTCAGTCATTTCATTTTAATAACAAGTCAAAATGGCCGCTGACGTGGTGAAACACAGATGCTGGTTTTATTTACTGTAATTTGTATGTCGTGCAAAATATTCCAGGTTATAAATTTTGGTCATGTTAACAGTGTTTGGTTATGTAAATAAACATCTGAAAAGTTATGAACTCTCGACATGAGTTTATCTTCGCTCAAACCTTTTTGACCAGTTATAGTAATGGTTGAAAAGTCACTCTTGTGCACACTTACGACCATCCCAACAGAGTTCAATCCATTTGAAAGTTGATGCTATGCTTAGTGGTTGGTGTATGTGTTTGGGGCTTTGATACAGCACTCTTTGTGTATGGCAATCATTTTTTTCTTTAATTAGTAATGCTTGCTTTGTTCAGAATCTGAAGAATGTTGCCAGTCAGGAGATTGACAACAGCAACGGAGTCATCTTCATCTTCTATGACCCCGACACAAACATGGTCTTTCTTTGTGGAAAGGTAACGTTTGCATGTTTGGGTTTGTCAATCTGTTTCTGAACAGTTATTGTAGGACTTTCAGAAACCTCAGATATGTTTGGGTAGCTGATTTAACCCTTTGAACCCTGGGTTCCTCATGTAATAACACCCTGACCCTGGGTTCCTGAGCAATATATGTATGTATTTATGTGTGTATGCATGCATGTATGTATGTATGTATATATATGTATGAATGTATGTGTATGCATGCATGCATATATACATGTATGTATGTATATACATACATATATATGTATGTATGTATATTTGTATGTATGTATATACATACATATGTATATAACTATGTATGTATGTATATATGTATGTATATATATATATATGTATGTATGTATGTATGTGTGTGTATATGTATGTATTAGGGTGACAACGAAATGCATGGTCAAAAAATAATTTTGCCTAATCCAGTTTCCCACCCCCTAAAGATGTTTATATATGACAAGAAACTCATGTGTTGCAAATTTTATTCAGATTGATAAATATTTAGAGGTAGCTCCGCGCGTTAGTAGTTTGTAGCAGCGAATCACATCATTTCTTTGAAATCGCGTATGGAAATAACTTATATCTACAGAGAACAGGCTGCGCTGTGACTCATTGTTCATACTGACTAAGAATAATAATGTTTCTTGTAATTTTTAATCTTTCTCAATTCTTGGTTGTTGTTATAATAACATAGATAAACCAAAAAAGGCTAAATATAAAGACTGTATTTGTCACTTCATACAACTTCCAGCACTACATGCCTTCATGATGGTGCACGCCTGTGTTTTGTCTGGTACAAAAGCGTATCCCAGTGGATGAGCTTGGTTTGTAGACCATAATCATGGAATTAGTCGATGCCAAAGCGTTCAGCACCAGATGGGACCTCCAGTGGCATAACATCAAGATATAATTTAACAGATTTAGAGACTCAAGTATGCATATTTGAAGCAGATCCGGTATGAAAATGGTATAAAGGTGATAACAACTGCACTGGTTTGAATCCGATGCAAAGTGAGTTTACCGAACTCATCCAGCTCAATGATATTCAGCCAAGACTGTTAAGACCACTATGAGCTCTTTCACCTGGCACTGATATTTTTAGAAGGAGTGGAAAGTGGGGAATATGCGCGTATCTATGTCCCTGGAGCCCGTGCATCCTAGAGCTAGTTAGCCTATAGATGGATGGCAAGGTCACATACAGCTTTAAAAGCTACTTATTTCACTCACAATAAACGTCACCAAACGCGAGTTGTCAGCTCTCCAAGAGTTCAAAGCAGTTGTGAAGTTGTACATTAAGTGTCTGTATGCACATGCATGATCCTCGCAACGACTTGAATCTTCCGCATGAGTTTGATGCATACAGACAAACAACCAAACTGTTGCCGATTCAGCAATCAAGTCCCTCTGAAGTCATAAATAATTGTAGCATCTAGGTGAAATCCTAAATGGTCTTACTTTCTTTGATACAATGGTTCCTCTGGAAGGAAGCAATGGTCACAGCCGTAAGTAAAGAAACTCATGGACAAACTCCTTGACACGTTGTGCTGCATGGCACTGTTACTATACCAATGCAGCGATGGTTGTCACAACATACTTAGCAGCTTCTTGTGGCAATTGGAATATCACATGACTTCCTGTCCTTAAGACCTTCACCCTAGCACTTGAGAGAGCATATTTTCTGAGTATGCTAGTGCTCCAATATGAGCAGAGAGTCTGATGGTGGTCAACAATGCCGCTGATTCATTCAATGGTGTCCTTGATCACTATGAAAAACAGAATCAATTTCCGTAATAAGTTGCCGAGTGGCACCCTAATTAATGTACAAGTGCTGCATCAGCCCCAAGCAATGACTTGCAACTTCTACGCGACTTGTACAGCTACGGGGATACAACTGTAGCGATTTCCAACGCTGCAATTTAGACATTCTCGGGTCATTTGTGGTATTTGAGTGAAGTTCTTGTAGGGCTTGCGTTTTTCGATCCCAGTGTGCCAGTTGAAATGAAGATAGCAATGGTTGCAGCTCTGCGAAAGACTGGACACCCAGACCCTCCTCGTCGCATAGTTCTCACTGCAGCAGACATCCAAGACAAACAGTTGTGTGACTTCGTGTCTCAGCACACCAGAACACTGTTCACTGCTCTTGACATCCCACATGACTTCCTCATACACGATCCCAACACATGGGAAAATAATGAGGCCTATGCTGATGGTCAGAAGAAGCTCAAAGAGTTGAAGGTGGTGAACAATGCAGCGGAGCGTGGTGTTGCTCTTGTCCAGTCCTTCAAAAGTGTCAGCACCAACCAGGAGGAACAGAAACAGTACCTCTTGCAGGTGGTAGAGAAGCATCGCCAGACCTTCCCTAATGCCAACAAATCAACTGTGCTTGGACATTAACTTGCAGTCCGACACTTGATGATAAAATATTAAACTTTGACATTGTTGAATGTTAACGCACCAGACCAAGATTTACTGAAATGGTTCAAAACGTTGTGTTCTTTATTATTACTAATATTTTGACTAATCTAGTAACAACAATAGAGCATGGAAACTTGGGAAGGTAAAAGTTTACTTCCATATAAAACACTGTAGAAAAGTCAAATTTAACATTTGACTAATTTGTCGCAATGCTTCATAATAAATACAAAATCTTCAAACTATGACTTTGTGGAGCTACCAGTAAATGTTGTTATAATGTTCCAAAACTTGGTGTGCTTCAATCTTTATGTAAAATTAACAGAAGTAAGGGGTGGGAAGGTAAGAATTTGGGAAAAAAATTTGGAGTGCCACCCTAGTATGTATGTATGAATGTATGCATGTATATATGTAAGCTTATGCATGTTAATACATATATATGTTTGTATATATGTATATATATACATATGTATATTATGTATATATATATTATATGGATATATATGTATGTATGTATGTATGTGTTTATGTATGCTTGTATGTATGTATATGTATGTATGTATGTGTATATGTATGCTTGTATGTATGTATATTTGTATGTATGTATATACATACATACGTATTTATGTATGTATATATTTGTATATAAGTATTATGTATGTATATATGTATGTATGTATGTATATGTGTATATGTATGTAAGTATGTATGGATGTGTGCATGTATGTATGTGTATATGTATGTTTGTATGTATATATGTATGTATGTATGTATTTATGTATATGTATTTAGTAGCCTGAGGCCGCTATAGAGGCCATTCGGGTCATTATCAGATATCGTCTGGCCGCTATAGAGGCCATTAGTGTTCAAAGGGTTAAAGAATTGTGGCAAGAATTTTTAAATGTGAGTCATAGTAGGATAGTAAGATTGTTGGGTACTATTGATCAGTAAATGAAATAGTCAGTAATGCTGACATCGTCACTAGCCCTCGCTAGTCCAATCGAATAGACCACAATAGAATGTATTACAAATAATAGCCTTTATTTCATTACAATTAAATCTTGATCCATTGTTAATTGCTGCGTTTTATCAGCAAATTTTCTATTCATAAACGAAAATACGATACAGCTATTCACATATTTAAATTTGGACAGGTAGTAGTTAAAAAGACCTTTTTCGATTAGTCTCCTAAATTTGAGTTCAATTGATCAATTAAAATTGTAATTATTAATCGATTTATTTATCAATAAAATCTGCCGACCTGATTAAAATGAATTACCTTTTTGAGTGAGGAGATTCTGAGTTTGTGATGACATTCCGTTGACAGGGAGACAGCATGATTCGATATTTTGAGGTGACGGATGAACCACCGTACGTCCACTATTTGGCGATGTATCAGTCGTCGGATCCACAGCGAGGAATTGGCTTCATGCCGAAACGTGGCGTCAACGTCAACATCTGCGAAATAGCAAGGTCCGTAATTGTTGCCTCACTATGTATTTTTTTACCAGATGACATCCAGTATAGCTCAGATCTTGTTGATTTCGAAAGAGATTGTAAGCTGTTAGTTTTTATTTTTCCATATCCCAGAAAGGATTATGTACCGGATCTCTATATGTTTGTTGTCTTTTACATGTTTAAACCCAGTTACATGTCATTTGACTTTTGCATTTTTTAAAGTGATAAAACGAGTGTTAATTGTTGAACTGGTAGTTTAACAATTGAACTGAAAGCTTAATTAATTTATTTGTTGTTTATTTTAAAACAGATTTTACAAAATGCACACAAAAGGCCTCTGCGAAGTTATTCCAATGACGGTCCCTCGCAAGGTGAGATTCTTGTTTCAGTGTTCATCACTGGACAATATTTCTGTTGAAAAATCTGGGCAATATTTCTGTTGAGAAATCTGGGCAATATTTCTGTTGAGAAATCTGGGCAATATTTCTGTTGAAAAATCTGGGCAATATTTCTGTTGAGAAATCTGGGCAATATTTCTGTTGAAAAATCTGGGCAATATTTCTGTTGAAATGATGTTTGACAGTGAGGATGATGGTTGATGCATTGCTGTATGTAATGTAACGGTATTGTATTGTATCTATAAATTTATATAGCACCCCTCAAAGTGCACACCAATCAGAGGCACGCCCAGTGTTAAAAACCCAGAGAAAAGTGGTTTTGAGACAGCGGAAAGATGTGAATGTGTCAACGGGGAGAGCCAGTACTGAAGTAAAGTTTGAGTTTTTTGTCAAAGCAGACCTTGCTCATGGGACAAGGAGATTGTATCTGTTCACATGAGCATGGTGTATGATGAGTGGATGCTGAAGTCGGCTGACAGATGAGATCGCAAAGATACTTGAATGTTAAGCCAGATTATGACCGGTAAATTAAAATGAGAACATTGATTTGAGTAGTCAGTAGTAATGGGAAGCCTGTGAAGGTAGCGTAATCAAATATGAAGGATGTGTGGCTAGCAAGGAATTCTGGCTATTAGTCTGGCAGCTACTTTTAGAATGAACTGGAGGGTGGAGAGCAACCGACGACAGGAGAGGATGGAGAAGAACTGTTCAAAGTGCGACCAACCCTCGTGTCGAGGAAGGTTGAAGGCAAGGCAAGGAGGGTGGGGAGGCCAACTTTGGAAGCCGACCAAGAGGGAGTTGCAGTAATCAGTACGGGATCAGAGGAAGACATGTATTATCCGAGGTAACTAGGACAGTGATAGGATGATGGTGGGTTCCTTAACTTATTTGACCTTTATGTATGCTGCTGCATGACTAATTTTTGTTCTGTTGGTGCTGTTAATAGTCTGAGTTGTTCCAAGACGACTTGTATCCAGATACTGCGAGTGACGAACCATCAATGACGGCCGAGGAGTGGATCGGAGGAAAGAATGCAGGTCCAAAGCTCGTAAGTCCTGTGTTCAGTGTTACTATATCTTTCACCACCTGATCTGTCCACTGACTGTGTGTGACTAGTAGTCAGTGTACTTCTTTTACAGGCACACTTTGGAATAGAAACACAAGCAATACTTGGCTATTTTAGAAGCAGTGTATTATATTGATGCGTACTGACTCCTCATCGTAGCAGACTGTATTTTTTAGATGTTCCTCTTATGGGAGTGAACAATTGGTCAAGCATCCTAAGAATGGAAAGTCACTGATGTTTTTGGGGTGGGCGTTGTCTTTAAGAGACTTCTACTTCAGTTTTTAGAGCTTACAACAGACTTAAAAGAAGTGTTCTAAGGGATTTTTCGTTGAATGACCACTGCACCTTGCTCCATCTATTTTCTCATCTTGACGCACAGATTTTGCTGAAACGTAGGAGCTTCATGAATGGTGCTATAGAAATAATGACATTGCAAACAGCTGAAGAAAAGCTTCGTAATTAAAATGGTGCTATAGAAGTGATTACATTACAGCTTCGAATGTGTTTCTAATGTTCCAGACGTCGCTGAAGGATGGATACAAACCAACCCACAAGTCGGGCATAGGCAAAGTGACACCTAAGGCTGGTGGAGGAGGTACACCTGCCAGTCAGAAGGTGGCAGCACAGCACAACGTATGTAGCTATCAGATTTCGACCGGACTTAACCTGTTGATTAGTTAATTGCTGTAGTTTCACTTGAAGGATCTGTTGACCAATCAATTATGATAACTGCTGTAGAGGAGTTCGTCTGTTTCAATTAATTATAGTCACAGGTCTATACTTGTGTGTGCGTGCGTGTATGAGTGTGTGGGTGGGTGGGTGTGTGTGCCAGGATGTGAAAACGCAGTTCCTGATTGGTTGGAGCAGTTGCTTTTGGTGCAGAGGGTGTGGGTTCAAACCTTCTCTGATATGCTTACTGTGTAGTAACCTCGAGAAAGTTACTCAGTCGCAATTGCTCAGCACCTTCTATTTATGCTCGGTCGTTAGATTATTGTGCTTAATAAATGGGTTTGCAGATGATGCTCAGATAACTTGCTGTAGCATGATTTCTAACAGAGAGCAGGTCGGTAACAGGCATCTTCAATCTGATTCTGCTTGGAATCTGACGTCATTGGCAATCATCTGTTGTGCCTCATCATGATGGTGCTTAGAAGTTTTCATTTTTAGGCGCTTAACTTGGCCATGTGATGATGCAATTTGATTTAAGTAAGTCTTCCTCCTGGTCAGCGTTATAACCAGTGCCGGCACCACCATAGGTCATTTGATCCTGACCTGCCAACATTTCTTTGGAGTTTTTGGCGTCTTCTTTACATTTAATTTCTTCGATCTGCTTATTGACTTCCCTGACCCTGGTGCGACCTGTTAAAGTTGTACAGCTGGTGCGGTTATAACTGGACTCCATCTTGCAATTCTTTCTACAACTTCAAGTTCTTGATGACCATTTTCTTTGATGATCATAAAGTTTTGAATGCTACTGAAGAATTGGTATGCAAATTAGTAAATGTTGTCTTATGCTTTATTATCTTGCTTTATTATTTGTAGCCAGGCAAAGAGGCCGAACTTCAGGCACAGATTGACGCCCTGAAGAAGACTGTGAGCCAGCAAGCCGATGAGATTGCATCACTTAAGGAGCAGCTCGCCGCAAGGAACGAAGCAGATCCCGTACCAGCAGAAGAGGAGTAATGAAGCGCAACCAGAAACAGCTAATTGTGTCCCCCAAAACACATATATGTAAATTGACTTGCCATTATCCGTCAGATGTAGCCAGACCCCGTGTGCTGTCTAAACCCGGGAAATGATTGAATCTTTATGTTGCACTTGTGTCAGTTTTGGAAATGGAAGTGCTTGAAAATGAGTGGCACACAATACATGATTTTTGGCAACTGAAGAATGACACATTGCAAATTATGAAACGGAAATGAATGACTTTGGATGACATGTTGTGAAAATAAATTAAATAATTGAATGGAATTAATCAAAAATTAAGTAAGCAGAAATTAGCCTCAGTGGCATTGGATAGCAATTTCAAAACATTTCGTGAATTGAATCAAAATAAATTTCACGAAGCCGTAAGACTGAAAATAAAATATGATAATGGACAACATATGTTGCAAATTCTGGAAAAGAAACAAATATGATTGGTGCAGATTCTAAAATAATAGGCCTACATGGACAATTGATAAAGTGGTTATTTCTGCAATAAGTTTGATTTGCTTCTGTATTTTTGTATATACTGGATGTCGGTATTGATTAGTTTGCATATTGCACCACATTTTAAATAATGATAAGTCTAGTGATAGATTATTTAAATGCTGTAGTTTGCTGAGTGATGGTCCATAGCATACCCAAGAGGCAGGGTTTACCTGTTTGGCCTTTCAGATGCTACCAGTGTACTGCCACAGGGATCGGCTCACTCCCTGAGAGATGAGACTGGCTCTTGATGATTGCTTGCGATTGTAGTCTATGTGGCTAAGGCTGCTCTTGTCAAAGGAACAAGAATATTATTTACTTTTTAATTAGTGACTTGTATTGTGCATGGTCTCAGCTGATACCTCGGCTGTAATCAGGTGTTCGTCCTCAAAATCATGAGTTTTCCTTTTTTCTTCAAGTAATCTTGGGTTCAAGATCAAAATATGCTGATATTTTGCCGTTTCAATAATGTGCCACAATTTAGTGAACATTTTTGTGAATATAGAAAATGAGTGATTTTTATAATGATTAATATAATAATAAGAGTCCTGTTCGGGTGAAGAATTACTAGCTGAAAGATGTTAATAATACCTTATGTGATGGTTACTTGTTTTCTTCTTTGAAATACATGTGCATTCCTATAGTCCTATATGTTTATTGGTGAACGGTTCTGGACAGATTGATGCGTACCTTATTAAGTTAGAAGATATGACCGGCTGTTACTAATGGGCAGAGTTACTTTGATTTGATTACGCAATGTATGACCTTATGATTGCAAATTCTTTAGATGTGTCTTTGTGTTAATTTAACTACGTTTGGTATTAGAACAGCAGCTGTCATGGCTGGTGGTTAATGATCTGTTTACGGCGCTGATCTTAAGTCATTGGCGATGCAGAGTTGAGTATGAGCGTTTGGCAGAAACAACGTAGGCGTCCGAAACTCGGATTTTGTCCATTGCCAGACTTAGCGAGCAGGGAATGTGTGACTGACTTCTCTTTCTTTATGAGGTAAAGGACATTTTTTAAATGAACAGTGCTGTTTAGAGTCCACTTCTTCGTATATTTGTAACCGTGTTTCGAGGATATTTCTTTCATTCATTCATTTAAGTGATTTATACAGCGCCCCGTCCAGACCATCCACTAAGAAGTACTCTCGACCAGCATCAGCTAATGAGAACAGAACAGTCTTAAGTGTAGAGTAGAACGTCGTCTCGAGGGCTTTAGGCATTAGACGTAGTTCCACATGGAGCCCATTCCAGATTGCAGGGCCAGCAACAGAGGAGACAATAGAAGTGCACGACCTGGGGACAAGAAGCTTAGCCTGTTTTGCAAGTACATTTTCTGTGCTTGAATGCGCTTCGATCAATCAATCGTAATTTATATAGCGCCCCTGCAAGGTGTCTACTCCGAGGCGCTCCCGGCCGAGATCAAGCGAGAAAAAAATGGTCAACAGTTTGTGAAATTGAGAACAGCTTTAGAGGTGCCAACGTTTTGTCATTTGCGTGCTCAAGACTGCCTTGGCTTGTTTAGCATTGCATCATTTCATAATATTCTCAATAAATAGGCTTACCTTTAGTCTCAACATAGGCGTCTGAAGACTAACGTTGCTTAATTCCTGCTTTTATCTAAACCAGTTCAATAGCACTAGATGGATTTAATGTTTCTCTGAGTGAACTGCTGATTAATAGCAATTATTTTCAGATCCGCTTTATGAATGTTGTCAGTTTTGTACCTTGCTAGCAGCATTTATTTGTACCTGTGTTTTGTGTGCACATTCCCTGGTACAGCGGTTGGCACTGAAGCTGAAACTTCTGCGTTGACCGGTTCCACGGCTAACGATCGTGTGGCAACATATCTCATAATTTGCTCAACTAGCAAATGCACTTTTTTGCAATGACATGGAAATACTTTAGAGCATGTTTAATTCCTCCCATCTGCGTTCTAATGCTTCAATAATCTGTATAGTGACTAACCCTATAGTGTCTGACACTGGTATTGTAGTCAGTATAGTGACTGACACTCCGGCTTTGTAGTTAATATAATTTTGTAGAACTTTGCTATAATGATTGAAACTGTTGCATTTAATAACTTCATTTTTGCCAAAATATCTCTCTCAACTGTTGCCAAACATAGAATGCTGGTTGCCCCCTGCACACAACAGTGTAGCTTGATGGTCTTTCGTAACTTCACCCGCTTACGTTATGATCAGCTACAGTAAACATTATTAGGTTTCACTTAATTAATTTGCATGTTTTTGGACTTTGGAAAGTAAAGTTTTGAAACTACTTTTCAATGTAGTTGATTTGATTCAGCGACTTGTAGTATTGCTTTGGGCCTAGTGGTGGAGTTGACTTTTACCCAGGGTTTGAATCTCAATGCTCCATTCGTGAAATTGACATTTGCTTTCGGAATGTTTTACCCAAAATGGAAGGTTGTCCGGTTGTTCAATCGTTATGTTGCATTTGTGCTTCAGCCAATAAATCCTTCAACCTTAATGGCCTCATCTGAGGATTGATCTTAATAAGGATATGCATTGAATGAGCAATTACCTTACATTACTTTTAATATATCAAGTAATTCACGTTTGGAGAAGCACCGTTTGCCTTTGAGAAGTTCTGAAAAAAGGTGCTATATAAAGATATGTTTACAAACAAATGAGCCAGGGTAGAAAACAGCTGTATCATTAGCATTTGGAGCTTGGTGCAGGTGAACTGTAACATGTCCTTTCTTTGATGTAATTGTGTAGAATGGCACTTGGTTCAATTGAAAGATGTAGTCCTACAATGTAATCAATATGGCCAGTGAATAACCAGTTAACAGCAAAGGGTATTAGTTTTCAGTGCATTTAAGTATGGTTGTCATTTAAGTGTTAAACTGTTGTGACATGCAAGGCAAGCCTGCCCAAACCCTGGTGGTGGATGGGGAACATTTCCAAAAAAATTTTAGTCCTGGCCCGGAATTTTAAATTTAAATTTATCGTGCAATTAAGATCTATATTGTCCAGTGACAGAAATTCCCTGCTTACCTTGTTTACGGACTACTGCAATATTGAAACTCATTGTGCATCGTAAAGTTGCAGAAAATTTCACTAATGTATTTGACTTGATTTGATATGTGACATGAGTTATGCTCGTAAAATCAATCTGCTAGCAGCAACTGGCTAGTAGTGTGACTACTGCGCCTGTTAGCTTGGGCTGTCTGGTATCAGAGCACATTCATTGTTGCTTATGAGAGGCTCTTGAGATAGTCACTGTCTTCTGTTTCAATTGCATCCTGTTACCATCTGGCTATAGGATGCTGTTTAATTATTAATGAGGCCACAGAGTTCCAAGTACTACAGTAGATTCTACTGTTCCAGAATATTCATACAGCCAATCAAATGAACAAAGAAAACTTGAATTGAAATCCTTTGTAACTTCCTAACTCTAAATAAACTCTGATGGCATCGTAAATGTGGTGTGTACACTGTACAGTTCAGTGTCGGTGTCAGTCATGCAATTTAAGCTATTCGCTTTGGAGTCCTGAGGGTTATTCAGCAGTTCGAAGAAACTAGATGCAAAGGAGATATTAAAATCCAAAGAATTTTGGGAGGTCAAGTGTAAAATATGCAGGTCAAATGACTGCCCTGACCTATGGTAGCACCGCCCCTGGTACGGGGTAGTATGTACACCAGACCATTTGTACACCTTGTGTTTGAGTGAAGCAGACATTGTACAATGTTAACTTTCGTCATTCCCAGCCTTTCCGATCGACGTGAATCATGAATCTTTTTTGCACGTGTCAACAGAGTTTGTGTAAGGGGAAGAAATGACAACCTTGTATTAATCAAGTTTGTAATTAAGTTTATTATTACGATTATGTATCGCATTGATAACTGCTGTATCTTCTTTGCTTTTTACAGACACTTCTGTTTGCATGAGTTTATTTTTAATGCAAACCCAGATCATTTCTTGTGCATTTCCAAATAAATCTATACATCTATGTTGAGTAATTCATTTAATCAGGCATGGTGGTGGTGGTGCTTTATATGGTGTACATTGCTTGATATCAGAGATGGATGTATGGCTATGTCTCTTGTAGGATCTTGTATGATTGTCTTTATTCTATTGTATATTCATTCATTCATCCATTCACTAAGTGCATTTGTATAGCACCTATTCAAGGGGACTACTCGGAGGCGCTCCTTACTCCAGCATGGCCAAATAAAACTCTGTTAAGATGAGAGACGAATGCCTGAGAAGAAGTTCTAGAAAGGAGTGGAGCATGCTAGCATGCTTCTTTCCGATGCATGTATTTTTAAAGCAAAGTACCTAATGACGGGCTTTTTGTTAAGAGTTAACAATGTTAGAGTTATGAAAAGAACTGTGGGTTTGTTGTCCATGGAATCCTTGACAAGGTTGGGAAAGGTGAGCACTGTGAGAAAGGCATGACATAGGTCAGTTTATGTGTTTGGCCTTTTACTTTTCAGTTTTCTTTGCTCTCAAACTAAGTCTTTATGAAGTTTATTATTGTAGTTTTTATCCAAATACATACTGATGAATTTTTTTATATTGTAATATTTGAACAAAATATTTATCAATATTCAAGTGACCTAGCTTTGTTCTGTGTATTAAACCAGTTTATTGTTGAGAGTTTGAGGCAGTTCCAGAAGCATGGGACTTCAATGATTCGGTTAGGCACACCTTTTGGCCTTAACATCGTTGAAATCGCTTCGATATGTGATAAAAAAGGGGCATGAACAGAGAATTCTTTCCCTCTTGCAATATTGAAGGATATTCACCATTGTCTAATACCATAAGTTTTGTTTGTTTGTATGTCCAGCTGTTATAGTGTCCCTTCAAGCTCTCAGCTCGGAGACTGTAGAGCAGACACTGCATTAGAGTTTCATGTCGAACCGCTGAGCAATTGTGAGTAAAGGACTTCCCCCCAAGGTCTCTACGTGGCGACTTGAGGTGGATTTGAACCTGTAACCTGGAAGGCAACGAACATACCCACTACTCCAACATGCCCAAAGTTTTGCTCGGTTCTTTGTAAAAATTTAGAATGTGGACTATGATTTAAAAACTTTGGAGATCAACATGTATTTACAGCATATACAAAATATTAAATAAGCTGTTTAAAAGTGGCACATAGATGACACTGTCATTGTGATCAGGGGAGCCAACTTCGATTCCCAAAGCTCCACGTAGGTTAAATGTGCTTTGTAGACTGCCATTAGCGTTGATTGCAGTTCTGTCAGTAGTTAAGATTGATGTAATTAAGGCGACTGTAGACTCTAACCGGTTGCGATCTGTCAACCGGAGTGTTCAATAAACGAAAATTATTATGGGCCTAATAATGAACTACGTCTAATCTATCTATCACAAGGTGGCGTGCTTGTCATCTAGGATGAAAGAATTCTCCGAATGTGTGTCTTTCTCTTTCAATATATCGTCTACGTTTAAAGCCAGGGACTCTTCTCGTGTAAAATGATTAAATCTGCTTTGTTTCTTAATTTACGAGCCGTGAATTCATGCAGTAGAATCAAATTGGCTTACTGGTAAATATTTATGAAGTTTTCTATACCTCTGAACATAGTTTAATTATCGGCGATATTGAAGGCTTGAATTCGTCGCGCGAAGTCGAACTCGATGGCGTACATGTTGTTATGTAAATAAATGACCAGCATTAGGCCTAGTCAAATGGAGCAGTCATTTACAGTCTTTAGAAATATTGATATTTATATTTCACTTTTGTTATTTATTCCCTCAACATTTTTCTGTCGAGAAAAAGCTGCTGAGTTCATATGAGTAATGTCTATGGATACTTGGAGAGCGCTATAAACTACCCAGATAATATGAGCATGCAAGCACTCGTCCTGTGTCATATTTTGTCATGAGAAGACAAAAGTCTCATCCTGCAAAAACGTACGACGCATTCTTGCTTGCACACATCTGAACAATCATAATGATTATAGTTCGAAGACAACCCTTTTTGATGCACTGAAAAATGACATAGAGCAGCAATGACTTTTGACATGTTATAATTAGCTAACTAAATTTGTTTAATTAAAGTTATAGACTTATAACACCTGTTTCTACTGCTGCATTCATTCAAGTCCTAATCGACATAATTAATGTAACAAAATGACCTTGCTTGACCATGACCTTATAACCTTCAGATGACAAAAGCAATATCAGAAATGAGTTCTGCATACCTGAATCAGTAAGATTAGAGGTATTACACATGCATGTGCTGTAATAAATGGAAAAGATGAAACTCAATGACCTTGACCTATAACCTCATGGCCTTCAGATGACCTCGGATGACAAAAACAATATTAGAAATGAATTCTACATACCTGAATCAGTAAGATTAGAGGTATGACACGTGCATATGCTTTAAGAAATTAAAAAGATGAATTTTCCAATATGGCTGGTGGCAGCCATATTGGATTTGCAATTGCGCCATTCATGACGTCATGGCAGACAAGCATCTCAGTGATTTTTCATGTCCATGGACTGATTGGAAGTGAGAAACTCCCTCCAGCACCAAAGTGCATAACGGAACCTCATGGCACATAAATGACTATATAATATATGGCTGTGACTAGCGGACCGCCAGGCGGCCCTCGAATTTCCATGACTAGCGGACCGCCAGTCACGTGTAACCTGTCACATGACCCGAGTCACGAGTCCAGGCGGCCGTCTCATGCTGAATCCGCGAGTGGCGGATTCAGAATGAGACGGCTAAACGAATATTATTATATAATTTGAAGTTCGATTTTTGAAGAAAATGTTCTTATGACTAACCCTACCCTATCCCTAACCCTAACCATATCATGTAAATGAAGATTGGTTAGCAGGCGGCCGTCTCATGCTGAATGCGCGAGTGGCGACCATCCCATAAAGAAGATTATTATGCAATTTTAAGTTCGATTTTTGAAGAAAAAGTTCTTGTGACTAACCCTACCCTATCCCTAACCCTAACCCTATCATGTAAATGAAGATTGGTTACTTACTCTGTCATTAAAACAAGAAAAAACAAGAAAACTTTTGTCCGACATAAACAAGCAATCGGTAACTGGCGCCATTATTCAAGAATGAAGACTCGTGACTCGGGTCATGTGACAGGTTACACGTGACTGGCGGTCCGCTAGTAATTGAAATACGAGGGCCACCTGGCGGTCCCCTAGTCACTTCGATAATATATATACTGGTATGTGAAGGTACTTGCGCATATGGACATACATAATGGGTCTAATCAATACTCCAACTGTCTTTTCTTTTAGCCAGTCACATCTCATCTGCAGTATTTTTTCAGCCCAATAATTGTACTATGTACATAAGAAATACCTACCTTATATTACATATGACCTAAAAAAACTGGTGGTTCCCAATACTATAATAATGCTGGTTATTCAAGCTCATATTTCCACTTAGACATGTTGTAACGAGACTGAATTTCCTAATCTGTTGTCTTATTTGAATTTTCTTGAAATTGTTCTAGTACCACTGCTCACGTGCCACACATCTACACCCGCACTGGAGACAAAGGCTAGTCTTATATTCTTAAATTTTGATCTTGTTATAATGTAATTTAATATCCAAAATATATGTTGGATCCTTGGGGAAACTTTTACACTAAGACCCTCTTGTAGTGCAATGATTTTGAGTTTTCATAAGGAATAAGTTCATGTGCTTTGTCACATTGAAGTTCAGAATGACGCTTGGTTTAATTGGGAATACTGAGTGTTAGAATGTATGTTGTGTGGACTTTCTATTACTAAAGTAATGTCTGTAAATGATGTTGGCAAATGTATGCATTGTTTTGGAGAATAACTATGAGCAATCCCTTTAATTTAGGATTGCGGGCCTGATGCATTGGCTGTAAAGTGTTTGCGATGATTCACTATGCTCATACGCTGCCTAGAATTTCAGCTGTTTGCAGTTGGTGTGCTCATTTTATATCTAGAGGTATTTGTTTTGAGGCAGTTGTGAGATAGGCGTCTTTTTGGTTTCTTCTAGGAACATCTGCCACTTTTACGGGCGAGAGACGGCCAAAAGATGATCGTCTTTTTGAGGCTCTCGGAGCCACGGACGAACTGAGCTCCTGTGTTGGGTCTGTCATCTGTGTTGTAGAACCTATTTGCGGTCCAGGTGTATGTATGTTTGTGTGAATGTATGGACCTAGAAACTTAATGTATTGGACCCTACCTAATTCCCTCTCTTTTTTTCTCTCTCTCTCTCTCTCTCTCTCTCTCTCTCTCTCTCTCTCTCTGTCTTTTCCTATCTGCCTCTCTCTTTGTCTGTCTGTTTGTCTCTCTCTGCTTCAATAGGAACTTGTCTCTTTAATTTAATATCCAAAATATATGTTGGGTCCTTGAGGAAACTCTGGGATTATTGCACTAGGGCCCTGTTGTAATGGAATGATTCTAAGTTTTCAGAAGGAATATGTTCATGTGCTTCGTCACATTGAAGTTTAAAAATGACGTTTGGTTTTATTGCGAATACTGGGTGTTAGAATGTATGTTGTGTTTTCCAGGTTTTCTGCTGTTTTTGTTCACAATATTCACGTTATTCTATCAGCAATACAGGCGCAAACCAACTTATTGGCTTGACCTTCTAAACCAGCGGTTCTCAACCTGTGGGTCGCGACCCCCACGGGGGTCGCCTGACGAGTTGCCAGGGGTCGCCTGGACCTTCATAAATTTTCAAAATATGTACGCGTGTAATCGCAAATTCAACGCAATCCACTATGAGTTTTAGAAACTTAAAATAAATTTCTACTTGTTCTTTTGCTATGATTAATTCTATAGATTGCGGCAGCCAATTCAATTTTTTTCATTAATGTTTTAGCTTTAAATGCAAATTCCTCTTTTTACATTGTTCTAAAATATAAAACAATATCCAGTTTGCGCTAAGAATCTATACGCAGTCTGCTATCATCAGGCCTATTTATGGGAGGAGACTTTGTAGATAGAGGGGACTGGTCCTCCGAAGTTTGTGGTTGGGACTGAGCTGCTTATAACCCCCCATTATTTCGGAAATATTTCCTATCATTATAAATTTCCACAGAGTTATCCGCCGTTTATCCATAGGGCCTAATGACCAATTTTGCAAAGATGATAGCTTAAAAAAATATTTACCGTGTGCAAAAAAATTGTGAGCACCGAAATCATGAGTACTTTTGTTCAGATGACAGCTGCCCTAAAGTGCTACCAATGGTGTGCAAAAAAACAACTTAACAATGGGGAGGGTACATTTATTGGAGTTTTTAACCATGTCTTTCGCTACTGAAATTATGAAAATTTTTGTTGAGATAATAGATAAAATTGCGACCATTGCAATGTGGAAAAACTTTAAACAATGGGAGGATACGTTTCAAGTCCTAAACCACGACTATCAGCAATGAAATGCTGTTAAAATGCCACCATTGCAGTGTAGAAATTCAAAAAGTTTTCCAAAAAATTATAAGGCACATCCCCTCTCAAACCTCTGCTGGGCCCATTCATAAAGAGCACAAACGACTCAGCTAGGTGAAAAGAGTGTTAAGGAAGAAGAACTATTGACCAATTTTGAAAGTAGTCTATTGTTTAATAGTTGCAGCATGAATAGACAAATTACAACGTCTAATTTGTAATGACATTTTGTCGGTCGAATCAATGAAACCCAACAAATAGACTGAAGCGCAATTCAGGTAGGCCTACTAAACGTCCTAACTATAGTATATATGCAGGAAAGAATGACCAGTAGGCCTAGGTCATTTTTAAGAACGAAGCCGATGATTCCAAGAAGGCGCACTTGAGATGGGATGTTTGGGGAGCTCCAGCATCAAGACGTGGCAGTTGATGAAGTGTCACAAACTGAATAGACATAATTTATTATGAAACTTCAACTGCCGAATAGAACCGCCATTAAGAGCCAGGAAAACTCAAAGCAATTTCGAATTATGAAGTGAAAATTTATAACAATGGACATTGGACAATGGTACAAAAAATGTTGTTACGTGGGAAATTCGAAAAAAAAAATTGGGGGGGTCGTCACAACTATCGAAATCTTTTCAAGGGGTCGCCGCACTAAAAAGGTTGAGAACCGCTGTTCTAAACCCTTCTAAACAACTTGTTTTCCCACCATGGCATTACTTTTGGTTTGACTTTTGATTTATGATAATTTAACAGCCTATTTAAAAATTATCATTGAGCATTTTGAGCATTGCTGTGTATTTTAAATCTATATCTTTGCTTTCATAGTTGCATAGATTTGTGCTTGACACAGGAGCAATTATAGCTTGTTACGGTCCTACAGATTGGCTATGGTAATTGTGGTAATTATTCAGTGTTAGATTGCCCAGTGGTTGATTGCTGACGAGTTTGCTTTTTGGTTTGTAGTTTGGCTCGTGAGTTCTGTGAAGAAGCTGGACATGATGTTGTAGATCGGTTGGAAAAAGTAAGTAGAGACTCAACGCAACGCTGTCTTTTCTTTATGAGTTAATGTTCAAAATACTGAAGTTACACTGTGTATTGTGTTGTTGCATAAATTTTATATTGGTGTTTGCTAAGTATAGCATTTTTTAGTTGTGCTTGCCAGCATTCCAATGCATGTATACATTTTTTCCAAATCAAATAATTTTATTGGTCCGTTTGTAACAACAACAAGCACACCAAGTTAGGTATACATATATGCAAGTGCACTTCCATATAGGCAGGCATGTGCTTTTGTATGCTAATGCATGCTTGCATATATAATTATTACACACAAATTTCATGCTGTATTATAGAAATGAATGATTGTAGTTTTGTTGTTGAAATATTCAGATCCAATGTGTCCTACAAGACGTGTGTTCAGTGATTGCGACTCCACAGCCGACGGCACGAGAGTCACATCTCAGTAAGTTACAGAATGATGTTGTTGTTGTTTACTAAGAAATTTAAGACATTCGTCAATTGTTGCTCAAGATTTTAAAACTCTTACTCAGCCATTTAACTCTTTGGAGGATAAATAAATTTGTTCTGTGGGCTGAATATTTTTTAACATATTTCATGTATATTTATATGACATGTTTTTGTTTTTAGTTTAAGCATGCAGACATGTTTATGTGTATAATTCATTCATTCATTCAAAAAATAATGCATATACAGCATTCCGAAAATAATGCATATACAGCATGTATGCATATGCATATATGTACAAATGGATATATATAGGGTGACACGAAAGTTCGTTCACCGTTTTCAAAATGCGCTATCTCAGTAACGGCTTCATATATCTTTATAATATTTTGTCAGTCTATACATCAGTCAAATGAAAGATACTCGTACAAATTTGATTATGATCCGTTCCGTTTTTGCCATTATTTATAAGAAAATGTAAAGACGACCAGTTTTGCTGAGAAAACTGCGTTCATCAAATTAACACAATAAAGAAACTGTGTATACGCCTAGCCTCGTATACAAACGTGACAAGACACTGTTGTAACCTATATAGGACATACACTATATAGGTTACAACAGTGTCTTGTCACGTTTGTATACGAGGCTAGGCGTATACACAGTTTCTTTATTGTGTTAATTTGATGAACGCAATTTTCTCAGCAAAACTGGTCGTCTTTACATTTTCTTATAAATAATGGCAAAAACGGAATGGATCATAATCAAATTTGTACCAGTATGTTTCATTTGACAGATGTATACACTAACAAAATATTATAGAGAAATATGAAGCCGTTACTGAGATAACGCATTTTGAAAACGGTGAACGAACTTTCGTGTCACCCTATAATTATATATATATGTAAACGGGTATGTATAATAATACATGTGTATTTTATAGATGTGTACATTAATATACATAGATATGCTTGTATAATGTGTATATATATATATATACACATATGTCATATATATGAATATATATATACAATGTTTTGCAGAAAAAACTGCATTCAACAAAGACTTGGTCATTGAATTGGAGCACTGGATTGATGAATATCAGGACCAGCTTCCTCCGCTGAAAAACTTCATACTTGCGGTAAACATGTTTAAAATGTCCAATGGAAATAGTTTTCTTCAATGGAAATACGTGGTTCTCTTCTGAATATGTGCTGAAAGAGGTCAGTAAGTCAGATGAAATTCATGAAGTTAAGTGTTTATGTTTGGCTGTTTACATAGCAGCTCTTGGCAATCTTACAAGAGAACTATGCAGAGAGGGAACTGGATTGTGTTTGTAATGCGCTTCTTTGAAGCCTCTTTATACACTGTGTCATAGCAGCAAAGTGTCCTTATACTTATAGGAAGGCTGTGTTCAAAAGCAGTTTATTATGATTATTGTTTAGGGAGTTTTATAATATTGCACCTCTTCAAGGTAGGCTAACTGAATAGCATTCCCGGCCAAACCACGGCTAAATAAGACAGTTTTGAGATTTTTCCGAAGCAGAGTTGAGTGCTAAGAATACATGCTGTTGAGAATAGCTTTTAACCCTCGGGCTACCAAGGAGGGGTGGTTGCCACCCCCCTAGGTTTTTTGCAAATCAAACGTGTTCTGTTTGGAATAAAAAAATTAAAAATAGGTAGCTGTAGAGGGTTCATTGGGACACATTTTGAGCTAAAATGTTTGATGATGCCCCCTACCGTTCAAAAGTTACACCCGATATACCCAACGTACCAGGGGGTGGATACCGCCCACCCCCCTAGAATATCGTCTGTAACTTTTCCGCCCTTTAATATTAAGAGACACAAATTATACCATTCTATAGAGGGAATGTGGGGCTACATTTCCGTGCTCATTGAGTTGTCTTTTGACAACCGGAAGTGCTCAAAATAAATTAAAATATATATAAAGGTGTTTTATTTTCATAAAATTGTCATGTTTTTTCTATTATAACTTATCCATAATTTATTTTTTAATAGAAATAAATTATGCCATTCTGTAGAGGGCATTTAGGGCTATTTTCTGATACTAAATAATTTGTCTTTTGATGACCGGAAGTGTTCAAAATAAATTAAAATGTGTGAAAATGTTGGGGTTTTTACAACGCAAGCCGATATGTCTGCGTAAATGTTTTTCAGCGGCTACAACATGTTTTTTTGTTTTGATTGAACATAAAACAGACTTATCACTAGTTTTCATAGTTGAACATTGGACTTTATTATATGTAAACTATTTTTTATATATAAATCATGTACAAAACACACATAATCTAATATATTCCCTATGCGTAAGTATACGTTTTGTGAAATCAACGGGTACCCATGGTAAAAAATTCATAATTTCCAGGGGCATTCATATTTTCTAAACCCAAATATACCATTTTGTGCAGAAATGAATGCTGAATCCAATGGTGTATTACAAGTTATGATATCTCAAGCCAAACCCAAAATTCAGGGGGGGGTGATAACCACCCCCCCTCTTGGTAGTCAGTGTTACAAAAAAGCTTGGTAGCCTGAGGGTTAAAGCTACTCCTGTAATTAACATGCATCTGAGAAAGGCTTGAAGGTGTGTTGATTAATACATTGGTCTGTCAATTCTGAGGATGGGGGGGTTCAAGCGGGTGATGTTGAAGTACAGGTGACCTTGTTTGACAGACCTGTGCAAGAACATGGAGCAGCAGATATGCAGGTGCCAATGTTTCATTGCAATGCAAGTTCTAATTGAGTTATTATCAGTTAATCTGAATTTTTTTCTGACTTTGTAGTCTGGTGGAAAGTCAAGCACACAGCTGCACGTGGCCAGGGCCGTCTGTCGAAGAGCGGAACGAAGGTGATTTGACACTTTGATTGTAGGGTGGCATTTTGCACTTAGCATTCAGAATGGCATGTTTTGGAAGTATTTATTGAAAATGGTATTTTGCTGTTAAAATAACATATTGCATTTAAAATGCACTTTTAGTGGCACTCTTCTTTTGACTATGATGTGGTTTATCTGAATAAGGCTGGACTTCGGTGGTATGTCAGTTTGAAGTTAAACAAAGATTATTATCATTACTATTATTATCAGACACTGTTGCACAGAAGTCAATGATGATGGATCATTTTTTTAAATTCTGGCTTAAAACTGAAAATGACATGTATTCATTGAGACAATTTGAGATTGTTCAAATTAATGTTTATTAACCATTTACCTACCAAAGCCATTTACTACACTTTCGTTGGTAAAGGGTTAATATTTAGGGAAATGTAAAAATGTTCCAGTAGCATTTGAAACAAGCATTGCTGTATTAAAATGGTGTATGTTGTTCCGGTCTTCGCCAAAGCTAGTCATGTAAAATGTTCTGGTCAACGTTCCACTGTCGCGTTGAGCTACATGCAAACTTTTCAGCCTAATATGTTCTTAAATGTCCGGTCATACACTGTATCATAAAGCGTGTCTACACCAGGGCTGAAAGTGAACCGGGTCTGTTCGGGCTGCGACCCGGCATTGATTTTCGTGACCTGCTGTTGCTGGTTCTCAGCCGGGTCACATGTTTATGAATTTAGGGCAAATGACACTAAAAGAACGATCGTCAGATACTAAAAATAGATTAAATTTGAAAATGAGTTGAAATGACTAAAAGAGCAAAAAAGGATGTCAGAAAAAGTTTCTTGTCAAAAGCATCAGTTCGAATGTGCAGTCACACCGGGCAACTTTTCCAAACCACTTTCAGCCCTGGTCTCCGCTAATATCAGCTTGACGAGTCTATTTTGCTATGCATGTCTGTCAATTGTATTTGCTTGTGTTATATTTAGTTTTGTAGTTGTTCTGTACTATGCGTTTGATGAGACAGCAAGAACTATTTGTACAGTTTTGACGCTTTTCAATTTTCTTATTCAGGGTCGTGCCTCTCGTGCGAAATTCTCAGATGGACAATGAACCTTCACGATATCTTAACCGGTAATTAGGTTTCTCCATTTATCTTCTTAATGCTTGAAGACCTAGTAAGTAGTGAACTCGTAGCCTTTTAACTAAAGGCTGAACTTGCTCTTTGACTAATGATTAAACTCGGCGTTTTGAATGCCTGACTGACAATCGACTCGTAACGCTTGGATCAGTCATTTTGCGATTTAACCTATGTAATGTTTGTCGCCATGGCTAAAGATTGAACTCGTAAACTTTGACTCGGGTTGAGCATCGAGTTCGCAAATGTGGATTTTGATGACTAATGGTTGTAATTTGCAGGGTTTATAGTGAGTGGGAATGGCGTTCCCACTGCTCTCAAAATTCTTGGCTTGCATTCCCACTGCTCACTGTGCGTGGAACCCTGGAAATACGTGCGTTCAAATAAAACTTTTCAGCGTTCCCACTGCTCACCCAAACCATTGGAAATTGGGTACCATTATTCCGTGTTCTAAATACAATAGTAAAGAAATATGATTTGGTTTCAGATTGAGTGACTTTCTCTTTGCTGCTGCCCGCTACGTGGCTCACAAGGAAGGCCGAACAGAGAGAATCTATCGCCGAGTAAGCGCAGAGGAACCAGTGTCTGCAGAGAAGAAGTCTTAGAACCAGTCTACATATTGACGAAAGCAGAGATTTGTTGACCAGTTGTCAAGAGTGACACTTCAAATCTTACGAAGGACTGATGTTGCCATTCGTGCTTTATGAACTTGTAAATTAGCAGTTGATTTGTGTCCTGCTAGATGCATCTGATTGCTAGGTTCGAGTGCTTTTGATAGGTCCTTCTTGTGCTGGCTTCCTTGCACGTTGACAGTCCAATGTTGTGCCTTTGAGGTGTTTGGGGTCAACTACATTCCTCTACGACTGCTTTGTTTTTGTGCATCAAGATGCTACGAGTATTTTTTTTATCAGTCCTTGAAAATTTCTGTGCTGAGCTGGGATTTATGCAATTTTTGAAGAGGTGCTACATAAATTCTCTGACAGAAGTAATATGTGACTGGATGTATTCAATGAATTAATAAAGCTTATTGTTATGCTCAACAAGATCTGCATAATAGCTAGTTCTATTTGTTCAATAAATGGAGTCCTGATCAATCAATGTCAAAGATAGAGCAGAGTATCGCTGCACTTAGAGCAGGGGGGTTAGAAACAGGAGTCGGAGCACTGGCAAAAGTCAATCACTACAAACTACTCAATAGCAGAACATATATACTAGTAAATAAACAATTAATTTCAAGATTTAAGCATGTAGATTATCATCGCCAAAATTGGAAATAAATTTGCTGTCATATACATAATCAAGACTACTAGCAATCAGTTTCTCTGCTAAAATTCACACAACATAGATTTAATGTCTAATTACAGTAATTCGTATGCAGTACGTTTGAAAATCACAAAACTACGTAACATCAGAATTAACTAAACCACGAAACAGCTGATCATTACAATTTCAAAATCATTGCTCGGAACATTCCACAGTATCGCAATTAAAAATGGCAAGTCTTTCGCACGATTTACTTTCTCTAACACACATGCTTTTGTGCAGCTATTTCTTTGGCATTTACAGAGCTAGCACCAAAATGGCTTTAGAATTAAGTCTGTGATATCTGAAGTCTACTGACAAATGTTGGCTGCAATTTACTAAGTTTGAATTGGAATTTATGAAGTTTAGATTCATTAACACTGTTTCTGGAATCAGTAAACTTTAAAACATGTTTTTAGCACAAATTATTCAAATTCTATTGCAATACTGTACCTGAAAACTGATCTGTTATCATCACCTTCAAGCAATTAATATTCTTACAAATACTGCAAAATTACACAAAAACCAAAAACATTAGTCATATCAAATATGAACTTTAAAATGAAACATTTCACATTAGTCAAAACCAAACATAAACTTTAAAATACAAAATTTCTTTTCTGTGATGAAAAGCCAGCTTGCTATTCAGTGATAGCAAAACAAAAAATCTAGTCTACTCTACTACAGTTTGCATGTTTATTGTATCACCAATGTAAGTTCAAACAAAGTTTTTGCACTCAAATCTCCAACCCTGAGGTGTTGAGAGTCGCTGATGTGTAATCCACATTAAACGGACATACTGGCTTCTTTAAGTACATGAATTTTTATAAATACCTTTACAGAAACAGATTGCACATTATGAAAACGACTGGACTGGTTTCCGTTTTCAGATAATGACAAGAATTTCATAATAAATTGGCAAAATATAACTAGAATATTTAATTTACAAAATTTCTGCACCTATTTCATGCTTCGTAACTGTGTCACTCCATGTAATGATCAGTAACTCTACTCCCTGATTTATCAAAACAAAGTGCTATGTTATAGTACCAACATCGTAACAAATACTGCATACAGTTGACTACAGTTAGAACATTACACAAGCAGCGCTCACACAAAGCAACAAAATTTTATAGACATTCGGCTACACACTTAACACTTTAATGACGAAAGCATAATAAAAGCAACTGGCAAGCCAAAGCGGCTCGTCGTAAAAGTTCTAACGCATTGCAGCACAGTTTTATATACCGCACATAACATTTAATTATCTCTCACAGGAGTATCACAAAAGTAAGTTCTAACATGAAAAGCACTCGAGGATTAAATCGCATAATAGTTGCCTAGTGTAGACCATATAAAAATTGAGCATTGACCTTGGCAAGCATGCACAAACCATCACCACTGCCATTTAGTTTCAAGTTTTTCAAGATATTCCATCCTGTGAGAAACATCTAGGTGCATCTGGAATTCTGCTTCGTAATAATAAACTTCAATTAACTTCACTACTAACAAGGAATTAAAACATCCATCCTAAAAGTAATTTCAAATAGAGTATCACTTTCATATTTTAAAAAATAGTAAAACACAGAAGTTCTATTTTTGCGTGGCGTGTATACACACACCTTAAAACACGCACTGCAACAGCAATCTAAAAAACATCACTATAGAAAGTAATATTGTTCCCATCAACAGATTGGAATAAAAAGGAAAATAAAGGCAACTCTACATTTCAAGCAAACTTTAGAAAGTTCATCTTCCTACATAACATGTTCATCTACCGTAGTCTGTCTCTATCAATGCAGAAAATATACAATAACATCTAGGTGGAAAATAAGCAAGTGTCCAAAGGACTTGCTTGTGGTCCTTAACGGTAGGCCTTAACCTGTGAATCCATACTCGCTTTGTACATAGGATTAGGTTAAAATGTGTAGCAATCGTGTCCAGCCAAGTAAGTCTTATGCTGCCTCCAGCAACGAGTGAAATTTCAATAGTTCAAAATACAGTTACACTTTTGTACGCTCACAAATCAACATGGCAAGAAAATTACGTCGCCAAATATTTCAGAAACTGTGAATAACTAGCAAACCCAGATAGTAAAAAGGTCTCTGAATTGCTAGAACTCTAATTCCAAATGCAAAATTCTTGAGATTATTTTTCAATGAACGTGATAGTTCAAATTAAGAAAATATTTATTTATGCAGACGTATAAGATAATAAATTTCTATAAATCCCGGACTTTCAATCTAAAACAGTTAAAATCTATTGAGTCCATAACCAATCGTCGTGCTTAAATAGCTTCGAAAAAGAGTTTATTTTGCGAGAGTTGAAAAACATGAAGTAATCTCAAGCGAATAGAATTCAGTTTTGCAAAACTCTCGCCGTAGACTTTGCACAAACAGAAAACGAGGAATAACAGAAATGCAATTGGAAGCATTTGACAATGTTGAACATGCTAATTCTGGAACACGGTTGCTTTGTCTTTGAACGCTGCCTTTCTTTGTTTCTTTTCCTCTTCCAGTCGTTTTCTCTCTTCCTGCTCCTCACGAATTTCCTTCTCAAACTTGCTGTTCGAATTTAGATCATCGATCTGTCGAAGAATATAATTAATTATTCAGAAGTTATTCAGAAGATCAGATGAGATCAGATGGAGGATATACACAGGAGGACAGGGATGAATCTTGGACAATTGAGGGATGTGACACAGAACAGAACGGAGTGGAAAAGGCTGGTCATGGCAGTCGCTAGAGTTCCTCGAACTGACGGCACAAGGTAACAAGGTATTCAGAAGAACATCAATGTCCAATAGTCGAACTTAAAGCAGGTGCCCATTTCCATGTTTTAGGCCCCAAAAGCCACAATGGATAAAAGCCATAAAGGACATAGCTATTGCAAGGTTGCTGTTCCTTCCAGCTCCTGCTGATACCAAATTCTACTGCTTGTTGCATGCTAACAACTTGCCAAAGATCTGTACATAGGGTCCATTATTTTAGCAAAGCAGGCTCACATTAAATCAGTAAATTAGATTTCCCACATGTTAATTGACGAGAATGCGGCGTCACAGTGAGGCAAACAGTTTTAAGGCTGTCAAATGCCCTATAAGCCATCACTAATTACGCATATTAAGTGCTCAATCAGCAAATAAATCTCAGTCTGTGCATCAGACAAGTGTGAGAAACTACACTTAACTAGCATCTATGGTTACTAGTCACTACAATGAATCTTTCGCCATCAGGCAGAAATAAATAACAGTTGGATTAGATAACCAGCCTGCTAACGAATGGACCATCACTCCACACAGGTCACAATTAATAACCTAAGAGAGCATGGAAGATTCAGTGGAAAGATAAACAGATGGCTTGTGTTGGGAGTTGATGATGATGAATGAAGCATGCTATTCATAGATTATATACTGCACACAGAAGCAATTTGCAGCATATTGTCTAATATCTCACACAACAGCGCTTCCACTATAGGTGCACTCATAACATCAAAATAACATCATGCCCACATTTATAGGGTGAATCTCTCTTTTTTAGCTATGGCTCGGAGTGCCTCTGGGTGGATCTCTTGAATGGGTGCTATATAAATTCTAGGAAGAACGAATGACTATGTTATGTTACCTTCGCTTCGAAGAAATGCTTGGCTCCTTTGACTCCTTCCTTGTCCACATCGATCTCGTGCATTTGCTTATAAACCTCATTCAATCCGCTGCTTTGTAGCTCACCGGCGGCAGCCTTGCGGAATATGAGAAGAAACTAGAACAAAGTTTCATTCAAAATAATGACTGTTAAATATTCTAAACTTTGAAGAGATCCAAGAAATCTAATAGCAACATTGTAATGATGCAGCAGAAATTCATCTGCATGTTTTATTACGTTGCATAAAGAGCATACATTGTCAGTCTTTCAGAACATCATGTATTTTTGTATACACTTAATATTACAAGAGTTCAAGGTTAGTATGAACTGAGAGACAAGAAAGCATGAATAAAATTTCAAAGGTTATAATACTTAGATAGCTCAGCAACCTAAAACTCACCAGTTGGATCACGCAGCTTGACTGCTAACCATGCAATAATAGCTATTATTATTGTAGGCAATGACTACGAACAATCAATATATTTTTTTATTATTCAGTAATTCAAGGGTGTGATAAGTTGCTGGGAAGGGAACCACTTATTTTTCTGTATGTTTTGCCACTTGGTTCCCCAAAGAGGATTAAGTTAGAAGGATGGAAATTACTTCTCGGAAGCAGATTTTGCCGTCGAAATCTTCGTCGATTTCTTTGATCATCTCCTTCAGTGCAAGATGAGTTTGTGGAGCTCCGAGTTTTTCCATCATGTACTTGAGCTCCTGAAAATCGATGAATTTGTCCTTTCCGGTGTCATACCTGTTGAAAACCATAAACTACATATCATATGCAATTTATCACATAAGTAATGTATGACATAAACAAAGCTGAAACATGAGCAAATAATTTTAACTTGGTCCAGGGACTACATAATATATGCCCTCTGTCAGCTGCCGACACAATCTGCTGGCTTGCTCCACTCATGTGTGTGTGCCCACCAATGGTAACCCTTCCAGCTTACTGTGCATGATTTTGCAAGCTGATGTAATTATTTACTGTAGTGACATTCAACATCATAATATAGGCTAGCACAGCTCAGAGTAGATAGCTTGAAAAGTCACTATATGAATTATCAGAATGAAACTATTCACACAAAAGCATGAGAGCCATAAATGACATAATTCACAATAGCCGCACTGAAGCATAAACCATACATAAAATTACTCGTACGAAAAAACAGGTCAAATTTAAACATATACAAAATAAACCACAAGCATGCTGCTTTGAAACATGATCAAAAATGATAAGCACTGGCTATATGTAGGGCCTACAAACATCTGGTTGCTGCAAAGCCTTGCATAAGAATATATACAAATTATACATAGCATGTATCTTGTTTCAATGTCACATGCTCGTCTTTGAAATCGGCAAAAAGTTGTTTACAAAAGGATTAGTGCCAGCGAAAATTATTTAAAACAACAATATTGTGTGTCATGAAACAAATAACACTTAGAAGGTCCATATCCATCAATTATGTTGCAAAGGCTGATACTTAGAAAAGAGCAACAAAAAACGAGTTCTCAATATGAACCCTCACAGCGTGAATTTGCTTAGAAAATAACGCTTCCAATGTTACCTCCGTCAAACGATGCTCTCGCTTTTAAATGTTTCTTATGCGCTAAGTATTTTATTTTGCCTATCGTTCGGATTATTATCGTCGGATACTCACTGGTTGAACATTTTCTGGTAGTGTTGTATCTCTTTTCGACTCAGCTCCTTAAATTCCGTGTACACGTTGAAGACCTTTAGCGAAGGCATATCAGCGGATCCTGGTTCGACTCCTTGTTCAGCGCCATCGATCACATCATTGCGGCGTTGCAGCTTCGATGCTAATTCATCCGTCGCCATTTCACTCGCTTTTCTTCTTCGAGAGAGGATCTGTTTCGAAATATTCCGGAAATCCGCGAAGTACTTCGGTTGTGCGTTTAGAACAAGCTTCAGAGTTGGTGAACCCGGAAGTCTAAGTATGTCAACAGCGTCACGTGGTAGGTCGGTGCTCGTACCGACGTTCACTCAGGACCGGTTTATCCCTGAAGAAAAGCATTATCAGTAGGGTACAACGAAAATCACGAATTCACGGAAATCACGGAAACCGTGAATTTCGCCGTTTGCCGTGAATTTTGCCTTTTGCCGTGAATCCCGTGATTTTCCGTGATTTTTCACATTTTCAGCACTTTTTTTGTAAAAACACGTTAAAAATGGTTGTGAAACGCGTCCAAAATGGCGCCGACGACCAAAAACAGCGCGGAACCATCGGTCTAAATATAAATATCGATGCGCGAAACCATTAAATTAATTTTAGAATTTCTGTTTTGGGGGAGTGAATGACGTCGCTGACAACAGTGACAAGTGAAGACTCGTTCATAAAAACTCGTTTATGCTAAATTTCACATGAAGTTGTAAAATGGGGCGGTTCCATTGCGTTAATTAAGTAGGCCTACGTAGCATACTTGTTAAACCGGTCACAACTAGCCTATATATAGCCGTTGCCTATAGCTATAGTAAGATTTGTTTTTTAAATAAAGTAGGCCTAAGCTTACTCATAGAGTAGACTCAGACTACCAAGAATGATGCAATTATGGGCAGGGCTGTACTGGTAAATTTTGAGGTGAGTACACGCTGGTCTCGGGAAAATGTCGTCCATTTTGCCGTCCGAAAAATCTGACGACCTTTTTTGTAGTCATCCGGTCAAAATCTCGGCAAAATTTCTCCAATTTGCCGTAAAATAGCTGATTTACTAGCGTGTACGGTGTACCTTGAGTTTTAACGGCGTATACCCTACTTTTCGGGAGGTGAGTAGGCTGTATACGATGTCGTTTTTTCCCGGAGGTGAGTACACGCTGTATACCCGCGTATACCCTCGTGTACAGCCCTGATTATGGGCAAGCCTATTCTCTATTAATTTTACTATCAATCAATAAGTGATTTATACCACATACTGACAATATTATTGACAAACTATATATTAGACAGTTATTTAAAAAAAATAATCATAAGCAATCACTGTAAGTTCATTGATAATTAACTGTGTCTGTGACCACTGTTTAGTTTGAAGTTAAAACTTTTTTTAAATCAACGTAGGCCTACGTAATACAGAAATTGTGACTGCAAAAGTTTCACGGCACCGTGAATCACGGTGCCGTGATTTTTTCGATTTTTGCAAAAGTATGCCGTGATTTTTTCACTTTTTGGCCGTGATTTTCGTTGTACCCTAATTATCAGCTATGATAATATTATTATAGATAGTAATAGACCTACTCTGAAGAAGTGGTCAGTGGTGTAATCGTAACCGTAATCTTCAAATTTCTAAAGCGCTACTCGAAAGCCAAGCGCGGGGCACCAGCTTATTCACGAGCGCTGCGTTGAGTCAAAACTTCAAAAGGGCTGTCCGTAAGAGTACTCCATGGAGGTCCGGGTCGAGTTGCCATTATAGGATCAGAGGGGCGGAGCAGCTACGAAGGCGGGTATCGTCTGGACCGCGATTTGGAAAGTAGAGGATCAGATGATACAGGGTAAGAGTTCTTGACAATTAAAGATTGTCTTCAGTTTCGAATGAAAAGCCCTAGGTGTGATGGATAGAACCGGAAGCGCAGGGCTGTCCCTATGGTAGCCTACAGCATACGCAGACATACAACGTATAGCCTGTACTCACCTTCGGGGAAAATGGCACCGTATAACCCACTCACCTCCGAAAACGAGGGTATATGCGGGTATACAGCGTATAGGCAGTAGCGGCGCTAGGAGGCTAAACCCACCCTAAAAAGGCCATCCATTTTTGTGAGGTGAGTAGGCCTATATAGGCCTATAGGCAATATAGTATACCTATGATTAAGTACAATTTCTTCATTAATACCTATCTAACATTTCTTGATTGGTTGACTTGTTCCAGTAGGCCTAACCTACAAATCCACGAATTAGGGCAAAGGACAATCACGTAACATGATCCCAGCTATGGACTCTGATGTTTTGGCGTAGCGTAAGATATACGCGGCTATCGTTACAGTCTCGTACTTTGTTCAAATGAGTCACGAGAAGCTATAACTAAATATATTATGTACAACCAGAACAAGAAGGACTGTGGGAGAGGTGTAACTCGCCACACCTTTTCAAGAACTCTTACCATGTCTCATCTCATTATCCACCTCCCAATTCCCGACCCAGCAGCAGCCTTAGTAGCTGCTCCGCCTTCTCGGATCCCAGGGTCGGATTTAAGCATGGGCTACACTGGATCCAGCCCAGGGACCCCACCACTTAGGGTCCCCCACCAGTTGAAGTTTTATGTTTTGTCCCTTCACTGCACGATCCGCTTGATTAGGGAATGAATCATAAGTGCATTGCGAGACGGGTTGGTCACCCGTAGGACTTTAGGCGTGGCATCTTCGGCAGACTATCTTTTAACTCAAGCTAAGATAGCCTATTGGTGTAGACAGATAGTGTCAGAAGTGTTCCCTGGACTAGTCGGTAAACGCAACAAACAACGAACAGATCGAGACAGTCAGTGTCCTGAGCTCCACCCGGACCACCCCATCACGATCAGGAGTATCAGACTATCAGGTTGCGGAGTGAAAGGTCCTTTACTCTCATTCACTCTCACCTTTACTCTCACTCACTCTCAGAACAATCAAACTTTCACCTCTTCCGGCATTCCAACATTTTCCTGCTGTGCTGAGGGTGAATTCTACAGTAATGGTGCTATACAAATGTCTGAATAATGAACAAAAAACATGCAATAATAGTTTTAATAATCTTATAAATAGAAGAACGTTTTGTGAACTGTTTCTGCAAACTTTCACATGTTTCATGCAAACAATCCAAGATGAATTCATCGATGTTATTGCGACAATTATCCGTTGGGCGTATCAGCCAATTGGTTAGACCGCTTGCCCTCCAACAGAGTTTTACCCTCGCAGCCCCAGACGTTCCTGGGTAGGGACCTTGAGCAAGTTCTTCGCTCACAATTATACAACATACCCATCAACTGTTGCTTGGTCATTAAATGATCAATGGTCCAAATAAATATGTAATAACAAATAAGTAATAAGAGTAAAAATACTAGAATTACAATCATGATCAATGAATTTTGCATCCAAAGAGCGTGTAGAATTCGAACTGCATGTTCATGTTTTGGATTTGGCCCCAAGTTGCTCATGAACCCATGCAGAACAAACCATGTACAGAAGAAGAAAAAATGAAAGCACCCTGTAACTCATGAACGTTGAAAATTTTGATACACTGTGGCTAAAGACGAATGTAGACACAGCATCAAAATACTAGACATCCTCACTGGTTTATACGCAACTCGATGTCTTGCACGACGCTTAATGCCAAAAGGATATGGCTGCCAAGGGTAGCATAACAGGAAAGTCGTGCACAACGTCACAAAACGAATCAACGTCTGAAAAAAAACTCTTTATAAAAAACACAATCTCTACGTGACAACTAAACTAAAGTCAGTAAAATCCGGGAACACGTACTTCTAATTACATCATCGACGAAGAAAACCAAAAAGCAACGACAAACAAAAAATGAGACAGGCACACACAAACTGCTAGGAACCATAAATATCAAGACATTAATTTAGGGATCTTCCATATGTTACGCACTCAGGAACGGGGGGGGGGGCGGGGGGTGTCGGAGGGGTTACCAAATATAGGCAATTTGCGTACAGGTGTGAATGGCAGGGAAGGGATCTCAACAAAATGTAAAATTTCTAATTACGATTATGACATCCACGTTAGCCTATTAATAACTCTGCACTATCCTCTACAGTCGTACAATGGCATTAATTTTGATTACATAATAAATAAAATTCTGTTCAGATCAAAGCAGTAAACCATAACAGTTAAGAAATCTTAGCCAACAACTCTGAAGCCTACCAAAATAAAATCTACGGTAAAATAAATGTTTGATAGATAACTTTCGCTAATTAACATTTGCAAGGGAAGGGGCAGAGACACTCACTTGTATGAACACATGGGGAAGGTTCCGCAAAATGCATGAGTTGCAACGATGGGGGGGGAGGTCAAAATACATTTTTACGCGTTTGTAACATATGGATGAACCCTTACATGTTCAAACAGTAAACCATTAAAGCCTCCTACGTTCAGCATAAACCCGCAAATGAACCGTGCAGAAGCAGCTGCCGACATGATTGAAAGGCGCAATACTGACGGTTGAGATTGAAGGCCTACGCCACTGCAAAGCAGAACTTCGCGTTCATTGTTCTCCAGAACAATAGAAGACTCTAATATCTCATTTGAAGCGGTCAGCGACTTTGCGATAGTTCTTCGGCGACAAGAAATAACTACGCCAACAGAATGATTCTAGCAAGTCTGGAGTAGCAGCCAGAAGATCTGAAAAGGTCAAGGGTTAGAGATCCATGTCTTCACAGTCGTCCAAAGATTCGATGCCATCTGTTGTCTGAGATGACGGTTCCAATGGCACCGACCACCTGCACAACAAAGAACAACCTCTGAATGCGACCATTGCTTTTCCATGCAGTGAACAATAGCAGCAGCACAATGATTAATTAATGATTAGTTGCCTACTCTCAATTTACTTTGTGTGCATATCAGGTATGAAGAGAAACGTAAGATTTGCAACGACATTCTTGAACATATTGCAAGATGGACTTGATCAGCTCATTAGTTTCGCAATGACAAAGAGCAATAGATGCCATGTCCAATACAATACGATTGACGAAGAGCAATAGATGCCATG
This sequence comes from Lumbricus terrestris, assembly GCA_949752735.1. NCBI lineage: Eukaryota > Metazoa > Annelida > Clitellata > Crassiclitellata > Lumbricidae > Lumbricus > Lumbricus terrestris. The sequence continues at coordinate 67,089,241 of OX457038.1, forward strand.
TCCAACACAATACAATTGACAAAGAACAATAGATGCCATGTCCAATGCAGTTTGAACATCAGTCCTGCTTATCATTGAATTGTGTTGACCAATGCTGCCTGCATGCTTATTTTATTATTTGAATAACAAACAAACAAAATAATTGACATATCAAAAATTGGGAGTTTGAAGGTAACATCAGATCAGCTTCTTATTATTCCCAGTAACTAAAGTCATTATTACCCCTACTCCAGGTTCTTTAGTCTTTACCCTAATGTTTAACCCTTTACCCGTTCATTTTTAAATTTTAAACAAGCTCCTGTTTGATAGCAACATAATAATCATCATTTACATGTGCTGTTCATCACAAGAAGAGTCATCAATGGTGCTTACGGTTGACATGTCATGAGATCTTGGCAGCTTTTCAACGTAGGCAGATCGGACGCAGGAGACTCGCTTGCCATCTCATCCTCCTCTACGCTTAAACTTCCGTCTGCTTTACAAGTCTCGTTTGAGAGTTCGGCCAACAGCTGCTCACTAAAGCGCTCTGGTGGCTTCCAGAGGACAACTTGCATAGAAGACTTTATTCTGAAAAGAAACATTGCAATTTATTCAATTGATATAATTAATTCTGCTTGGACGTGGTGACTAACAGTTAGCGTTTTTTGTTAGAATGGTGCAGGGGCTAAAGGTGTCAACTGATGTGGCATTGTGGCGATCTGTTTGATAAAACACTTGGTACATCATCCGATTGTCGTGATGATGAGCAAACTCCATGCAACAACCCCACTCAAATTGTTCGCACACTTTAGTCACTTGTCACCAACAGCATGTTTTTGGTAGAATTGTGCAGGAGACTATACATGACAACTGAAGTGGGTGTCTGTTTAATAGAACACCTGGTTGTCATCAGATTGTTTGTGATGCAACAGTACCCACTCGAGTTGTTCTCACACTTTAGTCATTGTCACGAGGTAGACAAGTTCCACAGAGAAATTATTTTGGCATTAAAGACAATGGCATTTTAGTTCATTTTATTGACAGTTTCAGAGCAATCATCAAGAGATTGTCAGTCAGTCATTGGTCACCGCTTTCAAATTCCGTCAGTAGAAGAATTTTTACAGGGCTGTCACCTGCTGATAATAAATGGTTACACCAGTGGTTCCCAACCTTTTTTGACTGTCGGGCCATTTTTTCTAAGTTGGAGGACACGGGGGCCTACTTTTTCTTAGTTGAAGGACATTAGGGGGCCACAAGGGTAAAATTTAATTAATTAAAAGCATATAAAATGAATCAAAATAGAATGCTATTTTATTTTGACGTTAATAAGTCGCATCAAACATTCTATTTTGATGCGATTTATTAACGTCCAAATAAAATAATATGTAATAGAAAAGAATTATACGTTCTTTATCATGTTCAAATTGTCAATTTTCACATATTTGTTTCTTAATTCATTGAGATGCCGCGGGCCATTTTTGTAGGCCAGGTGGGCCACTTTTGGCCCGCGGGCCACGGGTTGGGAACCGCTGGGTTACACAATCAAAGCGGTATTAACTATCAAACAACACCTTTTCGCTTGCTGTATCATACCAAAATGACAATTTTATCCTTTAACCAAATCAAAAGCTAATAGCAACATGCTCACTTACAACTCGTCAAGTATGACCTGTGGTAGAATTTCTTTCGTTTTCATTCCCAGCTCAAGTTCTCGGCACAGTTCGAGCTTTGAGTTCTTGTTCAGAGCCAGTTTTCCATTTACATCCAGCAAACTAGCTGTTGACGAATCTGGTGCAAAGTCAATGCTTTCCAGCTCATACAGTTCGGCCGCACTGCTTAAATTAAACACACACAAAAAAGAAAAAATTAATTATTATTAATTATAAATTATTATGAGACAAGGTCAGAGCTCGTGCCTTTAAATGCAAATAGTAAGACTCCCTTGACGTGGTCACTCTGTACGGACCTTGAGCAAGTCAATTGCAAGTCAAGTGTATTGTAGGCTGTCTGTTCTATCAGAAGTTAAGATAGTCTTCTGTAATTTGTGTTCTTGTGAATTGTTTAAATTGCATAGATGTACAGTTGTAGTCTGTCAAACGGATTGTTTCAATAAAGAAAATATTATTATTAATTAGTCACAATTGCTTCAATGCACCATCAACTTATCCTCAATGGTCATTAGACTGTGTTGCTTAATAAAATGTGTAAGAATAATAGTTTGTTGAATAATAAAAATTATTCTTATTATTATGGAACACCAAAAGAACCATAAATATATGAGAGGTTTCCCACAGGTGCTACAAAGATACCTTGATACATTCAAACATCAGTATTCTCAATTATTAATTAAATATCTTTTGTATTATGAGACGTGGTAACTGACTTCTTAGAGCGTTTGTTACTCAGATTCACATTTCTGCATGACCATAAACGCAATACAAATTTAATTACTAATATTTAATAATAACACCATCAAGTTAACAAACAACTTGCATACTAAAGTTATGTACGCCAGGCAATTTCAATGAAGAGGAGCACATCTAAATACCTTGCATCTGCTTTGATGTCCTGAGAATACCAAGGCTCAGTCTCCAAGTTCGGTTGAGCGCCGCTGTTGTTATTGTCCAGATGAAGATGACTCATGCAAGCCGACATCCGTTCTTCGTTAATGCGTACTTTAGTGGGAAGAAAGCAATCCCTGCAACAGTTGCTTTTGTCATTCGATATCTAGTAGGCCTACTTGTTCTATTTTAATTCTTTGTACTTATTACATTCATAAGGTCAGTAAATTAATTGAACCTGAGTCTGTGTCTAAATTTAAAATTCGTGCAAATAAGTCAAATTTAACGACTTTTATGACAATGACTCAGTATCGGTAAACTGCACAAGTTTAGTATTGTATTTATTGTATTTATTATAAAGTTGTTACTAAACAACAACTTTTAATATAACAACTACTCGAAAGTTTTAAGTTACGGAATGCAATTAATCAACAAAAGTTACTATCATCATTTTTTTATATTTATAGACTGAAATCAAATATTCAAACAAGGACATTAATTAATGTACATTAATGAAAAATAATAAATATGAATCAAGAATGAGTTTTACTGCATTTCAGCGAATAAACTTTAAACCTTTACAGGATTATTTTATGGTATTTCATCAAACTCTGAAATCCAATGAGTAAATGTTACCATGCATAACAAAATTAAATAACTCAAAAAATGATTATTTAACAAGAAATTAACAGCATGTGCAGTAAAATAATAACTAGACAAAACCCAATTATACCTAACGTTTATAGCAATATGCAGAGTTATAGTGAACAAACTTATTCAAAGATAGTGTTCAATTAAACATAGATCTACTAATGCAAAGATATGCCAAAATCTTAAATTAAACAATTTAACCCAATATTTAAGTACTGTACGTGCGTAAAATATATAAATCTGAGTGAAACGTTGCACAACAACTCCATATCATCCTTACTCTGGAATAGACTCTGCTTTCCGCTTGCATCCACCAACCTGAGGTGGAGCACAGTTGCTCACCTTGTCTGACCTGAAAGACATCACACTATGATATATTAACATCCTATGGCTGTTAATGCCACAGTACAACGATTAAAACAATAATTAACCACAAATACAGCTACTTTAAGAAACAATTCGAACACTAACTAGAAAGTCGGACCAGATTTATATAGTCTTGTGCCCATCTGCTCCGACACCTCATACACACATGTTCTTAACACTGTTGATGAGTTCCTAATATGTGTTTTAAAGTTCAGATACATACATACATACAATACATACATACACATACAGTCACACACACACACACCATCCATACATACATAAACAAACATGCACAAGTACATACATAAGCTTGGATCATTTTATTGAACTGTACTTGTGAGCTTTTAACTCATGCAGGGATATCCGAACAAGTGCAATAGAAGAAGAATATGAAGGAAGAAAAGGTGGAGGAGGAGGAAGAAGAGGGAGGAGGAGGAGGAAAGAAGAGAGAGGAGGAGGAGGAAGAAAAGGTGGAGGAGGAAGAAGAGGGAGGAGGAACCAATATTGAAGTAAAATGTTTCTAATGAAACAATGTAATGTAATTTATTTGATTACATAAAAAAACAGTTCTATGGATAGTTGCCTAACCAGTCGCAACATGAGCTTCTTTACCATACCTTGCTCCATTTCCACAGCTGCTCTTTCAAGATAGCACTACATCAGTTTGAGTTTGCAATAATAATGATCATCACCACTGTTTTCTTCTGTACCCAGCAACATTTAATAAAACCAGTGGCGGCACACACAGCAATGGAATTTCAGCATGAGGTCGCATCAGGGTCATAGGACTTACTCAGCAGGTCGTAGAAATTAATGATTAAAAATATATCTAAAATTGAAAAGAATTTAAAATTAAGGCAAGTCAAGAGTAAAATAAGCAGTATGTCAAATGACCTGGCGCGACCTGTCATGGCAAAGCTGCCACTGACAAAAACCTTGAGAAGAAGATTCTAAAAGAAACCGCATATATATACATACATATATATACATATATATATATATATATAAGCCAGCTCACCATAGACTTTTTGTTCCAAAACCCCCGTTCGGCACAGGAGTCGGTGAAAACTGCGGCACACACGGCAGCGAAACTCCGGCACAGGTGGGCAACAGAGGCTGCGGATTGAGACTTACGGGCGGCTGCCAAGTCACACACGCAAAGTGGTACGGAGAAGGCGTGCTGATTGCTGCTTCTGCATGACAAGGTCCCAAAGCGTTCCCGTTGTGCGGAAGACTCATGACAGGTGGTGTTGGGAACTGGATGGTCGTTGGGAGTGTACAGTTGATCGGGGAGAAAACGTTCTGTGAAATGTGGAAGTCTAGATTGTAGCCGACTGATGTAGATGGAGCGCCCGCGAGAAGAGCTGTAGTTGGGTGAACAAAAGTGAACTCACTCGACGCCAAATAATTGGCCATCATGACGAAGACGTGACCGTTGAACTGTTTGATTTCTGCTCACTTGTCGACTGCATAAACTACAATATAGACAGAACGACAAGTTTTAATGATGCTGGACTGCATCTATAAATTGAAAAGACAACCAGACTGGAGAATGGAGATGAGCACAGCATTCATGGCAATGTGGTGGAGCATACGTCACATCGTGAAGTCGGCTCCTAGTCAAGTCATCCGCCATCAGGATGCAAAGTGCAAAAAGGACTGCTTTGCTTTGCAGACAATGTTATCAATCATGAGCAGTGGACTTGAATCTAGGAAGAGTGATACCAAGACCCATGACAACTACCCGCTCAATTCCAGGGATATCCATTTTTAGCACGCAGACACCAAATTATATATTACCCACATATCGCTTGCTATAATAGGCGCACGCTATTATTTCTAGGCCACTCTGCAATGATAGTCGTTAGTTTCAATATTTGATGTGGAAATCAGACAACAGCCGTTTGCATGTAAAAATTCTATTTCCTACAGAGATGAGTTTTAGTACAAATATTACGGACAAGAAGCTGTCTGGTCCAAGGTCAGACCTGCAGTGTAAGACTTGTATTAATGCATTCACTAGACATTTCTGCAATGTATAAGAGTTACAAAGCACCTGCATATATTGGCCAGTGCATAAAATTGCCATCCTGGCTGACTGAAGACTTATACTTGAGAGCAGTACAATAGAGTGCGAAATTGGCAGATGGATACAGGCATACTTGTATCCAGAGCATGTTTACAAAAGCTGCATCACAATAGTGTGCATTAGAAGAGGAGCATATAAACAAATTCACCTCTCATGTTTGAAGTGAATTCATTTAGGTAGAAGCGTTTTTGAGCTAAAGTATGAAATGCCGATTCAGGGCAGATGCTCTGCAACTAATCGATTAAAAATACGAGATATGATTGAAAGCTTCCATGAAACAACGTACGAAAGCCCATAAACTCAACCACCAGTACCGATGCATATAAATATCAACGATGCTTTATCACGAACCGAAGTACAGAAGGGTGCGTAAATAAACCTAAATGCATGAATACATAATTAGGTCCATATCACAATGTATCTTATTCTTACAGTGATGCTGCGATGTGCTTCTACAAGCACGATTCTTAATCAGCAACCGCGACTATCGCTTCAAATGTCACGTAGGTCTGGAACTAAAAACAAAGAATCTGACGCTTTTCGGGATTTCAGGAATACTTCAAATCAAAGAATTTTCGCGAATTTTCACGAAAAACAAAGGACGATGTACAGTACCCCAGATGCCTTAATAAATTTATGTCCATAGATTCCACGTTACATGAACCAGTCATAGTGTCACTAGCGCCACCATCTTGAACAGTAGAAACGATCTTATTAAAAAAATATTCAATTCCGCATTCGTCAGTGCACACAGATGTTCATTGGAACCATCTTGATCGCAAACGCTTAATCGAAGCAAAATCCGTAAGGACCGTATAGCCAGGTTCTGCTTCTGGCAAAATGCAAAGGTCAGATAGCAGATGGACGGGCTGCTATATTTTTTCTTCTGCGCTGGCTCGTGCCAACATGAATATTCACGAGGTTAGCGCTGCCGAAATGATTTTCTTAGGTATGGGGTTAAAAAGTAAGACCGTAGAATATTCTGTTATTTTCTAGCTCTGTAGTTTATTTTGTAACAGACACAAAACCGTTGAATTGTGCGTTGACTATTTCTTGGGCTGCGTCGTGAAAATTAAAATTTGTTTACTATTTTATGGAAACTTCCGACAAGTAATTTCCGTCATTGCTGATGTTCAGAGTTTGCTGCAAAAAGTTATATTTCTTGTAATTGAATATTTGAAGAAAATGTGATAAATTGTTATGACATTATCATATACTAGTCCTATCCTTGCATGGGGTGTTTGTGGAGATCTTGGGAAGAGGTCAGAGGACCTGGCGATGGATAGGGATGAGTGGAGGAGATGAGTTTTCCGATAAGTAGACTTCACAGGAATGACAGACTAAGTTGATAATTATGGGCTCACCCATCATTATTTATCTGCCTGTTTTTCCCAACTCAAGTCTTCTGTTTAGCCTTGGCTCAGTGGACTGTTAGTGACAGCTTCCCGGAATGACTGTATGATTGAATAGTGCATAGGATCAGTGGCGGAGACCTAGGGGGGGACAGGGGGACGGTCCCCCCCCAATAAAAGTGTTGGGGGGGACGGCCCATGCATTCGCCCCCCCCCAATGTTTGAGCGTCAAGACTTGTTTGGGCGGCGAAAATAGAAAATTTCTTCGGGATTTGGGCGAGATTTGGCCGGATGACTAAAAAAAAAAAAAAAAAAGGTCATCAACTTTTTTGGCGGTGAAAATAGAAAATTTCGTCGGGATTTGGTCGAGATTTGACCGGATGACTAAAAAAAAAAAAAAAAAGGTCATCAACTTTTTTGGCGGTGAAAATAGAAAATTTCGTCGGGATTTGGTCGATATTTGGCCGGATGACTTAAAAAAAAAAAAGTCATCAACTTTTTTGGCGGCGAAAATAGAAAATTTCGTCGGGATTTGGTCGAGATTTAGCCAAATGACTAAAAAAAAAAAAAAAAGGTCATCAACTTTTTTGGCGGCGAAAATAGAAAATTTTCCGAGATTTCGCCGGTCGTCAGAAATTTTCGGAAAATCTCGCGTCTTTCCGTCCCCCCCAATTCTCGGCGCAGGTCTCCACCTATGCATAGGATCCAAATAGGTTGCATATCGACCCATTTGAAATTGAGTCTTTATAATTCCATTTTAGTGTCTGATTGAAGTGAAGGCACACAGTGACAGTACACTTGATTGACAAAAGTTCCATTTTGTAGCATAACAATTTACAAATGTTTCTTGGCAGACTGTGTATCATGTATACATATAGTTATAACTTAGACATATATACATATGTGTGTGTGTGTTTGTGTGGTTAGGGCTATTTTATGAATATATGTTGTGCCTGGCATCAGGGTCTATGCATGACCAGGGGCTTCCCACATAAATAATAATGTAACGTCTCTCCTCGTAGTCAGTCTGCACTCTGCCTTCCTGCCGTCTCTCTCTCTGTCTCTTCCTTGTGCTTGTCTGGCTTGTTCTGTCCTGTCTATCTGTCTGCTGCTCTATATGCGCTACAATAATAATAGTCAAATAATAATTATTTCAGGCCTATAATAGTGCACGCAGCATGCAATGTTGCCAGGGATGGGCAGTAATTTAATTGAGTAATTGAAATTACGTAATTTAAATTACAATTGTAATTGGTAATTGGTAATTTGCAGCTCTGCATCAAAGTAATTTGTAATTCAATTACATTTTCCCCTGTAATTTGTAATTTCAATTACATTCCTCAAAATCAAATTACTTTGGATGCAACTCTGTTAAGATTCGTAGGTAAATCATACGTGCGATCATTGCGACAGTGACTCGTCCATATAATTTTAAGCTACTTGGCTACCTGCATATAGTTTGCAGACCAAACTAAAAGAATGATTATATGAATTGCTAGTAACGACATCTGAAAATGCCACCAGTAGCGAACAAAATACTGAGCATCTAGTAGACTAGTGGTCCTAAAGGAGAGGAAGATGAAGAATTTTATGGTTTTAGTGTGCAGTGACCACTAAGACAACAGGCGCAAAACAAGAACGAATTGGAAATCTTGCAACATATAGAAGACGACAGAAAGGGAACTACTGTAGCAATGCCTCATAGCTATCCAACTGCTAAAAAATTGTTTATTCGATTTATCGCTGCCAAGCCTTGGTCTGCACCAGTAGAGACTAGATAGAGAGGCACTTTAGTTTAACAGGCATCATTCATGAATGATCATTGCAAGGCCCAACAGACGACCTCTATCAAATAACTTGTTTGAACAGTTGCTGTTTCTTAAAGTAAGCTAAATAGACATTTTCTTACACAATAAATAATAATTACACATAGAAATAAATGAAAAAGGCATGCACTTTCTTTCTTTCCATTCCAATGATTTGAGCCCCAAAGTAATTTGTAATTGATGTAATTGAAATTACGTAATTTGTAATTTTGTAATTTGAGGCTCTGAGTCAAAGTAATTTGTAATTTGTAATTCAATTACATTTTTTGGAGTAATTGGTAATTTGTAATTCAATTACATGTTGCCCTGTAATTTGCCCATCCCTGAATGTTGCTCTATTAGCTGTTGTTAATGACAAATGAAAGCAAGGCACGATATGCCAAAACCTCAGTTCACTTTGTTTGACAGTGAGTGCCACTCCTTGAGATGATGGGTTGCAGCCTAGATAAGATACACATGCACCAATCTACCATTGGGCCATACTACCTGGGTGCAGTACTTTTGTTGTATGCACCGCCAGTATCATGAGAAAGAAAGGTCATACTGGGAAGCCAAGATCTATTTTTACACATATTATAAAAACAATTAAAGTTTGTGAAAATTTCAATGACACAAATAACAGTGAACAAATGATGTAAAATCCCGGATGACCTTTTTAGGGGGACTTAGCCTTTTATAGGGGGGCTTAGCCCCCTAGTGCCGCCACTGCCAGTGATTCCGTTAGTGTGCCGCAATGGGACTCCGAAAATGGATGGGTACGTGTGGAGTCCACGACTCTTATCCATTTGGCGTGGACTCCAATTTTTTTTATTGGGTGCGTCCATGACTACAAGATAATTACGACAACAAAGTAAAAACAATGAGAGCATAAAGTGCAAAGAAACAAAGGTAAATGACTCAACAATTGCAACAAAGTAAAAACAATGAGAGCAGTAAAGTGCAAAGAAACAAAGGTAAATGACTCAACAATTACAACAAAGTAAAAACAAATAAGACCAAGAAAGAACTGGACGGGAACTGTTCGAGAAGATCTGAGGTGCTTGGAGATGACGGTGGAGGATGCTGCCCAGGTGGCGATGGACCGGGAGGAGTGGAGGGGCTGCGTTGCCCGATGTGCAGTCCTGCACGGGAAGGACTAAGTACTAAGTAAGTAAAAACAATGAGAGCAGTAAAGTGCAAAGAAACAAAGGTAAATGGCTCAACAATTGCAACAAAGTAAAAACAATGAGAGCAGTAAAGTGCAAAGAAACAAAGGTAAATGACTCAACAATTGCAACAAAGTAAAAACGAGAGCAGTAAAGTGCAAAGAAACAAAGGCAAATGACTCAACAATTACAACAAAGTAAAAATAATGAGAGCAGTAAAGTGCAAAGAAACAAAGGCAAATGACTGAACAATTGCAACAAAGTAAAAATCACCTGTAATTAATGAATAGAAATACTAAAAGAACAAATAATTGTGACCAAACATGAATGTAGCAAAAAGTTGTCATGACGAAGTTTCATTGCCGCAATGCTGCACAGATAAAAAACACTTTCTCAGAAACTGAACGTTACAAAAAGAACTTCACGAATTCTGTTTTGACTCCTTGTGTGGCAGGTGTCGTCACTGTCATGGACGACAAGCACTATTCTTTTCATAGATTCTTTCTTACCAAAAGCTTTGCTTTTGAAGAATGCCTGCAACAACTATCCGCTGCGTTATAAAACTAAGAGCTTAGTGCATTCACAATTCTGCTGTAACGTCCGGCTTCAACAAAGTAACCCTTCTGATTGCATCTGAAGCCGAAACTGAAACCAAATCAAAACAATGAAGATAAGAAGATTGACCGAAAAGATTACCTTAAATAAAATATAATATGAAATGCAATATATATATATATATCTGCTGCCATAAAAATAGATTGCCATGGTATTTTTCTTGCACCACTTGATCTACAAGGAAGCAGTTGTATGGTCTCGAGACATTGACTCAGTCTCGAGACAGGTTTTTTTAAAGTCTCAGTCTTTGTCTCAAGGGCACTGTCTCAATTTTTGGAAACTTCTTGTTCTCTTGTTAGCTGTGTCCATATCTTATGTGGAAACTATCCTTAGTTCGGCACTTATTGCACTGCAAAATTGCCGTGTGCTGTGTGGTAAATAGAAAGCTACTAGGCATTATGTATTGGAATAAAACCGAAAGCGAGATATCAGAACAGGCAGGTTTTCGGCGAGGAAGAGGAACACAAGAGCAAATCACCAGCCTTCGGATTCTTATGCAAAAGACAAGGGTGCATCAATAAGCTATGCTCACGTGCTTTGTGGATTTCAGAAAGACATTTGATTCAATCCCACATAATAAACTTTGGTTTGTATGCGCACTTGTTATAGCGCCCCTTCAAGCACACTACTCAGAGGCGCTCCCGACTGCAGAGCGGACACTGCATCGGAGTTTCACGCCGAAGCCACCACTACACCACCGCGCCGGTTGATCATGATTGACATGGGATATCCAGTCCACCTCATTAATCTAGTAAGGAAACTTTATGAGAATCAACATCAACATGCTTAAGTGAGAATAGCCATATAATATATTTAGAAACTTATAATAAAAAGACACGTTCTTAATTTCCTACTTTGCATTATCAAGCTTTTGCTAAAAATGAAGCCATCGGGCCCATGACCATTGTTTTTTGCGCCTCCTGTAGGCCTATAAGCTCTTGCGTAGGCCTAGTGCTATTGTTATTTTCCATCAATCCGACTTATACTTTCTCAAGAACACTCAGTAGGCTATAATAAAATTTTCCTGTATGTGTGCTGAGAGTATTTCAGTAGTAGGAAACTGGACAAACGGGCTCATTTATCCCAAACCATGGTTAAACTTTCCAAATCATCCCAAACCATGGTTAAACTTTTACCAACCACCCCAAACCATGGTTAAAAAAATCATCGAAACTTTGGGAAATTCCCATTCTTGCGATCCGGCGTGCACGAAACCCAAACCATGGTTCAATTTTTACATTCAACCCAAACCATGGTTCAACTTTTGCCAACACACAAATTTATTTTTTTACGTCGGCTGGGAAAATAACCCCCATCACATGACCACTAAGTCTTCATTATCTACCCACGAATTAAAAGACTCTGGATATCCAAGCCATTTCACAAGCGATTTCTTTCCACGTTTCCTGATAATCTTTTCTATTCTAAATATTTCTTGAGTCGTTTTCTGTAGCTCCTCTTCATAAAAACTACCTTGTATTTCCTCACCATTAGAATCAGTAATCTTATAAGTTGGCGGAACCGTGTATTGAATCTGGGATACTGTAAATACCTCCTCAGTCCATCGGGGTGTGTATCCCTTCTCAAAAATGTTCTTCTTCTTAGTTATTCTGACCTTATCACCAATTGAAAACTTTGGTACAATAGGCTCTGAAATCTCTTTACCGTTTAAATTCATAAATACGACCCTTTCATTCACTTTCATACTAGCCTTGGTGGGAGTCATCTTAATAGAAGAATGTCTTGTATTATTATAATTGATAACCATTTCATCTAATATATCGATATATCTTCTCGTTGAATTAGCGGTAAAGTACTTGAACATTTTATCTTTCATCGTCTGAAAAAATATGTAGAGCAGGTAGAAGCGGAGGAGCAGGCAGGATTTTGAGCAGGAACGGGTACGATAGACCAACTCTTCACTTTTCCACAAGTATCAGAGAAGTACTTTGAAAGAAACCGAACCCTGAACAGCAACTTCGTTGATTTTAAGCAGGAACTTGATAACGTAAGGCAGCACAGACTATGGAAACTATTAAGGAACTATCGAATCCCAGAGGAGTCCATGATGTTACTAGAGGACCTCTAAAGAGATCAATCTTGAAGTGATCAATATTGAAGCAAATCAATCATGAAGCGATCAATCATGAAGCGATCAATCATGAAACGACCAATTTTGATGCAATCAGTGATGAAGCACCCAATCATGAAACGATCAATCTTGAAGCAACAATCATGAAGCGAACAATCATGAAGTGATCAATCCTGAAGCAATCAATATTGATGCGATCAGTTAGAAGCACTCAATCATGAAACGATCAATCATGAAGACATCAATCATGAAGCGATCAGTCTTAAGTGAACAACCATGAAGCGATCAATCTTGAATCGAACAATCTTGAAACGATCAATCTTGAAACGATCAATCTTGAAGTGATCCAATACTGAAGCAATCAATCATGAAGACGCGAACACATGGATAACATCCTGAGGGAGGTGGAGGCAGCGATAGGGACATTGAAAAAGAGGAAAGCACCAGGGGAGTATAATTAATATCACAGCAGAGATGATACTAGGCGGGGAAGAATGCTCGACAGAAATGTTACACACGTTATGCAACAAGATCTATCAGGGGACGAAATGTCTAGCTTACTGGGGGCAGAAGCAATAATTGTCCCAATAAATAGGAAGCATGACAAGAATGAATGTAGCAATTATCAAGGTATAATCCTGCTAAGTTTTCCTGAAAAGGTATACACGCGCATTCTACAACAACGTCTGAAAAAATATGTAGAGCAGGTAGAAGCGGAGGAGCAGGCAGGATTTTGAGCAGGAACGGGTACGATAGACCAACTCTTCACTTTTCCACAAGTATCAGAGAAGTACTTTGAAAGAAACCGAACCCTGAACAGCAACTTCGTTGATTTTAAGCAGGAACTTGATAACGTAAGGCAGCACAGACTATGGAAACTATTAAGGAACTATCGAATCCCAGAGGAGTCGGTGATGTTACTAGAGGACCTATACAGCAAATCATAAAGAGATCAATCTTGAAGTGATCCAATATTGAAGCAAATCAATCATGAAGTGATCAATCATGAAGCGATCAATCATGAAACGACCAATTTTGATGCAATCAGTGATGAAGCACCCAATCATGAAACGATCAATCTTGAAGCAACAATCATGAAGCGAACAATCATGAAGTGATCAATCCTGAAGCAATCAATATTGATGCGATCAGTTAGAAGCACTCAATCATGAAACGATCAATCATGAAGACATCAATCATGAAGCGATCAGTCTTAAGTGAACAACCATGAAGCGATCAATCTTGAATCGAACAATCTTGAAACGATCAATCTTGAAGTGATCCAATACTGAAGCAATCAATCATGAAGACGCGAACACATGGATAACATCCTGAGGGAGGTGGAGGCAGCGATAGGGACATTGAAAAAGAGGAAAGCACCAGGGAGTATAATATCTGAGCAGAGATGATACTAGGCGGGGAAGAATGCTCGACAGGAATGTTACACACGTATGCAACAAGATCTATCAGGGGAAGAAATTCTAGCTGACTGGAGGATTTGCTGACGATATAGACCTGGTTGCAGAGTTGCCTCAACAACTACAAGAGCTTACAGATAGGGTACATGACAGCACTAGAAGATATGGACTACGAATAAATGTTCAAGAAACCAAGACAATGGTCATTGGAAAACAACCAAGAAGATCTGAAGGTGAAACTAGGACATGACTAACTTCAGCAAGTTAAAGTATTTGTGTATCTGGGAGGACTAATAATGGAAGATGGATGGTGCACAAAGGACCTTAAATGCAGAATTTGCCTGGCGTCAGTGATATTTGGAAAGCTAAGTAGAATGTGGAATACGAGCAGTATACGAGTAATAAAAAATAACGTTGTATAAGACATTTGTAGTCCCAGTACTGATGTATGGCTCCGAGTTCTGGTGCATGCAGAGAGAGAGGACGAAAGGAGAATCCTGGCGGCGGAAATGAGTTGGTTGAGAAGAATAGCAGGGAGAACGAGACGGGATAGAATCCGCAACGAAGTGACACGGAAGGAGCTGGGACACGAGGAAACATATTAACTAGTGCTGCCCCTCGATTAAAATTTTTAATCGCGATTAATCGATCGATTAAAATTTTTAATCGCAAGTTAACGCAAATTAATCGCACTTTAAAACAATGAACTTTCTTTGTTATTATTATAACTTAAGTAGGCCCTACATGTATTCTTCAATCATCAACAATAGATACTGACTTATTTAAGAACATTCTTTCAAGTTAGCATAGTTGCTTCACCAAACTAGCTTCAACATCTTCAAAAAATCTACACACACACACACACTTAGTAAAGTCTTCTGACTAATTAAAGAGTTTATTCTTGCAAGTGAAGCCAGTCATTCAAGCAAAACTAGTTTGTTCACATTGCTTGGATCAAGCGATGCTTTTTTCTTGCTAACTGTGGGTCGAGATAAAGAAAACAATCGTACTGTTGTAGCTGGCGAAGAGAGATATTTCTTGGCAAGTCTTGCCAAGAGTGGGTGTAGGCCTATCCCGTAGCCTCCACCATTCAAGTGGACATGCATCGCTGTCAACGCTAGGTTCATACCTATATCGTTGAAGAACCGCTTTTGCATTGGTAGCTTGATGCATCAGCGGTTCATCTTCTAAATCTGAAGATAGTTTGTAGATCCGAGGTTTCTTTTTGGGAGGCTCTTGTGGACTGCTATCAGACTAATATTGTTTACTGCGTTAAAAATATTAATCGGCGTTAAAAATATTAATCGCGTTAAAAATTTTGCGTTAATCGCTGGCGTTAACAGCGATTAATCGACAGCCCTAATATTAACACAAGATCAGAAAAAGATGACTGACATGGTTTGGACATGTGACGAGTGGATGCAAAGAGATCACCAGCACAAGCATTGTATTGCCATGTGGAGGGAAAACCGAGCCGTGGACCACAAGTGAAGACATGGATGGAAAACATACGTCAAGATCTGGAAGAAATGGATATGGACATGAGAACAGCCATGGATACCATTAGAGAAAGGAAGGATTGGAGGAGTCGAATACAGGCTTCGTCGTCAGCATACGCGTGATGGAGGAGAGAAGAAGAAGAAGACGATGAAGAAATCAATCCTGAAGTCATCAATCAATCGTAAATACATCAATCATGAAGCAACCAATCATGAAGCAATCAATCATGAAGCAATCACTCTTCAAGCATTCAATCATGATGCAATCAGTCTTGAAACGATCAATCATGCAGCGACTAACTGACAAGGCTTACACTCCAGGAAGCACCAACGTGCAATCCGATGCTTAAGCGATCTATAATGCGTTAGTCAATCATGAATAAATCATTTTGAAGCGGCATATGACCAAATAAGTCAGAGTTGATGCAACGGGACGGCATCAATCTTGAAGACAACAATCATGAATCGGCCATTCGTGACGCAATCAATGATGAAGAGGCTAATCATGAAGGAATCAATCATGATGACATCAATCAAGAAGCAATCAATTTTGATGCAAACATTGATGAAGAACTTCAGGATTGATTGCTTCATCATCTTCTTCTTCTCTCCTCCATCAGGCATATGCCGACGATGAGGCCTGTACTCGACTCCTCCAATTCTTCTTTTCTGTGATGGTATCCACGGCTGTTCTCATGTCCATATCCATTTCTTCCATATCTTGTTGTATGTCTTCCATCCATGTCTTCGCTTGTGGTCTCCTGCTCCGTTTTTCCTCCACATGGCAATACAATGCTCATGCTGGTGATCCCTCTTAATCCATTCTCGTCAGATGTCCAAAC
This sequence comes from Lumbricus terrestris, assembly GCA_949752735.1. NCBI lineage: Eukaryota > Metazoa > Annelida > Clitellata > Crassiclitellata > Lumbricidae > Lumbricus > Lumbricus terrestris. Next base: position 67,105,679 of record OX457038.1, read on the forward strand.
CATGTGTCTTCTTTTTCTGATCTTGTGTATCAATGATTCCTCTTGAATTTTCCATGCTCATCTCAAAACTGTCCTCTTTATCCGTACTGGGGTCGAGAGCGCTTAGAACTGAAAAATCGCCTTGAAGAGGCACTATATAAATCCTTGTAATGAATGAATGAATATAGCAACCCCTTCAAGGTAACTAATTTCACAGGCACTCATGAAGCATGTACTCACACAAGCATGTACTCACTCACACACACACACACACGCACACACACACCATTATACAGTGCAGACTCATTGATGCAAAGTTGTGGAGGGGAACAAACCTTATCACACAGCATAAAAGCTAGGATGCACAAAATTGATTCTCTTAACAAACCAAGCAATATATCGATTAGGCCTAATAGCCTAATTATCCGAAGTGCCCAGACTAAGCAAATAATTAGTTCATCTTAATTTTGATTAATTATTAATGAGCAATTTAGTCCGTGATACTTATCAGCAGTGTGTAAATTTTACTCTTGATGAAAACCTTCAAAAAATTTCATTTCAAACATGACTGTCATTTACATAAATAAAACATTCTGTATATTTTAAGCTGTCAAATTATAAATCACATCTATAGCCTACTGTAATAAATTCGCTATGAAGATTTGAATTACAATTAAGCGCTCACACACGCCTAAATCTCAAAAAGGTTTTTTCGTAACAATAATTACGTAACGCTAGGGATTCAAGGGAAACGTTACGAAGCGTTACAGGATGGGTGGGTCAAAAACGGTCATTTATGTGTTACGTAATAATGCAATGACCCTTGCCTTCTTGATGTTGGCCGTGTACTGCTTCATGGCTACGATCTCTATGCTGTTCTCGAACCCAAAGAACGATTTGACGTCAAGACCAGCCTCTTGCTCAAAACACGTCCAGCCAGGATTATCTCCCCGGATGAACCTGCAAAATAACAAATTACAATATACTCTCTCTGTAAAATCACAAATTACAATGTACTGTCTCTGTAAAATCACAAATTACAATGTACTGTCTCTGTAAAATCACAATGTATCTCCCTCTATAACTTTCTACGAAAAATAACAAACTACAATGTACTATCTAAGTAAAATAACAAATTACAATGTACTATCCCAGTAAAATAACAAATTACAGTGAAATATCCCTGTAAAATAACAAATTGGAATATATTCTATCTGCAGAATCAGAAAGTACTCTCCACGCAAAATTAGAAATAATAAGATACAATCTAGCTGTAAATAAGAAATATGAATGTACTTTCTGCTATCTGTCTCTTTCTCAGTGTTTTGACAAATAACAATTACAAATCTCTGCACAGTGTCAACATGTTTTACAGTCATTGTTCTAACTTCACTGTAAAATCACCAATGTCAAATTAAACCCAGGTGGCATTCATAACAGCCAGGGCTGTACTGGTAAATTTTGAGGTGAGGACACGCCGACCGAGAACAATCGACTTTTTTGGGGCAAAAATTTATGACGACCTTTTTTTCTTAGTTGTTCGGCCCAAATCTCATGAAAAAATGTCAACAATTTTTCGTCTGAAATTTCTTACAACCCTTTTTTAAGTCATCCGGCCAAAATCTTCTGGAAATGTATACATACATTTCCCTTGCGAAAAAACTGATGACTTTCTTAAAGTCATTCACTCAAGATTTTGTGGAAATATGATGAAATAAACCCTCTAGGTGTGTAATAATGCTCTATGTACAGCCTTGATAACAGCCGTATTTAGTTCATATTAGCTCAGTATATAGAAAATGCTGTCCTCTCACCGAATAGAAACAGCGTTCGTTGACGAGTATTCTACTGGCAAACATTTCATTGGTAGTCTCTATGCTCAGCATCCGCGCACGTCTATCGAGCGCGTTCTTCTGGATGAAACACACTTGGTCCATGCCAAAAATCTGTCCAAAACAATAGGAAACGTAATGATAAAACAATGTAACATATTGGCAACACAATGTAACACAGTGTAGCACAGTGCAACATAGAGTAGCACTATGCAACACTATGCAACGCAGTGCAACATAGTGTAACACAATAAAACATAGCGTAATATCATGTTACATCACTTGTACTGCAATGCAATTTCCTGCATGGGTGGTGGACTGGGTGATGAAGAGAGCAACAAAGGATAACAACACTTACTTACATACTGAGCGCACTGCATCATGGGATGCAGTTTATAAGGCTGCAGTGCTCTATTTTAGCAATATCTCTGTGCGGCTATACTGTTTACATGGGCGGCTATACTGTTTACATGGACAATCACGCAGTCTTCAGGATTACCAGCATATTACGTCGTAATCAAGAGCCATGGTACTGGCGGTAATGGGTATTAACGGTAATGGTAATAACGGCAATGGGAGTAATGCCAATGGCAGTAAAGGTAATGGTAATATCGGTAATTGATCATTAATAGAGCGCCGCTCACAGCGTAAACAAAATCTGAGGTGCTTTCTCCTTTATGTTATCAAGCCAAAGTAGGTATAAGCAGAATGATAAAACTGGTCATCGAGCAAAACGAAAAGATCAGACTAAGGTATTTTAAAGTACTGACCGCTATGACCAGTTCAAACGGATACTTGTACACCCTGACGAGTGACTGGTACTTCGGGACCATTCTCAGACGATAAGTCGATAACTGGCGTATAGGTTTCTTAAATCCTTCCCGATCCAAGTCGATAACTGGCGTATAGGTTGTTTAAATCCTTCCCGATCCACCTAAGGAGTCAGATCCCAAACTCTGCGCCATTTTTCAACGACAAAAGTCACAAGACAACTGATTACAATGACTACGACGATTACAGCTCACCACAGCAACGACACCTCATGGCCAATGTCGAGCATTAATATTGCGGGAAAACATTTGTTTACCTATGCCGGAAGTCACCGTGCGGGTGCGCGGGAGATTGCAAATCTTGTAGCGCAATAAGCAGAAATCACTAGTCCTTGCGAAAGATAATGATGATAATAAGCGAGACAACTTAATAATAATAATAAAAACTTCTAAATAATAACAAGATTGAACACGTCATATCCTGAATATTTCTTCATGAATATTCATGTTGGCACGAGCCAGCGCAGAAGAAAAAATATAGCGGACGGGCTAAGTTGGCTCTAGGTCTAATTCAAGCAACAAGAGAGAAAGAGGTGACAGAAAGGACATTACCACAGGACTTAAATTATGAAGATAAGATCAGAATATGCTCTTATTGGTTGATTGCCGTCAGTATTTTGGTGTACAGCAATCTATTGGCACAGTATAAATAACTGTGCTATTAGGAAGATTCGATTTTTTCATTCGCTAGTCCCGCGCTTCCCAGGGTTGACTTTGACGCGTTCCATTCCCATTCTAGGCTATTCCAGACTCAAAAGTGTCCTTTGCCTTGCTTGGATCTGGAGCACATCTGAGTTGTTTGTTATTCATACAGTGGTAGCATTGAGGTGTGCTTGAAGATCTATGGACACCTGCTGATTTCGTCAAAGTCTTTGATTTCGTCCTTTCGGCATATATAATCTATGCTTCTGCCGGTGACGTAAAATGGCGAATTCGTTGTTTACATTAATTTTGCGTAGGCGAACATTTATTAAATTTGTTGGACAAAAGCTACGGCTTTGTGTGCTAAGAGTAAACAGACGCTGTATAATTATGTATAGGCCTACATAAGTTGGGCGACTTAACATCTTCTGCATATCATCCATTTTAATCTACCGATTTTTATAGCGCCATCAAACTAGTTCACATTTTGGTCCGTTTAAAACGGGAGAGTAATAATATTGTAGTCTCCAAACAAGCACACGTGTGGCAAGCACACGCCACGAACAAACTATAGTCGCGGATGGTGGATCCCCTAGGCCAGAAGCCGACTTGACAGCTACTGGGGAAGAGCGATATGGAGAGTCGGGAAGCCTTGGACGGACGAGATGAAACGACTGAACCAAACCCGCAATGAAGTTCAGCGGCGGATAGGGTCAAACGACTCATTCTGAGCTGTGGAACACAGGTGAAGCTGGGCACCTGGAACGCGAGAAGCATGCAGGTGGGAGGGAAATGCTAAGGCTGGGTGTGGCGATAATGGGATTGAGCGAGACGAAATGGACAGGGGCATTTTGCATCAGCGGATTATAGATTAATAATGTCCGGATCCGATAAGGGACTTCAGGAGGAACGGAGTAGCGATGATACGTGACAAGGATAGCTCAGCGGCTATAATGGGTTACGATACTGTGAGCGATCAAATCACGAGTGTAAGGTTCAGAGGGAAAGAAGTCAACATGACAGTCGCACAGGTATATGTTCCAGCATCGACGACAGAAGAGGAGGAGCTTGACCGTTTCTACAACGGTTTACAGGAGACAATTGACAGCGCTCCCAAAGGGGCCGTCCTGATGATCATAGGTGACTTTAATGCTAAAGTAGGCAGAACAGTGATAGGGGCTCATCATCAGTTGGTAAGCATGGACTGGGGAGCGCAATGAGGCAGGGACAGGGCTAGTGGCCTTTTTGCGAGGCAAATGGGCTGATGATCACAAATGCATGGTTCAAGCAGCCAAGAAGCAGATTGTACACATGGACATCACAGCGTCAAGCCTTCTCGGTTGTTGGCCCGTCCACATGGAATGAGCTCCTGCTTGCACTATGCTTACTACCCCGGAATTATCTGCCTGCTTTCTATCAGTTGCTCAGGACCTATCTAATTTTCAACCAGTGACATGACTTGAGAATGGGGGGGTGGCATGATGATTTACCAACAACCAATTATATATTTGATTAGTGCCGGAGAAATAGGCTAGTTTCTCTGAAGTGGTGTTGGGAAATTCTCAAAGATTTACATTATGTGAACTTACAGAATGAAAACCAATTATGAATGTTAAAAGTCAAATTTTATTTGTACCCGGCAAGTAAACAAAACTGAAAAAGGCACAATATCATCATGTCAGATCTAATTACTCTCATGAGAAACATTTGATTATATACATTTATCTAAATACTGAATGACGTCGGATAATAGTCTCATTACTATTTCATTTCACCTTCAACTTTTTATACAATATAGACAATTAATTGCAGCAAAAAATATCACATTAGACATCAACAATCATTTTGGATAAAGATTACGATGTGATTTCAACATTTTTGTCCTTTGACAAATTAGAAAGTACTAAGCAATAATATGGTGTTTTGCAATAAAAATGACAAGGTTGAGAGAATCAGCTGAATACACAGGTGGATAACAGTAAAATAGAGGCCTATATCCAGAACAGGTTTCCAAAAATGGAGAGATATCGACTTGTCCAAGAAAGACGAAGATTGCAACAGCCTTTCAACTACATTTCTTAGGGTTGTCCATATAATATTACGTACATAGGGAGCGGGTCACCAGATTTAGTCAATTTTGCGTTCAGACAGGTACGGTGGGGGAGGGTCTCAAGAAAATTATGTACACAAAATGAATTTTTCCAATTATGATGTCCACACTAGCCGATTTATAACTTTATTATCCATTGGCATTTGATCACATTATGATTAAATTCTGTCAAGATCTAAATAGTTGACCAAAGCAGTTCACAAATTTTACCTAGGAAATACGATGTTTAAAAAAAATAATAGTAGCGTACGTCGTATGGTAAAATAAATATTTTATAGGCGACTTTAGCTGATTAACTTTTGTAAGAGGGGAGGGGGCAGAGAAGCTTCTTTGTTTGCACGCATGGGAGGTTCCACAAAATGTACGACGTGCATGTGGGGAATGATGGTCAAAAATATATTTTGTGTTACAAGTAATATGGATGGGGCTTCATGCTCAGTATGATTCCATCCTTACTAAAAAATGTAATGAAAGCACCGACTATGGCCGTTATATTTAACTAATATTTTTTGGTTCAGTTTTAGAAGAATGGATATGGGTTACAGCCCTCCATTAGTTGTGAAACAACGAAACATAGCCCAAGAACGCCTTGAGCAGACATTGTATAATTTTACCATCACTCGGCATTACACATTAGAATCGCATAATGATTAGTCTAATCTCCAGTTTTCAATCAGTGAACATCGTTCAACCCAGAGACACAGATCGAAAAAAGAATCGTTGCAATTTTTCATCTGCCTCTGTCTGATCAATCATAAACTGGAATGGAGAGAAGTCTTCTAATGTCAGAAGTTATGTCTAAATGTCTAAGCGTTCATTGTGTTCTGTTGCAACTCCACCAAATTCAAGAAGTGCTTTATCAGGACTTTCTTTCCAGTCTTCTGGAACAAGCTGAAAGTTGGAAAAAGCATAAAAATGCTATTTAAAATCTAAATAACAGTATTGATTAGATTTTGAGTGTTTCATACTGTTCATGTGAAACAGACATTGCAAGGTGCAACTCATCCAGCAATTGGTAGAAGTCAAAATCAATTAATCAGAATTTATATAGCACCCTTCAAGATAGCTACTCAGAGGTGCTCCCGGCCGAGATCAAGAAAAAAGGTTCAACAGTTTGTGAAATTTGGAACAGTTAGGGAGGTGTCGCATAGTAAATGGAAGCCCATTCCAAGTTGTTTGACCAACCACAGAGAACGAACGCCTATGCTTTGTTGCAGAGCGAGTGAAAGGAACCATTAAGGCACCTTAGACAGCAGAGCGCAGTGCGCGGCGGCCTATGCAAGTGGAAAGGGTGACGCAAAAGCTCGCGCAGATAAGAGGGTGCCAAACCTGATAAGCATCACCACACCAAAGATGAAATCCTGAATGAGATGCGCTGCGTGAAAGGAAGCCAGTTCAAGACCTTGCATATATTAGCAGGTTCACCAAGTCCGACCATGTATCCCAGTATAAGTCGCACAGCAGCCCAGCGGACTCTCTCCAACCTCTCAATCCGAACCCACGGGAGTTCAGCAAATATGGAGGTGCAGTAGTCAAGGCGGCTCAGCACAAACATATGAATGAGGGAGACTGCAGCTTTACAAGTCAGAGAGCAAGCAATGACCCTGAGCTGCCGCAATTGGTAGTAGCAGCTGCGGCAAACCTGATCTATATTGGACCTGCAACTTGCAAGGGTGAGTTCAGAGTCCAGGAGCACAGCAAGCTCACGCACCACCGAAGAAAAAAGTCATAGATGTGAATTGAGTAGAGAGAATGTTCAGGTCAAGCTTAGCCAGCTGTTGTCTAGTGTCCAAACAAATGAATTGGGTTTTTTGGGCGTTGAGGCGGAGTCGGACTAATGACATCCAATCTGTGAGGGCCCCCATTGCTTGTTGCATGGTGTGGGCGGCCTCAATCGCTGCGAGTGGAGGGCAGTGCAGATATGCCTGTGTGTCAATCAGCATACAGCTGGTGTAGGCTGTAGCGTGCCATAAGATGCTAAGAGCGTGCCAATGTCAGAAGTGTAGAGTAAGTAAAGAAAGGTAGCCAGGACAGAAACAAAATATTTTGAATCAAAGTACATTAAAACTTGAAAATTGAGTTGCTAATTTAAACCTACAACAAATGATATAAAAAAACAAAGTAACAAATTATACCAAATAAATAATGCTGAAAGTAGTGTTTGTAAAGCTCATTTTCCTTTCAATTTGTTCTAATTCCCTCTCAAGACCTTGTGGGTCTATTATTATCCAATAGTGTGAGGCTTCAAATGATGCACATGCTCGTACATCAATTCATTTATATAGTGCCTTTTAACACTTTATTGATGAGCGTGTACTAAAATGATGCATGTGAAAATGCAGTTCATCATTATAGGGTTAACAAACGACCCCGGCACTAAAATAATTTCAAGTTAAGATAAAATAGAAAATATTTCTCACATCTATACAGCCTGAACGTTTGGATTTTCTGTGGTGGATCTGTTAATGGAACTTGAAATAATAGCTTACAATAATAACCTGTTAGGCTGTTAAAGAAGCAGTCAAGTTCAAATCTGAGCGTCGGAGAGATAAGAAGGCAGATCATGCTTGATAAGCAACTTGGCAAAGGTGGAATTTTAGTCTCAAAATAAATTATATCAGAAGATCTTATATTCCAGACGACACAGGATGGCCACACCAACTGGTCAGCATCAAAACGCATGGCCTATATATACAGGGTGGGCCATAAAAAAGTAATCCCCTACGATTTTTGACAATATCTTGGCCAAAAATACCTGGTACGACCTTCAAATCAAATTTTACAGGCTTAAAGGTAATTCATATCTACATACAATGGCCAAATTTTACCATGAAATTCCAAACAGAACAAAAGTTACTGCTTTTAGTGAGCCCACCGACTTTTTTATGGTCCAAAAACGTATATATAACTGGATATTGGATAATGGTCTCATCCAACCATTTCTCTAGCCATGACCCTTAGACATTCGACGTGACACATCAAGCGCTGACCTTGCGGTTCTGTATCTTGGTGACCTCCTTTTTATCCCACTGGTACTGTTTGATTTGCTGGTTGAGCATTTCCTCACCACCACAACCCCAAACCTATTCAACAAAAACAAAACAAACCACAGCAACTTTTATGTATGTATGTGCACTTGTCATATGTATGTGCACTTGTTATATGTAAGTATGTGCACTTGTTATAGTGCCCCTTCAAGCTCGCGACTCAGAAGTGCTCCCGACTACTGTGCGGACACTGAATCAGAGTTTCATGCTGAGCAATTGTAAGTGAAAGACTTGCCCAAGGTCCCTACGCAGCGTTTGAGGTGGATTCGAACCTGCAACCCTCCAGCTGCAAGGCAACGAACATACCTACTACACCACCGTGCCCTACGGAAACGAAGATACGTTAAAAGCTCCCAACAAAGTGATTATCAGAGAACTCTGTATACTTTCAAATAATTATTTCCACATCTAGCTGCACTATCACCTTGTAGATGACTAGCCACATTTCAGCAGGATGGGCAGTTAATATTTTCATCTAAATAAAAATCACTTCAGCATATCTTGCTTCTCTTTTGCAGAATTCTTTGCTAAATTTACCTACCCCAAAGAACAGCACTACACAAATGTGGCACAGAAATACCATGAAGTAAACAATTTAAAAAAAGATAACAAGAATAGTCTAAAACATTGGGAAGTAAGAACCAGATAGTAAAAGCAACTTGAGAACGAGTAAACTACGCTGAATGCGCAAAAAGTATAAGAGAAAAATTTTGGGGAGGAAATAGACTTGAAATGCATAGTAAATAAACAAGACATTGATATAGCGCTAAAACGATACCTCAACTGCAATTAGTTTGTAGTCAACGCTATAGTGGTTGACCAAGTCCATTTCGTAGTTGACCTTAAGAAACGTTGACCGGGAATCTTTTCCAATGTGAAGGCCTTTTGGAGCTGATCTATCTGACAGATTTGAGTAGACAAGACCTTCTCCACCTATTTAAAACATTGACAAATATTCCCAGACAAGGTCAGGTATAATGGTGGCATTGGGAAAATTGTAAAGTAACTCAGAGCCTTTTTTTTAGGTAGAGCTGTATCTATTAATCGGCCATACCCATAATTTGGCTGATTATTGGAATAATCGGCATAATTGGTATTGGCAAATCTAATCGGTGCCAATATCCATATGCTTTTACAATACCATTTATTGGTGACCCGCTATCTACCTACTGATATCCCACTACAACCCGCAAAAATACTGAAATAAATTGTTTTAGCATTGCGATCTCAAGCTGCAAGACACATGCTTACATTGCAATAGTAGGTTCAACGGTTCATGTTTCTGAACCATACATTTTTATATAATCGGCAAAAATTGATATTGGTTTAGCTCCACCTTGACATGGCTTTGAGTTTCTCCAGCACCTTTACAAGTTTTCTTAAAGAATGCCACATAAATAGCCAGATTTTTTAAATGCAAAAGATGACTGTACAAGTATACATATAAATTTGTTGTAGGCGGCCTGCAATTTATATCGTGTGTAGGAATTCGGATAAGCTGTACGCTTTCTAAAATCTTGACTTGTCCAAGGTTTGTCTTGTATTAGTGTCTGAACCTGTAAGATTTGCTGGCTTTGTTTGCCGTGTTGGTGACAATTGCAGGTCTACACTGGAGACATATTTTAGCTGTACATATTGCATTAATTTAACCATTTTAAGCTGATTAAGATGATTAAGCTGATTGGCAGTTTGCCCATACTGTTAGACTCGGAGTAATAATTTGGATGATGTGCAACTACAGAAAATTTTCTTGGTCAAGATGAGCACGTATACCATTTTTAGACATGGATAATTAGACATTTGTCTGCAATGTAAGCTACAGCTTATGAACTGCATGCTAAAGTAGCAGGTATGGCAGACTGTTGTTTGATTTAATATATACAATTATTTAAGCATTTATAATTCTGCCATTTAAATAATACCTGAGCAAGTATTGAACCAATCTGTGTATTCTGTTCGTTTATATGATGTGAGTCTAAGCAAAATAAGTTCTGTTAGGGTATGTTCATTTATTAAGTATCCCCCCAAATATACATTTTGATACCACATCCCTCTGTTGCAACACATCCATTTTGTGAACCTCCCCATGTGTATGCACAACACAGCATCTATAACCCCCTTTACAAAAATTAATTATTCAGAGTCATCTATAAGACTTTTATTTTACTGTAGGCTACTATTTATTTTAAGCATCATATTTGCTAACTAAAATTTGTTAACTGCTATGGTCTACTGTTGCGATCACAACAGAATTAAATTATAATGTAATCAAATTCTATCGGACGACTATAATATGGTAATGTGGACTTCATAATTATAAATTTATTTTGTTGAGACACTACCCACCATACGCAAACGTACGCAAAATCTTCTAAATTCTATCACCCTCCACTCACTGCATACCAATATATTGACAACTCTAAACACTAAAAATGGTGTGCAAAACACAAATTTTATGATTTAGAATCTCAGCAGAATTTACAGCTGACTGTTGGCAACTAACTTTGAATGAGACGGTAGTCTGGGTCGATTTGGAAGAACATTCCATCTATACCACCCCAACGCTGTGCGCTGTCCCTGTCCAGAAAAACAAAAACTACCAATGCTTATCAGCAATCATAGAAATCATCTTTCAAGATGTGATCAAGCAAATAAGGATGCTGCATTTTGTGGAGCGCAGTGGTGTAGGGGTATGTTCGGCGCCTTTGAGCCGGAAGGTTTTGGATTTGAATCCACCTCAAGCCACCACATAGAGACCCTGAGCATGTCCTTCACTCACAATTGCTCATGCGCTTTGACGTGAAACTCCGATTCAGTGTCGTCCGCGCTGTAGTTGGGAGCACCTCTGAGTAGAACCTTCAAGGGTCTCTATAACAAATGCTCATACAGCCATACCGTTGAAAATTCCAAATTCTGCCCCTCCTACTAGGCTTCGAATGCAGAGTATCTTGCAAAACTGACAACGAGTTGTCAAGTCGTGTAAAGTACAATATAAGTTTGTTTAGGTGTTGTATTGCTATTGTTGTAATGTCATTTATAACAACAAACAGCAATGCAACACCTGATATATTCTTCAGTCCCTGCACTTACTGCCTCTGTAACAAATATGAAGATGATAAAATCTAGTAAAAGAAACTCCTACGACGTACGTCCAAGGCATGTCGATGGCAACAGCGTAGATGAATTGATCAAACGAAAGAATGAGAATCGTCGGTCCAAGATAGTTCATGACGTGATGCTGAAACCTGTGAAAGCCAAACAGAACACTATGTATTCAGTCAACTACCTTCAACATGGCCAACAACACAATGAAATGGGACAACACTTATTCATGCTGAAAGTTCTCACCCTTCTAAGGAATCATAGATGAAGACAATTGAACAGCAGACAACAAAAATGAAGACATGGGCAGCTTTTGTTCAACTGGATGAAGACAGGATACTATACAGTGAAGGAGGAATTACAATATCGTGAGCACTCATGGTGTGGATATACTGTGTAGGAATGTATCAAACAACAGAGAAAATGACAAAGGCAATGCAGGCTTTATGCCTGTCAAAGAGTTTTAAATTGTAGAACACCTTAACAGTCTGTAAAAATGTCAGAATTTCAAACCTTTGAACTCAATTTGTAGTTGATGTAAAGTGAACACGCTGGGCAAGACACAAGGATTTAAGATTAACTGATGTCGCATTAAGAACAAGATTGAGATCACAGCATTAAAACAAAGTAAATAATCACATGTAACACTTGTAATATGGCAACGTAAACGTAACTCACAAGAAGTAAGTGCAGTAATGGGTCTACCTGTTGAGACTTAATCCATGGCTGTTGCTGTCATAGATAACGTGCCAAGCATTGTGCTGAACAATGTTTGCCTGAAATCATCACATCACCATTACGCCATGACAAAACTACTGTAGCAAGGCATAAAAAAACAAATTTCTACATCCTTTTCAAGTCACAAAACAGCAATCTTGAAATCAATTATGAGCAATTAGACGCAACACTTAACAAGCCCTTGTGTCCCTTATAGTTTTCAATTCTACCTCAGCAGCACCACAAAATACAAAAGTGAATACATACCAGTTCAGGCCTTAAGGACCTAAAGCACTTATATGGTCAATGGTCATAACAAATACAATAAGATATTTAATATTGTCTGCATAACTGCATACTTTGGTGCACACAAAAGTCCCATGGGGGAAACAGTTCAAATGCTCTTGTGTCTAACAAAAAGCCAATGGATTTCATCACAAGAAATCACCGATAAATTGCTTGCAGAAATCAGAGAAGCTGACCTTTTAGTGTCGTGGTTGCACTTCCACTAATGGGCACTTGAGTTGTAACCCTTTCTATGGTGTTCAATAAGGCCTCAATGAAATCATCATCTTTCGTGAGCAAAATGACACAAAATGCGTCCCAATCAATGCATAGACATATATCAAAGCATATCTTACAATATGCGACAGGATGACTACGCAGCTGGAAGGGGAGGATGGAAAAAACTTTGAGGGAACGACGCGGGTGAGAAGCCACATGGTCGATAGGTTGAGCAGCGATTGGCCATCTTTGCACTTCTTCACAAGACCAGCAGGTTCTTGAGCTCTCCCCTGAGAAAGGAAACATTTGGCAGAACTCAGTTAGAGACATCAGTCCACAAAATTCGAAATGTTTACACAGAAAATCTGAGAAATTCACTTGCAGAAATAACAGCTATTCAGCTGTAGAAACCATAAAAATTTACCTGAAGAAATTATAGGAATCCATAAAAAGAAATTATAGAAATTTACATAAAGAAGCCAAAATAAATTTATCTAAAAAAATTATAGAAAGTTTACCTAAAGAAATTATATAAATTTACACAGAGAAATGATAGAAATTTCATTAAGGAAATGAAAAAAATTGCCTAAGAAATTATAGCAATTGACCTAGAGAAATGACAGAAATTTCATTATAAAAATTATCAGGGCCGTGTTTAACATAGGTCCATTCGGTGCGGTGCACTGAATGCCCTGAGGCCTAAGCCGAGAGTTTTGTTGCTATTGGCCAAATGTCTTATGCGAGTGCAGCGAGTCTCAGAGTTACTTAGGCCCAAACCTTTTGTAAAATCAGTAAGTGTAAGAAAACATTAATTAAAAAAATGTAGCTACCATAAAAGCCTTATAGGATGATATAAATTTCTTTATAATAGATACTTATTTACACGTGGTCATAGCTTTTGCCAAACCAACGGCTGCTCGAACGATACTATGCCCCTGCGGTAACACTTTGCACCGACACCCGAGGAACCTTAAACACGGCCCTGGAAATTATACAAATTTCCCTAACAAATACTTATAGAAATTTGCATGCAGACACTACTTCGTAGAAAATGAACTCTAGAAATCACAGATAATAGCCTGTACATAGAAATCATAGAAGTTAACCTTAACCCTTTAATGACCAGCATGTGCTAAAATGCATGGAAAACATATGTGGCTGGTGGTTAAAGGGTTTAAAGAATCATAGAAATTCACCAGCAGAAATCACAGAAATCAGACGCTAACCATTGTACGCTGGCCCTTCAGACAGGCAACACAGTTGATCAGTCACAACCTATGCCTCTCAGTCGATACAGCAAGCACATAATACAAACCATTTCGCTTCAGATCAAAACTGTATTAAATTGTCAAAAAAATCACACTAACCACCCACGTGCTTGTTGTGTCCATAAGGCAAGCGAGGACATAGCCGTGTAGGTTTCCGGTCATTTTTGGACACATTCGATGACTCCAACTGTCAACCTCCGACATCGACACCGTATTGCCAGTTTTGAACTGCAAATCAACCAACATTTTATCAGTCTGATATGCAGCGGTAAGGTAAGGTTGGAAACGTAAAGTAAAGAAGGCACGATGCAACGTGTAAGTGTGGCACGAAATCGTTGACATTTACATAACCACTCGAGGTTTCATTCCTGGGAGGAGAGTTGAAAAGCAACATGTTCACAATATGTCTACCTCAGGTAACTTAAGTATTCCAGGAAAACTTGCAGGCTTCCCTTAAAATGATAAAAATTCTATGACAAATTCAACAAGATTGAAAATATCAGACATGTTTGCAAAAGTTGAAGGCTTTAGTGAACTAGAAATGCATACCCTCTCCAACTAAGCAAACATCAATGGACGATAGCTGGAATCATCACTGCTCTAAACAGATCTGTGTGATTTCTATAGTATTATTAAGTATTAGTGACCGAAGACTAAATTTTTTTGGCCCCTTTGAAAATTTCTGTATCCACCCCTGACTGTCACATGTCTACATGCAAGAATTTTATTCGCTCGAGGGGATTCTGTCCTGGGCATGACGTTAAACTGCATCCATCCTCTGCCACAGGGAACCAGCAACTTCCCTGTGCCGGTCCTAAGCCCGGACAAAAGGAGGAAGGTTTGCCAGATGGGTGGCGATACGCTGGCAGTAAAAGACCAAGACGATTGAAATCCGCAAAAACCACGGCACAAGTGACATAGCGACCCAGGTGTCATGATGTGGAGCTGACATGCACAGGCCGGTTAGGACAGACCAGTGGAGAGTCGGGGGAGAGCGTGGAACACATACTGGGAGCGCTTCTGAAAGGCTCTTGCTGCGAGAAGTGCTTTATAAATGGTCAGATAAGATACGGGCATTGACCCAGGTTGTCCTTCATGCCTATCTCCCAATATTCTCTTCAATCAGACAAGGTGGTCTAGCTGCTCTAAGATGTTAATGGTTATGGACCTGCTGACCGGACCGGTTGAAGCTGGGAAACATGATGCGAGACAGACTCAAACAGAGAGTGACGTCGGATCCCTACGGGCATTTAGCCCAAGATTTTGATGATGATGATGATGAAGTATTAGTGTCAGCAACATATTCAACATGACATCAATCAGTGATCAACTGAAGTGAACCACTAATCATTGTAATCAAAGCGCAATACTTTCAAAAAGTCCTCACAAGTCAGGATGCTTAAAGTAAAGCGACAACGAGTAACAAGACTGACACAGAAAAGTCTTAAGTTTATATATCAATTAATGTTAAAATAAAATTACCCGAAATGGCAGTAAATTCCATAGCCTTGAACCAGCCACTCAGAATGCCAAGAGCACATCGCAGATCATATTTGATCATACTGGATCAAGTAAATATTTGTTGGTTTGAGGGTTCACAAGAAGAAAAGATAGGTTAGAGAATTTACTACACTTAGGTTTTGGAGAAGAAGAAGCGCCATTGTTGCGAAACATAAACATGCATAGATCTGCAACCGGTGAAACAAACAAACAAACCAGGGATTGTATTCTCTTTTCAAAGCATTGTCTGCTTTCTGGTGTTGGACGAAGAGCAATGCCAGCACCCAGCCACGACGCCTGCTCACTCAGAGACAGCAGCTCAACAAACTCTGAAAGAAAACCATTACATTACAAAATGAATCAGATCCTCCAACTGCAGATCAGACAAAACAGATCAAAAGAAGAGACTATTTAACTAAGCGAGTGCAATGGTTTTTACAAATCGACAACAAAACAAATTACCCGTAACAATATAATCATCAACAATCAACCAGTCATTCATGTTTGAATCCATCAATTTTCTGATGTTTGTGTCCATACACTGATCTGGTCATTCAACTCCACAAATCCTTCAAAGATTTTTCATCAAAACTCTCACTCTAATTAATTATCGTACGCCTTTGAAAACGTAAAGTAAAGAAGGCACAATGCAATGTGTAAGTGTGGCACAAAATCGTCGACATTTACATAACTGCTCGAGGTTTTTAAGTTCGCCTTTTTAAAATTAGACTTGCATGGCAGAAAAAAGGATCACTCTCTTGTGGGGTGCGGTGATGTAGTGGTGGGTTCTGTGCCTTGGAGCCAGGTTCGTGTCCTGCTCAAGCCGCCACATAGGCACCTCGAGCAAGTCCTTCACTCGCAATTGCTCATGCGCTTTGGCATGAAACTCAAATGCAGAACCTGTGATGTACACGGGAAGAGGAACTATAGCAAATGCGATAAATAAATAAATATAAATTTAAAAATTAAAAACTGTTCTAAAACTGAGTTTCTTCTTCTTGAACTCCACCACAACTGAACAATTATTTAATTCTTTTAACTCCATCCACCTATACTAGTCTTTTCTATGCAGCTGTTCAGCCCACATTTGAGCAAATGCATTTGACTCAATTTCTCAAACCAGTTCTACCACATAATCCAAGACCAGAAATGGGAATGTGGTGCAGGATTAGACAGATGCCACATTCCCAATTCAGGCCATGTTTAACTTGTTTATTCTGTTGAAGCGCAGTCATTCCAGACGTGTTGACTACAGCAATTCTCTTGTTACTAATGGTAGCTGAAAACTAACTTTACAGAAACTCCAAGAGTTTAAAATACAATGGCTAAAGTTGTCAAAAAACCATTTGAAACTAAACTCCTAAATATCAACATAAATAACTGAAACTAAAATCACTGCATTGGCATAGAAAAGCAAATAACTTTCAAGACTTGGTTTAATTGTATACAATTATAAGACTCAACATTACAGTCAACCATCAAAGTCATAAAATACTGAAGTGAGGTAGAGGACCAGGACTGAGCCACAGCTGTTTTACTATGAGGATCAAGAAGATCAAGTCTTTTGAAGAGCAAAGTCAACAAAATGAGAAGGCTTTAAGAGACCAGAGTATAGCAACAGCTGGATATTTCAGGCAAGACTCCATTGTGCCTTGAAGACCGGAATTTTGAACTTATCGCGTGCAAACAGAGAGAGTCAATGTAGTTTTCTGTTCTTACAAATCCATAAGAACACGCCTTCTGTTCTTACAAATCCATAAGAACATGTCAACACATAAAACAGAGCCAATGCAGTTTTCTGTTCTTACAAATCCATAAGAACATGCCAACACATAAAAGTGTCCTCACATGCCAATCCGTCTTTATAAAACCGTATGTCATAGGATCACAAATATGAACAAAAGTGCAGCTTTACCTCAGACAAGACAAATAAACACAAATCGAACCTGAAACCGTAATGACGGTTTTTGCTTTAGCGAATAGGTGAAGGTAGAATCTCAGCTGCTCTGCATCTGACAAGAGAGCAGCAAGTTTCGCTCCACCTTGTGAATAGGCCGTTTTGTCAACGGGTTTTCTAGGTTGATCACCAGGTAACATTGAAGAAAGAAATTTGTAAATTCGTTTTCCAACATCCGGAATCGCCACGAAGATCTCATCCTCAAAAAATTAACAATCGGTCATTTAAAAACTATTATTATTATCTATATTATAAACAGAAAGTTTATGTGTGTATATGTCTGTCTCAAAAAAGACTTTGAAACAACAAGCTTCTAAGTGTCGAAACATTTTGTAAAACATTCTCATGTGAATTTGTAGGTCAGCACAACTTTTCTCAGCTATCAATTCACTTTAAATCTTGAGTTATGAACATTTTAAATTTCGATTCAGTAGTTAATGCTGCATTTAAGAAGCAATTAATTTTCATTGTTGGACAATGGCTCACTTGAGCTAATAAAATTTTCTCAAATTTTGTGAAGAAAATCAGATCGCAGGCCAACATGCATAGCCATAAGCTCGTAAGTTGCTGTGTTATTTGACAATGTGAACACAGATTCCAGTTCACTCAACGCGTTCGTTATGATCAGTACGCAGTCGATCAACATCATGCCTTTGCCTCTGTCTGCCCTTCACTGTGGAATGGCCTTCCTAAGTTCCTACTATTGTTCGTGCTGAGATTTTATCTGGAGGCTTTACTTTTCTGACCGGTGTCTTAGGACTTTTTTCCAGGAGTTCTTCACACATATCCCAGAGAAGTGACAAACCCGCCCCACATGAGAGCTGGGTTGGGGTAAAAAACCTAAATTTCCCAGGCAACGCCGGGTATCCCAGCTAGTTGATTACAACAAAATAGTAACTAAATAATAAAAAAGTTTGAAAGGTACGTAAAGCAACTTACTGTAAAGTCTTGTTTTGTCAGGGTCGTCTTTTCAACTCCCTCTGTCTAAGCATCAACAGAAAAATATAGGTTGTTAAGTGAATCAGTTTTCATTATTCTAAAGAATTTTTTAAAAATACTTCCATTTTTGCATACATGTGTCAACACAGAATTGCACATAACACACCTTGAATGAGGATTTCTTGTGTGCAAATGTCTGGCAAGCTGTGTTTCTCTTTCAGCAGAGGTTATTAATTTTATGGTGGGAGATGTGCGATGTAACCCAAACTTCGCCACTGCTTGAACTCCATCAGTGCCATTCTCAAGTCTAGCAAAGGAGGAGGTTGACACCAATGATCAGACTGATTATTTAAACTGAAAATATTAATTGTAACGTATGATCAACTGAGAGTTTGGGTTAAAATCCCAACCAGAACAGAAAGACATTTCTCTACTTACACCCCCAGCAAACAGAAATAAAACGAATTAGCTCTATCGAACAAATATGTTGTTTAGACTGTTTGTGTGAAGACCAGACAGCAAGGCAGAAGACTGGTCACCCACGAGGAAATGCCAAGGTTAAAAAAACTAGGTTTCTAAACTTTCATACCAATGGCTGCCTCTCATGACTGGTTCAAGAGATCATTCAATTTATTGCAATATTAACAGAGTCTGAAAACAGTAACTTCTCTAGATTAGGGTGACCATATGTCCCGGTTTTCCGGGACATGTCCCAGTTTTTTGTGGTGCGTCCGCCGTCCCGGGGTCCCAACGACTTAGGCAAAATAGCAAAAAATTGTCCCGGTTCCTGGCAAGAAGGAAACTTAGATCTTGAAAACGTTAGTTCAATGTAAATGACAGAACAAAGTGTAGTTTGTACCTAAAAAGAAGTCATAGTGAATGATATGCTGTCAATTTATATGGAATAGGACCTATTATATTACATCTGCTAGAGAGTTTAGTTAACAAATTTTAAGAATTATTAAGGCATGATGAGAAAGTTTTCATAATACAATTTCAGTGACTGAGCCAGATCCATGTCAATTTCCACAGGTCGAGTCATGGTCATAATGGGAGTTAGGCCACGCATGTCAGCATGTCATGAAATAGTAGCTAGAGCAACTTTTTCATAGTGGAAATTAAAAATAGATGATGGTTTGGGGCACATCCCCTCCCCAAACCAATTTCCCCGCTTGCCCCAGCATGCCTCAGTGATCGTCTGAAGGACACTCGTTTGTTCCCTAGAAACCTTAAATCCTCTGGACTACATTACACATGCACTGTGCGCTGAATTATGAAAGAATACTGCACTCAGTGCACTGACGACAAAAGCAGGTGAAGATTTCGACGCTGAAGTCTATGCTCAGTATAAAATTTAACTGTAATGACACCTTCATCAATAGTTATAGGGTATGTGCAAAAAGCGTTCGCAGAACTGAACTTAACTTTTTTTAAATCACTCTGCCGAAAAATACCAGTAACAATGAACGTCTTTAATGTATACAGTAGGACTAAACTATAGGCAGCAATAGCTTACTGTTGACTGGAGAAGCCAATCAGTGCTGCCACTGAGGTTTCAGAAATAAACCCAGGTTTCCTTTTGAAAAACCCATAAAACCCAGAAAATTTATAACAGCAGCTTTTAGACCCTCCTATGTTCAAATTAAGTTGGATTTCGCATACATGTTCAAATGAGGCTTTAAAACTGTTTGTCAAATGAGTTGAATCAAATGTAGTTGCAACTTTTAACTTTCGAAAAAATGTCAATTCTCAAAGCTGTCAGAGACTCGGCATCCATATAGACAATAACTCACAATAACCTGAATCAATATTTCGCTTGCGCCGTGCGCGGCCGGTTGAGCCTACAAAAATTGCAAACACACAACACACGTGGCTTAAGTTTACGACATTTTAAAGTTGTCCGAAGTTTCCGGTCAATTTTTCCATCAACAATCGAACGTTTTAAACGAACTAGAATATAAATACTCTCCAACAACTAGACCACTTCCCAGGGGATTGAACTGACCCATATACATGTTAGAGATGTCGATACGGCTTAACAAGGAGGAGTGACCTGACCCATGTTGAGGTGTCAAAACGGCCTATATCTGCGCAGAACTATAATTCTTCTGTGTTACCAGGTTAGAAATATTTATAATATGTGAATTGACAACGTGAGATCTTGACTGTGGAGTTTCAAATTAAAATAAATTATGCAGCACAACCAGTTTACATTGAATTTCATTACAAATAAAATGTATATTGCTCAGTGCACAGAATATTCATTGATGCATTGTAAATACAAATGGTCAAGTAAAAAAAATAAGCCCAAAAAATAAAATCCCGACGAAGGTAAAAAGACTCAGATCTAGTGGAAAACTCAGCTGTGGTAGTTAAGGTAGTTACAATTGGTATTTTCAAAAAAAGTGTCCCGGTTTTTATTGGCCAGAAAATGGTCACCCTACTCCAGATAGCAAGATGAACTAAAAATCAATTCCTTCCACACACTGAGAATTTTAAGGTCTTGCCTGCTAAGTTCCACTTTTGTGAGAAAAATAGTCTTTGCCAACAACTTTTATTAAGCACCTGAAAACCATACATATATAGAATTCTCTTATTGTGTTTCCTCTGACAAGTTTTGTATTGCAATCTTACGTGGGCTTGGAATCCTTGTTCCAACTTGAACCCACTGCCTGTCATTGACGTTGATGGACCCGCGAATGAGGCCCTCAGTCTGTTGACTGCCGCATGTGGTATAGATGCTAACTTTGACTCCTTGGCCTGGCCATTACCCATTCTTCAAACGCTTTCCAGCTTTTCTAGACTCAGCACCTGAAAAATGGCAACATTCAAAATTAATTCTTAGTTCTCATTCATTCAGCAACTTCTATTAATTTATTTAATGAAGTAATTTACAACGCCTCACTCCAATCACCCTGAACTAATCTAAATGCATTTAACGAACAATTCTGAAGGATAAAGCTATCATCAGTAGGCCAAAGCCGACAGCAGCAAAAACTAGAGAAGCTCTCAAGTGGGAGGCGAATGCATACATACATGTACATGTGGTTCTTGTCCAAAAAATTACAATCGAAATTCATCATTCATGTGAAGAGATCAAGGTGTTTCAACAGTATACAGTGACAACAGGCAGTAACATATGCAAACCAATGGCAGAGTGACAACGGGCAGTGGCATATGCAAACCAATGGCAGAGTGACAACAGGAAGTAGCATATGCAACCCACTGGCAGAGTGACAACAGGCAGTAGCATATGCAAACCACTGACAGAGTGACAACAGGCAGTACAGCATATGCAACACGCTGGCAGAGTGACAACAGGCAGTAGCATATATATGCAACCCACTGGCACAGTGACAACAGGCAGTAGCACATGCAACCCACTGGCAGACACTTGTTGAACAGACACTGACATCCCACATTTCTACCTACAAGACTGATGTTCTACACTGGCTTCCTGTTGTCTATCATATCCAATTCAATGACAAGGTACTGTGCAAGAACTTAAAATGGAGAAGCTCCTAAGTACCTAAAGTTGTGACTTATGCACAAACCCTCTCCCCAGTCTCTTCCCGCCCTTTCCGGTCTGCTGATCGACTTGATCTCCTAGTTCACCGAGCAAGAACTACCATGGCCCAACAGCACACCCTTGCCATCTGGGTCCTTCCATTGCACCGCACATAATTTCCAGAGGCTAAACCTCAGTTTAATAAGGCCCAAATAATAAACAATGCCAAAATTATAAATTAGCCTTTAATAACCTTTTCTAACACTTTCGCTGTTAGGCTATTGTAATAAAAAATCCTCACTCCCTAAAATTCCTGTGAAATAATTATCTATTGAGTGCATGGTATAACGGGATGTGGCTGTTAGGTAGCAGCGCTCTATCTGAGAGAGGTCTAGGGTGTGAAAATTGTTTACATTGCAAGGCACTCAGTCTTCGAGATCACCACTATTGTTAGACCACAAAGTCGCAAACACATCTTTGGAGCAACAATATTGTATAAACAGTAACAGCCATAAAAATTGAGAACAGAACTACAGGTAGCACAGTTTACATTTTGAAATCGTTCGGTTTTTCTATTGATGCTCTATACTAAAGAAATTGAATCAGGAGGAAAAAATGAAAAGAGTAGACCACATAATTTTCAATTCAATTCAATTCAATTGGTTTATTGATCCACCAAAAACAAACAAAGACAAGCAGACAATTTTGCTTACAAGATAGTACACACAGTGATTGATTGCGAGTTAACATTTGCGATGATAAGGATAGGTGAGCAACCAACACTGAGTGTGGCAGAACCAATAGGCTACCCGAAGGGAATGATCCCGCTAGTGGGGCCTATTTACCAAAAATCATTGTGGTAACAATAGAATATGAAAAGCAGATGCAATATTAATTAATGGCGGTGCTTTTAAAAGCAAGTGAACAGTAGCAGCGGGATACTTTCCCTCAAAACATATATCAAAACATAATAATAAATAAACATGGGTAAACGTGTATTTTAGTATCTTAAATTATTTTCACTAAATATTATAATACCTCAAAGATCGCCGTAAATTATTCCAAACAGCGTACATAAGCGTGAAAATAATTTAAGATACTAAAATACACGTTTACCTAAACATGAACATAGGTTAAGTAAGGGAGTTCATTTTACATTTTTTAATGTGCATGCACGGATTTGAATTTTAAACTGAGCGAGACTCCTGGATGCATAATTAAGATCACGACAAAATCCTCTAACCTCGTCTATAGTAACGCCCTGTAAAGTTATTTTCTCAACTATATTATATAACCTTATTTATTACTGAACAAATTAAATACACATTTAAAGCAACCATAGACTACAAATCTGCGCAAAGATTCTCCATTAAATTATAACTGTTCGTAGGCGCCACCATGTGACAGACCGAATTGATTCGCCGCCCTGGCCTCCATCAATTGATGAGCGAATTTAACCAAATTAAGAATTAGCGTCATCATTATAATCATAATCATCATCATTATCAACATCTTCATTATCATTCACATCATCGACAACGATAACCAAAACAACGACGTAATCATCATCATCATCGTCGTCGTGGTCGTTGTCGTCATCATCATCATCTCCGTCTCTGTCTTTATATTTGTCTCTGTCTATCTGTCTGTTTGTTTGTCTTGTGTAGGCCTACGTCTGTCTATCTGTCTGTCTGTCTGTCTGGTCTCTCTCTCTCTCTCTCTCTCTGACTCTGTCTCTGCCTCTGTTTCTGTCTGTCTCTCTCTGTGTTTCTGTGTCTGTATCTGTTTTCCGTCCATTTGTCTGCGTGTCTTTCCCTCGCTCTATCTTTCTATCTATCTATCTATCTATCTATCTATCTATCTATCTATCTATCTATCTATCTATCTATCTATCTGTCTGTCTGTCCGTCCGTCCGTCCGTCCGTCCGTCCGTCCGTCCGTCCGTCCGTCCGTCCGTCCGTCCGTCCGTCCGTCCGTCCGTCCGTCCGTCTGTCTGTCTGTCTGTCTATCTATCTATCTATCTATCTTAGTTAGCCCAGTTAGCTACCTTGGTAAGAGAGCTGGCGGCCGCGCGTCTGTGAAAGAGAACGTGAGGGTCGCGGTTCGAATCCCGAAGGTGGCTATTTCAGAGAGACAAAAATCTCGGGCTAGCACGGTCTGTCCACGGGGACCTAAATGGAGGGGCGTCCATTCAAACGGGCGAGCGGTGGTGAAGGATCTATCTATCTATCTGTCTGTCTGTCTGTCTGTCTGTCTGTCTGTCTGTCTGTCTGTCTGTCTGCCTGTCTGTCTGTCTAAGCCTTTTCTATGCATCCATCTGTCTGCCTGACCGTCTGCCTGCACCTGTCTATGTAGGCCACAAATAGGCCTATATATAAATATATAATATATATTTATATGTATTTGTACATATACCTAATAAATTAATATATACATTATCGGCATGTGTATATAGCTTTCATTATCTCCATTCCCCTCCCTTCCCTTCTATCTGCCACCTCTGCCACCCGCGCTTCCCTCCTACCTCCCACTCGTTCAATTTTTTACCTCCTGCCTTTCATTTAACCTTCTGCGTCCCCTCCCTTCATCCGTCTATTCCCAGACGCGCTGCCACCGCCTCCGTCTCCGCCGCTGACGACCGCGTGCGCGTCTCTCCCACCGTTCGGGGCTTAGCCGCCTTCCCTCGCCTTCCGTCGCCGAGCAGTCTCCTGCCGCCGCTGCCTGCACGCGGCGTCAACTCAGCCGCCATTAGCCCTACACCGACATCGATTTTCTTTTTTTCTTTTCCTCCTACGCTCTGCTGCTCCCATTCCTCTTCCTCCTTACCCTCTTCCGCTCTCCCATTCGCCAGCTAGACCGAGTGAGAAAACGGCAGAACGTACGGCGCTATATAAATTCGATCCGTTGACGATTTACCGTAATAAAAATGAACGAGTTCGGTCGGTTGGTCAGCGTTGGTTTATTCGTGATTTCCTTCATTAGTCCAGGTAAGAATACAATAATTCGCCTCATTTTTATTTGGCCTTTCCAAGGTAAATCTAGTTCTCAGTGGCTAAAGACGAACCAGCGCATCTGCAGGGCGTGTTCCATATCCGCCCCGAATACGCACCGAGCAGGATTTATGCTCCGATTTGAGCAAGAAGGAACATGATCCGAATGTATTCTAAGCCCTTCGGGAAATATTCGAGCGACGCGGTGTGTGCCCGGTGCATCACGATCGAGGACTCGGTTGCACGCAGAACACTATATCCATTGAATGTGCTAAATTTGGAACAACTTTAGCATATTCTAGGCTACATTTAGCAGCCATTTGAATATTCTAAACTTAGCGATT
The DNA here is from genome assembly GCA_949752735.1 of Lumbricus terrestris. Classification (NCBI taxonomy): domain Eukaryota; kingdom Metazoa; phylum Annelida; class Clitellata; order Crassiclitellata; family Lumbricidae; genus Lumbricus; species Lumbricus terrestris. The sequence goes on from OX457038.1 coordinate 67,130,948, forward strand.
GCCGATGTACTGAATTGAGTGCAATTAATTGACCCTAATAATTCTGTAAATATTTTGTAACCTATCACATTCCTTTGCAAAATTATTAGGCGCCTATCTTGAATTTAGGCCTGCCTTCGTTCTGAATGTTCAATATTTATATTTTATGCTCGAGCATGGCCTATATGTAAAATGATAATTAGGCCTACCTTGGATTTGTCGCTCTATCGTCATTACCGCCACCGATAACTTGACAAGTAGGCTTAAGGCATACGAGAATGATGAGGTGGTTTAACCCACTATGGCTAATATTGATCCTACAGCACCTAGGCGGCTGGGCCTACAAACGAATGGACTCAAGTGGGCTGGAAATGGTTAGGCCTAATTGCGCTAGAAAGCAAACAATCCGGAATTGTAGTGGGAACTGGAAGGAGCGATTGATCGCCGGGTGGAGATTTCGAATAAAAGGCTCATTTGCGGAAATGTTATTATGGTCAGTGGCGTAACAACCTAGCCGGGGGGCCCGTGGACAATGGAGCTCAGGCCCCAACCTATTAAAGACACTTAAAAAATGACAATTATGAGATGGCTAATTAAGACTGCGGTTAGATTAAACTAGAATATCAAACGCTATGGTCAATGATCCTTAATTCAAATCACATAAATAGTTCAAGAGAAAGCAAGAACACAATAGGGCCTAGGCCTAGGCTAATATTGAGATGCATAATTTGCCAAATTTGCCTGCACATGGCAATATGGTTTCTTTATATATTATGATGAAAAGCACGGCCACTCTATCCTAACTTTCATGTTTCCAGTTGAGAAGTAGCAGTAGGCCTAGCGGGCAGAGGAATGAAGAGAAACTGGTCAATGTAATAATTATGTCAATTTTCTCACATATAGGCTAGTCTTTTTCACGGGTGATGACGCGAAGTTTCGTTTAGGATTAACAGTAAACGAATGAATATCATCATCGGTTCCTGACGCCAGCCAGTTGGCGGTGATCAGGGATGGATCCAGTGGGTCAATCCGGCCATGCTCCCATTCAGAATGTGCATAGGACGTCCCCCTCAGTAAGTTTCAACATGATTTCGATCAATGCAGTGGGATAAGGTGAGAGAAAAAGTACAACACCAGGTGTCGAAATATCTTAGCATTGGCTGGAAAATGGCAAATCTGCAAGACTAGGCTATAGATGACTAAAAAAGGTCATCAGCTAATCTATTTTGGCAGGGAAAAACAGGTACATCTGTGGACAACTCCGATGCAAAGCAGCGATCGTCAATAAGCTCGTGCCATATGCGCTTAGCTTTCGGATAGCACTTTGAAATTGGGAGTTTACAACTACGGTTACGATTACTGGGTCAGCTGAGTCGTCAGGTCCAAACTACGGAAGGAGAGTGGGAGACTAAAGCGGGGAAGAGTAAGTTCGATGCCGAGGTAAACATGAGCTTATTGATCGTTAATTACATGAATATAATGACCAGGAGGGGCGGATCCAGATTCGATGTGGGCTGAAGCAATGTGCAATGCAATACACTGTTTATTATATAATAATACAAAAGAATATGACAGACAAGGCCTACAAACAAAACTTAAGCACGTCATCTATACAAACGCCTGCATACATGAGATTGAAACGTAATTCTTTTACATTCGACCTGTACATCGCATTGCATTGCATTGCATTGCAATACGGTTGAGATCTATGATATTTATAGACTAAATATTTGCCCACCGCTTGCAATTATTACCCGCAACCCCGCCCATCAGAGTGCAATTGTCTGCCTCGCGAAGCTGCTGTTTTGTTAGCGGTACTATGGGAAAAACAATTACTCGCCTTTGGGACATCGGCTGAGCACACGTACTGGAAAATAGCCATCCATCGTTCCGTCCATTCTCCTCTTTCTCCTCCTCTTTCTCCTCCTCCTTCTCCTCCTTCTTCTCCTCCCTCTCCCTTCATTCCAGTGCTCAACGGAGTCATGGCAGTCAGACAAAACTGACAGTATACAAGGTCCTTTCGTGGCTTCGTACATCGATAATGTAACGTTAATCTTCGAAAATACATTCGCGTTCACAAAAGTCACCTCAGGAAGACCGCTATCAATGCAAAAAAGACTGGCGCTATAAGAACAGTTTTTCAATTAATCGGACTGCTCTGATAGTCTTGATTCCTGATTCAGGAAGGTCATAACCGTGGAGATGGTATGCGGTTGTAACCGGTGATGATGGTGTAGTCGTGTGATGACGTCAGATGTGTAGGCTAATTAGCATTGAAATGACAGGAAGATCTATAGGAATGCTTGACGAGTTCGGTTTTTAATCCATGAGTGGAGAGCAGCAGAGGCAGTGGCGTAACCAGGAATTTATTATGGGGGTTTATTTTTTGCCTGGCCGGATGCCCTTTCTGACACCAACCCAACAGTATTACAGTAAATAAAAAGGGAACAAAGTAAGAAAAACAATAATTATTGTTACTACAAGCAATTCTTATGTTTTTCTTATTTAAGTGGATAAATAAACTTTAAAAAACTTTTGACCTAGGCCAATGGGGGGGATTTACCCCCCCCCCCCTGAAACCCCTTGTCTATGCCACTGAGCAGAGGAGAGTGCAAGCGGAGGATTTGTGAAATTAAGAGGCCAGAAAAGAGAATGAGCAAACAGGCGGAGGTCTTTTTGTGAGACCGTTCCGAAGAGCTGGTGCAGCATAGATTATTAAGGAGCAGTTTATTTATTTATTTATTTATTTCAGAAATTTATATAGCGCCTCTTCAAGGTAGGCTACTCAGAAGCGCTCCCGGCCCAGCCACGGCTAAATAAAACAGTTTTTAGGTTCTTAAGGAACAGAGCGGAGTGACCCCTGGGAATTAAGCGCAGTGTAACAGGGAGACCATTCCAAGCTGCAGGACCTGCAACAGAGAATGAACAACGCTGTCGGATAGCAGTCCGTGAGCGGGGAACCAGAAGCTCAGCGTGGTTCGCTGATCGAAGGGTCGATCGACGCTGAACTCCCAAGGTGGAACAACAGAATTCTCGAAGGTAGGGTGGAGCTAGTCCTTCAATGCACCGCCTAACCAGCGCACAGACCCTGTATGCAATCCGCTGAGGAGAAGGGAGCCAGTGTAAGGTATCCCGCATATAGGATGAGACATGGCCATATTTTGGGATATGGCCAACAAGTCGCGCCGCAGAGCGGAGGACCCGTTCAAGGCAGCCAATCCGGTCAGCCGGAAGTCCATGATAGAGGGTGCTGCAGTAGTCAAGGCGGGAAACTACGAAAGAGTGAACAAGAGTAGAGGCGGCACTAAAAGACAGAGAGCGGGAGACCACCTTAAGCTGACGCAACTGGTATAGTAACAGCTTCGACATAGTAGGTTTATATGCCGAGTGAAAGTTAGCTCTTGGTCTAAAATAACACCAAGGTCCCGCACAAAAGGTGAGAAAGTAATCAGAGGAAACTCTAATGCTAAGGCTTTCATGTCAATTTTTGCAAGTTGTTGACGAGTCCCAAACCAGATATATTGCGTCTTGGTAGGGTTCAGTCGCAAACGGTTAGAAGACATTTGTATAATTTTGGAGATGAGGAGAATGAAGACCCAGCTATAAAAAGATGTGACGATGAATTGACCAGGGCGGTTGGATGGCGAATAGCGGGCGAATATGGAGGTGGGGTTGGATTGAAGTCTGAAATGAGATTGCTGTTTTCTGGTGCTGTAGAGATTTCAGCAAATATAGGCTACAATGACGATTATGATAATTTTGTTACTTAGGGCTAAGTTCACTTCGCTGGTACTGGTAGGCGACTATGCGTAGTGTCAGCGTCCATATTGCATGTATGTATGTATGTATGTACTATGTATGTATGTATGTATGTATGTATGTATGTATGTATGTATGTATGTATGTATGTATGTATGTATGTATGTATGTATGTATGTATGTATGTATGTATGTATGTATGTATGTATGTATGTATGTATGTATGTATGTATGCATGTATGTATGTATGTGTGTATGTATGTATGTATGTATGTACATTGTATGTATGTACATTGTATGTATGTACGTATGCATGCGAGCGTTCATGCATGCATGCACGTATATATGTACATGTATACGTATGTATGTATGTATGTATGTATGAATCAATCATATGCATGTACATTGTATATGGACAATTAAACTTATATAGCGCCTTGCAATGACCTCACGAAGGCGCTTATACAGTCGCTATGCTTACATCTTGACCTGACCCTGCAGACTATTAAGCGCGGCTTGCAGACGAATCAAGAGCAACTCTGCGGATAATAAGTGGAATTCTCAGACAAATCCACGGAAAGACATTTCATAAATATAACAATTTTGCGATCCGTCGTCGACTTGTTTTTATTCCGGGCAGTTCAATTAATCACGTGACTGTAATTACACAGCGAACGAGTGGAATCAGTCAATCAATTTATCAATCATTCGCTCAATCATTCATTCAATCAGTCATTCGGGTTAGCCATCGATTTATCCATCCAAAAATCCATACACTCATCCATCCATCAATCTAGCCTATGTATATTATGTTTATTATACAACCATCTATCCTCGAACCACATCCATTCTACCTCCAGCTAACCAGTCAATCAATCGAGCACTCAGTCGGTCAGCCAGTCAGTCGATCAGTCAGTCAGTGGGTCAGTCAGTCGGTCAGTTAATCACTTAAATGCGGGCATTTGTAATTCAATTTAAAAGAAGACATTTCCCATGCGCCTTATATACATGTAGGCAATAGTTCCAATAGTCAGCACCGCATTAGCCCACATAAAATCACGAGAACATTCCATGATACCGTAACGCAGCGGCCTCCCTCCCCTTCCTTCCTCCCAATCCCTTCCCCCACTCCCTCCTCCGATGAGCCACGCCCAGAGCGTCGTCACGTGAGACCAGGCCATCCTCTAAATCGAATATATATTGCATATATCGACTTAACGTCTGAGCTCAAACGAAAGACACCACAGTCCACAGCCGAATATTATTGATCACTTCTTCTTTATCTGCCGATCGATTAGGTGAATCATCGACGATGGAAGATCGAGACCAGGGCAGTAATTGAAATTATTGAATGCCCGGATACAGACAGAGATTCTTCGTCTGTTATAGCCAGTGCAAAATGAAAATGGCGCCGATTTTAATCGGACGATGCGCAGATATTATGGCGCTTCTTTTCACTCTTGTCTCTCTGAGATTTTTTATGTGCAGTGCAGCTTATCTGAATCCTTTCCACCAGTCGATCCGATCCACCTCCCACCGTCATTCATTCTCTCGGACTTTCCCAAACAGCACTCACCAAAATAGTTACTCACACACTCAGCCATCCCTCTTCAACCATGTATCCACGAATCTACAGGGTCCGGATGAAAAGTAGCACACACATGTCACACAAAGGTGTCATAACTCGGTCAAAACTTTTAGGGAAAAAAATTAAACCGTCCGTCCGCCCGTCCGTCCGACCATCCACCCACCCATGGTGCACCTATCCACCAATCCATCCATCCACTCATCCTTCCATAATTCCATTCATGTTCTATATCACATTCAATTGTTGTCTCTTAGCATTCGTTCTTTCGGGTGACGTCCAGCTTAGCCTTCGACCTCGTGGTAGGATCCGCGAGGGTGACACGATCCACGTCATCTGTGAGACGAAGGGTAAAGGTCCGTTCGACATCGTTCAGCTCGTGAAGCAGGTGAACGATACGCAGCATGTCATCACAACCAACGACTACCTTCAGCAACCGTTTCGACAGACTGGTCGATACCAAGTGACCGACTGGAAGGACAGAGGATACGTCGAACTGAAGATCTCACGTCAGTTCTATGACGATGACGAATTCATTCGTCCGTTTCTACATTCCACTGCTCGTTCTTCGATCGTTCAAATAAGAAAGGAAGTAGAAATTAATGAAGGAAGAAAGGAAGAAAGGAAGTAACAATTAATGAAGGAAGAAAGGAAGAAAGGAAGTAACAATTAATGAAGGAAGAAAGGAGGGAAGGAGGGAAGAATAAATAACGGAGTGAATGAATGAAAGAATTGAAAGAAAAACATGATAGAAGAAAGGAAGGTAGAAAGAAAGAGATGAAGGAAGCAAGTAAGGACAAAAGAAAGATAGAAAGAATGAATGAAAGTTCATTCATTCTTTCATTCACTTGCCAGTCTATCCGTAATGATTCGTTCATTTCTTGATTCTTTCACTATTCAATCCTCTATAATATTATATTGTTAATATACTAAATAAATAAATAAATAAATCAATCAATAATTAATCGATAGCATGTCTGTCCATTCTTCAGGTAGGCAGGCAGGCAGAGAGGGGGAAGAAAGGCAGGCAGGCAGGCAGAGAGGGGAAAGAAAGGCAGGCAGGCAGACAGGGGGAAGAAAGGCAGACAGGTAGGCGGACGAACAGACAGACAGTAGACAGACAGACGGGCAGACACACAGGAAGACAGAAAAATAGGCAGGAAGGCCTACAGACATTAATTTTAGTGGGTCAATCGGTCGTAAAATCTTTGCACTTTTATCTGGCAGTGATAGACATACATGTAAAGCTACAATCATTTGGACCTGGATTAAGTGCAAATTCTGTGTCATTGCGCCAATGAAAGTCTGCCTAAAATGTAAATCCTTTTTGGTACAGATATTCGCGGAGTGGATGCCGGAAACATTGGATGTAAACTTCCGCCAACAAAAATGTCCTTCATTGACGTCATCGTTGATGGTTAGTCGCTCTATCAGATCGTCTGCTATCGGCTTGTGCATCAGAAAGATTTACCGACAAATACCGACACTCGTATTATACATCGTCCCACTGTTCCTACACACATACAATACATACATACATATAATGTCCATTCTTATATATACACATATGCATTGACATATACACGTGTATATATATATATATATACATATATATATAGTTTATAACTTTATACTATAATGTATACAGTTATAAACTATATTATAACTTTATACTATAATGTATAAACGGTTCCGGGAGCAAGATCAAGGGGGAGACCTAGGAAGAGGTGGTGGGACAACATGTGTGAATGGACGGGATTATCAACAGAGCAATTGTTGAGAGCAACCGAAGACAGGAGAGGATGGAGAAGAACTGTCCAAAATGCGACCAACCCTCGTGTCGAGGAAGGTTGAAGGCAAGGCAAGGCAAGGCATAATGTATACAGAGTGAGATAGAGTCTAACAAGCTTCTGGTTAATTGAATGAACCAGAAGAAGCATGCTGTTCTTGTTTTCAACTATACAGTTCCGCCCTCTAGTGTTGAGCTACGTTACCAGGCGTCAGATGGCGCCTGGTACTCGGCGTCGGATGGAGACCGAGTCCAAGTGACCGGAAACGTGTCGTGCAACGTCACCGTCATTGGCAGCAACTTCAGACCGGAGGTGATCATATCCATTGGCGACGTCGAAGTGACGTCACGCTTCCGGCGGAAGTGGTTCGTGAACGAGAACGACGACAACGGATTCGTCAAGATGGTCTACTCAGTTGAATACGTCACGAGTCTGAGCGACGTGGAGGCGGCCTCTGGCGGCAAGAATCTCAGCTGCGTGGCAAAAACAGAGCAACATGACCCGAAGAGAACGTCTGTCATCATCGACATGACTCGTTAGTTCATCATTTTCATTACTTGCTATTATTAGAAATTAATTGTTAATGTGTGTGGCCTGCATCATTAAAAGGTTGCTTACATACTTACTTAGTTATAATTGCCCGACTCCAAAACCAGACGATATACTATTTACGGCTATTATATTCGTTAGCTTATTGAGACACGTGATCAAAGACATCGTCTGCTTTTAGACGGTTGCAGCAGTTGCAATATCCGGATCGCATTCTGCAGACCAGTCTTCAAAATGCCAATAAACGACAAGTGCTGCCAATGCATCGGCGACGGTGCCATTTGCACTCGTATATATGCAGTCGGTATCACCGTGACAACGGCAGTTGCGTGTGGCCAATAAGAGTGTGTGAGGGAGGAATATGCACTCTCCGTAGACCATTTTTTACAGTATACAGTTCATTGTATATTTCCTTGACATTGTGTGGATATACATTAATGAATGCATATACCGGTATATATATATTTATACATAGTATTACATACATACATACATACATACATACATACATACATACATACATACATACATACATACATACATACATACATACATACGTACATATGTACAATGTCGTACATATGTACATACGTACATACGTACATACGTACATACGTACATACGTACATACGTACATACGTACATACGTACATACGTACATACGTACATATGTACATACGTACATACGTACATACATACATACATGCATACATACATACGTACATACGTATAATGTCGTACATAATTATGTACATACGTACATACATACATACATACATAGATACATACGTACATGCATACATACTATTTATCTGACCGTTTCCATACACCACATCAGTAGTGATTATAGGAGAGACCAACGATCAATTAGTGACGTCATCTTAATTAGGTTAATTATGCTAATTAGATTAATTAGGTCATCTTAATTAGGTCATCTTAATTAGGTCATCTTAATTAGGTCATCTTAATTAGGTCGTCTTAATTAGGTCAATTATACTAATTAGTTAGCTATTATTAGTAATTAGTTAGCTGTTATTGGCCATTATCTAACCCTAATTAGCACAACAAAGGATCTACTAACCCTAACTAGTACTACAATGAGCCACCAACTCATATAGTTAGCTATTATTAGTAATTATTTAGCTATTATTAGTAATTAGTTAACTATTATTATTCATTATCTAACCCTAATTAGCACAACAAAGGGGCTACTAACCCTAAATAGCACTACAAAGCTTCGAAAACACATATAGTTAGCTAATATTAGTAATTAGTTAGCTATTATTAGTAATTAGTTAGCTATTATTATGCATTAGTGACAACTAATTAGCACAACAAAGGAACTATTAACCCTAAATAGCACTACAAAGCTCCGCCAACTCATATAGTTAGCAATTATTAGTAATTAGTTAGCTATTATTAGTAATTAGTGAACCCTATTTAGCACTATATGTCCAGCTCCACAGCCTATACATCTACCATTCACCCTCTCCTCCTTCTTCTCCATCTCCTCTCCTCCTCCTTCTCTCTATCCTCCTTCTCCATCTCCCCCTCCTCCTCCCTCTCCTCCTCCTTCTCCCTTTCTCTACGGCTCACCACAACACCTGTCTAAGCTGAATCAGGGGTTAGAAGGCGTCACGCACGGCTGCGTAGCTCTTTAGTGCACATCCTCTGCCTCTCTCTCTCTCCCTCCCCCTTTCGTCCTATCTATCTCTCCACATCCCTTTCCTTCTCTCTCTCCCATTTTCTCTCCATCTCCCTATCTCCCTATACCGCTCCCTCGCTCTCTACACCTCTCTCCTGGGCATTCCCCTTCTCCCTCTCTTCCCAACTCTACCTAGATCCTTCTCTCGACCTCTCCTTCTCCACATTCCATCTCTCTACATCTCTCTCCACATCCTTCTCCTTATCCCTCTCTCTTTATCTCAATACCTCTCACCAACGACGGCAGATGGCGCGCCAGCGAAACACGAATCGCCGCGCTTGGTCGCACACGACGCACAGGCCTTTCTTGTATGTAATTACGTCCCTTTTGATCGATTTTATGTGAAGACGAGCAGAAGACCCCCTATGGCAGGGTCCAACACATAGCAACTTAGTCACCCGGCTATGTATAAGCGACAAATCTCACCCTCCAAACGTCCATTTCAGCAATTCACATATGGCAACGACCAAACACCTGATAACTTGCTCATTCCTATATGTATAAGCGAAAAAACTCACCCTCCAAACAACCATTTCAGAAAATCACGAACACAAAAAGGTATTTTATGCATAAGAGATGAACAAGTCGGAAGCCAGAAACCATACATACGAGCCACCCCACCCTCTAAACCTCCACACCGCACCTCCAAATACACAAATTTGACTTACACGCATAAAATTTGGGCGTCTTGCAACTGGTAAATCCAAACCATGAACCAAGCAGAAAATGAGAAATCCTGAATATGCATCAAAAATATCACCAATATTCGCTATTTTATTCGAAAATATGTATATAATCGCAGTATTTACAAGTAAATTATTCGAAATTATAACAAATATTCGGCATTTTCTACAATACTAAGCAAAATATAGCAGACAAGTGCCATTTTCTTCAATATTTCTTCTATATATCTTACATTTCAAGAAAGTACAAACTTAAAAACCGACGAATCGCTCACCCTTCCTGTCGGAATATGGGAACATTTCTTATTTCCTTGCGCACACGAACTCAAAAACCGACGGATCACTCACCCTTCCTGTCGGAATATGGGAACATTTCTTATTTCCTTGCGCACACGAACTCAAAAACCGACGGATCACTCACCCTTCCTGTCGGAATATGGGAACATTTCTTATTTCCTTGCGCACACGAACTCAAAAACCGACGGATCACTCACCCTTCCTGTCGGAAGATGGGAACATTTCTTATTTCCTTGCGCACACGAACTCAAAAACCGACGGATCACTCACCCTTCCTGTCGGAAGATGGGAACATTTCTTATTTCCTTGCGCACACGAACTCAAAAACCGACAAATACTTCAACATTCCACTTCCAAGACGGGGACAGGCATAACTTTCATGCGCACAGAAACTCAAAAATCGACGAATCTAGCAGCAGCGATATCAGCCGGATGCAACATGGTCACCTTTCTACATCACACACACATACACACATACACACACATGGTATTTCTTATGAGGCTAAGTCCAATTATCCCAGGTATGTATCTTTCAAGTCACAAGGGGTCGCATCTTCGCTCTTTCACACACACATGAATCCAAAAGATATGGAAACACACAATCTTCAAATCCCTAGGTGGCGCACCGGCAGCATTTATTAAAAATGAACAAACTTCTGCTCCCAAGGTGGCGCCTGCGCAACTTTTCCTGCTCGGGTATATCCAAATAACGAACACATAAGGCATTTCTCATACGCGTAAGGCCAGCTATCACATGCAGGCAATTTTTCCACTACAAGGTAATACACAGACAGACTTTTACACTCACTCACACACATGCACACAGACAACTTTCCCACTACAAGGTAATGCACATCCAATCTTTTTGCACACACACAGGAGAACTCTTAAAATTTCTAAGTTACAGACATATACTTTGCGCAATTTTTCTAAATTAAGGTAGTAAAGACATACGAAACGGTGAAGAATGTAATATGTATAAGGCAATTGCATGAAATTCATAGCTACAAAGTAGCAGGAATTGAACATTGGCACAGGCAAAATGATAAGTATGATAGTTGCGCGAGCGAATAGGACTTGGATTTTTCGAAATATTTCAAAGTCAGACGCGTGCTATTACCAATATACGAATTCAAACAGGCAAATTTACTAAGTATGAAATGCAGAGATTGCATGGGGAACGATGTAAGATGCAAAGCGTGAGGTGGGGGAGAGGGACACATTCTTCAGTTTGTGGAAACAAAGGAGTTCATTGTTTGCAATATGACAGCAATTTTGGCAAAGTTAGGTTTGCAAACTGCATATTACAGGGCTTTTTAGGGTTGAGTGTGTTAAGTTGGCGAAATATGGGGTGGGGGAGAGTGTACAGGATTAGATTTTGTGAAAACAAAAGATGTGTCGCACATGCGATGAGTCATCGATTTCAGCAAAGTACGATTATAACGAGCGAAGAATGCAAGTTAGGGTTGCGAGCGGCATATTACAAGCTGAATTAGGTGTAGCGAACACGCGCTACTTGGTCGAAATCTGCATTCGACAAGTCGAAAACGCTAAGATCCGAAATTTTTGCCGCGGAAATTCGCGCGGCGGCGGCACCTTTCGTGCGGCGGCGGCGGCGCTGCGCCCCGTCCCTCACGGGCGACCTCGGCTCCAGCGGCGTGGCGTCGGCTGCGGCATGCGCGCCCAATTAGATCAAGCTTTGACCCGTACAAGCTAAAGTCGAATACGCCCCAGCACAAATCTTTCAATAATTTCCATAACCCACAATACGCATGAGACTTTAGCTTCATACGAGTCAAAGCACGATCTAATTGGGCGCGCATGCCGCAGCCGTCACCTCGCCGCCGGAGCCGAAGTCGCCCGAGAGGGTGATTAATCTAATTAGCATAATTAACCTAATTAAGATGACGTCACTAATTGATCGTTGGTCTCTCCTATAATCACTACTCACATCACACCTTACCTCACTGTATAGGCTTTACACTCACTGCCTGACCTCATCTGTGGAATGTGTACTACCGTAGAGAGGCCGAAGCTGATGTGTCTGAAGTTCTGGCAAGGGTCGGTGGGTCAGAGGAACCTGACAATGTCATGCCAGGGCAGAATGGATCCGGGTCCTGACAGGGTCATCTGGACGGCTGCAGGGAACCAACAAGTGGCCAGTTTCTATGGCAGCAACGCCATCGGCGAACACACTTCAGTATGTATGCTCACAACTTGATAGATTAGTTAATAGTTATGTCTTTTGTTTATGGGACGTCACCATCCTCCATATTATTTTCAACGGCGGAAAAAATTCGCTATCAACAGAGAGTTTATATTGCGCTGAGACAGTTCATTCAACCGAAGATTGTTGTTGTGCTCATTCCTTGTTCCTTCCTTCTTCAATCCATTCCCTCCTTCTTTTCTTTCTCTATTGCTTCATTCTTTCATTCCTTCTTTCCCCTTCTTGCCTACCTCATTATTTTATTTTTTAGTTTATGTCTCCAGTTCTACAGCACCTCTTCAAGCTCGCTACTTAGAGGCGCTCCCGACTACAGCACGGACACTGCATCGGAGTTTCACGCGGAAGCGCATGAGCAATTGCAAGTGAAGGACTTGCTCAAAGTCCCTACGTGGCAGCTTGAGGGTGGATTCGAATTTGGAACCCTGTGGCTCCAAGGCACCGAACTCACCACTACATCATCGCGCTCTACTTCATCGTATCCTTACGTCTTTCCTTCCTTTGTTTCATTCCTTTCTTCCCTCCTTACTTCCTTCAATCTTTTCTTCCTTCGTTGTCTCATTCCTTTATTTACTCTTACAATCCTTCATTCCTTCCTTCTTTTATTCCTTCTTTGCTTCATTTCGGCATTCACTCATGCGTTCCTTTCCTCTATCTTTCCTTCATTTTTTTCCTTTCCTCTACCCTTTCTTCCCTCCTTGTCTCATTTCTTCGTGCACTCGTTCATTCCTTCCTCAGTGCAATCGCTTGTGTTTGTGTCACAATAATTGAATTCCCTCGTCCATCCTTCCGTAACTCTGTGTCACCTTTGTTGGTTCACTTTTGTGTCACCTTTGTTGGTTCACTTTTGTGTCACCTTTGTTGGTTCACTTCTGTGTAACCTTTGTTGGTTCACTTTTGTGTCACCTTGTTGGTTCACTTTTGTATCACCTTTGTTGGTTCACTTTTGTGTCACCCTTGTTGGTTCACTTTTGTGTCACCTTTGTTGGTTCACTTTTGTGTCACCTTTGTTGTTTCACTTTTGTGTCAGCTTTGTTGGTTCACTTTTGTGTCACCTTTGTTGGTTCACTTTTGTGTCTCCTTTGTTGGTTCACTTTTGTGTCTTCTTTGTTGGTTCACTTTCCAGCCGAGTGGACGCTACTTGACGTCCGTGACATCGTTGGACAGCGGTCACCTTGAATTCCGTCTGATGATCTTCCAAGTGAGACGAGAGGACTTCACTGAATACACGCTAGATGTCGCCAATGAAGCTGGACTATCGACAGACACGATCCAACTCAGCGAAAGTCAGTCAGACCATAATTATTATGCACAATAGAATAAATAAGTAAAAATACATGTATATGCATTAATGAATTTGTGAATATAATTTAAGTTATTGAACACTGAGTAGGGTGTCCCAAAAAAATATTTTTCTTGAAATTCTTAGGTCTCACCAGTCAAAAAGTTTCCTATGGGGATGATAATATTTGTGTAATTTTTTCGAATTTTTAAAATAATTTTTAGGTTCCCCCCCAGGAGCTCAAAATTTTATATATAGCGTACTATGATAAAATTATTCGTGTGCAAATATTTCAATATATGAGGCAACGTCATTCACACCACATATATTTTACTCTTTTTTTCACAAAATATGATATTCATTCATTCATTCCGAAAACTAATATAGCGCCCCTTCAAGAAGCCTACTCAGAGGCGCTCCCAGTCCAGTCACAGCTAAAAAGATAGGTCTTGAGCAACTTGTAGAAAACAGGCATATTATTCCGAGATAGTAAGCGTAGTGCAAGCGGGAGCCCATTCCATGTGGACGGGCCAACAACCGAGAAGGCTCGACACTGTCTGGTAGCAGAGCGGGTTCGAGGGACCAGCAGCTTCCCATTGGCCGAAGAGCGTAAAGTTCTACGGGAGGCTACGACAGAGACAGGGCGACAGAGATCAGATAAGTAGGAAGGAGCACTACCAATTAAGGACCGCCAGGATATGTCATAGGCTACAATGTAATTGCTCAAAAATGTTATGTTGTATTTTGCTCAGACTCGTTTTGCAGTTAATAATTGACTGAAATTTGACAAAATTTATATATGCACAGACTTTTCATATAATTATTAGAAATCGGAATATTATTTAACCATTATTGACTACTATAATAATTCGAGCAGTTATTCAAAAAATAGTTTACTTTGAGATGGCATATTAGTTCTGTTCTGTTCTCAGCCATCCTCGTTACGAGGTTCGGCCGCATCATGAACAATATTCCTCCAGTGTCTCCTGTCTTCCGCAAGTCTTATCATTTCATCCATTTCCAATCCCGTCCAGTCCTTTCTGTTCCCCAACCAGTTTGTTCTCGGTCTTCCTCTTTTCCGATTTCCCGGCATTGTGCCCTGCATGATGTCTTTCTCCAAGCATATTCCCTCTCTTCTCATGATGTGTCCGAAGTAAATAAGTTTTCTTTCCTTTACTGTCCTCAGAAGACTCCTCTCCACTCCTGACTCCTCCAGGACCCACTCATTCCTCCGCATTTCCGTCCAAGATATGTTCATGATTAATCTCAGACACTTCATCTCGAATGCCTCTATTCTTCTTTCCTCCTCCTTCCTCAGTGTCCAGCTTTCACATGCAGCCATATATAGCCACCGGCCATACCAGTGCTATCCATAACTTTACCATATTAGTACACAGTACAAAATGTGAGATAGTCACATGTTTGGTCCAATCAGTAGTTCACTACATCGGAAGAAGTGACTCAAGTGAGTCATGGTTATATGAAAAGTCTGTGCATATATAAATTTTGTCAAATTTCAGTCAGTTAACTGCAAAACGAGTCTGAGCAAAATACAACATAACATTTTTGAGCAATTACATTGTAGCCTATGACATATCCTGGCGGTCCTTAATTGGTAGTGCTCCTTCCTACTTATCTGATCTCTGTCGCCCTGTCTCTGTCGTAGCCTCCCGTAGAACTTTACGCTCTTCGGCCAATGGGGAGCTGCTGGTCCCTCGAACCCGCTCTGCTACCAGACAGTGTCGAGCCTTCTCGGTTGTTGGCCCGTCCACATGGAATGGGCTCCCGCTTGCACTACGCTTACTATCTCGGAATAATATGCCTGTTTTCTACAAGTTGCTCAAGACCTATCTTTTTAGCTGTGACTGGACTGGGAGCGCCTCTGAGTAGGCTTCTTGAAGGGGCGCTATATTAGTTTTCGGAATGAATGAATGAATATCATATTTTGTGAAAAAAAGTAAATATATGTGGGGTGAATGACGTTGCCTCATATATTGAAATATTTGCACACGAATATCATAGTACGCTATATATAAAATTTTGAGCTCCTGGGGGGGGGACCTAAAAATTATTTTAAAAATTCGAAAAAATTACACAAATATTATCATCCCCATAGGAAACTTTTTGACTGGTGAGACCTAAGAATTTCAAGAAAAATATTTTTTTGGGACACCCTAACACTGAGTGTACATACATGACATGTGTAGGCCTAATTCTCTGTCTTCGCATATAATATTAGGTTTATGTGTTACATTCATTCATTCATTCATTCATTCATTCATTCAAGTATTTATATAGCGCCTCTTCAAGGAAACTACTCAGAGGCGCTCCCGACTCCAGTACGGACAAACAGAACAGTTTTTAAGTGCCTATAGAATGTGTCAGAGAGTGATCTAGGGAACAGGCGCAGCTCAAGTGGGAGGGCATTCCATACCACTGGGCCAACCACAGAAAAAGCACGACTCTGCATGATGGAGGTACGAGCAAACGGGACAAAGAGTACTTGCCTATCAGCCGAGCGTAGGGACCGACCAGTCCGAGCACTTAACACAGGCCGACAAAGATCGAGTAGGTAAGATGTAGCAAGACCTTGTATGTGTTTCACTGTGTATGTTACACTTGACGTGTTTTTTGCTGCAGTAGAAGCTACAGCACAGAACATGATCGTCCAAAAAGCAGCTCACATTCCAGAAACAGGTATCAACTTCATTTTAAATTTTAAACTTTAAACTGACTAGTCAGTAATTTTATTTATTGATCAGCTATATCGTATTATATATTATAGAATTTGATGGTTGGGCTTACAAGGGGGTCTAAAAGACAGTAGAGGCATTTTTCGAGAGTTGCCTCAATGGGCATTCGTACAATGAAAAGGCATGTGGTCGTGGTTGCAGTAACGTTGGCGTTCTGGGTTATTGTGATGGACTTTGTTTTGGAAATCAATAATTAATTAATTAATTAAGCGTTATTATACAGTTGGATTAAAGGTAATTATTTTACCTTAGAGTGATGGACTTTGTTTTCGAAATAAATAATTAATTAATTGGGCATTATACAGTTGGATTAAAGTTAATTATTTTACTTAGAGGACACACCCTTATGAGGAAAATTATAGAGGGAGAATGGTCCGAATGGAAGGTCGTAAAGGAAGTGGAAGACCAAAACAGAAGGTTCTGGACTGGATGATGCGGGAGGGATATGAACAGCTAAAAGAGGATGCTAAACAACGAGAGGAGGGTTGCTATCGGACGTACAAACCGTCAACTGGCAGAGAACAACATGATGACAGTTCCTCTTTCGCGACTACTCTTAGGCGATCCTGTTGACCATTGGGTTATAATAAAAAAATTCCTGAAAATACATTATAGTCATCATCATCATCATCATCATCATCATCATCATCATCATCATCATCATCATCATCATCATCATCATCATCATCACCACCACCACCACCACCACCACCACCACCATCATCATCATCATCATCATCATCATCATCATCATCTTCGCCACAACCACCACCATTACCATCGTCATCGTCATTGCCATCGTCGCCGTCGTCGTCGTCGTCATCATCATCATCATCATCATCATCGGTATCGGCATCATCATGGCAATTATGGCTATAGACATTTGAACGCTTAGATATTACATACATAGCTCACGCTCTCGTTATTTTTGGAATTAATTCTACTGCATCGATAGTGAACTATATAGATCTTTGTCAGGTCATTTATTCCATGTTGAACCAAGAACTCGTCACTCGTATCGTATTAAAAAAACGTCTTTAAACTTATTATAAAACTCATAATTATGCTATCCACCTCAGCAACAGTGCCCTATCTGACCCTGTCTGACTCTGGCACCACACAGGTTCTTATCTGGCGCACAAAACTCACCAAACAGCATGAGTCTTGGTCGCTTGTAGCTGTTTAATGACACTGCCATATCGAAGATGATCAGTGTCGCCTCCTCCTGTATCCAAGCTTGGGACTGGCACTGGCAGACAGTGGCGGCGCCAGGATTTCAGGTTTTGGGGGCTGAACCCTCGCGAACATTTTCCATTTTCATCCGCCAAAATTTCTGATGACTTTTTAGTCATCCGGTCGAAATCTCGTGATGTCGTGATGGGTGATGGGCTTATCGTGGAAATAGTTCAGTTTTACAGTTTTACATGCCTCTTTTAGCCCCTGGATGACCTTTATGGGGCTTAGCCCCATATCCTCTGGCGCCGCTACTGCTGGCTGAGTGCAACCAGTGGCGGAGTTCCCTTCTGGATCTTGGTGCATTTTAGCGCCTCTTATACTGGCTCCCTACACGCATCGTTTGATTGGCACTGATCGAGTTATTTCAGAACTTCGACCATTGATGATTTACATTACTACGTTCAGATTCGCACCCATACGTGCAGTTTATGTAGAGCAACTGTATCGAGTAGATTGTTTTTGTTGCAGGAGATTCTTCACCAATGGTTTTCGACATTGGAGCATCTTCATCCGGCACCAGCCTCATCATCCGTACAGTGACATTGTCATCTGGCGCTATATCAATCGCTGGACTGTTTATCGGTCGTCGTTGGTAGTCTGTGTCTCTGCCTCAGCGTCTGTCTGTTTTTGTGCGTCGGCTTCGTCAGCTGCGTAAAGGTGGCGCCACTGCGCTCTGTATCTGGCTACTCTTCAATCCGTCGTCCTCGATCCAGTAGCTTTCGTTTGATTGGTTCGTAGACTAGAATGGATCCGAATGATTCCGGCCGCATTTATGACTATCTTAAATAGCCTACACTAGGGCCTACTGATTAAGCCTTGAGAAGCTCGCAAAAGTAGTTAATGAGTAATGGTCCTGATGCAGTTCGACCATGTAATGAAACTGGGGCAATTGAAAGTAGGCTATTTTCGCTTCTGTACTTGCATGGGCGATATGCTTAATATGAACCCGTGTTCTCAATCTCAGCTATTTACTACATGATCGGAGATTTGGTCTAGAAGTTGTGGGGGGGGGGCGAAGGACGATCGCCGAGGCGCGACGTGACATTTGGGGGGGGGGGGGGGGGGACGGACGACTGAGTCGCGGACGATTTTTTTTTTCGCCGACCAAAATTTCTGACGACCTTTTTTAAAAGTCATTTGGTCGAAATCTCCTGAAAACATAAAAATTTTCCGGTGAAAAAAGCTGACGATTTCTTTTCAGTGATAACAATTTTTCCTGTCAAAATAGCTGATATTCTAGTCTTTAGGCTACTTCTTGTAATATGATCAGAATTAACCAAATAACCACTGTCAAAATTTACCATGATATTTAGGAATTTTTCTTTTCTTAAATATTGGGGGCATGACCATGGACGGTCCCCCACCCCAAAGTTTGGTGGGCCGCCCCCCCCCCTATCCCCTAAGTCTCCGCCCATGGTTTACTACCTTTTTCTCACTCTCAGCTGTTTACTATCTTGTTCTCACTCTATAGTCTATACAATCCATTTCCCTATCCTATTATACTATGTATAGGCATAAATTATACCTCCTCTACTCCTCGTCTTTGTCACTATTCCAGTTAAAATACCCATTTGTCTGTATGTCTGTCTGCCTGTATGTTTGTATATATATATATATATATATATATATTATATATGCCTGGCCTTTAACATAACATAACATGGGTTTTAAGTGGTTCAGAAGACACTGGGTCTGTGTTAGAACCACTGCAAATTAACCTGGAACACCTAGTAGCCCAATTTTCCTAGCTTCCTTTTGAATGCTGAGACCGTGTCCACCGACACAGTGCTGTCATCCAAGCCGTTCCACATGTCTACAACTCTAGCACTAAAGAATTTCTGTCCCAATGTTCCTCTCGGCTTCTTAAACAATTTGTACCTATGACCCCGAGTTGCTTTGTTTGGTGCTAATTCAAAGAATTTCTCCCAACCTAGTGCTTCCTTTCCAGTAATGATCTTGTATGCTTCAATTAGGTCTCCCCTGCTTCTCCGTCTCTCCAGTGTTGTTAGCCCACACCTCTCCAACCTCTCTTCATAGCTCAAATCTTTGTAGCCCCAAATCATCTTCGTAGCTCTTCTTTGCACTTTCTCCAATTTTTCAATGTCCTGTTTCAGGTGTGGGTTCCATGCCTGAATGCAGTATTCCAACTGTGGCCTAACCAGTGATTTATACAACCTCAGTAACGTGTCCTTGTCTCTAGTAACTATTGTCCTTTTTATCATGCCTAATGTTGAATTTGCCTTTTTTGATGCTTCCGCACATTGTCTTGAGGGTTTTGCACTCTTGTGCATAATCACTCCTAAGTCCCTTTCTTCCTCGCTAACCCTCAGTACCTTACCTCCCATTTCATATGCAAACTCCTGGTTTCTTTTCCCCATATGCATCACTGAACACTTTTCCAAATTAAAGAGCATTTGCCAGTCCTGCGACCATCTAAACATTCTTCGTAGATCTTCCTGTAGTATCTCTGCTTCTTCTTCATTACCCACTGCTCTACATAGTTTTGTGTCATCCGCAAACTTAGAAATTTTCGATAGAACCCCATCATCTATGTCATTGATGAAAAGTACTCCGGAACTATACATCCTCCCCCCTCTGTTTCCGCTACAGTTCGACGTGACATCTACTGTGGTTATATACATGTAAGCTTACATGCGTGTCTCCCTGCTTTACTACCGGATATTGAGCTCACTACCCGCATGTAGATTTTGTTTTGACTATGCACCAATGAATCGGATTCTTTCCATGACTCAGATTTCCCAGCCAGCCTGTCGCTCATGGACCCCATAGTTGCCCACATTGAACCAGTTTTCCCATGAGACTCGCATGGAGCCCAAGTAAGCCCCATTCAAAGCCTATGCATGTAAAATGCTAGCAGGGTCACAGGCTTCGTGGAAGTCTCTAGACTACCATTTCGATTATGATGGATTAGTAAACGAATAAAACTTTCTCGTCATTGACTAAACCCGTTTTAGCAGCTTCTCTATGGTGCCTCTGACAATCGGATTCGGGCCTCCACTGGTTAACGCTTGTGAATAAGCTGGGCCCTGCACATAGCTTCAGAGTATACCACCTTAAAAATTGAAGTATATACGACTACGAATACGATTACGCTGAAGGAAGGTTTTCATAATTGAGATATTGCATTTTACCTTCATTAATTTACCTCTCAACTTGCTGCCTTAATTTCCCCACCATTTCCTATACATGTACCTAACTTACCTTGACATTTCATACCTCACCTCACATCGCATTTCCATGCCATATACAGTCCATACTGTTGACTGCAGTCTTGTCTTCCATTTTATTTGCATCATCATATCCTCGGTTACATAGACAAACCTTTGTTTAGCTCAACTTATCATACTTTACCTCATGCTGCGTCACCATACTTTACCTAATTACCTTACCTATCTAAGAAAGCTACTATTGTAGTGTCGATGTAGCGTCCTGATGTGTACGGTATTTTAGTATGATATTAGTTGATGACTCACACAGTGTCTACGTCACTTTTCTGCATCAGCTTCAATTTTATTTTTATTAAAAAAATTGCATTTCAAGTTCATAATATTAATTTATTTATTTAGCTGATCGGCTGAAAGTAATCAGCCGAATTAATCGGTCGGCTGAAAGTAATCAGCCGAATTGATCGGTCGGTTGAAAGCAATCAGCCGAATTAATCGGTCGGCTGAAAGTAATCAGCCGAATTAATCGGTCGGCTAAAAGTAATCAGCCGAATTAATCGGTCGGCTGAAAGTAATCAGCCGAATTAATCGGTCGGCTAAAAGTAATCAGCCGAATTAATCGGTCGGCTAAAAGTAATCAGCCGAATAAATCGGTTGGCTTAAAAGACTTTCAGCCGGATTGATCGGTCGACTGAATGGACGGTCAACCAGTCAATAGAATGGTCTTGGTATTGGCTGGTCGGTTGGTTCGTGTAAAGCAAGTATACACGAACATTGTTTTGAATGTAATTTGTGAATTGCTTTAGTATACTTTAATTATTGCAAAAAAACTCTTGGATTCGATCAAATCTAAATATCTTACCTAATCTTTCAGCTTTTAGGTTTCTGAATAGTTCTACTTTTTATATAGTATATTTTCTCTCATTGATTGATCACCACAGCAATATTATTATATCAATCACTTGTATGTTTAGATAGCAGCTGTTGGTTCCAATGTGTTGTGTCTGTCTGTGTGCATTGGTATTTTCGCCAATTAGTGTGAGTAATAAAATTCCGGAATAAGGAATTAGTCTGTCTTCTTTCTTAATTGCCGTAAAACTATAGCTTCATTAACGACTCTAACTTGTATCCTAATTGCCATTCTTCCTACTCAACGTCCATGTCATTCTATACTCCGTCCATGTCATTCTATAATCCGCGATGACTTAATTACTAACACGTCACGTTGATTAATTATCAATTGATTAACTCATGTTACGAGGTCATGTGGAGTGGCGTAATTCATATGAAACATGGACGTTTCACTTACAGGAGTTCAATCCCGTTTAATACGGTGCTGGTGGAATTTCTGACTTGTCATTTTTACTTCCCCGTCTTCTGTGGGTGCACATGATTGTAGGCCTCTAGTTTGAATTTATCCAAAACATAGTCTTGATATATATATATATATAGGCCTAGCCGCTTAGACCTACCTACGCCTATGCAACACATGTTTTCACTTTTTTTGATAGTTTTAACTGTACAGATTGAAATGCTTCTACAACTGCACAAAACCATTTAAAACTGCACATTTTGTGTACAACCATGGGCGGAGACCTAGGGGGGACAGGGGAACGGCCCCCCCAATGTAGGTGTTGGGGGACGGCCCATGCATTTGTCCCCCCCTCAATCATTGAACGTCAAGACTAAAAAATAACTTTAAAAAAAGAAGGTCATCAACTTTTTTTGGCGGCAAAAACAGAAATTTTTTCCGAGTTTTCGGCGGCGACCAGAAATTTTTGGCCAGCAAAAAATGGAAATTTTTCGGCGACACTCAGCCATTCGTCCGTCAAAAAATCTCGCGTCTTTCCGTCCCCCCCCCCAAGTCTCCGCCCATGTGTACAACTGCACGTTAAAAAAACATAACTCAATCGCGAGTGAAAGCTGTGCGATTTAATGGGCTTCTAAAAACAGGAGTGAGTTTAACCGTTACGCATATAGGCCTACAGTATGCACAGGTCTAGCGAGAGAACATGACATTTTGATGCAAATACGGGAATACAAAACCATAATTATGTAGCCTATAGTTACTGTAGGCTAGCTGTGAGTTTATTGACATAGGGGCTTCTGCTGGGTCAGTTTACTACATATCTTGTTCTCACTCTCAGCTGTTAACTACCTTGTTCTCACTCTCAGCTGTTAACTACCTTGTTCTCACTCTCAGCTGTTAACTACCTTGTTCTCACTCTCAGCTGTTAACTACCTTGTTCTCACTCTCAGCTGTTAACTACCTTGTTCTCACTCTCAGCTGTTAACTACCTTGTTCTCACTCTCAGCTGTTAACTACCTTGTTCTCACTCTCAGCTGTTAACTACCTTGTTCTCACTTTCAAACAGTGGCGTAGACAAGGGGGTTTCGTGGGTTAAAACTCCCCATTGGCCTATGAATTTTTTTTAAAGGTTATTTATCCACTTAAAAAAGAAAAAAGCAAAACGATTGCTTGTAGTAAAAATTGGTTTTCTTACTTTACTCCCTTTGTTACTTTATTCCCTTTTTATTTACTGTAATAAGCTTACTGCTGGGCTGGTGTCAGAAATGGCATCTAAGACCAAAAAATCCAAACCCCCTTCCATCAAAAATTCCTGGCTACGCCACTGCTCTCAAATGTTTACTACCTTGTTCAGTTCTCACTCTCAGCTGTTTACTACCTTGTTCTCACTCTCAGCTGTTTACTATCTTGTTCTCAATCTCAGCTGTTTAGGCCTACTACCTTGTTCTCACTCTCAGCTGTTTACTACCTTGTTCTCACTCTCAGCTGTTTACTACCTTGTTCTCACTCTCAGCTGTTTAGGCCTACTATCTTGTTCTCACTCTCAGCTGTTTACTACCTTGTTCTCACTCTCAGCTGTTTACTACCTTGTTCTCACTCTCAGCTGTTTAGGCCTACTATCTTGTTCTCACTCTCAGCTGTTTACTACCTTGTTCTCACTCTCAGCTGTTTAGGCCTACTACCTTGTTCTCACTCTCAGCTGTTTACTACCCTGTTGAAACCAAGCCGGTGGGATCACGTGGTCTTTGTTGAGGCATCCGTAGCTTACTTTGAGAGAAGGTTTCGCGCAAGATTATTCGGCTGCCGGAACTATTTCCTAAACTGACGATGACTGTAAAGAACTGACGTGGCAGAAAGAGTGCTGATGTAATTTAAATGTTTAAAACCAAATCTATAGCCTATTATAGCGGAAAGCTTTAATTTAAACTCTGATATTAAGCTGCTAATCGGAGGCGCTCCCGACTACAGGGCTTATTCAAAGGAATTTTCTCAACTGCACATGAATTACGTATTTTTTGTATGGGCACGTGACCCAGTTGGCTTAGTGAGCAATCATGAATAAGCTGGTGCCCTGCTCTTGGCCTTACGAATGGCGCTTCAGAAGTTTCAAGATTGTGATTTTTCTGGCTTTAAAAATTCTTTTCTTAGCACCACAGTTAACTGGTATGGCTATTGGTGACTCGATGTTCAGCATGGCAAACTATCAGACTGAATGAAATCAGCTAAATAACAAAAGCACGGCGGTTGGCAGGTTTAGGTAAAGTGGGCTAAGTAACGCAAGTGTGCTTACAACAACTAGGCCTACATCTGCCACAAAATAATATGAGTTACTAATTAGGATAGGCTATGACTAATAATTTAACAATCTCTGTGGGCCCCTGGAGGTCGTGGAACCGTGTGCCTTGCACACATTGCACAGATGGTATACCTACGCCAGTGTCCGGACCATATACATCACCCAAATAAATCCTCTCCAAGATATATTCATGCAGTCTGAGTGCCTATGAATGATGCCTGTGTCTTATATTTTACAACTAACTTCTTATCTACTTTCGTCGGCTCATAACCAACAATTAGGTAGGCCTAGTCCTCTATAATTGCACAAAATCTGATTTTCAAATGCACAAATCTATTTCTCAACTACACACTTTGTGTCCAGCTGCACGTTAGAATGAGCCCTGCTGCATACTTTTCGTAATTCATCATATATATACATATATATATATAGCCTAATATATATAGGCTATGTATGTATTCTGTCGCAATTGATGATCATGTGCTTACGATTCAGACAAAATATCCTTCATCCACGATTCACATGCCTGACTACTTTTCTAAGAACTAAACCGTTAGGCTATACGTCAATTCGACGCCACCGAACAAGTAGACCTACAAATGAATTCGTCCAATGCCTAAACACAAAACGGACCTGTAATAATTATATGCATCAAAAGGCCCATAAATGCCAACTATGTCTGCCATTAAAGCGCGCAAAGGAGACCCGCACATCAAATCGGCCTACAGATAGACCTACGCACTGAAGAAAAAGTGACGTAGATTAGGCCATAATTAATTTAGGCCTACACTGTAAACATCTGTTTTGACCTCTGCATGCTTGATATTTTAATTGACAACAACAGCGGTTTGACCTATAGCCTACTTTTTGACTCACAGACCACGTACACTATAGACTATAATCAGGAGTAAACTTTTAGCCCAAGAAATATTATGTTCCCAATTTTATATGCACATCACTAAAATAAGTTGAGAATACTTGCAGTGTGGGCCTATATAAATTAGGCTATAGCCTAATTATTTTGCTAAGTGATGTAATTTTTCGTTGTAATGGCATTTAACATTATATCATGCCTCGAGCTATGGCGCCTCTGAGTAGATAATCTTGAAGTGGCGATATATAAATTCACCCAATAAATGAATGAATGTAAAATATATGTATATAGCCTACAGTCACACAGAGTGCTAGACAGCATAGGCGTCTAGAGAGTTCAACTGTGAGGTCGGTGTGTGTGTGTGTGTGTTCAATTGACCATTAGGGCAGAAATTTGGTTCGAGATTTCTGCTCCCCATGCGCTCCTCGTCAACTTAGTTTCAATGAGTACATTGACCGCACACTGCAGGTCGGACGATGAGACGACAAAAACTGTACAATCGCATTAAAATGCTGAGGCTAAGAAAATGAAGTCGCTAATAATACCTGAAGCATAGACTGCTCTTTTGATTCTTAGTTAACATAATGCATAGCCAATAGCGCCATGGACTACTGATCATAGGTCAATTGATCTAGGCCTTTCTAGGGACTACTCATCAAAGGACTACTGATATAGGGACTACTCATCAAGGGACTACTCATCAAGGTGCAACGCATCACAGACTGTTTTATCTAAGAACGAACCGAAGCAATTAAATCAGAGAAAAATGTAATATATCGAAACGCAATACCGCAATTGGTTTACTCAGTGTTAATACTAACGTAAATCACTTAATTGCATACGATTTTAGAACAAGTACTAAATTTACCACTGTTATACCACATAGTAACCTACATTGAAGTCCAGTGTAGGCCTATACAACTAAAAAAACTTGATCATACGCTCAATGCAGAAAGTGACTTACCCAGTTTAATAGCATATGGCCGTATTCAACAAGCAATAGAGTAATTTTATTTATGATCCGTTCGATGATTCGTTCAGTGTGCGATGTGCGTTGTATAATTTGTGATGAATAGTACCTTGATGAGTTGCTTCTGATGAGTAGTCCTCTGATCAATAGTCCTTTGATGAGTAGTCACCAGATCAATTGGCCTTTGATCAGTAGTCCGCATACCCCTTATTCACCAACTTGATTGTCATCTTGCTAAGTGACTTCACAAAAAGTCCACAGTGACCTGAGGCTATACGCTGGTAGCCTACCTGTCTCGGTTTAAAATAATAGTAATAATGATCATCTGGCAATGTCAGGTCTATTTGATAACAATTATTTGAGATGAGACTTAATAAAATCGTGTTTTTGCTACTTTTTGTTGCGTTACGTTTTTGAATCGTCAAAAATCGGTGGGTGGCCTCCCTAAAAGTGGCAGAACTATTGTTCTGTTTGAAATTTTCTTTGATGAAATCGGGCCATCAAGTGTAAATATGAATTGTCTATAAGCCTGTAAAATTGCATTTCGTAATTCTTACTTTTGGTCAAGATATTGGCAAAAAACTTAGGTTTTTTGGCGCACCCTGTATATGTGACAGTGGTCTCTGAATTTATTCTAGGAGACTATAGGACATAGGCCTACATAGGCCTATACCTCATGCATATCCGTGTGCTAGTCTTCTCGTTGCTAATGCACCGTCAGCCTACACAGTAGCCGTAGGTCAACACAGTCCTACGTACGTAGTAGGCCTATGAGACCTACGCAAGCTGCTGCATGGAAACTGATTGGCCATCTGAGCACGCTTCAAAAGCTTTCGGCGCTGTGCTGCGGGCCATATAGTGTCCATAAATCTAGACTCAACTTGGAATCGCTTCAAATCATCGATAACGGAGACCAAGGAAACACGAGAACTGTTCTGGGATCGGAGAGGTCTATGCTAACACAGTGAGGACCTTTGGTGCCATTTCTCTCACTACAGACAGAGCTAAGAAGAGTTGGGCGCGTTGTTTAAGTCTTTTTAACCTACTCAACAAACATATCGGTAGAAAGATGAGTTTTACTAGAAACGCAAAACCGCTTTTGACGCTGGTTGTTTTGTTCATCATCAACGCAAGAACAGGTAAGGTTGCAAATTTCAGTAGAGAGAATTTTATTTATTATATTTTTTACTGGCACTCGTGAATAAGCTGGTGCCCTGCGCTTGGCTTTCGAGTGACGCTCAAGAAATTTGGAGAGTACGATTACGATTAGCAAAGCGTCAATAAAACTGAAATACGTGTGTGGAAACAACTTGTCCAAGAGGGGTAAGTCTTACGTGTGTTCGTGAACAAAAAGGACATTTTGAACACCATATAAAGCTGAATTTTACATCCTTTCAGCTTAGCAAGAGTCAGATGGACGAAGTCGTTGAAATACAGGCGAAACGCGCAGGATAGATGACATCGTTTCAGATTATGAGCCTAATTCTTCATTAGTAATTTCTGTAAAACAACTGCTTTCAGATCAGTATCCAGAAAATCAGACCATTAAATCATAGAGGCAGTCAAAGGAAGATACTTCAGTTAAAAAGAAAGGGTGCTTCTTAAATAATGACAACATGACAATTTGCGGTGATGCAATGGTGGGTTCGGTGCCTTGCATAGGCGCAACCACCCTATGGGACCCACGGGACTCGTCCCCCAACTTTTGAGTGGCCCCATAGCTTTATTATTATGGTCCCCCCAACTTTTAGGACGTGATTCATTATGGTCCCCCACAACTTTTAGGACGTGATTGCGCCTATGGTGCCTTGGAGTCGGAGGGTTCCAGGTTCGAATCCACCTCAAGCCGTCGCGTCGGGCCTTGGGCAAGTCATTCACTCGCAATTGCTCGTGCGCGTCGGTGTGAAACTGTGATGCAGTGTCCGTGCTGTAGTCTGGAGCTCCTCTGAAAGCTAGCTTGAAAGAGCGCTATAGCAGATGCGAGAAATAATTACCAGGCTATGAGAAGAACAAAAGATGCAGGGAGATCTAGAGGAAACCTCGGTAGAGCAGAGGAAAACGCGTCCGCAAAGTAGGCGATCATAGTTCTACTCATGGGTCCTTATTAGGTTGACCAGAGAAAGATTATAATTAGACGACGTCGCTGAATAATGATAATGGCTTAGTTATTCGGGACTGGCCTAAATAGCTAACCCTCCATGTAGCCTAGGCCCACTGTAGTTGGTCGGCATTCAATGCTTTCTAAACTCAGGCCCGGCCTTAGGGTGTGCGGGACCAAGACAGCAGACAAATGGGATGATTATGACAATGACAATTGGGATGATTATGATGGCTATTACGATGATTATGAGGATGACAATTGGGATGATTGTGACAATGACAATTGGGATGATTATGATGCTGACAATTGGGATGATTATGATGGCTATTACGATGATTATGAGGATGACAATTGGGATGATTGTGACAATGACAGTTGGGATGATTATGATGATAGCAATTGGGATGATTATGATGGTTATTACGATGATTATGAGGATGACAATTGGGATGATTGTGACAATGACAGTTGGGATGATTATGATGATAGCAATTGGGATGATTATGATGGTTATTACGATGATTATGAGGATGACAATTGGGATGATTGTGATGCTGACAATTGGGATGTTCATGATGATGACAATTGGGATGATTATGATGATGATGACAAATTGGATGATTATAGTGATGACAATTTGGAGTACGTGGCGGGTAGAAATCCGCGACGGACCATTCTCCTAAGCACATAGTCTTCCATATGGTTATTATTATATTATTTCTTATCATACTCTCTTTTATCTTCCTGTCTCTTGTAATCCTATCTCTCATTATGCTATCTCTTATCATCATATGTCTTGTCATTGCATCGCTTAGCATCCTATCGCTTAGCATCCTATCGTTATCATCCTATCGCTTATCGTTCTAGCTTCTAGCTTTTGTCATCCTATCGCTTAGCATGAGATTGTCTGTTGTGTGCGATGTTGTATTAGGTCAGGCCATAACGTGTTCAAAGTGTTCCACGTCTTCCACCACTGACGATTGCGTAACAAGTCCACCTTCGGCTACGAACTGTAACAGCGCTGACACCAACTGCATCGCTATTGCCATGTACAGACAATCAGGTAGGAAACCAACACAACGACAACGCGGAAATTCAACGTAAAATAGCAAAGTAATGTTAGATAATGCAATGTAAAGTCATGTAAACTTAATTAAAGCCAAATACTGTTATAGGCTACAGTAATAGGCCTACATGCTGTATGGCAATAATATGAGCTCAGATCGGAATATGTTTAAGTTTAACTTCTACCTGTGCCGCTTTCTACTGCATCATTTACACAGGACATTTCTTGGGGTATACTCTGTGCCTGTCCCAAGCCAGGATAAAGGAGGAGGGTTCTGCGGTGGGCTTGCAAGCCGCCCAGGTAAGGGGCCGTCCATAAAGTACGTCACGCTATTTTTGACCATTTTTGACCCCCCTCCCCCCTGTCACAAACTGTCACAAATCTCGGACCCCCCCTAAAGTACGTCACACTTTCGAACAAATTTTTTAAAAACATAACCATTTACCTAACCCTCTAAACCCTATACTCTCCCTAATCCCTCTGATAGTGACGTGTGTCCCTAAACGCTTTGATAGTGACGGGAAATCAACTTTTATCCCCCAGGCCGGGTTTTAGACACGCCTGGCCGGGCCGGGTCGGATTTTAGGTACTAAGAGAAAAAAAATATAAAAGAATTTAAAAAATAAATGTGTGACGTCACACATGGCCTGATCCACCTCCCCCTGTCACAAACTGTCACACTTTCTTACACCCCCTCCCCCCTGGAGCGTGACGTACTTTATGGACGGCCCCTAAAGCACCCAGCGCAACAGAAATAACGATGAAGTGAAGTGGAGAAACCGCGTTGCCCGATGTGAGGCGGATCTGCACGCACGGGAAGCACAAAGGAAAACGACGCGACGGACTTAGCATCTTTTTAGCAACTTTTTCTCATTTGAGAAACTTTTTGTTGCCGTTATCCCTAACAAAAATGACGCTGCAAAAACCAAGCCGCACATTAATCAAGTTAATAATTATGCGTAACAAGACATGTGAACTTTCAACTTGCATGCAACATTAATGTTGGTCTCTGTTTTTCCCAGGTGAGCTCTTCTCATTCATCCGGGCCTGCAGTCCATCCGCGCTGGGTGAAGCATGTATCGGTGGAACCGACAAGGCGACGTTGGTACCGCTTCGGATCTGTTACACAACGTGCAGCGGCGATGGCTGTAATGGCTACACCAACCTTCATCACTTCCTAGATCTTCTGCGACGAAAATGACCAATTAGGACAACTCCACAACTACCCTGCGGACCAATAGCTGATGATAAGTGAAAGTTGACGAAGATAAACGCTGATTGACAAACGAGACGTTGTAATAAAGCAGTCAAAGCGTCGATTACATTCCAGAATAATTACCCAGAAGCGTTTAAGAAACGATGTATCGGACGAAATTAAATTATTGCTTGCAAGAAAACGTCGTCTTCTTGGTCGTTGTCCCTATCATGCTTTCATTTCATATTTAAAAGCTGGTCTAATCCGGCTTTGTTTTTCGAATCTGATCGAGTTATTTCTAACGATTTCTATAGCGCATTAAAGTGTGCACAAAGCGTCACTTGATGGTCAATCCAGATGGTGAGGTTAAATTCGAAATTGATTGTCTGTTGGAGAAGCGACGTTGAGTTGCAATCGGTCGTCGAATCCAGAGTTTAGGCTGCGATTGGTAAAGAATAAGAAACAGACGAGTCATGATAGCTATTAATAGGTTGAGTGCTGCAGCATGAGCGGAATTTGCTTTCCGTTCCTGAAGGGGCTAAATTTGTTGGAGCTGAGACTCGGTCCAGAACGAGCGGCGCCGAAAAATATTTTCTCGAGCCCAAAAAAGTTGATGACCTTTTCTAGTCCTCGGTCTGAAATCTCGTCCGAAAAATACTCATTTTCCCGGCCAAAAAGTTGACCTTTTTTAGTCATTCGTACGTTTCGCGGTCGTCAACAGAACCATTTCCCGAAAAATTGAGTCTGTGCCTTCTTGGGGGTGGGGGGAGGGGGCTAAGCCCGATACCATAAGATACCATTTACACGGTAAAAATGACTCTGGGTCTTCTTGGGGGGCTTAGCCCCTCTAGTCCCTGATAGACGCCGCCCATGGAGCTGACCAAAAGCATATCGTTTCCTGTCTCTGCAAACCTCAATGTCTGTTTCATTTTAGTTGCCCTCCTGATAAACTGATGACTGTGTCCTTTACTGAGGCTGAATACAAATTTTGACCATGGTTCCTCTTTAAAACTACTTCTTACCGATGGCGCTTCAAAAGTGACCATTATCGCAATAATTAGCAGAAGATTGTGTCAACGTGAACGTTGGTTATTGTTACTTCCATCTCCCACAGGTCCAGGCTATTGCCTTGTCCTAACGACACCCGTCAATGTTAATGTCTTTTGGCTGATGCTGAGCTGAGAACACACTTCTGAGTCAGTACACCAGAAATAGTAAGCTTATGCATTAGCAAATGAACGAACAAGTGAAGGAAGTTTTGAAGTGGATGAATGAATGCATGGCAATAAAAGTCATCAATGTTACAGAGCATGCATTCGACGATACATTTGGTCGGGCAGTGGAGCGCATTCATTATGTCTTTGCTCCCGAATGTAACCTGATTGGGCGCCACACTGATCACAAGGGAGCATAGAATGTATTTTCAACAATTAGAGAGTTTAATCAAGGCGCTGTGTTATTATATGAGTGACTTTCTGAGTCCGCACACTGGGTCTGAGCATCCTTTGTCATATACTAAACGTAATAGGGCCTATAAACTATTTATGATGAAATATAATTCAGATTATCAGATATTTCAATTGAACTGTCAGCAGAAGAACTAGAAACGACAGATGGTTGCGAGACACGAGAATATTTAAAATTAACTATTAATTATCCGCATGTAGTCGCCACGTCGCGTGACCGCGAATTAAAAAGAAAAGGTTCTGGAATTCTCCATTAAACAACACACTAAAATACTGATTGTGTTTGATTAAAATTAATTGTCTGCACTCTGCTGAACAATGATATACATGTACATATATGATGGGGTTCTCAGCTCGAAGACAGGTCCATTGGCTTTATGCTTCTGGGGATGAGATGAGTGAGGTGGTTTTCCGTTGCCTTCCTCACAGTCAATAATATTCTGAATGAACAACTTGTCCAAGATTGCTTCGCAGTGGCCTGAGGTAGATTCGAACCTGCGACCCTTCGGTTACAGGGCACAGAAACTAATACTACTACACCACACCACGTCCATTTATTATAGGCACACGTATATATAGGCATATTATACGTTGTGACTTTTGGACATAACGCATGCATTTTAGATGTCGCTGGAGAACACATTGAATGTGTGCTGCTCCTATTATAGACAGTTGCGCAATTTAAAATGTTGCTTTCTGATTGGCGCATAAGCATCAACGAAGTCATGGAATTAAGGATGCATTTTTTATGTTAGCAGATATATTTTCATAGAGATACATTGTATATACACCGTGTCTCAATAAAAAAGGTGCAGAATTGTTTTTGTCAGAACTTCGTCAAATTTCCACCAATCTTAATCACTTTTGGCAGGTATATGGCAAAATGGCTGAAATTTCATGCTGTATATAAATTTTTCACCTCACCTGACTCGTATCACCGCACTACCTTGTTAAACACAGATGTACCAATTTCTCATATAACGCTTAGATTTTAATACTTCCAACAAACTATCTGACGTCTGAATTAGCACGCAATAAAGTAAATAGCAGAGTTTCTTAATTGTTATGACAGATCTGCTTAAAAGTGTTAGAATTGGTGCTCAAAATGTGCCCCGCATGCACGGACACAAGCGCTAAGACGGCGACGCCACTGGTCGATGGCACCATCAACAATCGACTGGTCAAAGCGCGCCCACTCGTCGATCAGACGCGTTTTGAGTTCGTCGACACTGGTTATTCTGGACCGGTAAACCTTCTCCTGCAGCACACTCCATATGCTGTAGTCGACTGGGTTAAGATCTGGTGAATTCGGCGGCCACAGAGTTGGAGGAATAAAGTCGGGCGTCTCTCGCTCCAGGAAAGAGACGGTGTCGCGCGCTCGATGCGCCGGTGCGCCATCCTGTTGGAAGACAAAATACCCGCCCTGGGATATCCGGCGTATGTCTGGCAATAGCTTCTGGGCAAGAAGGTTGTCGCGATAGTATGCCCCATTTACTTTTACACCCGGTTCAATGAAGTGGATTCCAGTGCAGCCAAGCTTGGAGACGCCGACCGACACCATCACCGACTTGCTGAATGTCGGTCTTGTTCGAAGGAGCCTGTTTTCGTTGACGTCCTTCTTTAAGGTACCTGGACGGACATAAAAACGATCGTTCTGCGAGTTGGCTGGGGCAGCGACCGTGAACAGCTTTTCATCGGTGAAAACTATGAAGTTCACCATGTGGCTCGGGTACTTGCCAAGAAGCTGCCGAGCTCGAGTCATTCTCGCCTGTTTGTTAGCCGCTGTTAGCTCTTGGGCATTGGTCTTCTTTAGGCACTTAAGCTGCAGTTCCTTCTTGACGATACGGTGGACGCTCGATCGATGGATGCCAGACTCGCGTGCAATTTGTCGGACAGTGCGGTGAGTGCGTGGAGCGTCTTCTTGGCTCAATGCCATGTCTTCCACAATGGCGATGTTTCCATCAGTACGGGCAGTGCGGGGACGACCACTCCCCGATACGCGATCAACAGATCCACTGCGATCAATTTTTGCCAACAAGTGATCCAAACCTCGTCTTGTCCAGTTTTTGATCTTAAATTCTCTAAGTAAACGAGTAGAACTGTAACCCTTCAGTTCTCGTAAACATTTGATCAAAATCTTATCTTCCTTCGAAAACACCATTTTTAATCAACGATAGCGCAGCTTAAAACTAACAGTTACGTAATTTATACGTAAATAATCGTCTGCTAGCTAATCTAAGGGTAGACTATGTAAAATTAGAAATTTAATAAATAACATCTGTCGCCCTCTAGCGAATTGATTGACAAAATTTGAGTATTCTGCAAATTTTAAATGTTACAATCTAAGCGTTATATGAGAAATTGGTACATCTGTGTTTAACAAGGTAGTGCGGTTATATGAGTCAGGTGAGGTGGAAAATTTATATATAGCATGAAATTTCAGCCATTTTCCCGTCTACCTACCAAAAGTTTTTAAGATTGGTGGAAATTTGATGAAGTTCTGACAAAAACAATTCTGCACCTTTTTTATTGAGACACGGTGTATAACGCCAACATCAAGATTCCTACACATCATGCTCCTGTATACCATGCAGACGTCTTTGGCAGTATAGAACTATTGTCTCAAACGAGTTTCTTCGAAAAATATTCAGAACAAGTTTAACCAATGATAGTTATTGAATAGAATACGCATTGTTCTATTTGAATGTATTCGAGAAGGACTAACTAACACAATGGTTCTCTGTTTTTGCATGATATTTCTATTAGTGTTATAAATGCAACAGCTGCATGACTGTCCGGATTATAGAATAAACATAGAAAGATGGATGAGGCGAATGAGAAATGGTTAGTGAAGATGGCATTATTTGGGATACGCGGGTGCTAGGTAGAAATGTGTTCAACTGGTCACAGTACCATATCGCTGTGCCAATTACAATGGTGTTTTACCATATGCGGTGTTATTCAGCAACATGGTAATTCATGGTTACAGGGCTATATGCTATTCCATTATTAATGCGACATGCTATGACATGATTTAGTTCAAAGGAAAAGTTGTGAGTTGAAAAAGA
Source organism: Lumbricus terrestris (assembly GCA_949752735.1). Taxonomy (NCBI): domain Eukaryota; kingdom Metazoa; phylum Annelida; class Clitellata; order Crassiclitellata; family Lumbricidae; genus Lumbricus; species Lumbricus terrestris. Next base: position 67,166,320 of record OX457038.1, read on the forward strand.
TGGAGGCAATACGTACCACCGTACACGGTCAGAATAAAAAAAAAATGACGTCGTTTGTATGTGTCACCAACACTTTCGGAAACCAAAGGCGAAGCTTTTTGGCGTCCGTGCAGACATAGTATGATGTGGCATATACAAGGCATTGCAACATTGCATGGCATGGGGTGGCATGGCATTATGTGGCGTGGAATAGCATGACAATGCATGCCAATGTATTACATTATATTGCATGGCATGTCTTAAATGAAATGTCTAATATGACAATACATAACCATGCGGTATGTTGTGACATGTCCCTATGCTAAAATTGCATTGCTGTATCCGCGAAGGCTACTTCGGATCATCATCAACATCATCATCATAATCATCACGATCATCATGATGATCATAGTCACTATTATTATCTTCATCAACAACAACATCTCCATCACTACCACCACCACCACCACCATCATCATCATCTTCGTCTTCATCTTTATAATCATAATCATCATAATCATCAACATCATCATTATCATCATTATTATCATCAACATCATCATTATCATCATCGTCATCATCATCATCGTCATCATAATCATCTTTATAATCATAATCATCATAACCATCATAATCATCAACATCATAATTATCATAATCATCATTACCATCAACATCAACATCATCACCATCATCGTTCGGATTGGTTCTGTCCAAAGGATCAAGCCGAACAATCGGTCGAAAGTGAATGGCAAGGAACGGTCCTTCGGGATGAGTGACTGAACAGCTCGTTCTTTGGGAATCCGTCGACGGGAACTGGCACATGGTCCTCACATCGACCGTCAGATTTCGACTGCCAGCCTGCAACATATCCTGCACCATTCGTGTCAACGTTCCCAGGTGGCAGAACCCGGCTGCTTCGGTTGTTCCAGCAGCCGGACTGTGGACCATCTTGTATTGAACTTGACGGTCGATGTCGGCTGCGTCAGTGATCCTCACGAACATGGTGATGTTCAGAGGAGGTGAGTCAGACACGGAGAAGGGTGTGAAGAGGGTTGCGTTCAATATCGTATCGTTCATCGTCAGCTGGTCAAGATATATGTGATAAAAGGCTGACTTCACCGCAGTATAATTTGTATCTAAAAATAAAAAAGAGAAGGTTATTAATGTGACCGTTGTCGTCGATATTCTGCTTTGTATCATTAATGTTATGATCATCGTCATCGTCATCGTCATCATCATCATCATCATCATCATCATCATCATCATCATCATCATCATCATCATCATCGTCATCGTCGTCGTCGTCGTCGTCGTCGTCGTCGTCGTCGTCGTCGTCGTCGTCGTCGTCGTCGTCGTCGTCGTCATCATCATCATCATCATCATCATTATTGTTTTAATTATTATTATTGTTATTAGCCTATTATTGTTATTATTATTTTTAAAACATTATTATTACTATTATTGTTATTATTATTATTATTATTAGTAGTAGTAGTAATAGAATTTTCGTTATTTATATTAGATCTACCTCTGCTTTCTTAAACCAATATGTAGACCGCATACTAATATTATTATTATCTGTATCTCTAATTCGAGTTTGTGCATAAAATGTCTATAAAACGCCATTGTATGTTAAAGCCATCCGCTCAGTTTCTTTCGAAGAGAGAGAGAAGAGAAGGATCGCGCGAAGCTGAAGCTGGCAGACTATATACTTGTATAGGATACATTATAGGATACATTATATGATACATTATCACTGAGTTCAAGGTCAAATTGCACGGATACCAGAAGTTTTTAATTGACGCGATGCTGGAGACGTCTTGTCATAAATCCAACTGATGCTAAATTTGTCGAATTGACATCACCATTGAGTGGCACTCTGCTTTGTAGCCAAAATATGCTGTCAATGCCAATATACCAAAGTGAGAAACTTCAAACTGTTATGGAGCAGTTGCAAACAGCCAAAGTAAATTTAAAGACGATTATGCCTTTACTTAAGACTTTTAATGGAGATTTCAAGGAAGTTGAATTTCCTGGAAAGCACGTGTCAACAATCTACTGCAAGGAATCACAGAGTGAGTATGGGCTGCCTTTGTAGGCTTAATTTGTATACCCGATATTTCAAGAGGTATAGCCCTACATGTTCTAGCGCCGCCACTGCCCGACATCCCTCCCCCTTCCAGATACCCGAATGAAAAACTCGACGGATTTGAACAACTCATGTGAGCCATTATTTTCAGAGTGGAGTGTTTTAAGCCACCGCAAACCACCCCTGAATGCGCCATAGGGAAGAGGAACGGGTTGAACGAAATGGTTGTGGTTGCTGGAGGGCTTATATATGGATTTACTGAATTGCAACAGTTACAACAGAAATAAAAATGAATTTTTAGTGCAAACCTTGACGAGATACCCTATAGATCCATGGGATTCTTTCGTCGAGTGTGAGTTTTCTTTCTTCCTCGTAGTAGATGGTAAGAGCAGTCTCAATGCGGTTGCACAGCCTTGACGTCACTGCCTGGCTTTCAGTTGTTTCATCAGGCGCTTCCAAAAATAAACATGACATTGGGACTCTTATCGCAATTGATCAATTCCGATATGATTATTAATCAAAACTCCAATAATATAATCTACCTTTGGTCGACTCTTATTTAGAATAATCCCATGGCGTCTTTTCTATGGTGCATACATGCAACTTCAATCGATAGTCGCATAAGAGCATTTATGGGGAGTTAAGAACTGTTCAAAACATTTATATTCATCCGATTTTGAATAACTTAGCATGCAGGATGGAAAGGGATGAAGGGGTGGTGCAGTTATAAAACTTCCGTAAACCCCGTTGTGAAAATGATAGCGCACGTCAATAGAATATTGGTCTGTCTGACAACAGGGCGCGTGGGTGGAATAAGAACGCAAGGCTTGCATGTATATCTATTCGTATAGATTCTCTAAGACTTAAATAACCTTTTGACATATAGGGCAAACACTCATTTCAATTAATTATATTGCAATAGATGAATGAAACTGCTATTAGATGTTTCTTTATAAACGACATTTTCTGCGCATGATTTGTCGCTGCATCACAAAAAGGCAACATTACTGCAACCAACAATTTCCGTGAAACATTCCCTAAAATTTGTGGGACGCTGTGGTGTAGTGATGAGTTCAGTGATTTGGAGCCTCAGGGTTCCGGGTTCGAATCCACCGCCAGCAAGTCCTTCACTCGCAATTAACTTCAACTTCAACTTGTTTATTGATCCCAAAAATAAAACAGACAATTATGCATTCATAATAGTAAGCTTAGGCTACACAAAGTGATTAATTGCGGCTAACAATTGCTATTGTATATATACTAGTGTATATAGCTAAGTGTACACTGTACAATCATTACTGTGAAATGAAGGGAGCAATAGGCTACCCGAAGGAAGTAATCCCGCTATTGGGGCAATTATTGCTCATGCACTTCGGCGTGAAATTCAGATTCATTTTTTCGCTCTATAGTAGAGAGCGCGTCTGAGTAGGTAGCTTGAAATAAATAAACAAATGACGAAGTAGGAAATGGTATACTTAGGCATTTCGAGATTTATGGCATTGATTGGCATGGCATTGCACGATATGGTCTGCTATGCGATATGGGAATTCACGTATGGTGGGGTGTGGCATACTGTGTTGTGATATGACACCAAAAGATATCTGTAACATTGCATATAAAGCTTATAGTGTAAAATTCCGACAAACAAGAATGATGGCTTACTGCTCTCCAGATAAGCGATGGTCAACAACGGTTCGTTTGGTTGAGGATATTCGACCGCACAGTCTGTAATTATTTCATCAATAAGTCTTGACTGGAACTGGCATGAGGTCCTCACATTGATCGTCAGGTTTCTATTGCCCGACTGCAACATTTCATTCACCACCGTTCCCACTATTATTTGGTGGCATAGCTCCGTCTTTCCAAGACCCGGGCTGTAGACGTCTGTCAGCTGAACGGGTTCGGGGTCGCTCACAGAGACGCTGATGTTTAAAGTTGGAGAAATCATTAGCGGCAGATTGTGACCGGGAGCTGAGACGTTGAAGTTGATGAAGATGGTTGCTTGCAGGATGATATCGGTGAACGATCGACGACTGAGTGTATAGTGATAGGTGGTTGATGACGTATCTTCATAATCGACTGCTCAAAAACAAATCATCATTAAGCTTACTCATTTTGCTGTCACCGGTGTTGGCTATCATGACATTATTACTGTTGTTATTATTTTTATTGTTTTTATTATATATATATTTATTTAATTTAAAAAAATTGCCTTAGGTACTTATGATACCTCTGGGACTTAAATAGTAATTAAGAACAGAAGAAAACGATCTGGAACGGCACCAGTCGTTGTAGAGATCAGGTACCGGGGAATGCCACCCCATTGATTCGCTGGACCATTATAATACCTTGGCGCTGATATATATGTACATATGATCCCTCATATTTTAGGAGGTCTGACGTGCATCGCCATTCACCATGCTGTGTGCCTGTCCCAAGGACGAACTAAAGACTGCAGGCCCTCAACACTCACTGAGCCCGTGGTTTCGAAGTTACTGTAATTACTTGTGTTGCCGTTGTAAACCATATTCAGAATACAATAAATATACCTCTATGTGCATATTATATATCATCATCATCATCATCATCATCATCTATATCATTGGGCTCAATGCCCGTAGGAGTCCTACGCCACTCTCTGTCTGAGACTGTCTCGCGTCATGCTGCCCATCTTGCATATTATACGCATAGTTTAAACAAATTATGTTAAGCTAAGGAAAGGACACTAACCAACTTCTATATATGATATATGTATGTATTGCTTAATAAATGGATCAATGTCCGACTTCTGACTATTACTTAGGAAGTTACGCTTATTGGATAGTAGACTAAATTTGAAAAGTTTGATGAGATCTATGGGTAGGAACGGGGCTATTGGGCTTTTTAATTGAATGGAATTTAATTAGGCCCAATTTAATCTATTTAAATCAAAATGTTCAAGTGTTCAGGTTGAGCCATGGGTGAAATTAATTTTCATCAAATGGTATTTCAACGTGATAGGTTAACTAGAGATGTTACTGATTAGCCTTAAATTGCCCTTAATTCAGACGCAGGCATATAAGTAGGCGTTTCTGGTCCAGGCAGGCTGAAGCCTCTTCATTGTTCTTTGATATTACAAGAAATCCAAGACATTCGTTCATTACTTGCTATCATTTTGTATACATGCTTAGAGTTTGCATATTGCGCAAATTAATATTCAGAGCTCAAGACCTACCTCATCTGACTGGTGGAAATTATTATACTAAACAACATATCCACGAATGAGGAGGGACAAGGGACAAATCGATGTGTCGTGATGAACCACGTTCTGAGGTCGGTATCGTGCAACGATGATGAAAAAACCCAGAAGACTGGATTTGTGAGCTAATTTTGTATAACGTATAGTGATCAGCTAATTGTTGAGCGTACGGATAGGCCAGCTCAAGGTCAGCTAATTGTTGAGTGTACAGACAGACAGGCCAGCTGACTGAGTGGCGGGAAAGCGCCGCTGCGCGTCGTCGCCAGAGAGAGAGAGAGAGAGAGAGAGACAGACAGACAGCGAGACGGACAGAGAGAGGCAGAGAGAAGGACAGTGCGACCGAAGAGAGAGTGTACGCTAAGAGTGAGATAAGTTGTAGAAGGAGTGCTAGTCGTGTGTAGAAGACGTTAGAGTAGTAATATAATAAGATAGCGTTTCTGTCGTGCAATTGAATTGTTTGTCGTCGTTGATGCATTGTTGTGTTGTTTGTGGAAATCGAAGAAGAAAATACAAGAAACTGATCTTTGTTGTAAGTGAACAAGTTTAAGAACTTTAGACACTTATAACCTAGCCATAGCTACCGCAGTACAGTGAATAGGTTAGGCCTAGGCTGCGCTGCAGAACAAAGAAGAGACTGGAAAATCGTGGGTGATTGTGGAAGATCACATTTGGTGACAGCGGTGGGATATCGTATCCAAGTTACGGACGTTGGGATATTGTCAATCCAAGTTACGGACGGTGGGATTTTGTATCCAAGTTACGGACGGAGGGATATTTACGAACGGTGGATTTTTAGTCCAAGCTACGGACAGTGGATTTCAAATCATTACGAGAAGCCGACCACACGGGAGAAGGAGAATGAGCATTTGATCAACCGGAGAAGCATTCCGAGCATCCGAACAACTGGTGAGAAGATACAACGGGCATACGAACGACATTACGACAACGCAACGCCAGAGAGAGGTATACAAAACTCGCTCCTTGAATAAACAAGCAATAAGAATTAAAGTCAACCAATCACAGCAATTATAGCCACTCCCTCGATTTTCTTCACGGAAATCATTGAAGTAAAGAAGTAAGATAGAGAAACTTACAGAACAAAAACAAGCTAGTATAAAAAAGATGTCTTCTGATCGAATAATAAAATTATTAATCGAAGCTGGTCTAGACGTCGAAGAAGTCGAAGAGATGTCAAGGGAAAATTTGATGAGAGCTTTAGCAGAGGATTGGCTAAAAAAGGAAGCTGAAGAGAAAGGCGCTGTGGGTGGGGCTGAGGAGAAACCACAGGCTATGTCTATGGAGGCGTTGATGCAATTTATGATGATGAGGGAGGAGCAACGGAGACAGGAGGATAAAGAGAAAGAGGAGCAACGGAGACAAGAAGAGAAAGAACGGAGACAAGAGGAGAAAGAGAAAGAGGAGCAACGGAGACAAGAAGAGAAAGAGAAAGAGGAGAAACGTAGACAAGAAGAGAAAGAGAAAGAGGAGCAACGGAGACAAGAAGAGAAAGAGAAAGAGGAGAAACGTAGACAAGAAGAGAAAGAGAAAGAGGAGCAACGTAAACAAGAAGAGAACGAAAGAGCGGCAAAAGCATAAAAGATAAGACAAGAAGGGATTGAACGAGCAGAAAAGATTCGACTAGAGGAAAAAGTAAGAGCAGAACAAGCAGAAAGGATGAGACAAGAAGAGATAGAGATGCAGAAGCAGCAGTTCCAGCTTCAGTTAGAACTGAAAAGAGATCGTGACGAAACTGAACGAAGAAGAATGGAATTGATGATAGAATGCGAGAGGGCAAGGAAAAGTGATGAAGAAATACGGAAACAACAGATTGAAGAGCAAAAGGCTCGCGAGGAAGTCAAAGAAACCATGCGTTTGGCAGAATTACAAAGAGCCGAAGAGATTCGACAGGAAGAATTGAATATGGAGAAAGAAAATTTGGAAAAAGCGGAACGAGAAAGGGAAGAACAAGTACATTTAGAACAAAAGAAACTCGCTCTTAAGGAAGCTCAGCTCCGAGAAATGGCTATTGAAAAGGAGGAACGCAGAAAGCAGTTAGAATTGTTGCAGCAGAAGATAGAACAAGAAGAACTGCGTAGGGAAGAAGATCAAAATAGACTGAGGGAACGAAATGAAGACGAAAGAAGAAGCCGTGAGGAGTTAGAACGAAATAGGATCCGAGAAAGTGAGACAATGGTGTCCAAGATTAAAAAGATAGGTGATGCAATGAAACACGTGTTACCTAAGATGCCATATGATATGATGGAGGTGCCATTATATTTTGAGACAGTTGAGAACGCATTCAACAGTTTTACGGTGGAAAAGCAGTTTTGGGTCAAATTGCTGTTGCCACTAATGACACCAAGAGCGAGAACGGTGTTAAACCGATTGTTTTTTGATGATCTAGACAATTACGACATAGTGAAAGAACATTTACTGAAAGAATTCAAATTGACAGCGAGAGAATATCGATCACGATTTGTAGATGCGAAGAAAACGGCAGAAGAGACATACACTATGTTTACAGCAAGATTGAAGAATCTGTTGAACTATTATGTCAGAAGTAGGCGAGTGGGCAAAGACTATGAGAAGTTATTTGATCTGTTGGTGGCGGATAAGTTGAAAGAATGTCTACCACCGGGTCCACTACAGTTTGTACTAGCAAAGGAGGGTACTGAATGTTTGGAAGCTAGTAATGTTGCAGATCTCGCAGACATACATGTGAACAATCGAATTGGTCTAATGTTTCAAGACAAACCGAAATATGAAGCATGGGGTAATAGTTCGAAGCAAACCAGGTGGAATAGTAGTAACAAAGAAACAGGAAGCCAAGCCAGAAGTAATGAAATAAGGAAAGATAGTGTTCATGGAAGACAGTTTGGTCAAGATAGAAGAGAAGCAACGGGTGACAGACAAATATATAGTCGAATTCCAGTGATGGGACGCCAAAGAGAAAGCAATGCAGCATATACTCCGTACAATTACAGACGGGAGAGCACTGAACAGAGAGGTATTGTGAGGAAACGTTGCCATAATTGTCAGTCAGACCGACATTTGATAAAGGATTGTCAAGCACCACCAAGAATGACAAATCTGAGAAATAGATTTACTCGAAGTGCAGAAAATCTCAGAGTAAATCAGATCCAAGTAATGAATGCACCTAATCAGCTGGAAGGACAAGACAACCGCGAAACGGAAGTGAAGTCAGTTATGAAGTGTACGCCTCAGTTTACTATACAGAGAGAAGTAGTAAAATCTGCTCCCATTACGGATACTTGTCGAGAAACAGAAAGTAAAGATGAGTGTCAACGTACGAAGAAGTCCTTACTACAGCATGTAGATGTAGAAATACGTGGAAATGATGACAGTTGTCGTCCCGTGCAAGTCAAAGCGCTGATTGACTCTGGTACTGAGATTCCAGTAATCAATGAGGAATTATTGAAAGGAGCGATAGTAGAAGAAATTGGCAGAGTACATTTGCAATGTGTGGCTGGAGAACCCATTCCAGCTAAGTTGGTGAAAATAGAATTGCGGATGAGTGGTCATAACGTAGGAGGAGATTTGAAGGACAAGGAAATGAATATTGCGCCATATTTAACCTTGGTATGTGCCAGCATTCCGGCAGTCTTGTGCAAAGATAACAAAGAAAAGTTCTTGCTGCATCCAGAGATAATTGCAGAACTGAAAGAGGTTCCACCAGTGAATGTATTGCAAGGAGAATTGCAAGCGAATGTGACTACGAGAGCACAGAGTCGGAGAAGAGAAGTGGAAGAAGGAGAAGAGGAAAAATCAAATGAAAGTTTGCTAGATGAAGACACAGAAAGCGATGATGAACAAAGCGTTCAAGAAGAAGAAGAAGGAGTAACATCCAGGAGCAATGAAATTGAAGAAGAGATGGTTGCATGTGAACGTGATGATTATGATGATTCTGGAAGTGATAGTGAAATGGACACGAGTATGAGAGATTTGTTTGCCGAGAATACGAATGATGAAAGACAATTGGCAGACGCAAAGAAATTTGAAGAGCAGCAGAGAAATGACGAGTCACTGAAGTCGTGGTGGAAGATAGCTGAAGACAAAGGATCAGAGTTTAGTGTAGTGAATGGGTTGATGTATAAGAAGCATCAAATGTTGGATCAGTTGGTGTATCAGTTGGTGTTGCCGAAGGAAAGAAGAATTCAGGTGATGGAATTGGCACACGAGTCAGTATTTGGCGGACACTTGGGAGAAGAGAAGACAAGAGAACGTATCAAATTGTCCTTTGTGTGGCCAAGGATGCGTAGAGATGTGGTGAAGTTCTGCAAGTCCTGTGAGAAGTGTCAGTTGAAAGCACGAAGTTTGGTGATGGATCGAGTACCGATTACACCAATACCAAGGGAGGATGTGCCGTTCAGAAGAATGACAATGGACGTCGTAGGACCAATCGAACCGACGTCAGCAGCAGGGCATAAGTATTGCTTGTGCATCGTAGACTCATGTACAAGATGGCCGACAATCTTTTTGATGAAGTCATTGACTGCTAAGGCTGTATGCGAAGCTCTGATGAAGTTGTTCATGGATGTGGGAGTTCCGTCAGTGATAACGAGTGATAGAGGAACGAATTTTACAGCCAGTCTAACGAGAGAATTTCTGAAATTGATGGGGTGTTGTCCTCGATTCGATTCGCCAGGACATCCAGAAGCGGCCGGATTAGTGGAGAGATGGAATCAAACGTTCAAGAAGATGGTTCATCATGTCATTGTGGAAAATCCGAGACAGTGGCATAAAATCATCCCATTTACGGTCTGGGCATTGAGAGAAGTGCCTAATGCAACTATAGGAGTGGCACCGTATCTGCTGGTCTATGGAAAATTGCCGAGAGGGCCACTAACCATTCTTAAAGAAAGCTGGACCAAAGAGGTAAATCTACCACCGAACATTGGAGTACAACCGGCAAAATACTTGAAGAATTTAAGAGCAGACATGGAAAAGGCCTTGACATTCGCCGAGAGCTGTGCTGAAGAAAAGCAAAAACAATACGCCAGTCAATATAACAAAAGAGCAAAAGATAAAGAATTCGAACCAGGAGAAAACGTCATCGTGCTGTATCCAACGTCAACCAATAAATTAATCTCACGATGGCATGGTCCATGCACGGTTTTGCAAAGAAGATCCAAATATTCGTATCTCGTGGACATGAATGAAAACGGTCGACGGATTATTCATGCCAACAAGATGAGGAAGTTCATTACGAGAACATTGTCTTGTGGTCTGATCGTGGAAGAGGATGACGAATTTGGATCAGTGGTAGAAATACCGCTGAAGGAAGACTATTCAGAGACAAAACAGAAATCACTCCAATTGGATTATGAACAAATTGGACATCTTACGAGCGAACAGCAGAAACAATTACTTGATGTACTGAATCGTTATGCAGACAGATTTTTGGACAAACCGGGACTATGTACATTAGTAGAACATGAAGTGGTGTTGAAACCAGACTTTCGAGAAAAAGAATTCATGGCATATCGAATACCACTAATAAACCGGGCAGAAGTGGAAAGACAAATACAAGAGATGCTGAAAGAAAACATCATTCAACCATCGTCAAGCAGAATGGCAAGTCCACTTGTCATTGTCAAAAAGAAGGATGGATCCTTGAGATTGGCTTGTGACTACAGATACATTAACTCTTTTACTGAGAACTGCAGATATCCTATGCCAATCGTCAGGGATGTCTTGAGCAAAGTCGAAAAATCCAAGTTTATTTCCGTTATGGACTGTCGCAGTGCCTATTGGACTTGTCCTGTGAAAAAGAGTGATCAATGGAAGACTGCGTTTGTTACACATAATGGACTGTACGAATTTACGCGTGTTCCTTTTGGAATGATTAACTCTGGACGGACTTTTGTAAAAGCGATAAATATGATTTTGCAACCGATACATGATTTCACTGAACCTTATGTTGATGACATTGCAGTGCATTCTAATGATTGGGACATTCATTTAAGACATTTGGAATTATTTTTGAAACAAATAAGACTGCATAATGTAACGTTGAACTTGAAGAAATGTGTGTTTGGTAAGAGTGAGGTGAAGTTCATCGGTCACCTTATAGGATCAGGGAAGAAGATGATGAATCCAGATAGGATTGACAGTTTGATTAATTTGAAGAAACCTGAAACCAGGAAGGAAGTGAAACAGGTCTTAGGATTTTTTGGGTTTTACAGACAGTTTATTTGTAATTTTGCTGAAATTGCTAAACCATTGACAGACTTAACCAGCAAGAAAGTACCTGAGAACATTGTTTGGACTGATGCACATCAGAAATCCTTTGATTCACTTAAACAGATTGTCTTGTCAAATGTGGTTTTATATATGTTTGAGGTTGGTAAACCTTTTAATTTGTACTGTGATAGCAGTGATTTTGCTGTGGGAGCTGTCCTATCACAGGTGGACAATGAAAAGATAGAACGTCCCGTTTCATTTATAAGTCAGAAGCTGACAGATACCCAGAGGAGATGGGCGACGATTGAGAAGGAAGCCTATGCAATCATATGGGCTTTAAATAAGTTGAAAGAAATTCTTATTGGTTCTAAAATTAATGTGTTTACAGACCATAATCCTTTAGTTTACTTGACTGAATCAATGTCGAAATCTGCTAAGTTAGTCAGATGGTCATTATCATTACAAAATTTTGACATTCTGTTGAACTATAAGAAAGGTAAATTGAATGTAGTAGCTGATTGTTTATCTAGATTGTAGTGTAAGATATTTTATGATGTTATATATATTGGACTGTTTGCATTGTTTAGTTAAGGTACGTTCGCTAATTTTTATAGGTAATTAGCTCTCTTTAAAAGAAAGGAAAGAGGTAATGTGAGCTAATTTTGTATAACGTATAGTGATCAGCTAATTGTTGAGCGTACGGATAGGCCAGCTCAAGGTCAGCTAATTGTTGAGTGTACAGACAGACAGGCCAGCTGACTGAGTGGCGGGAAAGCGCCGCTGCGCGTCGTCGCCAGAGAGAGAGAGAGAGAGAGAGAGAGACAGACAGACAGCGAGACGGACAGAGAGAGGCAGAGAGAAGGACAGTGCGACCGAAGAGAGAGTGTACGCTAAGAGTGAGATAAGTTGTAGAAGGAGTGCTAGTCGTGTGTAGAAGACGTTAGAGTAGTAATATAATAAGATAGCGTTTCTGTCGTGCAATTGAATTGTTTGTCGTCGTTGATGCATTGTTGTGTTGTTTGTGGAAATCGAAGAAGAAAATACAAGAAACTGATCTTTGTTGTAAGTGAACAAGTTTAAGAACTTTAGACACTTATAACCTAGCCATAGCTACCGCAGTACAGTGAATAGGTTAGGCCAAGGCTGCGCTGCAGAACAAAGAAGAGACTGGAAAATCGTGGGTGATTGTGGAAGATCACAGGATTAGAATAACCAATGCAATGAACAAGAAAGTAGTGTTAGTCTACCTTGAGATGGTTTGTAGAAATCATGTGCACGACGACCTACTCGTCCTTCAAAATCTTTAGCGAACAGAATCTCGAGATGGTTGCAGTGAGATGGAAGCAGTCTCTGTCCAGTCGTTGGATCAACTGCTGGCCCATGCACTGGCTCAGTATCTTAACAACAAAGACAATACAAGACATGATGATCGTAATAATAATCTGATCTGAGAATCCAATCGTCCCTAAAAAAACTCATGTGCAACACCATTATTATGATGCACACGGAATTAATAGAATTGATCATGATCATCATGATCACCATCATCATCACCACCACCACCACCATGGTTCATCAACACCATATTCTTCTTCTTCATCGTCGTCGTCGTCGTCGTCATCATCATCATCATCATCATCATCATCATCATCGTCGTCGTCGTCGTCGTCGTCACCACCACCACCATCACCACCATCTCCATCACTATCACCATCACCATCATCATCATCATCATCATCATCATCATCATCATCATCATCATCATCATCATCATCATCTTCTTCTTCATCATCATCATCATCATCATCATCATCATCATCATCATCATCATCATCATCATCATCATCATCATCATCATCATCATCATCATCATCATCATCAGCATCAGCATCAGCATCAGCATCATCCGCATCAGCATCAGCATCATCAACATCATCATCATCAACATCATCATCATCATCATCATCATCATCGTCGTCGTCGTCGTCGTCGTCGTCACCACCACCATCACCATCGTCATCACCATCACCATCACCATCACCATCGTCATTGTCATCGCCATCACCATCATCATCATCGTCATCATAATCATCATAATCCACAACATCATCATTATCATCATAATCATCATAATCATCAACATCATCAACTTCATCTTCATCATCATCGTCACCGTTATCGTTCGGATTGGTTCTGTCCAAAGGATCTAGCGGAACACTCGGGCGAAAGTTAATGGCAAGGAACGGTCCTTCGGGATGAGCGACTGAACAGCTCGTTCTTTGGGAATCCGTCGACGGGAACTGGCACATGGTCCTCACATCGACCGTCAGATTTCGACTGCCAGCCTGCAACATATCCTGCACCATTCGTGTCAACGTTCCCAGGTGGCAGAACCCGGCTGCTTCGGTTGTTCCAGCAGTCGGACTGTGGACCATCCTGTATTGAACTTGACGGTTGAAGTCGTTTACGTCAGTGATCGTCACGAACATGGTGATGTTCAGAGGAGGTGAGTCAGACACGGAGAAGGGTGTGAAGAGGGTTGCGTTCAATATGGTATCGTTCATCGTCAGCTGGTCAAGATATATGCGATAAAAGGCTGACTTCACCGCAGTATAACGTGTGTCTAAAAATAAAAAAGAGAAGGTTATTAATGTGACTGTTGTCGTCGATATTCTGCTTTGTATCATTAATGTTATGATCATCGTCATCATCATCATCATCATCATCATCATCATCATCATCATCATCATCATCATCATCATCATCATCATCATCATCATCATCATCATCGTCGTCGTCGTCATCGTCATCGTCATCGTCATCGTCATCGTCATCGTCGTCGTCATCGTCGTCATCATCATCATTATTGTTTTAATTATTATTATTATTATTAGCCTATTATTGTTATTATTATTTTTAAAACATTATTATTATTACTATTATTGTTATTATTATTATTATTATTATTAGTAGTAGTAGTAGTAGTAGTAATAGAATTTTCGTTATTTATATTAGATCTACCTCTGCTTTCTTAAACCAATATGTAGACCGCATACTAATATTATTATTATCTGTATCTCTAATTTGAGTTCATGCATAAAATGTCTATAATACGTCATTATATGTTAAAGCGATCAGCTCAGTTGCTTTCGAAGAGAGAGGAGAGAAGGGTCGCGCGAAGATGAAGCTGGTAGACTATATATACTTGCATAGGATACATCATAGGATACATTATATGATACATTATCACTGAGTTCAATGTCAAATTGCACGGATACCAGAAGTTTTTAATCGACGCGATGCTGGAAACGTCCTGTCATAAATCCAATTGATGCTAAATTTGTCGAATTGACATCACCATTGAGTGGAATGGACAGCTAAACATCTCTGCATTTGTAGTCAAAATATGCTGTCAATGTCAATATACCAAAGTGAGAAACTTCAAACCGTTACGGAGCAGTTAAAAACAGCCAAAGTAAATTTAAAGACGATTATGCCTTTAGCCTACTTAAGACTTTTAATGGAGATTTCAAGGAAGTTGAATTTCCTGGAAAGCACGTGTCAACAATCTAATGCAAGGAATCACAGACAGCGAGTATGGGCTGCCTTTGTAGGCTTAATTTGTATACTCGATATTTCAAGAGGTATAGGCCTACATGTTCTAGCGCCGCCACTGCCCGACATCCCTCCCCCTTCCAGATACCCGAATGAAAAACTCGACGGATTTGAACAACTCATGTGAGCCATTATTTTCAGAGTCGAGTGTTTTCAAGCCACCGTGAACCACCCCTGGGTGCGCCATAGGAAAGAGGAACGGGTTGAACGAAGTGGTTGCTGGAGGGCTTGTATATGCATTTACGGAATTGCAACAGTTACAACGGAAAGAAAAATGAATTTTTAGTGCAAACCTTGACGAGATACCCTATAGATCCATGGAATTCTTTCGTCGAGTGTGAGTTTTCTTTCTTCCTCGTAGTAGATGGTAAGAGCAGTCTCAGTGCGGTTGCACAACCTTGACGTCACTGCCTGGCTTTCAGTTGTTTCATCAGGCGCTTCGAAAAATAAACATGACATTGTGACTCTTATCGCAATGATCAATACCGATATGATTATATTAATCAAACCTTCAATAATCTACCTTTGGTCGACAGTGGCGACGCTAGGGGTCAAGGGGCTAAGCCCCCCTATAGAAGGCAACCCGGGGCTAAGTCCCCTAAAAAAGACCATCCGGGTTTTTTACATGCAAAACTGAAATATTTAGACCGGCTGACTAAAAAAGGTCGTCAGAAATTTTGGAGGATGAAAATACGAAAACTTTCATGATATTTCGGCCGGATGACAAAAACGGTGGTTAGAAATTTTGGCCGATGAAAATGGAAGAAAAGGTGGTCAGCAATTTTGGCGGATGAGAATGGAAAATTCCCTCCGCGATCATTCAGTCCCCCAAACTGAAATCCTGACGCCGCCACTATTGGTCGACTCTTAATTAAAATAACTCCATGGCGTCTTTTAAATTACTATTGTGCGTATACATGCAGCTTCAATCGATATAGTCGCATCAATTATTGCTGCTGTAAAAGCATTTTTGTGGAGTTAAAAACTGTTCAAAATGGTTACGTTCATCCGATTTTGAACAACTTGCCATGCAGGGTGGAAAGAGAGGAAGGGTCGGGCAGTAGCCTAAACCCCTTGTGAAAATAAGAGCGCATGCACGTCAATAGAACATAATAATAATATAATAATATAATATAATAATATAATATAATAATATATAATAATATAATATTGGTCTGTTTGACAACAGGGCACGTGGGTAGCATAAGAACGTCATAATAATATAATATAATATAATAATATTATATGAGTTGCTTATGAACCAACTGAAAGCCAGGCAGTGACGTCAAGGTTGTGCAACCGCTAAAGTGGAGAGCGCCTCTGAGTAGGTAGCTAGAAAAATTTAATTAAGAGCCACCCTCCTTTCATAGATTCTCTAGGACTTAGGCCTAAATAACCTTTTGATATACAGAGCAAACACTCATTTCAATTAATTATATTGCCATGGATTAATTAAACTGCTATTAGATTTTTGTTATAAACGACATTTTCTGCGCATGATTTGTCTCTGCATCACGAAAAGGCAACATTACTGCAACCAACAATTTCCGTGAAACATTTCCTAAAATTTGTGGGGCGCTGTGGTGTAGTGGTGAGTTCAGTGATTTGGAGCCTCAGGGTTCCGGGTTCGAATCCACCGCCAGCAAGTCCTTCACTCGCAATTGCTCATGCACTTCGGCGTGAAATTCAGATTCATTGTTCGCGCTATAGTAGAGAGCGCCTCTGAGTAGGAAGCTTGAAATAAATAAATAAATGACGAAGTAGGAAATGGTATAGCCTACTTAGGCATTTCGAGATTTATGGCATTGATTGGCATGGCATTGCACGATATGGTCTGCTATGCGATATGGGAATTCACGTATATGGTGGGGTGTGGCATACTGTGTTGTGATATGACACCAACAAATATCTGTAACAATTGCATATAAAGCTTATAGTGTAAAATTCCGACAAACAAGAATGATGACTTACTGCTCTCCAGATAAGCGATGGCCAACAACGGTTCGTTTGGTTGAGGATATTCGACCGCACAGTCTGTAATTTCATCATCAATAAGTCTTGACTGGAACTGGCACGAGGTCCTCACAATGATCGTCAGGTCTCTATTGCCCGACTGCAACATTTCCTTCACCACCGTTCCCACTATTATTTGGTGGCATAGCTCAGTCTTTCCAAGACCCGGGCTGTAGACGTCTGACAGCTGTTCGGGGTCGCTCACAGAGACGCTGATGTTTAAAGTTGGAGAAATCATTCGCGACAGATTGTGACCGGGAGCTGAGACGTTGAAGTTGATGAAGATGGTTGCTTGCAGGATGATATCGGTGAACGATCGACGACTGAGTGTATAGCGATAGGTGGTTGATGACGTATCCTCATAATCGACTGCTCAAAAATAAAGCAGCATTATTCATTTTGCTGTCACCGGTGTTGACTATCATTATTAGTTCGTCTAGCCATCTGTTAAAATTGCACATGTAATTAGGTGTCCCTGTTAGCTGGATATTCATCCCTTAGGGCCTTCCTTGTTGCCATCCGATTATGTGAAGCATGTTATACTATGTCTATTGTTTATGGTTGATGGCTGCAATAAATGAATTGAATTGAGTCGTTGTAGAGATCCAGTTCTGGAAAGGTACCGCGGAATGCCACCACCTTGATTCACTGGATCATAGATCTAATATACTTATAAGCGCTGATGTAGGTCGAAGGTCTGACGTGTATCGCCATTCACCATGCTGTGTGCCTGTCCCAAGGACGAACTAAAGACCAGGCCCACACCATGGTTTCGAAGTTACTGTAATTACTTGTGTTGCCGTGGTAACCAACTTCTATAATTGATATATGTTTATATAGTGCTTAATAAATGGATCAGTGTCCTGGCGTCCTGCTTCCAGACTAGTACTTAGGTCTATGGGATAGTAGACTAAATTTGAAAAGTTTGATGAGATCTACGGGTACGAATTGAATTGAATTGGACTTTTTAATTGAATGGAATTTAATTAGGCCCAATTTAATCTATTTAAATCAAAATGTTCAAGTGTTCAGGTTGGGCTATGGGTGAAATGAATTCTAATCATATTGTATTTCAACGTGATAGCTTTACTATAGAGATGATTAGTGATTAGCCTTAAATTGCCCTTAATTCAGACGCAGGCATATAAGTAGGCGTCTCTGGTCCAGGCAGGCTGAAGCCAGACTCTTCATTGCTCTTTGAAAATTCAAGAAATCCCTGAATTCGTTCACTACATGCTATCATTTTGTGTCAATGTTTAGAGTTTGCATATTGCGCAATTAATATTCAGAGCCAAGAGCTACCTCATCTGATTGGATTGCTATCTTAACCTACATATCCACGAATGGGGAGAGACAAGGGACAAATAGATGTATCGTGATGTTCCTCGTTCTGAGGTCGGTATCGTGGACGACGATGAAAAAACCCAGAAGACTGGATTAGAATAACCAACGCCAGAGGCTTCTATCCCCCCTAAGCAACCGGGCGCAATCCATCTTCTTCCCCCCCTTTCTGGACGGGCCTTC